>CM060653.1:20920570-21520570 GCA_030686955.1 Odontamblyopus rebecca | reverse complement strand
GAAATGTGAGCAGAAGTTAAATGAATCTATGTTGCCAGATAAAGGACAAATACAGGTTTTTCTCAGGATATGGACAGGTCCTGAAAGCTCCTCTAGAATTTACACCTGCGTTTGAGGCTTGAGTGCTCAGAAAATTCACATTTTCACCTCCCCAATATGGCCGCCCAAACCTTCTGACAAAATGCACTCAGACTTTATCAACACCAGAGCATGTTAATCATACACAGCAAAAAACTGGAGGGTTAAAATTTCAAGGTAAAATATTTAAAAGTTCTTGTTTTTTTAACACAACACTTGTTATTTTAACTATTTGAAAGTTAAATGGGGGTTTGAGTTGGGGTTATTTGCCAGATTTGATATTGCTGAAGTTAATTCACCTTCCCCTAGTGTTAATTCAACTTCCCTTAGTGTTAATTTGGCACCTCACACCACCACTTCAAACTCCCATGTAAGAAGACCAGTTTGACTCAGTTTTGTACATAATTTCATCTTAAATTACCTAAAATAAAGTGTAAAAATAAAACACATCTGTGCGTTGTTTAGCTAAATCAGGATAACCCTACAAAGTGTTTCTGTTTACTCTCAAAACGTTCATGTAACTCTTAATTTCGGGGTTAAACAGGAACTTTGGACCAGTGCTACTTAATTAACATGTCCAGAAATGTTAAATTAACTCTAGAATAGGAAATGGTGCAGTGAAGGGATCTGATTGGTCAGAATTAGCCTCATCAAACCATCCATCCATTTTCTTCCACTTTATCTGGCTGGGTCTTGGGGGCAGCAGTTCATGAACCCCTCTGTGGGTGGTGAGCCCACAGGAGGGTGGACCCACGTCGTCCTTTCGGGCTGAAACCTCATCTGTTTTATCTCTTAAGTTAAACCCCGCCCACAGACGGGAGCGGCCAATAGGAAACCGCCTCTGTCCTCCTCAGTCACATGATCGATTGCTTCAGCCTTGGCATCTTGTACAACTTTTCACTGCGACTTTTACATTCTGAGTTTTGCCTGTTGAATATGAGGACTTGAAAATATAAGTGCTGAATATTTAAAAGGTGACATCTTTATTTAGAATTACAAACATACTGAAACAAAAAATAGCAAATAAAATTCTGAATAAAAATATTTCAGATTTAAAAAATACACCGTGAGAAATTCAGCAGTATTTAAAATTCAAAATCAAATGGGCCAAATTATCTTCCATATTCATTTTTCATTTCATTTATTTATGTATAAGGACAGTATACAAAGTACATTATGCACAGGGCAAATATGCTTGTATCAGATTATAGCTTTTCAAGCTAATTTCCATCTGCAGTCCTTGTTTACACAGAAAATAAAACATACATATACTAAAATATACAATTTAAATGTTAAAGTGCAATCATTCTCAGTTCACATATAACTGCTGGCCTCGGTGAGCTTCATTTGACTGAAACCACTCCCTTAGTCCACTTCTTTACACAGCCTACAATTACATCACATATTAATATCCCCTCATATGCATTTCCATATCTGGGTTACATGTTCTCTATACTGGACGGTCAATATATGCTGGAATAAAGTGGAATGTGGGTCAGTGCTTTCCAATAATCCATGTGTATATACAGTATCTACAGCAGGGGCGGTGTGCAGAGGTCACTCAGGCCCTCCGGCTCACCTATAGACCCCCGTTCATATGTATGGAGGGGGCTGGGGCCACGTGTTCGCCTACATGCTCGCTGTATCCATGTACGGGAGTATCAGGAGTACATGAGATAGGATCAAGCGTGGTATTAAACTGTTTTAATCCGCATGTTAGAACACACACACAGTTTTATGTGCTATTACGGAAATGGGTTAGAGGTGCACTTTTGACCCACAGGCGCTTACAGACACAAAATCTGGATTGGTGGTTGTGTATGGAATTAAAATGTGGCTTCTTTTGCTTTGTTGTGTTCATAGAAGTCCCAGATTACACAAAATAGACTCTTGTCATCTTTAAAACATGTTATAATGTTGTTACCTCCTCAGAAACGTACATGGAGTTGTGCTTTGTTTCATTTACACATGTTTGAGTCATCCTTTATTATTAATCTGTCTGTATCTCTTCCTTGACATGTGATAAAGCACTAGTTTTCAAGTTAACAGCTTCCTTTTTAGCTTTTTTTTTTGTAAAAATGGGCAATTCTGGGGCTGAAATTATCCAAATGATTCTAGTGAACGCATGTGAAGTTTCAAAACACAATGGGGAACAGGGTGTTTTCAGTTTGAGAGAAGAACTTGGCCTAATTATGCAGGATTTGTGCGTTAAAAAGCTAAAATAAACAGGTGAAACTTGAGATTACCATCTGTGACATGACTTTTGATGTCTTTTTTACTTCTAACTGAATCTGTAAACTATGCTAACAATCTAGGAACATACAGTAGATCAGAAAAGAGCAATATGGGCTCTTTAACATTTTTTCTAAATAGTTCTTATGCAGTCTTGAATACAAAATACTCCTAATCCACTCAAATTTATGTGGGTCATGAGGACATTGCCCATTTTAACGAATACATCTTTAACGAATTTAAAATGTATGTGAGCGGAGACGAGACGCTGCCGTTATCTGAAAGTTCAGTGGTCGTCATGGGGATTCAAAGTTTGCTCTTGACAAATGCATTTTACCATGGTAAAGTTTAAGCGGCATCCATTAGCATCATTTGTCCTCGGTTCATCTCGAAATTACGATGTATCTCTATAAAACCAACAAGAATCTGCAAATATCTCTCAGTATTTGAGCTCAAGCTGTAGTGTTAGCGCTTTGTGTTGCATTTTTTGTATGAAAAGCGCTCTATAAATAAAGTTTGATTGATTGATTTAGTGTTAAACCAATGTAAAAGTCAGGAAAATCTTTGGGACCGCCTCTCGTTGCTTCTGATTGGTCACATTTGCCGTCAATCTCTGTTTTAGCCAATCACTGTCTCTAATCCCTCACGTTGGTCTTATTTACTCAAAACAAAGGAAAAAAACTTTACACCTCCTCTGAATGAGACAAAAGAGCTGTTTTTTTTTTTTTTATTATTATTATTTTATTTTTTTATTTAAAGGTGTACTGTGTGACTTTTCTGGTCGAGGGCCCACTCGTTACTTTTATTGCTTTATCTCCAGTATTCCAAAGTTTGGCATTCAACATCTGCATAGAAACAAGCAGGAGACGCCACCAGGCCACTTTACCGGTAAGATCTGTGAAGAGGCGACCCTGCTCACAGTCAGAATGTGTGTTTTTAAATGTATTTTTGAGCAATAAAACCTCTCGTAATCGAATAAATGTATTTTATATAAGCTTAGTACAATATTGTGGAACATTACAGGCAACACAATAGCATCTCCATGGTAGCGGACAAGCAGAAAAGTTACGCAGTGCCCCTCTAAAGTCTAAAAAGGGGCACTGTGTAACTTTTCTGGTGGAGGGTCTGTCAAATGCTTTTCAGTACACCTTTCTATCTTCATGGGGACCAAACCAGACCAAGTTACAGGTCAGATCTGTGGAGAAGCGACCCCGCTCACATTCAGAATGCCTGTTTTTCTAGGTATTTCTCCCCTTTTTTAGCAATGAAACCACAATTGGATAAATGTAATGTAGATCTGTTTAATGTCATTGTTAGGGTGACCAGACAACAGATTTATCCAAAACCATTTTGAGTTGTCCCAGTTTTATACAAGAAATATCCCAGATGTCCCTATTTTTCACCAATCTGATACCAGCCAACAGTAAACGGATGCATACATTGTCATTTGTTTAGGTAAAATACAAAAAATCTGCTTAAAAATGACCAAAACACAAAGAAAATGTGACTATATTGACTCACATTAGTGCCAAATGCCTAACAATTTTCCTTAATCGTGCACTCGTTTCACTATTTTATTATCACCAACCTAAACCAGGGGCGTCCCAGTTTTTTATTTTGAAAAGCTATTCACCCTCAACTAAAAAGTTACATAAAGAAGCTTTAACCTTTTACCATTTCCAAAAGATAAGGCTGATATATGATCTGTTTAGTAGCATGTAGCCGTCATTAGTGTAATCAGAGGCAGGTAACGCTCATGCATGATGCCGTATGGTGCTCGGAAATCTTAAGTAATCAACGTTTGATTATAAAGTTCTTATCGTGTTCTTCCTGTTATCGTAGTCCCCATATCAGCCAGGCTTTGAAGTTAAACCTGCTAAGGCTCTTATACAAGTTTCCACAAATAAACTGTTCTGTATGAAGGTCACACCATACCTAATATCATCTACTATAGATATTATTGCTTTGCCTGGAAGGTTCAGGTCTCAACTGTGGAGAGGCGATCCCAGCAATGTATAAAAGAAAAAAGAAAGAATACAATGACCTCTAGATAAAGAAAACTGGGCCATTTCTTTCAGTTTTCCCAGATTTTACTACCAGAGTTACTGTCGCCAACAGAGCCCAAAGAAGTCGTCATCCACATGTTTCCAAACTTCTTCTGGTTTTGCGACGTAAGCGTGAATAGAGGCCATTGAGCGGTAGTTTTCCTTCATTTCTTGGATCACTACTTCTACTTCTTCCACTCCTACTTCAGTCATATTTTTTGAAGATCCTCTTATTCCTACTCAAATTTTGGCAGCTCTTCCCACCTCTGCGCACAGCTAAACCCCGTCCTCGCTCTCGACCCATATGCCACCACCAGAAGGGCTATTTTTATCACCCCTGACCCTGCCTGATCTGTACTTTAAGCCGTATGTTAGCGCTACGTTTTAAGGGCATGAGGTCCCAAAGGCTTCTCCCGGTCTCTCGGTCTCATCTGGTGTAGCGCTCTGGCTCCTCCACCCCCTGCTGCAGATTTCTAATGACTCCGGTGATGTTTTCGGTGGAGATTCGCACATGGGGGTGTCTTGGGTTACATCATGTGACAGGCAGGGGTTGTCAAGGCAGGTTTAGTCACTAATGATGCTTTGTGGGATTGTGCTCAGAGAAGCCTGGGTGGATTCATTATGAGTAATAGTATAGGGAATATTGATATTAATAATAACCTGATTCTGATCATTTAGAGTGAATATGACGCTCAGGTAAAGAGGCTGCTTTGTTTTATTTCAGTTTTTAAGCGATAATTGACGCCCGTGGATCACTATTTTATATTTAGACATTGTAAATAGGTCAAAATGGGATGGGAGTAGCTCAGTTGGTCAAGCGTTTGTCCACTGATCCGAAGGTTGGCGATTTGAAACCCATTCTCGACATAAACGTCATTGGTCGGGCGGTCAGATCCAGCTCCCACAGATGAATCGTGACGTTGTGCACTTGAGCAAGACACTTAACATATGTGTGTGTGTTTGGTATGGTCTTTACAGGTTAAAGGATGGGTCAAATGCAGAGAATGAATTACCCTCACAGTAATGTGTACGTTTAACCTAACTAAATCACAATATTGATCTAAAATAACTTACCGTAAAACACCAAATAACAACGGGTCCCCTTTAAATGCCAGGTGCAAGTGTATATTACCAAAATGGCGCCACGGAAGGTCATCTTTGTCTGTACCGCAGCAATTTCCTAATGTTGTGAACCTGTTCACTCATGGCAATAAAATGATTCCGATATTTTGATAAATGTACACTGGTTAAATGAATTTGAGTACCATATTTTCCCAGTTTTGCAAGATTTTTATGACGAAGGAATTAATTGCCCCAAATTGCCGCCTGGTCTCAAATAAATGCCTGGTCTGTTAAGTGATTGGAACAAATAAACGCCCCGGCTCTTATTTGGTATTTTACTACTGTAAGAAACGTGTCTACTACGATTCCACTACAGTTCATCAGATTAAAAGGAAACACACACAATGTCAAAACTTGTCTAAAGTCAATTTTGCGTTTCAAGTCACACTGTCATTTTTTAGCCATTTTTTGGTTTTTGCTTGCGCTGAAAAAAACGTGTTCTTGCTATGAGCGGGCTTGCATCTCCACGTACCTGACTCTTATTTTCTTTGACTATATACACAAAACGTATCTATCTCTGTGGAGAATTTTCTGAAGTGTGGTTTTTGACTATATATCTACAAAATCATTCAGGCCGTTCGTGTTTCTGTTATATGTTCTTCCCCTGGGCTCAATTCTCCAGCAGTTCAGTGATGTCACGCACCAGCTTTTTTGCGGACGACTTTCAACTTTACTGCTCCTTTAAGACCTCGGAAACGCATAAAGTGACATCTTTACTCAGCTGTCTGTCACGTGTTAAACCATGGATAAGTGATAACAGCCTTCATCTGAACCCAGACAGAACCGAGACTCTTACTGTAGCTACGGAAAGCGCCGTCCCCAACATTAAACAGCACTAAGATGCCCTGGGAAATTCAGCTAAAGCAACTTAAGGAGTATTTTTTGATGATGTGATGATCCGATAGAGTGAACGCCGCTCTAAGCAACTCACTAAACTGCTTTTTCCAACTCTGAAACATCTAAATTTTGCATGATGAGTTCTAAAGCTGTGTTAGAGATGATAATCCATGTATTTGTGTCCTCAAGAGCTGTAACAGTTTGTTTAACCTCCCTGAGCAAGAAATGACTTACCTGGCTGCAGATGGTCCAAAACTCAAGATTTCTGACCAGCAACAGCAGGAGGGCTCATATCACCCTGATCTTAAAAACCTTACACAATTACAATGGCTCCCTGTTTTTTTTATTCATGTCCACTTCAAGATCCTGGTGCTGACTGTTGACTTCTGTTATATTGCAAAAATGAAACAGGTGCAGAGGCAGGGAGGTTGTTTTTCAGTACCTTTAAGGGTGTCACAGCGTGGATTCAAGGCTTCAGGGTGACAAACAGGCAACAAATGTCAGAGAGTCTACAAGCATCTAGACCTGAGGTATCTGAGAACCCTGAGAGGTCTTGGAGTCTACAAGCATCTTTGTATAGTCCACTAAAAATGTTATATTTTTAACTGATACATAAGTCTGGGAATATTCCAGATTCACCATCCAAGGCTACTGGAAGAACATTTTGCAGTAAGCATTAAGTAAGTCTGAATTAGGGTTGGGCGATAATACGGTAATATGGTATCCCGCGGTATCAAAAAATAGCAACGGTATCAGTTTCATTTCCGTCATTTAAAAAAATCTGCATAAGGAATTAAAACCACTGCACAGACTTTCTCCCCTCCGCTCTCTCCTCTTCAAATGTCGTTACGCACGGAGATTTCCATCCACACGCAGCGAGTAAGAAGAAAAAAACGTGACTGAAAAGTTTGCAATGGAGGCGTTTTATTGAACGCCGAGAGTCAAGAGGGGATGCACTGAAGAGGAGAAAGTTCCCGCTTGAGGGTGAAGTCAGACTTTCACGGAGGAGACGAAAACAGCGCGTGAAAACAACACAGAAAATAAGGGCTGTGATTGGTCCTCTCGAACGCTGTACATTTCCGGTACTCCGCTCATTATAGACTTTGAGTAATAATGTGTTTAATGCAACTTCGCACACATTTGTTTACATTTTACAGAAATGTAACTTAAAACCGCATGGCTCATTTGCATACAGTATAAGTGCTGAAAAAAACACTCATGCGCAGATGCTGATTGGATCAAACACACTGGCAAAGTTTGGTTTGATCAGAACTTATGCCTCATCTTCAAATATAATGCTGCTATTCTGTTTCTGAATGCTACAAAATAATTCTTATTTAGTCAAGGTAATACTGTATACCCCGGTAAAATGCTGAGACGGTTTAACGGTATCAAAATTTGGATACCACCCAATCCTAGGCTGAAATTAATATAATGAGATTATTGTTCACATGACCTTTAGGCTCCTGTCTATATCTTAGACCTGATAAAACCACAAACCTCTGCCTGTAGCCTGAGGTATAACAGCCAAAATCTGCTAACAGTTCCACGGAAAAGCTTTAAAATGCAAGGAGACAGATCCTCAAATCGTCTTCCTTAAACTGTGGAACAAACTGCCTTTTCACCTCCGCTCTGTAAATAGTGTAGATGCTTTTAAAAACATTCCTCTTTGAACCAGACTTCCAGCCCCCTCAGGTTTAGGGCTGTTATGACTGATTTTATTAGGAATGTATCTCATGCTGTTTTTATCTTTAGTGTGTGAAGCACTTAGTGACTTATGCCTCTGAAAAGCGCTATATAAATACACTTTCCTTACTTACTGGGATCTTCTTCAGATTCTACTATAAGCTTGGCTCTTTCTACTTCTACTTCTACTTTTCAAATGACTGGGCTGAAAGACATTTTACACTCTTCTCCAGTCCTAACCCAGAGTAATTCCTGATCGGCTGAACCCACAAGGAAACCCCTTTGTGTGATCCTCCCCGTTCAGAAACATCCAAACACAAAACATATGCTCCGGCAGCGGCATGTCACTCCCCGCTCGTACCGTGTCCCGGGGCGCTCCTGACGCTAATGAATTCTAAAGTAACAAAAGATCTGCGGAGGCGGAATACACGGCTCACTTTCTCTTTGGAGTGGGAAGAGGCTGCTGTTGTTAACGCGAACAGGCAGAGGAAGATCTGAGCACCGAGAATGTTTTATTTATATGTGTGTGTGTGTGTGTGTGTGTGTGTGTGTGTGTGTGTGTGTGTGTGTGTATATATATATATATACACACACGAGCATAGTGTAGGTGCAGTCAAAGTGTGCACGGGTTGTATAAAGGAAAAAGAAAGAATAGAAAACAATAAATAGTCCCGTATAACTTTTATTACAGCAAACAAGGGCGCAGAATGCATATAAAAGAGTGTAGTTCAAAAAGCAGCAATTATAATACAGATTTTATAAAAGCATTGATAGGTTTTAGAGTGAGAAATTATTCTGTTTTCTAAAAAGTCCTCAAATAGTGTCTGCTGTAATTTAAATGAGCCATTTTGCATCATTTTCAGCATTGAAAAGATATAATAATTTGTTTGGAATAAATGCTATGGCGACAGTAGTCATTTCTCTCCACTCTGCTGCTCATGTTTAACAAGAAAACTCTACTTTTATAACGTCTTTTTAGACTTAAAATGTTGGAATTGGGCCTCCGCTGGCAAACATACATAGCAGTTTAAATGAGCCTCACAACGGTAGCTGCCAGCCTCTGAGTTGATTTTTAGCTGTAGATCCTTCATAGGAAAGGAAGGGAGGAAGGAAGGAAAGGAACCTGCACAATTTCTGAAGTAAATAAAGAAATAACTACAAAAATACAACTTCAAATATATTTTTGATAAAGAACAGCATTTTTTTCAGGGTTAAACGCTAAAAACAGAACGTTAACTGTACATCTTTGGTGTCACAACGTTAAAGAGCCATTAAACACCCTCCCGAAGCTTTACTCTAAACCTAATCTAAAAAATGCTGCGGGGTGGCGGCGAGTTGTGGGGAGCGGGTGTGGGGCGATGATTGACAGCCGACCGACAGCTACGACAATCCAACACGGCGCAGACCGGTGCGCTTTAGACTTTAGACTAGAAAAAGAACCGACATTCGCGCTCGGAACACACTGTTTCCCTTTTCTCCGGACCCGGCGGGACATCGTGGTGCCAGGTAGAAACAGGCTCCTCACCGTTTGAAGACTACCAGCGTCTGCGCTCGTCACGTAATAACCTTCATCTGACTTGGAGACCGTTAGTCCAACCCGAAAATCCAAATGTTCTAAGCGTAGTTGATGCTAAAGAGGCTGTTCCAGACAAACGAACATGCACTAAAATGCCAAAATAAGGCCAGGGATAGGTACATATTTCTATTTTAGACACATTTACACAGTGAATCAGTAGGAAAAAAAGCAAGTTTGGTGTTTAGTGACCCTTTAACTAGACTAAAAACACTCTAAAACACTCATTAAACATGCATGTACCTCATGTATTCCCCATGTATAATTCCATACATAAATCTATTTTGAGGGTACTTCACAATCTGATGTGGCCACACAGAATGGACCGTCCACTGCAGCGGACCTCTTCATTAAATCCACAGTCCGAGGGGAGTGAGAGGTGGACGGTGGGGGAGGGTCAAATAATAGAGTCATCCAGTCCCACACACTGTAAAAATGACCCTATATGAGCGGCCGTGGCTTGAATCTCAAATGTTCTCTCTACGGTTTATTCTGAAAAAGATGCTCCTGAGGTCAAAATACTGAAAATCTGCTGTGTACTGTAAGTGTTTTATTGTGTGGGATAGAGGGAGTGTGATTATAGTTGTTGCATTAGTGTGACTTTTGGCTTTTTTCTTTGTTTTTTGACATATTTTGTGCTTTTTGTGTGTACTGAAGGGTATAATAATAAAAAATACACAGACTTTATATACTGTAGATCTATTATCTGCAATTCAAACACACTTGAAATGAAATTAAATGGGTTAATATACGTTTTTTCTTCTTCCCACTCCTTTTCGAGAAATGTGTTTTTCTATTGTTTACAATGTATATTTAGTATTCATGATTATTGTTTCTCTCTCGGCACAAACTCGACATAAAAACTAATCAACAAATCAATCAGAAATTGTATTATTATACACGTGCCTTGCCTAAGGATACAACAACATGTGCTTGTCCACGCCGGAATCAAACCGCTGACCCTTGGATCAGGGCAAAAATGTAGGTCAAAGATGTAAAAAAACAAAACTTACAAAGTAAATAAATCTCGCTAAAACTGGCAAAACTACTCAAATTCTAGATAATATCATGAATTCCAAGTCCTTTTGAAAGAGCTGAATGTTTTCCCATGTTTCTGAGTATATCTGCATCTAATTAGAAAAGCAGGCAGTGCACGTTTGCGTTCTAGTTGTCAAAGAAGAAGGAATCGCAGTGGTGTTTTTTTCAGTGTGTTGTGACTCTGTGTTTTGGCGAGGGGAGGGGTGGGGTTGGGGGGTCCCTTGGGTGCAGTATTACCCGACACATGAGATGAACAAAGAAAAGCCGGGGCCAGGGCGGCAGGTGAGGTCACCCACAGGACAACAAAGACCCTCCCCCCTCGCTCCGATCGCCGCCGTCAGACCTGAATCAAAGACGGTTTCTCACTGTGACCCCCGACATCCGCTAATAAAAAGCCTGTTCACCCGGGAATTTCCTATTTCCCCGACTTCTGATAGATACACTGTGGTCTGGCTATGAAATTAGGATCAATACAGTATCTTCCTCACTCTCTCTTTCTCTCTTTTTTGTCTATCTCTTTCTGTCTATCTCTTTCTTTGTCTGTCTCTCTTTCTCACTTTCTCTTTCTGTCGTGCTCTCTTTTTTCACTCTCTGTTTCTGTCTCTATCTGTTTCTCGCTCTCTCCCTTTCTATTTTTTCTCTCTTTTTGTCTATCTCTTTATCTCTTTCTGTCACTTTCTCTGTCACTCTGTCTTTCTCTCTCATTCTGTCTCTCTTTCTTTCTTGCCCTCTCTCTGTCTGTCTTTCTCTTTCTTGCTCTCTCTCTTCCTCAGTTCTCTCTTTCTGTCTCTGTCTTTCTATCTTTTTTCACTTTCTCTTTCACTGTCTCTATCACTTTCTTGCTTTATCTCTTTATCTATTTCTTGCTTTCTCTCTTTCTCTAGCTTGCTTTCTCTCCTCTCTTTCTGTCTGTCTCCATCGCTTTGTCATTCTTTCGCTTTCTGTCTGTCTTTCTGTCTCTCTCTTTCTCGCTCTCTTTCTGTCTCTCTCTTTCTGTCTCTTTCTCTTTCTGTCTCTATCTCTTTCTTTCTCTCTTTCTGTCTCTATCTCTTTCTTTCTCTCTTTCTGTCTATCTCTTTCTTTCTCTCTTTCTGTCTCTATCTCTTTCTGTCTCTATCTCTCTGTCTCTCTTTCTGTCTCTCTTTCTGTCTCTCTCTTTCTGTCTCTCTCTTTCTGTCTCTTTCTCTTTCTGTCTCTATCTCTTTCTTTCTCTCTTTCTGTCTATCTCTTTCTTTCTCTCTTTCTGTCTCTATCTCTTTCTGTCTCTGTCTCTCTGTCTCTCTTTCTGTCTCTCTCTTTCTGTCTCTATCTCTTTCTTTCTCTCTTTCTGTCTCTATCTCTTTCTTTCTCTCTTTCTGTCTATCTCTTTCTTTCTCTCTTTCTGTCTCTATCTCTCTGTCTCTCTTTCTGTCTCTATCTCTTTCTGTCTCTATCTCTTTCTGTCTCTATCTCTTTCAGTTTCTCTTTTTCTGTCTATCTCTTTCTGTCTCTCTCTTTCTGTCTCTTTCTTTCTGTTTCTCTTTTCCTGTCTCTATCTCTATCTGTCTCTCTGTTTCTCTCTTTCTGTCTCTATCTCTTTCTGTCTCCATCTCTTTCTGTCTCTCTCTTTCTCAGTCTCTCTTTCTGTCTCTATCTCTTTGTCTCTCTCTCACTCTCTCTTTTTCTGTTTATCTCTTTCTGTCTCTCTCTTTTTATCTCTTTCTCGCTCTCTTTCTCTCTTTCTTTCACTCTTTCTGTCTCTATCTCTCTCGCTCTCTCGTTTGCTGTCTCTCTTTCTGTCATTCTCTCTTGCTCTCTTTCTGCCTGTCTCTATCTCTTTTTTTTCTGGGTAATGATAAAATTGTGAAACGAGTGCGTAATTAAGGAAAATTGTCATGCAGAGCCCGTTCATGACTAATCTGTGAGTCAGTATAGTCACGTTTTCTTTGTGTTTTGGTCATTTTTAAGCAGATTTTTTGTATTTTACCTAAACGAGTGACAATTTATGCCTCTTTTTACTGCTGGCGGGGATCAAATTGCTCAAAAATAGGGACATTTCTTGTATAAATCTGGGACAAATCAGTGGTTTTGGATAAATTTACTTGGACAGGGGACACAGGGCTCAAAACTGGGATTGTCCCGGATAAATAGGGACATGTATTCACCCTATTCAGGCTTTATTTTGCTCAAACACAGGCCAAATATCGTACAGAACCTTTAATATTTATCCTGCCATTCCACATATTTGTTCCTGTCTGACTTCTCATCATCTGCTTGAGGCTGATAAACCAGTCACGGATCAGGAACCCCTCCGATCTTCATTTCAGCTCGTTCATTTTATTTTTTTAGTCTCCGTAGCCTCCCCTTCCGCCTGTCGCCTCCTGATAAATGATTCCACGTCCGAATATCTCATTTTAATCTCCCTTTATCGCGCGTACACCCTCGCTATTAGTATTAGCAATTTACGCGACAGCTCCTGGGTGTTCGCCGCGTCAATCCCCAGAGTGTACCTGCCCAATCCGCGTCAGATTAACCCAAATTAGCTAGGGCAGATTTTTAATAAAGCTCGAGATGATTGCTGCGGTATTAAGATATGTTTTTTGAGGATATTTGCCGGAAGGTCTTTTATGGCATATAAACCAGTCTCCCGCGGTGACATTTTCCATTCTTTTACAGTCGTAGGGAGAGCAGATGATGTTAAAGTTGCTAGTGCGTCGTCAGCAGTGTGGCCGTGGGGATACAGTTAAATAAGGACAAAAGTGTGCGGTGCAAATGAGTCAGCGAATGTTATGTTGGTAAAACGAAATGTGTGGAGCGTAAGGCGCATTACAGGATTATCCAGACTCACATTCAGAAAACTTTATTAGTCCCAGACAGCATTTGATTTCCAGCATTCTCAGAGTAGTTCCCACATAAACACGAGGTATATTAAAATGCAAAAGACGTCACAAAAGACCATCAGAGTTGAGCGTTTTCATAGCAGAAGGTACGAAAGAATTCGAGAAACAACCATAAATAGTTAGGGGTGTAAAAATATCCAAGTCTCACGATACGATATCTCACCGTATGAAGCTCATGATATTACGATATTCTACATAATAACAAGACTGACATTCTAAAATGCTTTGACCAGTCATTTGGAACAACATTTATTGTCATTAGGGATGTAACGATATGCAAATCTCTCTGTACAATATTTTCATCATAAACATCTCAAAACTGTGAATCTGCTACTTTTTCCTCTAAAAATGCCTTCACACGACTTAATCCAAAGAATGAAGATGTAAAAGTGCTTAGAACAGTTATTTCTTCATGTCGTCTGCACTGAAACGGAGCAAAGGATCATGGTCTATGTAGTTCCCTCTGTTTTTTAGCTATTTCTGCATCATAACTATTCATTTAAGCAAAGAGACCTTTGAGGATATGATATCATGATATTTTGGCTATTGTTACCTCCCTATAAATGGCACATAAATATGTTTTTCAGTTTTGATAAAAATTATTTTAAATGTTGCCCAAAGATGTCAAGGCATCTTTGGGCAACATTTTTTACAAAAGTGAAATAGAGCTCTCTATTTGGCCTAGTGCCGAACTGTTGTAGGTCCTAATAAATCTCACATTTTGCAAGAAAGATGGTGTACAGGATTTTTTTCTCTATGTTCTTGGGCTGCTCCCTCTACTCCAAAGTGCCCGTTTCAAGAAACTGATGTGCGAAAATATTATTTTATATAGGCCAATATACACTTCTTTGCTCCCATATGGAAATTTGTCCTCTGCATTTGACCCATCCTTTAGTACCGCTGGGGAAACCTGTCAGAAGCAGGTGACCCATCTCCAGATATTGTGCTAGTCCTGGTCAGAAAACGACCTCAGCTGGAGGGTTTGACCTATGGGGCATGTTTTGAGTGTGTCCAGAGGAAATCCGCCCAGAAACAGGGAGAACAGGAAGATTAGGGCGACCAGGGAGTAGAACCAGGAACCTGTTTGTGGTGAGGCAAAGGTGCTACCCACAACCCTCTATTTTGCTATATTTTACTATCGGACAACTCTTATTAGAATGACATAAAAAACAGGTAAGTTGATTAGCAAAACAGAAAGCCAAGGTTTGTGTCAATGAGCAAACTCTTCTGGGTTTAGAAACTGTAGATGGTGAAGAAATACCGTAAAAACCAAAATAAGAGTCGGGGCATTTATTTGTTTCAATCACTTAACAGATCAGGCATTTATTTGAGACCAGGCGGCAATTTGGAACAGGCGATTAATTCCTTCCTCACAAAAATCTTGCTCAGCAAAACTGACCAGATTTTCAAAATAAAAAACTGGGACATCTGTTTTTTTTGTTTGTTTTGTTGTGGTTGGTA
Source organism: Odontamblyopus rebecca (assembly GCA_030686955.1). Lineage (NCBI taxonomy): Eukaryota > Metazoa > Chordata > Actinopteri > Gobiiformes > Gobiidae > Odontamblyopus > Odontamblyopus rebecca. Next base: position 21,505,619 of record CM060653.1, on the reverse strand, counting down.
ATAATAAAATAGTGAAACAAGTGCGTAATTAAGGAAAATCGTTATACAGATAGTCAGTATAGTCATATTTTCTTTTTTTTTGTATTTTACCTAACCAAATTACAATGTATGCCTCTCTTTGCTGTTGGCAGGGATCAGATTGGTGAAAAATAGGGACACCTGGGACATTTCTTGTATAACACTGGGACAAATCACTGGTTTTGGATAAATCTGCTGGGACAGGGGACACAGGGCTCAAAACTGAAACTCTCCCTGGTAAATAGGGACGTCTGGTCACCCTAATTTAAAATCCTGCTTTAACTTTGTTTAATATACAAGCCGATTTGTAAATACCTTTTAAAACACCCATTTTCTAATTAGCCCTGATTATCTAATGTTTAAAACAAGGTGATCCTTTTGTCCCATTACAGACCCCACCTCCTTTCCCGCCATTAGCAAAACAGGCTAATTGTTTGGCGCTCGTAGCTTAAAAACAGCCGTATTTAGCCTTAGCCGCTAGCTTTTAGTCTCATTATCCCGTAGCATTAAGAGGACAATTACAGGGCATTACACTGACAGCGGGGAGCCCCAATACAATATAGAGGCAGATTACACATAGGAAAGCCCTTATAGAAACATGCAGGGTAATGGTTTGGGTTTATTAGCTGGAGGAGTGGGGCGCTGTTAGCTTTGTTGAGCATGAAATGACAATGTAAAGCAGTTTCGTTAAGAAAAGAATTACCATGGGGTATCTGAAAAAGCGCTACGGCTTATTTGGGGTAAATATACGCAAATACTGTATATCACTGACTGTCGTGGCTCACTCTGACCTCCCGACGTTAACTTTACTGGTTATTTTTTATCTTTAAATGCATGAATATCTCAAACAGTGTTTAATGTACAACAACTCACCTTTATTTAATAGATAATACTCCTTACAACTGCACAACTCGACCCTATATAACAGAAAATACTCCCTACAACTGTGCAGCAACTCACCCTTATGTAAAATATAATACTCCCTACAACTGTGCAGCAACTCACCCTTATGTAAAATATAATACTCCCTACAACTGTGCAGCAACTCACCCTTATGTAAAATATAATACTCCCTACAACTGTACAGCTCACCCTTATTTAATATACTTCCCAAAGCTGTGCATCTACTCACCCTTATGTAGGAGATAATACTCCCTACAACTATTCAACTACTCATCATTACTCAAAAATGTCTTAGAAACATGCATTTTCATGGTCATTGCAGTCGCCTCTCCACAGATCTGACCTGTAACTTCATCTTGTACCATCACATGCTTCTTTGGTGTGGTTTTTATATTGTTGAATGTGTAAATTGCATTGTATAATTTATAATTGTTGCTCAGGGCCTGCAGATGGAAACTAACTGTTTTGCTATATTTTGGTGCAGTACATCTCTGTTTTATGAGCATAATGTCTCTGTACATTGTCCCTTCAAATAAAGACTAACTAACTAACTTTGGAAATTAATATGTTTAATGCCGTGTTGTAGAAAATTCCAGACAAAACTAAGACATCTCCGTGGAAACAAGCAGTTGGTGGACCCTACACCAGGACGGTTACACATTGCACTCCTGGAGTTGTTTGCAATGCACATTTTGAACAGAATCCTACGTTTTTTGATTTTTTTTTTTCCCCTCTACATTTGTCTCTTGGTTTAAAGTTCTGTAATGACCCTTCTATCCTTTTGCAGTAACTCTTTTCCTAGAGAAGAAAAACCTGGCATTTCTTTTTGAAGCCTGAATCAAAAGTAGTTAAGACAAAACCCACTTCCATCTCTGTCTCGTTCCAAAAGTCCCCAGGCGACTCCAGGAGGTGCCCTTCACTTCACTGCCACCGCACTGTGTTAGACCAGACTGGGACAGGCCTTCAGGGAGCCCCGGCACCTCCCACAGCCAGGGGGCGCTCTTCTGCGAGGTCGCTCCCCCATTAGAACAGACAGGTGCTGATTAAAGCTGGACCCCCGGGTGCAGCTGGAGAGACAGGCATGGTCACAGATCCTAATTTAGCTGTTTCCGAAACGTCCGCCCTCCTCCTCCTCCTCGTCAGCTCGGGCGGCCGTCACTCCAGCGCCGATACTTCTGTGAGGAGGACGGAAATATCTACAAGATCAGAGTATCAAGTTAAAATTACTTGAATTAAGAAAGTTTTACCATGATTTAAGTAAATTTCACTTGACAAGGAAAATTATCTGCCAGTGGAACAAGAGTTTCTTACTTAAAATATACTGAAAATACATCTTGCTATACTTAAAATAAGAAAAACAACAACTTTTTGCACTTAAAATAAGAAACAAAATCGAATGCTGCTTGAATTAAGAGAAAAACACTTATTCCACTGGCAGATCATCTGACTTTTCAGTTTCAATGTTCTTAATTTAAGTCATTTTAATTTGCCTAGATATTGTTTTTTCCAGTGAATAGGTTTGAAAATGCATGATATGATTTCGAGAAGAGTAGATTCAGCTTGACAAGTAAAATGATCTACGAATGAAAGTGTGTTTTCTTAATTCAAGCGACATTCAATTTAGTTTCTTATTGTAGGTGCAAAAAGTTTTTCTTATTTCAAGTGTAACAAGATGTATTTTCATATTTTAAGTTCCATTTTACTTGTCAAGTGAAATTTACTCAATTCCTGATAAAACTTTCTTAATTCAAGTCTTAACTTGGCTAGATTTTTGGTTTTGCTATGTATTAATATTATTGTGTCGTACATTTCTATTACTTTTACCTCATTTGTGATTAGAGTACTACATATTTTGTGTAATAGCAAAAAACAACAAAAAATTAACCTCATTTGTTTGCTATCTAGACATTCAGACTGTACGGAAGGGCAAATTCTTCTTTCTTTCTTAAAAGTGTGTAAAACTTCTATAGAGGTGCACTCAGAAAAACTCTAGAAAGTTAACAAAAGGCTATGGAACAACCTTGTACATGTCTGAGTCATTCCTCGTACTGAGCGCGCTAGACACAGTGTACAGATTAAATGAGATGAGCGTTTATGTTTCTTGCACTGTTCGTTTTTCTCATTTTTGTCATCAGTCTTTTTGAAAATACCAGGTTTTATGGATTAAATAGCATTGGGTAGTTACCGTATTTTTCAGACCATATGTTTTTTCATGGTTTGGGCGGTTCCTGCAACTTATACTCAGGTGCGACTTATATATTACATTTTTCACCCTGACAGTCTATAGACCAAATATATGCTATCGCGCTTGGGATCTTATCGCTTCTCTCCCTGTAACTGCTGCAGTGGCTTTGTCATTTTGGTTCGTATGAACCCGCAACACATGGTCCTGAGTTTACTTTTTTTTTTTTTGTTATTTTGAGCTTTGGACCTTCATTTGAGTGAAGCTGAACATTTTATCACTATAACTTGCCTTTCAAGATGAAATGTCAGTTCTTGTTCTCTGATTTTATAAAATAAATTTCCCTCAAAAAGTGCAACTTATACTCCAGTGTGACTTATATATGTTTTTTTTCTTCTTGGTGGTGCGACTTATACTCTGGTACGAGTTACAGTCTGAAAAATACGGAAGTTAGTTTATTTTTCTTCCGTCAGTTAACATAAACTAACACAAACTATACACTTCACCCACCAGCAGTGTAAATTTCTCTGATCTGACCAAGATTTTAAAACTTGTATCAGATTATTCATCTTGTTTTCAGATTTATTATCTGCTTACTAGTTCTAAATTGGTTTAATTCTAGTCTAGAGGTGGTTTATTTTAAGATAACTTGCCAAGTAAAATGATCTTGCTGCATGGTCAGATATTTACACTACTTTTAAGTCATTTTCTGATAGATTTAAGTGTATATATCTTACATTTTGGCCAAGCTTTATTGTATCGTGCCTAAAACGTAAGTGGTGAGTGTCGGTGGTGTTTGGAGGGGCTGATGGCGCAGATTGTTCCACAACAGTATCTTACAAACACCGATATGAAGTAAATGAATAACGCGCTCCAGCCATTTGCGTCTCTTTGCTCCACAAATTAAAATGCAAATGTAATGCCATAAAGCCAATTTCCTGCGTATTCCACCCAACGTATACAGCTGTTGTTCACGTCTGGGTACCGTTGTGGTGACCTGTGATTGGTCAGGGCACGTGCCCAGCTGCACACTGTGTTAGACAGATGCTCGCACCATCACAGACAAGCAGAGGAGGAGGAAGAGAACAGGTCTGGAGATGGTCCTGAGGAGGAGAGACAGGAGGAGGGAGCGTGGGCTGGGTAAACATGCACACACAGATCAGACAAACACATGGGTGGGGCAGTCATGTGGAATCTGGGGAGGGGGGATCATTACAGACAGCATATGTGGTCCATGAGGTGCACTGTTTTTTGTGGGGTTTTTGTGACATATTACAAGGAGTGGTGGAATGATTGTTTCAAATACTCAATCATGTAATCTAAACATTTCCCCCTCACATTGTTCATTCATTCAGTCAAAAAAAAAAAGTCCTTTAAGAGGAGCTTGCTCTATGTAAACATCCTGGCAGAGTCCCCTCACAGAAAGATTGTTCTGGTCCTATTAGGCCTCTGCAAAAAATCAATTTAAAATTAAAATCGAGTTGGCAAGTCAATTCTTCTTTTTTCAGAAAATCGATATTTCAGATTTGTTTTTTATACATTTTGCATTCGCCAAGACGTCCTATAGGCTTTCCGCCGTCCTATAGGCTTTCCGTAGTCACTATGAACGCTCATATAATCCACTGAGTCGTGTTCTTTAGTCCGACAGAAGCTGACCACATCAGCGCACAAGGAAACAACTGCTTTTTTCAGCGTTTACAGTTGATGCAAATGAGCCATGTGGTTTTAAGTTTTGTTTCTGTAAAATATAAACAAATGTGTTAAAGCTGCTTTAAAAATATTCTAATCTCACACTGGCTGATGTGGCTCTATAGTGGTTATGGTTTATATGTTGTAAAGTTGAGTTTATTTATGCAGATTAGTAATAATAATAATAATAATAATAATAATAATAATGACAATTTTCATATAAAAATGTTAATGATTAATTAATAATCGATTGTTAATTCTCCCGGCGATCGATTAAGAAAATTTAATCAAATGCCCATCCCTACTGTGGACCATATGAAATGCTTCCAGTTTATTCAGTGGAGACAACATGGTGAAAGTTTTGAATGCTGCTGTACGGTCAAATCAAATTGAGTCGTGAATTGAGTTTTTTATTAAAACATCTAAGTTTTTTGGGTGGGGAAATCGCCCAGCTCTAGGTCCTATGTCTGGTTTTTTCCAAGATCCTTATCTCATATTTCATCGTAGTCCAGAAAAATACCAAAACATTTCCCACTAGTACAAAGAAAAAGTGTGAATAATGATACGTATTGACCCCCAAAAAACTATTGTTCCATCGAAATATCTAATCTATTGAACAATAAGTCGATATAGAAATGATTGCAACAGGCCTACGCAAGATCTGGCACCTGAAAAATTACGTAAGATTGTTCTCGTCCTATGTCTGGTTTTGTCCAAGATCCTTAGCTCATATTTTATCATAGTACAGAAAAATACCAAAACATTCCCCACTAGTACAAAGACAAAGTGTGCATGATGACACCCCTACAAAAATGATTGTTCCATCTAAGATATATTGAAGTCGATATTGTAATTACTGTGACAGGCCTACATCAGATAGCTGATCTTGCGCCTGAAAAATTACACCATATTGTTACTGTTCTTTTACAACTACTGCACTTTATCTTTTTAGACTGTCAGCTACTGCACTTTCAAAATATTTTCTACATTCATTGCACTTTACCTACATAACTGATGTTTATCTTAATCGATTGTTGCTTTCTTGTTGTTTTTTATCGTATTCGATTGTTTTCTGCTCTTGACGTTTGCTGCTGACCACTTGGCCATAAATAAAATTAAATAAATTAGATCTGGCTCGCAATGGGTCTTTACCTGGTTAAATAAAGGTTAAATTAAATCAAATTAAATAAATGTTCTTATGTCTGGTTTTGTCCAAGATCCTTAGCTCCTTAGCTCATATTTTACCATAGTAATGAAAAATACCAAAACATCCCCCATTTGTACAAAGAAAGTGTGAATATGTATTACGATTGTTCCATCTAAGCTATATCGAACAATAACTCGATATTGTAATTACTGTGACAGGCCTACATAATATACCTGATCTTGTGCCTGAAAAATAACGTAGTCCACCGTTAGTAGTGACATCAAACTGGCTTCTTGAGGTTCTGTAAATCCTGGACTTGCTTTGACACCCTCAGCGTTTGGTATCTTTGTCCTGATTCCTTTTCCTCTCACATTTATGCCGTTTGAATGTGTGCGGTGGTTTCTCCAGCTCTGGGCTCTGGTGATGTATGACTTTTCATTTCCTCAGCCCCGGGCCCTGGCACCACGAGTCAGACCACAGGCGCACGAGCCCACCACAAATAACAGCGCTCCTCGGCTCTATTCATGGATCAGGGGCTGGTATTAGTGCCGTGAATGCATCTCCTGTCATCACCTCCTTTTCATAGACCCGCTCAGTGAATTATAATGTCTTGTCATATGCAAAAATAACATCGTTTTAACCAGTAGGAATGGGAAATACTGAATGAGTGCATTGCTGGAATATGGAAATTAAAAATGTCCAATATGGTTTGCGGGTAATTTAAATGTGATAATGTATTTGTATTCTCTTTTGCATGTGTAAATGTTTATGCAGGCCTATGCAACTGTAACAAGGGACTGGCGATATGGCAAAAAAATGAAATCTCTATTTATTTATTTTTGCACACACTGGACGATTGAGATTTTAATAATAGTCTGTCTTCAATTACATTTGTATAGATGTGTAATGTTGTCTAAATTATAATGAGATTTTCCTTCAGTGTCACTTAACTACATAATAACCATGATTTGCAAGAAAATCAGAAGGAAACTTGTTTAATAATAATCCTTAATTTCACGATTTAGTGATTTTTTAACATACTGATTATTAAAAACACAAATCGATTTAATTGGTCAATGGTCACATTTTTATATAGTGCTTTTCCACCTTCACACTCACACTCATACACCAGTGTACGCAGATTTTGGAGGGAAGGTGGGTTAAGTGTCTTGCTGAAGGACACAACAGCAGCAGTCATCTCTGGGAGCTGGAGTCACACCACCAACCTGTGGGTCAGTGGGTCTGACCGCTCAACCAATGATGTTTATGTCGATAGCGGGATTTGAACCACCAACCTTCTGATCACTGGACCTTTTTTAGTGACGGTCTATTTATTCTAGTTCATAGATGTTTGAAAGTGTGAATTTTAGAACTTTTTGCAATTCTTTTTTTACAAAATTGTAACAAATTAGACGCTGTCAGCACAAAGTCGTCTGATTTTTGCACTGCTTTTAGTTGAATAAATTCTACATTATTAGAAAAACAAACAAACAAAAAAATCATCACTTTTCAGGCGTTCGCTCAATACATCTAACGCTATCCATGTCTCGCGATACGATATCATCAGCGAAAGAACCCCACGGTATGATATTTATTGTAATATCATGGGAAAGCTCACGATATGGTGGGGAGGCTCACAATATTACAATATTCTACATAATAACAAGACTGACATTATAAAATGCTTTGACCAGTCATTTGGTACAACATTTATTGTCATTAAGGATGGAACGATATCCAAATCTCTCTGTACGATATTTTCATCATATACATCTCAAAACTGTGAATCTGCTACTTTTTCCTCTAAAAATGCCTTCACAAGAGTTTATCCAAAGAATGAAGATGTAAAAGTGCTTAGAACAGTTATTTCTTCATGTCGTCTGCACTGAAACGGAGCAAAGGATCATGGTCTATGTAGTTCCCTCTATTTTTTTTTTTTTTTAGCTATTTCTGCATCAGAACTATTCATTTAAATAAAGAGACTTGTGATTCAATATATTGTGATGGTCCACGATATTATTGTGACATCTTTGACGATACAATATCACAATATTTCGGTTATTGTTACAAAAAATGTGCTTAATTTGCAATATTTCTGTTATAGTTGTTGCAAGAAACCTCCATTTTACTCTTGGCCAGTGACACTTGGTTCTATTTTTAGTTGCTCGAGTTCACCAGCGCTGTACGAGGTTATGCAATTGAGACATTTATTTCCATACACGTCGATTTATCTCAATATTCCCCTATACACAAACGCTGACCTCCGAGTTACCCCAATAACAAACTCATTTGATCTCAGGGGGCCCTTCATAACAGAACCAGCACATCTCTCTTTCTCATTCTAACGCGCTAAATACATAACATTATCTTTATCACCTTCTTATTCCTCCCTCCTTTCTCTTTCCATATGACACTGATCAGATCGTGTAGTAGCTTTAATCGCTGTGACGACATCCCTCTCCGCTTGAGCTCATGAATGAATTTCCGTGAGGTCGTGATTCGCGATGCTAGCTCAGAGCGAGTATTATTAGCCTCGGGCCTGTCCACGTTTTTGTTTTATTTACACATTTAGCCGTGCAGAATGGGAGCTATTGTCTTTTGAGAAAGGCCGTAAAGTGGAAATCAATGGCGGTGCGTAATTTAAGGTGTCTGGAGAGGGGCCAATTGGATCAGACTGGTTTAGCAGTTAGAAAACACATGCGTCACTGAGATGCGGTGAGAGCGGCGGCAGATACTACTTTAGGCTTTAGTGCGTTGTCTGTAAAAACTAAAATTATTATTATTGGCAACAAAACATTCAATTTCATGTGTTGATGTAGTTGAGTCCATTTCACTGCTTCAAAATGTGATGCTTTGTTTGAATTTAGATTTATTGGCCAAGTTTTACACCTGATGCCCTTCCTGTTGCGACACGCCACATATTGTGTGTGAAGTGTCTTGCCCATCAGTGAAGTTTGAACTAATAACTCTACTTAGTTGTCGCCCCCTGTACAACTGTCGCTGAACTAATAATACATTGACAGTAATAGGAGAGATTGGGATACGTTGAGCCACTTTGAGTGCCTTTTTGGAATAAATTCAGTTATTTATTTATTTATTTTTTAAGAAAGAAATGTACCTGAACTGTTAAAATACAGCATGAGAAAACAAAATTACTTCTTTTTTTTTTCTTTAAATATACAAAATGTACATAGTATGGTCTCTGATGACATATTTCACTGTTTTTCACATTTGAATCATTCAGAGACAAAGGCTGACATTATTGAAATATTTAAAAATAGAAAAAAAATGAATTAATAATAATAATAATAATAAAAAAAGAACACAAAACACCCGCACACAGACCATAACATGTACATTATGGGGCTGTCTCATAATTACCTACTATTAAAATTGTGTTTTTTTAAGGATTTTTTCTTTCTTTTTTTCCCTTTTTTTTCCAATACTCATTTTAGTGAAAGTGCCAAATTTTTGTCAGTATCCCCCCTAAAATGTTTTAGGAAAAATCAAAATGGAATAACTACATTTTAAACATGATTTAAGTAAGTATGCTCCAGTTTATCATGTCATATTCTAATAAAATTGTATAGCCAAACCAGCTCAGATCTCAGACGCTAAACTTGGTCAGTACTTAGATGGATCAGGTGCCACAGGGGGGCGCCAGTCACAAAAACTGTTGTTGTGTCCTTAGGCAAGGCAATTCACCCACCAGATTGGAGCCTCACTTCTGTCAGTCTGTCCCAGGGCAGCTGTGGCTACAATAATAACTTATATACCGAGTATGGAGTGAATGAATAATGCTCTGTAAAGCGTCTTTGTGGCATATGTCTGTGAAAAGGACTTTATAAATAAAAACTTGTTTAGACAGTTTTAGGGCGGAAGTGATACAAAAAGATGCATGTGCATTTTGGTAATGGAAGTGGCATTGTTCCTTATTCATTCCAATTCATTCAGCCTGAACACGGACAGAAGAAGATGGAGATAACAACATTTCCAGCACCAAAATATCAGGTTGTTATCTGTGCGGTTGTCAGAATCGATATTCTACCAGCGGACTAAAGTTTTAAAGTTTTACTCACTGATCGCACAAGGATCTGGCAGTCGAACACCATTTGTCAAAGACAGTTTGTTGAGGAAATATTCTCGATTTTTTGATGGTAAACCTTTTGCAGAGCTTGACAAGCTGCTGAGTTCTGCTGTACTTCTGTTGCCAAAATGTGTGTGCAACCGAGCCTACGTCATCACAGTTTACTAACACTAAAAGGGTCTCTAGTTTTTGAGATTTAATGAGTGCCCTATTTTCTACTTATTCATCTATCACAGAGGAACAAGAATACAAATGATCATGCAGTCTTCTGAAGATCTGAAAAATTGTGTTGATTGCAGTTAACGATTTATTATATATGAACTTTTAATTGTATGTCTATAGAATTGTGTTAGTATTAAAAAAAAAACTGCAAACATAAAACAACAAATGTTATTCTCTTCCAAAAACTGTAACACTAAAATCTGTGACATCCCTAACTCCAGCCATCCCCCAGTAATTCCCTTTTGTCGCCTCTTGTCCAGTTTTCTCCCTGGGGACCTGAACGCACCGCCTTGTACCGTGCCGTATCCTCTGACGGTTGTTTGTGGACAGCTGTTTTGTAATGGCCGGTGTCAGGCTGGAGCCAAATGTGAAGGTCTCCCACAAAGCGGAGCTGACAGTGGGACGGGTGAGTCAGGATTGACCCCGGACCCTTCGCTTGTCCAGACCACTGTGAGCAGAGATGGGCTTTTGTCACGAGAAAACCAAGTAAAGGGTGCAGGTTGTGGTATAAGATGAGCGTTTGAGGTCTAGCAGTCTGTTATAATGTTGTTTCCTCATCAGAAACATACCTGGAGACGTGTTTTGTTTCATTGGGTTATTGTATTTACATATTGTGATAAGGAGCAGCTGACTTTGTGAACATTTGGACATTATTTCAAATAGCTGTGATTGCAATTGTGTCATTATGGAACCTTCATACACTTATTTTTGCAATATACGCTTATACAGGGAGCCACAAATCCAATATCTAAACTGGACTTTAACTGGACAGTCCTGCGTGATGTCACATACTACAGCACAGTAAACAGTGCTATTCAAACCCCTATAACAATGTATTAGCAAACAAATAGATAAAGTGATAGCAAACAAGTAGATATAGTGATTTAGAATAAACAGTGATGAGACATTTGCCACAAAAGTCGTTTTTCTGTGTTTTTCTCTCGAGTTTTAGCACTGCCCGAAAGTTGTAATTATCTTTCAAACTTGCCAGATTGAATTACTCCATCTTATTTTTTTGTCTTTGTCTTGTCAGATCGTTCAGTGTGACTTGTGTATGCGCATTGCAAGGAATGTAATTACTCAAAACAGTCTTTTGAATAACAATGGACTATGTAGGAAAATACTGCAAAACTGATCCCCAGCTCTGTCTTAGCTAATAGTCGCATCGTTATTTTCAGTTTCTACGGTTATGGACCTATCGTAATGCAAGGAGGTCGCTACTAAGTCAAATTTTAATAAATAACTGTTGTTTTTTTAAGTGTAACATATGGCAGCATGTTTGTAACCCAGTATGTCCGAGGTGGATTACTGCTGCGTTCTATTGTGCTCGAAACTCTGGGAAAACCGACCTCCACCTTAAAAAAAGTGCAATGGAACAGCCAAACAAATTGGGGCTCTGAAACACAAACTTGGGCTAGTTCAGGGCAAACCGAGTCAAATGGATGCCTGAACATGTAATAGTCAAATAAACTCAGTTGCTGACAGCTTACAGGAGTTAGCGATAGCGACGTTAACTACATAAGTGAACAAAATAAACACTAAACTTTCACGGGCATCCATATTTTCACGACTGTTGCAATCGAACGCATTTACATCGGATGTTGGGAGAACTGACTCGGATCGACTACCGACATTCAATAGAACGCAGCATAACTATCCTGGTGCTTACAGGGCCCATATGACACTATTTTCTGATTTATGTTATAATGTTGTTTCCTCATCACAAACATACCTGGAGTTTTGTTTCTTTTACACATGTTTAACACACAAATCCTGCATATTCAGGCTGAGTTCTTCTCTTGAACTGAAATTGCTCTGTTTCACCTTCAAGAACAGTTCCACTGTGTTTTTAAACTCCATACACCTTCACTAGAATTTCAGCCCTGCGATTGCCACTGTTTACTGAACATAATAACTAAAAAAAATTTCGTAAACATGTGGGAATGAAACAAAACACAACTCTACGTATGTTTTTGAGGAGGTAACTGGAGAGAAACAGAGAGGGAGAGAGAAAAGTTCAAGTTTTGGTGCAGCAACATTTTCACTGCACTTCTCTGCGGCCTTTGTGTCTCAGTTAAAGGTCTCAGTGCAGTTCAACATGAGAACTGGTTAGGTCAGGTCAGCAGGTCTGTGTCAGGGCAGTTTGAGGAGAGGAAGAGCCAAAAGTGTCCCTCCTCTGTGTCTTGCAGCATCACAGCAGCCTCCAGGGGGCGCCAGGTGAACACAACGGGAAAGGCCTCAATCTTACTTTGCTCTGGTGTTTCGGTTGGTGATGAAATGGTTCACTCTTTCTAAGGCTACGTTCAGACTGCAGGGCTTAATGCTCAATTGGTATTTTTTGTGAAATCTGATTTTTTTGCAAGGTCACGACGACGTCACAGCAGCGAGCGTACTCAGTGTTTACAGAAGTTGCCTTAACATGGACACTGCATTGAGCTCCTGGTGATTTTAAAGTTGCTGTCGTACCACTCTCATGGGAGGAAACGCGTCTTCGGCCTATTTCAGTAACAAACACGTCTGCGTTGAGCTGTCTTGGCTCACAACAGGCACTTGTTACAGCACAAGAGCCAAACTCTCGCTTGTTGATGACATGTAGGTCGGATGAATGTGACCTGGCCGTTCAGACTGAAGTCACATGTCAAAAGATCGGATATGTTTTGGTTTTAGGAGCACATATCCAAGTGGCCTGGGTCGCATTTGAAAAAACTGGATCTGTATCGATCAGACAGTCATTAAAAGATCAGATACAGGTCGCATAGGGGCGAAAAAAATCAGATTTGCGTCACTTCAGCCTGCAGTCTGAATGTAGTATTTCATCTGGAAGGTCTTCTACCACTTAAGCTGCCACATACGATGTAAAAAGCCTGTAGAGTCTCAAAGGTCCATAGCTAGATCCTTAGTTATCTCCTTAATGTAACAGATTTATAACATGGCTTAAAGCTCACAGGAGTCAATTTTGCGTAATAATGGACCTTTAAGGCGGTTCAACGCAACTACAAAATCCAACTAGACCGGCAAATTTGCATTCTAAAACACGCTAATAAAGTCTGACATTATATTCCAAGGATCATATCACCACTATGTCTAATTCCACATTCACACTTAACACTGTGGCCTTCACAGTCTTGAGTCGCCCAATCCAATAAAGTTCAACCACCGTAAAGCTCTCGGTCCCGGGCGTAACTATCAACGACTGCCATAAAACTCCCCCTTTCTCTGCTCCGTGAACTTTAAATGTTTGCTCTTGGGATTAGCGTGGAAACTATGCCATAAATGAGCTGTACCAACATGCTAATCTCCTCGACCTCGCGCGCTGCCAGGCCCTGTTATTGATTTGATTTAGATGTTTGCAGGGCTACACGCTTATTTGGAACGGGCAAGAAGATAAAGTCCATCGAGTCGCGTGGGCGGGTCCATAAACGTGGTAATGATAGCTTAATAGCGTTGTAAGTTGTAACACAAAGCGGAAGGAGGAAAATATAAAGCTGGTAGATTAACGCGTTAGCCATTAGATCGGAGTGTGCTCGCGCTAATGACTAGAATCAATGGCATGTTTGAGCAGATTATGCGTGAGGCTTAAGCGTTTCATGTCACAGACTCTTTAGCAGGAGAATTACTGGAGCAAAACAAAAGGAGCAGTTGTATGTACTTAGAGCAGGTTTATTGTGCTTTCATTTATTTTATTTTTACTTTTTATCTTGCTTTTTAATCTTGATACAGCTGCAAATCCCACATTAAAATTTGCATAGTTTACCATGACCATGTGAGATTTTAATGTATTCATAGCTAAAGTGAAAGTTGTAACAGACGGAGGCTTTTCATGTTTGCTTTTGGGTATTATTTTTGGTCTTTCATCATAACAACAATTTGAACTCCATCAGTGACTTTAGCTTTATAGAAGATTGTACAAAATGGAGGTTCAACTAGGGTTTCATTATAGAAGATTGTACTAGGCATTAAATTCAACTCGCTTCAGTTCAATTCAAATTGTTTATTGTCGAATTTCCATGTGAACATATGAAAAATTTAAATTAGGTTCTAAATGAAATAATTATATTATAATAAAATAAAAATCCAAAGTTCTTCTTTAGGGAGATCGCTGGTGGTTAGAAATGGGGGCTTGTCTTTTTTTAATGTAATTTTTGTTTATTTACCATAAAAAATTTCCAATTAATTCATTTTAATTTAGTTGTGCTTTGTTGTGCTTTTCTTCTTTTTACTCTTTGATAATTTATTTTTTTATTTACCATAAAATTTGTCATATTCAAATTCATTCATTGTAATTTAGTTGTGCTTTTCTTCTTGTTTTTATTCTTTGATTATTATTATTTTTTATTTATTTTTTTTATTTACCATAAAATTGTTCATTTTCAAATGAATTAATTTTAATTTAGTTGTGCTTGTGTCTGCTATTTAGTCATAGTTTACTTATGACACCCATTGATCATTATGTTACGATTTCCACATTTTTGCAATATATAAAATATCTTAATAAAAGAAACAAGTCAGTTTTTTTTAATTCATCCCAAAATGACTTTACGACACTGTCGAATCCTATGCATATCACTGATTAAGAGGATAAGACTGCAGAACAAAGCGGTGGTTCATCAGCAAAACGCCATCTTGAAAATAAAAGATTAAAGATTATTCCAACATGCACAAATCACTCCAACTTCAACTATCATGGTTTAAAGCTCTGAAAAAGGAAGAAAATGTTACTAGACAATCTTTTAATATAGAACTATTACAAATCACTGAGCAGTATCTGTGACTGTACATCTATAAAAGTACTTAAAACATAGTGTAAGAGTTATGCTCATTAAAACCTTTAAAAGTTTTGCCTATGTGATGAAATACTATCATTCGTCACTTTACAAACCACCCATAAGGACGTTTTTACAGCCATTCGATCACACTGCAACAACCAAATCCATTATTAAAAGAATGATTTAATTTTTATGCCGCGCGCAAAAAAAAATTACACACAAAACACCCTGCATCTTCACCTGTAGAACTCGTTCACATTACGCACATCAATTCCAAGCGCTAAGCACGGACATCGTGGACGGCGCTGTTCTTCTTGTTAATCACTACGGCGACAGGAAATGAATACACCCACGTTCCTACCGCAAAATAATCACACCATTAATTATGCTGGGTTCCTCCAACATTGCGCTAATTGAATGTACCAGTAATGAATTTTGAGAACAGTTCCGACTCGCGTACCTAAATCAAATCAAACCGACTGTCACGGAGGGTTTTGGGGGAGGTGGGGAGTCGAGAGGAGATGCCGGGCTAATGATGAGCGGCCATGTTTGATGAGGGAGAGATGAAACGGACTTGAAAAGGATGGAGGATGGAGGGAGAGTAATAAACTAAACAGCAAGCCTTTAATGGTGGATTCCCGTGGGTTTGATTTCATTTAAACAGATGAAATGTCCTTATCTGAAACCGTTGGGGCGTTCGCATTGCAACTCGTCACGCAATCCAGTGCAATCCTGCTCAAATTAAGCTCACAAATAAATAAAGTGTGAAATAAAAACACCAGGAACATGTAGAGCAGGTTAATACGAACATTTTAAGACCAAAACGACGAGGTTCACTGCAGCAGTTACACAGAGAGAGGCGACAATTTATTAATGTAAAGTCAATTGGAGCTGGAAGTGGCCCCTGTCTTGGGGGCTCGTCTCAGACTCCACTGCATTTGGACTTGGTCTTGTCTCGGTCTTGAATGCGCTTGGACTTGTCGTGGACTTGAGGTCTGACGCTCGATGTGAAAATGTGTTTATGTAATTTTATGAAGATTATTTATGTTTTGGTTTGTTTGTATATTTGATTTTATTGTATTTCTTAGTCTCTAAAGCACTTTGAATTACTTTGTGTACGAATTGTGCTATACAAATAAACTTGCCTTGCCTTATGTAGTTGTATGTTCTACTACTGAAGACTTTTTGAACTTCTCCAGATGTGATTATCAAGGTAGATTCATGTAGTAGTAGTAGTAGTAGTAGTAGTAGTAGTAGTAGTAGTAGTAGTAGTAGTAGTAGCAGAAGTAGTACAGAAGTAAAGTTGTAAACTAAGATTAGTAGTGCAGAGGTAGTTGTTGAGGCAGTAGCTGCTGTAGTAGTAGTAGTGATTTGTAGTATTAGAAGTAGTTGTAGCATCAGTAGTAGCTGTTGTAGTATTAGACGTAGTAGTAGTATTGGGGTTAGTAGTAGTAGTAGTAGTAGTAGTATTAGAAAAGTCAATTGGAGCCAGAGTCGATGGAGCCGGAAATGGCCCCAATCTTGGTCTTGAAACCATTTTTTTGCGGTCTTGGGCTCATCTCAGACTCCACCGCGTTTGGATTCAGTCTTATCTCGGTCTTGAATGTGCTTGGACTTGTCACAGACTCGAGGTCTGACACTCGACGAGCGTGTTCATATTTCAACGGCCAGTGTTGTCGGCAATAAACTTGTACTGGTTTGCAGCCTGTGCACTCATATGGAGCCCGCGAACACTGCACAACTCGTCACCACACAGGCCCCCAGCATGCAGTTTGTTCGCAACAGCCATGGAGCTATAATAATTATTGTAGTTCTATGGCAACAGCATGTTCCCTCGCATACCAGCGTGTATCACAGGGCAGGTTAAACTTTTTAAAACATCCTACCTGTCCATCCGCCTCATGTCGCCATCATGTCCTCGCCTTTTCACACTCAAAATAGCTGTAACATACATGTAGAAAATGACATAGATGGTCTGAATTTGGCCTTGATGAGCCATGATCTTGGTCATGTCTCTGTCTTTAAAAGTCTTGGTGTCTTGGTGACTCTCAGAGATGTTCTGGTCTGAGGACCCTGTGGTCTCGGACAGGTCACCCTAGTCAAGACGGCACTAATCAAGACCAACTTGATTAGTGCCGTCTTTACTAGGGTGACCAGATTTTCAAAATAAAAAAAACTGGGACATCCCTGGTTTGGGTTGGTTGGTAATAATAAAATAGTGAAATGAGTGCGTAATTAAGGGAAATTGCAGTCTGCAGTAATGTGAGTCAGTATAGTCAAGTCAATTATGATTTTTTTGGTCATTTTTAAGCAGCTTTCCTGTATTTTACCTAAACAAATGACAATTTATGCCTCTCTTTACTGTTTGCAGGGATCAGATTGTAATAATAATGCATCAGTTTTATATAGCGCTTTTCTGGACACTCAAAGACGCTTTACAGAGCATTATTCATTCACTCCAGGCCCGGTGGTGGTAAACTACTATTGTAGCTACAGCTGCCCTGGGACAGACTGACGGAAGCGAGGCTGCCAATCTGCGCCATCGGCCCCTCCGACCACCACCAACACTCACACACACACCACTTTCATACTAGGCAATGTGGGTGATGTGCCTTGCCTAAGGACACAACGACAGTTTTTGCAACTGGCGCCCCACTGTGGCACCTGGAATTCCCAGTGGTCTCCCATCCAAGTATTAACCAGGCCCGGCCCTGCTTAGCTTCTGAGATCTGATGGGTTCAGGCTTTGACGAGCCGGTATTGGTCAAAAATAGGGACACCAGGGACATTTCTTGTATAAAACTGGGACAAATCACTGGTTTTGGATAAACCACAGGGGGACAGGGGGACAGGGGACATAGGACTCAAAATTGGGACTGTCCCAGGTAAACGTCTGGTCTTGACTACAACACTGTAGACCGTATACTACATGCTTGGATGAGGTTTGAACTGTTTACTCCCTGGTTGGTCGACACACCCTCACACCACTGCACTGTTGTTGAAACACTGAAAACCTTTTCCTTTTTCTACTTTATATTTCTCCTTACTTGAGTTCAGGACTATATTTTTGAGCGTGTATGTTTTTCTGTGGCACATTTCCTGGTGTGAACTCCTGCTAGCATCCTTCTTCACAGTCATTACGGCGTTAGCGCAGGTGCTAATGGACTAGCTAGCACGCTGTGAGTGTGTGGGCCTGATTAAATCCTTCTTAGCGACATCTTCATATCTCACCAGCTGCTAACATTTCTTCACATTTTTATCTTCCCTCTTCACACCGGAGTAGTAAAAGTAGTAGTAATAGTAGTAGTAGTAATAATAGTAGTAGTTGTGGTTATTGTAGTAGTAGTTGTGGTTGTTGTAGTAGTAGTACCTACCAGGTGTAGTAGGTGTAGCAGTTGTGGTTGTTGTAGTAGTACCTACCAGGTGTAGTAGGTGTAGCAGTAATCGTAGTAGGAGTGGTAATCAGCATAATAGGAGGATTAGTAGTAGTGATTGTTTCTAGAAGTAGTTGTAGTGGGGTAGTAGTAGTAGTTGTGGTGGTAGTAGTATGTTATAGTAATAGTAATAGTAGGTTCTAGTAGTAGTAGTAGTAGTAGTAGGTTCTAGTAGTAGTAGTAGTATTTAGTTCTATTAGTTGTTGTAGTAGTAGATTCTATTAGTTGTAGTAGTAGTACTAGTATGAGCAGTCATAGGTTCTGGTAGTAGTAGTAGTAGTAGTAGTAAGTTCTATTAGTTGTTGTAGTAGTATATTCTATTAGTTGTAGGAGTAGGTACAATTAGTAGGAGTTTTTTTCAATAGTTTCCTCATTCACTTGCAGATGGATGTGGGTTTGCTGGCTGTGTGCGGGTGGATGTGGGTCGTCTGGCTGCGTGCGGGTGGATGTGGGTCGTCTGGCTGTGTGCGGGTGGATGTGGGTCGTCTGGCTGTGTGCGGGTGGATGTGGGTTTGCTGGAGATGAACACTTATCAATGTTTGTGTGGTGAAAAGCATCAGGCCTCAGTGTGGAGCCTGTTTCACTTGCACAGACACTCGTTTTATCGAGCACTTCTCTATCACCGCCAGACAGCTTTTCTCACTGGGTTTTGTTGTCAGTTTGCCCAGGCTACAGTCTGCAGGGGTAAATGTTTTGAGCTGTTCTGACGGCTGTGACAGCGGGTCTGGTCTAGGTTTGGACTTTTGTTTAGCGATGTTGGTGTGTGGTTTGATAAGATGGTGGTTATGTTTGTCAGCTTTAGAAATAGTGGAATCGTGAGTGCTTTGTAAGGATAAAAGAAAAGATATAGCAAAATAATCCATTGTTGCTTACAATGATTTTGGCAGCCATAAGAAAATGTGTGTTTATGTAATTTTATGATGATTATTTATGTTTTGGTTTGTTTGTATTGTGATTTTAATGTGTTTCTTATTCTCTAAGTACTTTACTTTTCTCTAAATAAATACTTTGTGTACGAATTGTGTTATACAAATAAACTTGCCTTGCCTTATGTAGTTGTATTTTCTACTTCTGAAGACTTTTTGAACTTATATATTTCTCCAGATGTGATTATCAAAGTAGTAGTAGTAGTAGTAGTAGTAGTAGTAGTAGTAGTAGTAGTAGTAGTAGTAGTAGTAGTAGTAGTAGTAGTTGTTGTTGTTGTAGTGCAGAAGTAAAGTTATAAACTAAGTGCAGTAGCTGTAGTATTAAAAGTAGTAGTAGTAGTCGCAGTAGCAAAAGTAGTGCAGAGGTAGTTGTTGTGATAGTAGCTGCTGTAGTAGTAGTAGTAGTGGTGGTGGTAGTATTAGAAGTAGTTGTAGTAGAATTAGAAGTAGTAGTATTGGAAGTAGTAGTTGTTGTAGTATTAGAAGTAGTTGTAGTAGTAGTATTAGAAGTAGTTGTAGCATTGGAAGTAGTAGCTGTTGTAGTATTAGATGTAATAGTACTATTGGGGTTAGCAGTTGTTGTAGTTATAGTAGTATTAGAAGTAGTAGTAGTTGTAGTATTAGAAGTAGTTGTAGTATTGTAGCAGCAAGAGTAGTCCAGAGGTAGTTGTTGTGATAGTAGCTACTGTAGTAGTAGCAGTAGTTGTACTATTAGAAGTAGTTTTAGTAGAATTAGAAGTAGTAGTATTGGAAGTAGTAGTTGTAGTGGTATTTTAAGTAGTTGTAGTGGTACTATTAGAAGTAGTCGTAGCACTGGAAGTAGTAGCTGTTGTAGTATTAGGCGCAGTAGTAGTAGTGGAGTTAGTAGTTGTAGTAGTAGTAGTATTAGAAGTAGCTGTAGTAATATTAGAAGTAGTAGCTGTTGTAGTATTAGAAATAGTGGTAGTATTGGAGGTAGTAGTTTTAGCAAAAGCAGTAGTTGTAGTATTAGAAGAAGTAGTAGTATTGGAAGAAGTAGTTGTAGTCGTATTAGAAGTAGCTGTAGTAGTAGTAGTTTTAAAAGTCATTGTAGCATTGGAAGTAGTAGGTGTTATAGTATTAGAAATAATAGTATTATTGAGGTAGTAGCTGTAGTAGTAGTAGTAATATTAGAAGTAGTTGTACTATTGGAATTTGTAGTTGTAGTATTAGAAGTAGTAGTAGTAGTAGTAGTAGAAGTAGTTGCAATAGTAGTAGCAAACGTAGTACACAGGTATTTATAGTAGCAATAATCATTTCTCTACTATACTAAAACTATTATCTTGTGTTTTTATTTACCTAAAAACCTACATTGAGTGCAGGGAGGAACAAAGTGTCTTGCCTACGGACACAACAACAACAACAGTCTATAACGGAGGAGAGTGGGATTCAAACCTCCAACATTGTACACCTTATTTATCCACCGCTGCTCTTCCTCTGTTGCTAACGCCGCCGTAATAGACCTACTTGCGAAATTGTATACCCGTGCAAATTTACTTTTCTTAACACATGACTCAGCGGTGCATATTAAGGTTATAAGTCTCCAGCTGGACTGTAAAGCTCGTGGCCACTTTTGCTGATGCGCCAGGGTTCTCTTCTTAAAGTAAAATGGGTCACTGATCTGGAATGTCTGTAAAACGCGTGTATTCAAATTGCCCGGAGAACGGCTCGGCTGTGATGTATTGGAAACGACAACTGCAAAACATCCTCCGACTTTATTTTATTGGCAAAGAACAGAAATAAGTGTCTGCTGTCCGGGGCTTTCTTGCTGTGTACAGTGCAGCTTCATGGTATATTTAATGTTTTTTATTGGTGGCAATTTGCAAAGCTGTGATATGATGCATGGGCAGAAACACTACTGCTGTATATTTTTGTAATCGAAGCTCATTTGATTTGCAATGTTCAGTCGCTTTATTGAGCTAGAACATAACTGTGTGGTCATGTACTTGTGAGGACTGCAAAATTCCTCCTATTGACATTTTGCAGTAAAATCACGGTGAAGGTGTTCTAAAAATCCTACCGTTAGAGATACATGTAGAAGTTACCGTGTTTAGGGTGACCAGATGTCTCTATTTACCCAGGACAGTCCCAGTTTTGAGCCCTCTGTCCCAGCAGATTTATCCAAAACCAGTGATTTGTCCCAGTTTTATCCAAGAAATGTTCCAGATGTCCCTATTTTTGACCAATTTGATCCCTGCCAACAGTAAAGAGAAGCATAAATAGTTATTTGGAAAACTGTGCTTAAAAATCACCAAAAACACAAAGAAAATGTGACTATACTGACTCTCATGTTATGCCGGGCGTACACTGTGCGATATTTCCAATTGTTTCACTCAGCCCCAGCTCAAACCGTATGACCAAATTGCAGGGATTAAAAGTTCACAGCTCACAATTCATGTTCTCACACTATACAAACGGCTTTCGCAGTACGAAACCCTCACAAGAGGCGACTGGATTTCAAACAGGTTTGATATTCTTGCAACCTACGATTGCCAATCGAGAGCTGGTCGTGAGGTATTGATTGGTTCTTGTTACTCCATGTTTACTACACAAAGCATGACACATGATTAAGCCAAAACTTGGCCCGATCCCAAAAACACAGTCGCACGAGTTGAAAATCGGTTCAAAAATGGTCAAAAATTGCACAGTGTACGCCCGGCATTAGTCATGAATGGGCCGAGTGCAGAACAGTTTTCCTTAATTATTACACACTTGTTTCATAGCCACCCCAAACCGAGAGTGTCCCAGTTTTTCCTTTTTATTTTGAAAATCTGGTCACCTTATCCATGGTGACCCAGTGCACACATTAGCAAACACTGCCGAAAAGTTAAGATAGTCTAAAAACTGTTCTGAAGCCTGTTCATAGTCCCGTTTAGGTGTTTCTTTTGGGGCTTTTTTTTTTTCAACATAAAGGTGAGAATAGCTAGCTAACATGTGACTGTAATGTTCTTTGAGAGGGACAAATTCTCTCACCTGTTGTAATTCGAGCTAAGTCAGTTCTTTCTACTCAGACTCTGTTAAAACAAAGATTGCTTTAGTTTTAAGTCTTAACTGTAATAGAGTTGTGCCCACAGTTAGCATCACACTCCCAGGGAATGCTGACATCAACTTCAAAGTATCAATAGCTAGAGAATGTTCCAATGTATGGCATTAAACTTCTATCTTGCATATATTCAATTAAAGGTGTTTTCATTTATGAAAAATTGCTTGAATAATATGGATTTTTATTGTAAGCGGGGGTCGTCCCTCCACAAATACTGTCACCAGCTTTTCTCCATGGAGATAAGAATCCTGTGGAACTTCCAAGGTGATCAGAAAATTGTAAATCAGAAAATATTTTAAATTATAACAGTCATGCAGTTTTTCAGTCTCAAAAGAAAAACGAATGATGAAATAAAATAGAATTCCAGTTTTGAAAAACTAGTAGAAATCATAATTATGCTAGTTTTGTCATCAAATTACCTGGGGAATCAGTAATAAGAATTTTTTTTTTTTTACTTTTAAATCTAAAAAATTACAAATCGTCAACCTCTTAACATAACTAACAAGCAGTTTTTTGGTCATTCAATATCTGTGAAGTGTCTTACCTAAGGACACAACAACACCAACTAAAACACCAACAACTACAACACCACTGCCACCAACAAGAACACCAAGACCACCACCACCAACAACAACACCACTAACAGCAACACCAGCAACACTAACATTAAGAACACCAACACCACCAATAACAACACCACAAACAGCAGCACCACTAACATCACCAAAAACACCACCAACAACGCCATCAACAACTACAACAACCCCACCAACACCACTAAGAACAACACTAACAACAACACCATCACCAACACCAATGAGATCAACACCACTGACAACATCACCATGAACGCAACCAACAACAACACCAACACCACTAACAACAACACCAATAACAAGAACACCATCAACAACAACACCACTAACAACAGCACCACTGTCGACAACACCAACAACACTAATAACAACTACACCAGCAAAACCACCAACAACACCACTAACAGCAACACCAGCAAAACTACTAACAACACAAAGAACAACAACCACAACACCACTGCCACCAAGAAGAACACCAAGACCACCACCACCAACAACAACAACAAACCACTAACAGCAACACCAACAACACTAACATTAAGAACAACAACACCACCAATAACAACACCACAAACACCAGCACCAATAACAACATCACCAACAACAACACCACAAACAGCAACACCCGCAACACTAACATTAAAAACACCAACATCATCAGTAACAACACCACAAACAGGAGCACCACTAACATCACCAAAAACACCACCAACAACGCCATCAACAACTACAACAACCCCACCAACACCACTAAGAACAACACCAACACTAACAACACTAACACCACCAATATCAGCACCACTAACAACAACAAGAACAGCAACACCACCATGAACGCCACCAACGACACCAACACCACTAACAATATCAACAACACCAAAAACACCACCAACAATGCTATCAACAACTACAACAACCCCACCAACACCACTAAGAACACCAACACTAACAACAACAACACCACTAACAGCAACACCACCATGAATGCCACCAACAACACCAACACCACTAACAGCAGCACCACCATGAATGCCACCAACAACAACACCAACACCACTAAGAGCAACACCGCCATGAATGCCACCAACAACACCAACACCACTAACAGCAACACCACCATGAATGCCACCAGCAACGACACCAACAACAAGAACACCATCAACACCAATACCACTAACAACAAGAACACCATCAACACCAATACCACTAACGACAACAATACAGCAGAATTTGAACCAGCAGCTTTTTGTTCATTTGCCCACCGCTCTTCCCCCCTTGCTAAAAAACCCCAATGAACATCCCCCTGCTTTTTCTAATAAACCCCCTGCTGTATCTCCCCTAAGATCACACTGTCACTTCCAGTACACAGCGCCATTTTGCCCCTAAATCTCCATTGGCAGCACTTTTCTGATGTGATCCTTAATCAAAGCAGGACGCCAGCTTGAATGTCACCTCCTGTGGGGACCCAAAGTGCCCAGACTGCTGCAGTAACAGGCCGGGATGGCTAATGAATGCTAATCATGTAAAAAGCATAGGACGCGGCTGACAAGGGAAGTGGCGTTTGATGCGAGCACCTTTGGGCGTCATTACTCAGAGCTGTGATGAAGACGTGGGTGATATCACAGGATGCAGGCTTTACGGAGGTTTTCCTGTTGAGAGTGACAATGGAAAATTCTATTATTTAGCTTTTTGGGCATGTTTGTGAAGCAAATTTTTCAAATCAGCTGCAGAATCATTTACATCAAAACAAGTATCAGTGATTTTAGAGCTTGATTGTTTTGTGCTATGCTGCAGTTCTCGTATTTGTTGTATTTGAAGTAATTTCTCACCTCAGATTACCAGAGTTTTTCCCCGAAAGCAGCCATATTTCTTTGAATTTCTTTTGACGTGTATCCCTGATTGGCTGTTCCACCTGTCAATCATACCTATCTGCACTCAGTGACTATCTCCGTATAAGTGGGATTTTTTTTTTTTTTAATAATGTTATTTATTGACATTTTCAATTTAGAACAAATATTGTACAACAAAAATACAGTGACAAGACAAGCTTATTGTTGGTGCCAAATAATCATAAATAAACATTAAAATACACTGAAAGCATCCAATACAATTATAGAAATGAATATAAAAAATAAAAAAAAAGACATTTACATTTAAATTCTATATGACTTAGGTAACAAAAATATATGTAAATAAATAAAGTAGTTTAATAATATACTACTAATAATGCTAATAATACTAATACTAATAATACTAATATTATAAAAAAATTTTGCAAAAATACTACTACTACTACTACTAATAATAATAATTTTAAAAACAACAACAACACACACAAACTTTCAATGGGATATACATACACAAAAAAGTACAAGTATAAATGTCCACAATGACATACTTTTACCACATCATTCCATTCTTTTTCAGGGGCCCACCACAAATTCAAATGCTCTAAAATGGGTTTCTATAACTTCTGAAATTTTTGAGGATTGCCCGACACCTCATACCTCAATCTCAATATGCAAAACTCGCATTGATTCCCAGAGCCAGGCTTGAAATTGAGGTGGAGAATCAGATTTGCACAATTTCAAAATGCATCTTTTGAGAAGTGGGTATTCTTGACTGTCCAGACAACTCTTATAGATCTGGTTTAGTGTGTTTCTTCTATGGGACTTGGTAGGAAATCGAAATATGTAGAATTAAACCAGCAAATTGGTGGTGGCCAGTCACTCACCAAAGAGCCTTACATTAGCTGAATCTGTTATGTCATATGTCATTAAAGCAGATTTAGAATTTAAGATAAAGTCTGGGCCTCCATTCAGATTGTATCCCAAGCTGCTGGTAGTTTCAGTAATGATGGTGTTTACTGCATCACACCACAGAAGAGTCTAGTCAGAGGATCATCCGTCGTCTTTAATCTCCAACTCGGATGAATCATTTTTACGACTTGATTTCACTCCCCATAAAATTTCCTTAGACACAATTTGGATGCGACAATTTGTTTACAACTCTCCATAAACAGCAGGCGTTCAGCAATTACACACAAACGTCCCGGATCATTTCATTTCCACAACCATTATCAGTCAGATCGGTCGACTAAAACCATAGACACGTAACATATTTCTCGCAATTGTCTCCCCGTACGTGTGCAAATCCCGG
Organism: Odontamblyopus rebecca; assembly: GCA_030686955.1. Taxonomy (NCBI): domain Eukaryota; kingdom Metazoa; phylum Chordata; class Actinopteri; order Gobiiformes; family Gobiidae; genus Odontamblyopus; species Odontamblyopus rebecca. Next base: position 21,479,430 of record CM060653.1, on the reverse strand, counting down.
GTGTAAAGACGTTTTCAGATCTGCGGTGTTGCATTCATAGCAGATATAATATGGGAACGCTAATGGAGCGGCCCAGAATGCAATGCAATGCGCCAGGGAAGATGCATCCTACCGACAACGGCAAATGTAGCAGTTAGCGGCTAATGTAGCTTAGCGTCGTTGTCATCGTCTTTCCGGGGACAGACGCGTGTCAGAGGTGCAGGGATGGGTGAAGATGGAAGAGGGTGAGTGACTTTAAAGTATGAAAAGCAACATCGAAACAAATATGGTGGATTACGAGGGAAAGAAAGTTTTTAAAAATATCACAAGGTTGGACTGTGGCAAAACCCCAATGGTTTGTCCCATTGGGGTTTTGCCAATGGGACAAACAAAGCAAAGTAAAATAGAATAATACTATAATAATACTGTTACCTGAAAAGAAAAATGGCAAAATGTGTGTGTATGTGGGTCAATGACATAGGATTTTCAACTAATATTATCAAAATATTAGTTTCTATGGAACTTTTTCAAATATATTAAATATTTTTAGTGTAAAATGTCATGTGGTGCGACTGAGAATAACCTTAAAATTGTTTTATTTTCTAAAACATGGTTGGGATATTAATCTAAGTTCTGAGTAATATGAAGTGTATAGAAACAAACTGTTGGCATTTCTTTTGATTTTTAATGCATATTGATATTTTCTTTTGCTGTCTAATATTACAGTCATCTGCTTGTGTTTAATGAACAAATTACTACCCTGGAAAATGCATCAAATGAAGAAAAATGCCTAAAGAATCCCATTCACCCAAGTCTACTTTGTTATTAAAACTCCAGCCATAGAATTACTGCTGTTATTAGTCGCACCACATGATGCACGGTCACACCACATGACATTTTAACACTTTGGATAATTTTTAGCCCTGATGTTACATTCTTAGGTTTAGACAAACTTTATTGATCCACAAGGGATATTATTTGGACACGGTAGCTCACAGATCACAATATAATATAATAACAAATAGTAAAAAATATAAATGGTAATAATAAATTCTGAATAAGTAGCAAAAATTCATTAAATTAGTTGAGTTTTTATTGCTAAAATAACTATGCATTCTTACTGTAAGCGGACTCGCATCTCCACAGATCTGCATTTGGTTTGTCTCTATGGAGATAGGCAAGTTGATTCCGGACAGTGGAATATGTTAAAGAGACTATAACGCATTTATCTATGTTGACTCATTAGTTCTCATTCAATTGAAACAACTTATTTCAATCTACACGTTTGATTCCATGTATTAAGTTCTATAATTATTCACGTCTGTATTTGTATTTACCAAACGTCCTCACCTCCTTCTGAGCTCCACAGCAGGTGCCAAATATAGGACACTCTCTAGGTCCCTGTGCTGTCTCTCTCCATAAGGCAGACAGCGGCAGTGATGGCATTATTATTTTGGGCTGCTTTGGCCTCTGGAGCTGGGCCAGGCCTGAGGGGAAGAGAGACAGACAGCTCTTTCTCGCCAAAACGCTGAATCCACTTTGTGAGCAAAACAAACACCGGGTATAGTGTCCAATGTGGAATTTACTCACAAAGTTTTTACTATCTAAATATCTGACATAGAAGTTTGCATCTGTGTACTTTTTTACACACTACATCCATAAATATATTTCACTAGGTCAACTTCAAGTCATGTTATAATGTTCCTCAAAAACAGACCTGGAGTTGTGTTTTGTTTTATTCACACGTGTTTATTATTGGTCTGTCTACATCTCCAAAGCTCAAAATGCTCTTTTCCACCTTGTGACGTTATGAAGTTTCAAGTTAACAGCTCTCTTTTATCTTTTGGTCAGTAAAGATGGGCACATTTAATGCCATGCTGTGGAACATGCCGTGAAAAGTGCTTAACATCTCCATGGAAACAAGCACTTGAAAATTAATATTTTCTCACCAGTTTTCAATAGTTTATGGGGAATTTTATCTCAGCTATGTAATTTCCCACTCTTTTTAGCGTCATTGCACATATGTATTTAATTTAGTTAAGTTTTGTTTTGTTTTATATTGTTATTTGTTTTATATTTTATTTTATTTAGATTTATTTTATAATTTTATATACATATATATTTTATTTGACCTACTAACATTGTTCTTAGAATGCTTGCTATTATTATGTCTATTTTATTTTATTTTTAATTTTTTTGATAACTGAACTTTGCAACAACTGGATCTGCAGTGAAATCACATTTTAGTTAGAATTTTCTAGAAAACGCTGAAAACTTAATGCATTATTTATACATCCATAGCCATTCTATACATTCTGACACATGGTTTAAAGTCTGCAGGGAGGGAGCTGCAGGTGCAGTGACATGTATTTTCAACAATATAGAGGACGGACATGTGAGCTGTCAGGGTGCCCGTGTCTCCCATAGGTGCTGCTGTCACCCGTCCTCTCCCGGCGTCCCTGTGGCTACGTCCCTGTGGGGTTCGCCAGACACAGGAAGACAAGCTAAAGAGGAGAGTCAAAAGTTCACGGACATTTAGGTTTATGCAATATTTTGGAATGCGACTTTTAAGTTAGGAATGCTTACAGTGTGTAGTGTATATACTGCATAAATAATGAACAGATTTAGGTATTTTTTCATGAATTTTTTGGTAGTGATGGGCTGTTTGATACCGATTATTGATATATCAGTATTGACTGACAAAAAAAAATATTCTCATGTATTATTTATTTATTTATTTATTATTATTTATCCAAATGTAATAAATAATTACATTTGGATAAGTTTTTGAAATGCAATTTATAGGGATTGGACACAATTTCCACACAAGATGAGATGTGAGATTGGAAAGAAAATGAGATTTACATAATAACATAATATATAGATTTTGTGATTGCCAGTTTCCAATTTAGTCCTCAGAATTCTTATTTATTTTATTTCATATTTTTGTTGCCATTATTAGTACTGTTTTTTTTTTTAACTATAAGAGATGTAACTCACAACACTTTGCCCCTTTTTGTCCAAACTAAATATAAACACAAGGAACTAAACTCATAAGATAATTTTTCTCTTGTGCACAATTTTGTCTCAAGAGATCTTGTACCATCCAAAACTATTTAGTTTATCTGCACATAACTTGTCTACTTCTCCATCATCTATTTTCAAGTTTACAGCTCCTTTTACCTTTTGTTTAGTAGAGTGCAGTAGTCAGCAATTCCAGTGCTGACATTATCCAAATGATCCTAGTGAAGGTTTGTAGAGTTTAAAAACACAATGGAGCGCTTCCTGTATTACCATATGATATCACATATGTGTTTAGTTTATTTTTATTTTATTTATTTTTGTTTGATTTAGTTTTATTTGATTTAGTTTTATTTTATTTTATTCAATTTTATTTTGATTTTCTATTCATTAGACCTACTAACTAACATTGAATGCTTGCTATTATGTCTATTTTAATTTTAATTTTATTTATTTTTTCTATATTACCACATGACACATATGTATATGATACATAGTATTATAATCCTTATCTTTATAGATCTTTATAGTGTTTGTCTATTTTTAACCTAACTGTACTTCTGTTGCTGCTACTGTTTCTTGCTGTTCTTTACTGTGCGTTGCAACACTAGAATTTCCCCATTGTGGGACAAATAAAGGATATCTTATCTTATCTTATGACATCACAAGGTGGAACAAAGTGTTTTCTTTCTCAGAGTTTGAAATTCCCATTCTTTTTAGCGTCTTTGCACATATGTATTTAATTTAGTTTAGTATTATTTCATTTAGTTTCATTTTATGTAGTTTCATTTTATTTAGTGTTGTCTTTTATACTATTTTATTTTTTAAAAATGAAACAAAACACAACTCCAGGTAAGTTTGTGATGAGAAAACACCATTATAACATACAGAAAATTGTCTAATATGGACTGTTCATTGGTGACAAATGCAGTTTTCTGTTTTGAATTTTTTACTTTTTGCAATAACTTTCTACTACCTGAAATTCCATAAATATATTTGTACCAAGACATGACTGACGATTTCCCAGTATCCCCTGCATTCTTGTACCGTGGCGTGTGGTGCTGTATTTTCCGTTGGCTCCCTGGTGCACAGTTTAGCACTCCAAAAGCAGCTCTCCTCCTGTCTTCCCTGTTTACTCACTGCACGTCGATCTGTTTGAGAGGCGCTTTTGGGGATATCTGGTGCATAAATGCGATGAGTTTTTGGAGAAGTAAGCAGCCCGGTACAATTCACTCTGTTTGTGTGAAGCGCATAAACATTACATGAGGAGATAAACTGCATTTGCATGGAATTCTTTAAAGGTGTGTATGTTTTTTGCGGCAAATACTGTATTTTTTGGACTATAAATCGCTCCGGAGTTGTTTTGTTTTTTTGTCACACCTTTTTGGGGGAAATTTATTTTATAAAATGAGAGACCAAGAACCAACATTTCATCTTAGAAGGCGAGTTATAGAAGTTATAGTAATAAAAACAACCCAATAGAGAACAATCCGTGTATCATTGGTTCATTAGTTTTTCAATATAGAACCAAAAGGAAAACGAAAAAAACAACTCTTTTCTTCATCATTTGTCTCTAAACCCAAAATGAAAAAACAGATAACAATTTGTTGATTCATTTTTGATTCATATATAGGATTCATATATTTGGTCTATGGACTGTCAATGTGAAAAATGGAATATATAAGGCGCACCTGAGTATAAGGCGCAGGAACACCCAAACCCTGAAAAAAAAAGACTTATAGTCCAAAAAATACAGTACGCAATTAGTGAGCACCTTGCAGGGTCACTTGTCCACAGATCTGACCTGTAACTTGGCCTGATGATGGTAGAACATTCCGGACAAACAATAACGTTTCCGTGGAGAGAAGCAGCTGACAGACCTTCCATCAGAAACCTTTAAAAGCACACCAAAATCAGCCCTCCTCCCTCCTGTTTACACACTGCAGGTCCATCTGTTTTTGAGGCCCTTTTGGCGATTATTGTGCACTGTGCAGGGTCATTTCTCCACAGATCTGACTTGTAACTTGGCCTGAGGATGCTCCTTGCTTGTCTCAATGGAGATCGATCATTTACTGTGAAATATTACAGACAAACAATAATAACTTTCCATCAGAAAGTTTGTAAAATCCTTCAGTCGTGCAGGTAGAATCCATGGCCAAAAGAGAAATCCAATTTTGTTAACTATACAAAAGTTTATTTAGGTCGAATACTGATCACTGATTTGTACTTCTTCCTCAGTTCATACTTAAAGAGAAATAACACAAAGCACTTTTATATGGTTTTTAAATCAATAATGCATCTTTTGGAAGGTTTCTGGTGGAAGGGGCAAAAGGAGAAATTCAATTTGTCAACTTGACAAGGTTTATTTTGGTTGATTACGTTTTGCAATTCGTCCAAGCTGCTTCTTCAGTTCTGGCCTTTATAACTTTTTTTAACCCCCAGTACTGAAGAAGCAGCTTGGATGAGCTGCCAAATGTAGTCAACAAAAATAAACTTTTGTCCAGTTGAGAAATTGAATTTCTCCTTTTACTCCTTCCATCAGAAACCACTGAAACGATGCATTATTGATTAAAAAGTATATAAATGCGCCTTGTGTTATTTTCATTTAATTATGAACTGAGGAAGAAATGCAAATCAGGCTAAAAACAATAGCTGCTATCTTTGTAATAAGGATGTATGTTGGGGTAGAGAAATGTAAGTCCTGAAATATTAAGAAGTCTGGCATTTAAAGTGGACTAAAGAATAAAAAAATAAAAACACGGAGGAGCATTTTACCACCTAATGATGTCAAAATGTGCAACTAGAGGAACATAAATAACATGGCTTAAAATTCCAAAAGTGGTAAATTCTTGCTTTAGGTAGCTGGACACTTGCTTCTACTGTACAATGAGACATTTAATAGCTTTGTGTATAACAGTCTGCTGCCTACAAATGCAGATAAGACGGTCGTGAGAATGGACTAATTTCCCATAAGAAATGTACCAGATCTTGACCTCCATAAACAGACTGAATCACAATGTAGGTTAGAATCCCTGTAGACATCTCCAACCCAGTTCATCATCATGCAAATGTGTGAACTCATATTATCGACAGTATTCTACACACATTTCACATTAACATAAAGCTGGTTGCTAAATTGATTGTAAAACTCATATGCATTTCTATTATTAAATCTATTATAACCTCACTACATTCCACAACAACAGCGAAACTAGTTATTAGTCACATTTAAAGCAAAAATTCAGTGTAAGTATTCTGCCTCCACTAGTGTTTAGGGACTAGCTTTACAGATAACGAACACATTCTTCAATAAACACCCAGGAAGCCTCGTGCTGTTTTGGACATTTACTGAAGAGTTGACTGTAAAACTGTAACATACAATACGTAAATGCATATTACAATTACATTTTCACATTTAAATGAACATAAAATAAGTCCATAAAACAATGCAGAGCTGCTTAATACAACTTAATATATGCATAACAATAGTTTAACATTAGCTGGATTTCATAAAAATGTCCATAAAACAAGCGATTAGCATCATGCTAACACAAATGGAAATTCCCATAGACATGCTAATGCTATTAGCGTCATATGTTTTAGCCGGAATGCCAGCTGTTATACAACTTAAAGTGCATCACAGTGAATTAACATCTTATTCTAAAATGTTAACATTACAATACTTACAGACAGTTATTTTCATAGGGCCAAAAAACAGATTACAAGAATTAAACACTGGTAAGTAGCAGAATAGTTGAAAAGTCTAAAACAATATGGCGGCTAAGGTAGCTCAGAGTAGACAAAACAGATAAACTCAAAACAGAAATAATCTTTCTAAACTGGGGCAGAACAGTAAGCTACCTTAAACTTGGAAACAAAAAGAGTCAAATAATTCGAGACAATTTTTAACCACCCACAAACCACCAACCAGAACAGAAAGGAGGAACTTGGACAAACATACTGTTTTTAGGGAAGCACCGGTACAAATGCTGGTATCGAATAGGCTATCCGATCCAGGAACATTTGCTGGATCAGTTATTGGTTCCTGCGTTTTCAAGTTAACAGCTCCTTTTACCTTTAATTCAGTAAAGATTTGCAATTTTCAGGGCTGAAATTATCCAAATGATTCTAGTGAAGGTGTATGGAGTTTAAAAACACAGTGGACTGTATTACTGCATGACATCACAAGGTGTTTTCTGTCTGAAACCTAAAAACCTTTTCATACCAGGCAATGTGGGTGAAGTGTCTTGCCTAAAGACGCCACAACAGTTTTTTACCACTTGTGCCCCACTGTGGCACCTGATTTTCCCAGCAGCCATCCAAGTACAAACCAGACCAAACCTTGATTAGCTTCTGAAATCTGACGAGATCAGGCTTTGACAAGGAAGTTTGGCCACAAATTGAATATAATGAGACTATTGACTGACTGATGAAGGCCCAGGACTTGAATTCATACTTGCACGATACATTAGTTACATAACACAAATGGATCAAATATGTTACCTGTGTTTTGGGAGAAAATAAATCACTTTTCAACCTCTACACTCGTATCGGTCAATGTCAGATAGAGGCTGATACTGAAAAGCCCTAGTAAACTGCCTTTAAATAACAGCATCTCCTGTTTATCTGTTTCTTTCATATGTGCTTGTCTGTCCTGATCTATGTGAAGCGTCTTTGAGTGTCATGAAAAGCGCTATGCAAGTGTTATGTATTATTGCTATTAGTAGTATTGTATCAGAACTGAAACAGCTAGATCAGTGCGGCCAGATGTTTTTTACGCCATAACTCTCTGAAACACACACATCCCATAATACCCCCCTTCCCCCTCTCCACCTACACACATACTCAAACACTAGCACCCACCTCCACCTGCTCCTATAGGCTGTACCTTAATGAGGGAGCTGATTATTTGGGTCCAAACGTGTCTCTGCTCTGAATGTGAACGAGAGGAGGACAGCTCTGGCACAGGACCCGCATACCTCATCGATCTGTGGGTGCGTGGTTGCAGCGTTGCCGTGGCGTCCTGTGTACCGATGTCATTAGTGCGGTGTGCAAAACAAAGATGTGCACACAGCGAGTCTGTCAGGAGTTCGTCAGGGGGAATCGTGAGTACTGGGATTAAGCAGAAGTGACTCGTTTGTTTGGTTATGGTGTAAATGAAAGCTCCTAGATTACGCTAAATGGACTCTTATGAGCTTTAAGACGTGTTATAATGTTCTTCCATCATCGAACCTGGAGTTGTGTTTTGTTTCATTCGCACATGTTTGAGTAATCCCGGTTTATTAGTCTGTCTAAATCTCCAAAACTCAAAATACTCGGTTCAGGTCCAAACTGACTGAGTGTGCATCCAAATTTCAAAGCATGAAGGTGCACCCCTGGAGACCGGGCCTGGCTCTGTGATCCAGTTTGTGATGTCATGAGATGGTTGTTTTCAAGTTAACAGCTACTGATTACCTTTTGTTCAGTAAAAATCAGCTATTCCTGGGCTGAAATGATCCAAATTATTCTAGGGAAGGTGTATGGAGTTTATAAAGACAGTTGAATCCTTCCTGTATTACCTCATGACGTCCCAAGGTGTTTCTGTTTGAGAAAAGATCTTTTTTTAAGAAAATTATTTACAGTTAGTTAACCCCTTTACGTCTGGATTTATATAGATGTATACATGCTTTTTGTGTGTTTTTGCCTTTAAGTAGATGGTTAATTAAGGTGATCTTATTAAATTGATTATAGCAAAATAATTAATAGAAATTTGGGTATGTTGCAAATTTGCAACAATTGGTAATTGGGGGAATGCAGCCACTATCTCATCTTATATCTTGATTCAAACGGTTTGCTGTATATTTGTGACACTCGGCGTTAAGGGGTTAAACATGTGAATGAAAACTCCCGATATCGACTAATGCCAGCGCAGAGACTGAAAGCAGCATTTATTTAATTTAAAAAAAAAAAAAAAAAGACTAAACTAACCCAAAATGTGTTGTATAGCTGCGATTTATGTTTCTAGTAACTACAGATCTGCGTGCAAATAAAGTTCAAACATGAGATTTTCTGGCTGAACCGACATTTAGAATCCAGCAAATTATCCAAGATTGTCTCCAGCATCTGATACCAGCGTCAGATCAGTGCATCTCTAGTTAAGAACAGCATTTTGAGTTAAATCAGAAAAAAACCAAGTCAAAAAGGACAACCGACGGCCTATGACTTCACAAGGCGCATCTGTTTTGGTTTCACACTTTGCCTTATCCAGCAGGTCAGATGAGCTGTGAGGGTTAGAGAGGAGAGGTCCGTGTAGCTCCTGGTCAGATGGCGCCGCTGATCCCGTGTGACGTCTGACCATATGTATGACACATTATTTATGCCATGCTCATCAGTGATTCATGTACCAACGAGCCCCGGGGTTGCCAAGAGAATAACAGAGACAAAGCTGGCACTGTCCCTACTGGGTTATTTACAATTATAAAGCTCACGCCCTTAAAATGCTGATTTTTGCTGTCTTAAAGGGCCCCTAATTATGCTATTTTCTGATCCATGTTAGAATGTAGTTAGGGTGAACACGTTTTCAAAATTGTGAAAAGAGCGTGTAATATTGTGCATTTTCGTGTCATAATTGGAGGGACTTCTGTCGATGTATTTTTCTGCTTTATGGTCATTTGCAAAGGTGATTTTCTGTATTTTGGCAAACCAAATGACAGTTTATGCTCCTCTTTACTGTTGGCAGGGATCAGATCAGTCAAAAAATGTGATAGTCCTGGTTTAGACCTGATGTAGTCCTGGTTTAGTTTAGTCCTGGTTAATTTAGTCTTAGTTTAGTCCTGGTTTAGACCTGATGTCCTGGTTTAATCTTAGTTTAGTCCAGGTTAATTTAGTTTTAGTTTCGTCCTGGTTTAGACCTGATGTTGTCCTGGTTTAATCTAGGTTTAGTCCTGGTCTAGACCTGTTGTAGTCTTGGTTTAGTCTTAGTTTAGTCCTGGTTAATTTAGTCCTAGTTTAGTCCTGTTTTAGTCCTGGTTTAGACCTGATGTTGTCCTGCTTTAGTCTTAGTTTAGTCCAGGTTAATTTAGTTTTAGTTTACTCCTGGTTTAGACCTGATGTTGTCCTGCTTTAGTCTTAGTTTAGTCCAGGTTAATTTAGTTTTAGTTTAGTCCTGGTTTAGACCTGATGTTGTCCTGGTTTAATCTTAGTTTAGTCCTGTTTTAGTCCTGGTTTAGATCCGATGTTGTCCGTTTTTTTCTTAGTTTAGATCTGGTTTAGACCAGTTGTAGTGTTGGTTAGTTGTAGCTGTAGTTAGTCCTGGTTTAGATCAAACTGGTCAAAAATAGGGACACCTGGGACTTCTTTTGTATAAAACTGGGACAAATCACTGGTTTTGGATAAATCTGCTGGGACAGGGGACACAGGGCTCAAAACTGGGACTGTCCTGGATAAATGGGGATGCCTGGTCACCCTAAATGCAGTCACAAACATACCTGGAGTTGTGTTTTGTTTTTGTTTGCTTCATTCGCACATGTTTGACACAAATATTTGAGTTCTTCAATCAAAAGGAAAACACTCTGTTCCGCCTTGTGATGTGAATCCTGCATGGGTCTGATTTTCACAAACCGTACTCGTCATACCTCAATCCGCACCCGACCCATTTTCCAACAGAACAAATATAAATTTCCACACCCGTCTGACCCGCTATAACTACAAACCGACACCTGAACTGTAGGAAATCGCATGCATGGTTTTACAATGAAAGGGGCAGAGATTTCTGGGAATGTGTGCAGCAAAAACATAGGGATTTTACATCTAATCTAATGGCATTTTTGCGTTACACTAAAATACAGCCCTGTTTTTTGTTTGCACATGATGTTTTGTGTGTGACCAGACCCGAACCCGCATCCGACACAGCACAACATTTTTCACCCGTCTCATTAACTCTGTCGTGAGGTAATACAGGAAGTGCTCCACTGTGTTTGTAAACTCGACGCACCTTCTCTACAATCATTTGGGTGATTTCCGGCCCTGGAATTCCCAATCTTTACTGAATTAAAGGTAAATTTGTATAGCTGCTAATGTGAAAACTACCTAAAAACTACCACTTCATGACATCACAAGGTGGAATAGAGGATTTGGACATTTGCAGTGATACAAAGTTATTCCTCACGTACCTTTTATAAGCGCTTTTCACAACTTTTATAGGTCAGAGCAGGGTTTTGTTGTGTTGTGTTGTATTAAAGACACCAACTACCATGCTAATGCGCACTTCCTGAATCTCAGACATTAAAACGCTTCATAATTAGAGCTGCTTGTACAATATATCCATGCTAGACCAAGACACAGTTTGCTGAAATATATATAGGACAGAACTAAAGGTAAAAGGTAGCTGTTACTACCTCTTCATGACATCACAAGGTGGAACCAAACATTTTTAGCGTTGGAGATGTAGACAGACTAAAAATACTTGCATCTCAAACCTGTGTGAATGAAACAAAACACAACTCCAGGTCTGTTTTTGATGCGGTAATAACATGGATGAGTCAATTTTGCGTAATATAGGACTGCTCAAAATAACACTACATTTCCCAGCATGCAACAGAAACCTCCAGCGCCTGAGATAAATAAATAAATGTCCAAACCAGCCCGGGGTGATTCACGGAGCGTCTTTATCTGTCCCTATTCCCACACTAAATTACTTCCTCTGTCACAGGCAAGTCGGAGAAAGCGATAAGTCTGCAAACGCGAATACGGAACTGATACGAACGGTCGTTTCTTGTGGGATCCTTTTGAGCGTCGCGCGGGGGACAGATGAGGAATGAGAGGACTCGGGTGGAGCTGATAGGGCAGTGAGAGATGGATAAGCAGGAAGTGAATGAGTGCGGAGCGTACAGTAGCGTTTTCATCACGGGAAGACGTATGGTGACTGGGAATGATGGAGAAAGCGAACTGGTGTAATATCCAGAGTGCGTTGATGATGTTATGTGCATATGACTGAAGCAATAGCGGAAAGATGGTGATATGTGTCGGGAATAGGGTTGTCAAAGGCAGGGGCGGCGCCGGGGGGTGGGTCATATTTTTGTAGGGCATTCAATTTTGACTAAAAATGTGTCTAAAATGTGACTACAGTAAAGAAAGAAGTGAATATTATGTTTTAGAAATCACTACAGGCTGATAACTACTTTTAAACTTGTGCTTGGGGTGCGCTCACATCCATAAAAGACTCTAAATTAACATGTTAAGTGTGTAGTTTAGCACCCACATAGCTCCTCTAATCAAAAATGGTGTTGCCTCTGGTCAAAGGTATTGGAAAAAATCCGATACTAATCAACTTTCAACTTTATTCAACAACTTTCAACTTTATTATTGTTGGAAATTGTTGTGCAGCAGTGCAGTAGACATACAATACAATTTAATAATACACTAAACCACAGCTTAAAGGGGAACTCCAGCACATTTGAAGCTAAAGTCCATTTCTAGAGGTGGTCGAATTCTGTCCGAAGCCAAAAAACGGCACAGATCAGTGTTGCCTCGGCAGAGATCTCGCTGTGGTAGTTTTTTTGGCTTCTGACCGTATTCACCCACCTCTAGCAATGGATTTTAGCTTCAAATGTGCCTGAGTTCCACTTTAAGCTTAGCCCAGCAATGCAGACATACATTCAGTTAAAAATAAGGGGAAACAGGTATACAATCACATTTCACCACTGATCCAAGCTATAAAAGAGCATTCATCCTAGTTATGGCTTCAGAAATAAAGGAAGTCCGAGCTCTCTAAGTTCTGATCTGGGGTATTCTGGGCGGTGTCTAAGAATACTCCAGATCAGAACTTAGAGAGCTCGGACTTCCTTTATTTGCTCCATTATTTGTTGGGTCTTGAAAATCACACTTCTGTTATAGATGTCCTGCAGCTCGGACTTTGGAAACCTAGAATTTTACCTGCCACTTTGACCAACCGAGCCAAATGTTTTCTACTAGACAAAGAGAGGGCACCAAACCAACAGGCAATACAAAATGCAAGAATAGATTCAGTAAAACTCTGATAAAAAAGGGTCATAAGATCATTACTGATGTTAAAAGAATTCATTTTCCTTAAAAAGAACAGTCTTTGCTGCACTTTCTTGCAGATGGTGTCAGTGTTTGATTCAAAGCTTAGGGCACTGTCAGTAATTGTCCCTAAGTACTGATATTCAGAGACAAACTGTATATGATATTCAATCAATCGAACTTTATTTATAGAGTGCTTTTCATACAAAAAATGCACAATCCAGAGACAAACTGTAATCGATATTCAACCTTGTGTCAAAACCAGATAGGGATTTGAAAACACCTCCTCACTGCACCTGTCACTGTGGGCAGGTGCTCCCAGAACAACCCGACACTGTAACCTGACAGGGACCCAAGATTCAGACTAAAAATCACAAAAGAAACCAAAGAACATTTCACTCACAATATTTGCTACATTCTCTGTAACTGAACTCAACCCTCCACAACTATAAACATTTTACAGAAAAAATAAGGATTGCTTTAAATATTTTTCTTCTTCTTCTTCTTCTTCTTCTTCTTCTTCTTCTTCTTCTTCTTCTTCTTCTTCTTCTTCTTCTTCTTCTTCTTCTTCTTCTTCTTCTTCTTCTTCTTCTTCTTCTTCTTCTTCTTCTTCTTCTTCTTCTTCTTCTTCTTCTTCTTCTTCTTCTTCTTCTTCTTCTTCTTCTTCTTCTTCTTCTTCTTCTTCTTCTTCTTCTTCTTCTTCGTCTTCGTCGTCTTCGTCTTCTTCGTCGTCTTCGTCGTCTTCGTCGTCTTCGTCTTCTTCGTCTTCTTCGTCTTCTTCGTCTCGTAGTATTAGTATTATTATACATATTTTATTAGATTTTTTTTGCCTTTAAAAACCTTTTTGTGTAATATAGGTAAAAATGACTACTTCACTGTGAAACAATATATGTATAAGAAAAACTATATATATATTTTTCTTCTTTACATTTGAATTTTGAATCATTTGAATTTTACAACACCAAAAATGACAACACCAAATCTCTAAATAAATAAAAGAATGTTTTATTCTTACAAGTATTGTGATTATGATCTGTGAGTTATGTTTTAATAATCGGATTCAGAAAAAGACTGAAATATGAAACAAAATAATAGAAGAATCACATTTCGGGACATATTTGTACAGATCTGAAGTACAGGGTTGCAGTTTTTATGCTGTATTTTGGAAATGATGGTACTTGGAAAACGACTTTGCGCCTTCCTAATTGTGTCCATTCAAATTTCGACTAATCCTTCAGCTCTACCTCATATATAAACACCCTAACATCACCAGACCACCCCGACTACCTTCCATTTTGTCTGACGTTCAACTTACTTCACCTTTTGGCGAGCCCGTCTCCTCTCGAGCGAACCCTCGGCGTCTCAATCTGCGCCTGCATCTGATAGCGCCCTGTTTAATATTGCATGCTTTGTCTGTTCCACTATTAATGTATTCCTGCGATGTCTCCCTTATCTCTCAGCCTCATCTCTCTCCTCCACTTGTTAGGGGGGTCCCGCGGGTGCTCGGGGTGGCACCACAAAGCCCGCACACAGATAGCAGCAGCCGTCGCCCTGTGCGGTTGGCGTGGAGAAAGCACAGTTGGCGTCAAAGGGAAAGTACTGGCCAGCAGCGGCGTTTCGTTCTTATCAGGCATCAGAGGAGGAGAGACGGTGGATAGACACAATAGTGAAGATAAAAGCGACCGCGGACTGTATGAGTTTAAAGGTGCATTGTGTAACTTTTCTGGTGGAGGGTCCTTCAGAAGCTTTTCTCCAAGGAGAGGTTAATGCTTTGTAAATGGTAAATAGTCACATTTTTATACAGCGCTTTTCCACTTTCAAAGCCCTCAAAACGCCTTTAAAGTTTGCAGGAATGTTTCACAGTATGGCATTAAACCTTTCTTTCTTCATGGAAACCAAACCAAACCAAGTTACAGGTCAGATCTGTGGAGAGGCAACCCCACTCACAGTCAGAATGCCTGTTTTTCTAGGTATTTCTCAGCTATGAACCCATCTCTAATCAAAAAAGGAGGTAGAGCTGTTTAATGTCATATTGTGGAACATTCCAGGCATAAAAATGACATCTCCATAAAAGCAAGCAGGTGACGGACCCCCAAACAAGACAGCAGTGGCGTAGTGGTTAGAGGGTTACCCCATATACCAGAGCGTTGGCAGTTCAATTCCAGCTCTGTCCAATGCACATGTGGAGGTTCCTTCAGAAGCTTTTCTCCATGGAGATGTTATTGCTTTGGAAATGGTAAATGGTCATTTTTATTTAGCACTTTTATACCTTCAAGGCCCTTAAAGCACCTTGAAGGTTTGTCTGGAATGTTTCACAGTATGGCATTATCTATATTCGTGGAGAACAGACCAAGTTATAGGTCAGATCTGTGGGGAGGCGTCCCCACTCACAGTCAGAATGGCTGTTTTTCTAGATAATTTTGAACTATGAACCCATCTCTAATTAAAAAAAGAGGTAGAGCTGTTTAATGTCACACTGTGGAACATTCCAGGCATAAAAATGACATCTCCATAGAAACAAGCAGGTGACGGACCACCAAACAAGGCAGCAGTGGCGTAGGTATTTTTGAGCCATCTTTAATAGAAAAAAAAAAGTAAAGTAGAGCTGTTTAATGTCATACTGTGGAACATTCCAGGAGGAGCAATGACATCTCCATAGAAACAAGCAGGTGACGCCACCCATATCATATAGTTGTTGCGTCCTTGAGCAAGACACTTCTCCCATTTTGCATCTTGCAGGGTTCTGCTATCTCCAAGGCGTCATAAATGTTATAATTTCAAGTAACAAGCATGTTTAAAGGCGCACTATGTAACTTTTCTGGATACACCATACACTTGTTTCCATGGAAATATCATTCTTTTGCTTGTTGTGTTCCACAGTATGGCATTAAACATATATTTCCAGCGTTTTTTAACTGTTTCATTGCTCAAATTACCTAGAAAAGTGACCGTTCTTACTGTGACTTGGTTGTGCCTCTCTTTTGTGTTCATGGAGATAGACAATTTTAATGCCATTCTGTGGAACATTTCAGGCCTGGTCATAATATCGCCATGGATACAAACAGGTGGAGACAAATTTGTTTTCTAATATATTAGTGAGAATAACTGAATTGAAAAAAAGTCCAAATAAACACACATTTTGCGTTCTTAGACACAATTTTTACTTGAAGTGACACCTCCATCTTACCAGGACCTTCTTGTTGCTGAGCCCACAGTTTGCTCATCAGTCCTGGGGGAGTTGTGTGGTCTTGACGCCCCCTGTGGAGCTCCGACCGACAGCAGACACAAGCAGAAGAGACAAGGAGCAGAGAAGGAGGACAGGATGGTGTAGATTCACAGTATTAGACTGGACAGGGAGCAACCTAAGACGGACAGAAGCCCGACATCCCTTTGGCTGTTTGGGTCCACTGACACTCACAAAGAAATCTGGAAAAACAACAAAAGGAGGAAGTAAAGTACAAGAGAAGAGAGGTGATCCATCGGTGTTGTGATGTTTATTTGACAGCATTTTTCTGTTAAAAATGTACTTTTTTTCCCCTTCTTGCATATTTTCTTATAGTTAAAACTTTTCATTTCGATCAATTACATCATGTTTAAGGCGTCAGTCTCCAGGTACTTACAAACATCCTGCTCCTGTTTTTCATAATACATTTTTGTTTCATGTACTTTCTGATGTAAATAGAGTTGCTTTCCTTCAATAATTGTTAAATATATGTGTGGGGAGGGTAAATTCAGAGAGAAGTCTGTATTTCTTAGGATCCTGGATTGAATAGTGTGAATGTTGATTGTGCGTTGTGTTTGTCTTTTGTTTTCTTTGGATTTGTTCTTTCTTTTTTCTGTAAATGCTGTTTTCGTTCATGTATTTAGGACCCCCTCACAAATGAGATGTTACTTCTTATGTGGCTTCCCTTATAAATAAATAAATGGTAATGATAATAATAATATATGAAATAAATAACTAAATAACTTTTCTGGTGGAGGGTCCGTCAAACGCTTTTCTCTATGGAGATGTTATCGCTTTGTCTGGAATATTCCACAGTACGGCATTAAACCTTTCTATCCTCATGGAGACCAAACTAGACCAAGTTACAGGTCAGATCTGCAGAGAGGTGACCCCACTCACAGTCGCCTGTTTTTCTAGGTATTTTTGAGTTAAAAACAAAAAAAACAAACAAAAAAAAAACACTGGTAATTGAATAAGTGTGAAGTTGGGCTGTTTAATGCCATACTGTGGAACATTCCCAACAGAACAATGACATATATACTGTCTTTTGGCCAAGTTTTCATTGCAAATGAGAAGGTGTTCTCAATTGACTTATCTGGTAAAATATTGAATAAATAAAAATATCCATTAAAACATGCAAAAAAAAGAGAGAAAAAGTTACTTACAACACTTTTTAAAGTTTTTATTTTTCTCAAATTTAAATTTCTTATCTTGATGCATAGTCCCAGATTAGTCCTGGTTTGTTTCTGGTTTGTCTTTTGTGGTAATTTGGTCTTTAAACAGCAACTATTTTGTGGTAAATGTTATCAATTACATCTCAACCAATATTAGAGTCAACAAAGAATTAAGAAATCTTGACATTTCACGGACGAGTAAAATTATCATTAAGATGATGATGATGATGATGATGATGATGATGATGATGATGATGATGATGATGATTATTATTATTATTATCATTATTATTATTATCATTATTATCATTATTATTCATTTCTAAAGCAATACAAAGTGCAGAGAGAATACATGTTTGAGAGCATTAAAATTGAGAAAATTAAAATATTTGTAGAGGTCTAAACAAAAGGTTAGCACATTTCATTCGTCAAAAAAGAACTATAACATCTACAACATAATGATACAAACATAATTTAACAACAATGATCTGGATGTTAAATCTTATTTCACTATTACAATAATCCTGGTTACACAGCATTCGAAACCACTTAAGAAAACTACTTGAAAACCCACAATTTTACTACAAGTCTTGGGTAAATTCCAGCCAAAAC
The DNA here is from genome assembly GCA_030686955.1 of Odontamblyopus rebecca. NCBI lineage: Eukaryota > Metazoa > Chordata > Actinopteri > Gobiiformes > Gobiidae > Odontamblyopus > Odontamblyopus rebecca. Next base: position 21,461,400 of record CM060653.1, on the reverse strand, counting down.
AACTTCATATTCTGCGAAACCTATTTCCTCTGGGGCCCGAAGTCTAGTCTTTCCCAATTCCTCGTAATAACCATTTTAAAGTTCTGCTGCCAACTTTAAAATGTTATATTCCTGCCCAAAGTAAGACGTCCATTTCATTTCTCAATCTCTGTATTTGATAATGTAGATTTCCTTTTGGTAATATTGTGTCCCGGGCCCCAGCTGTGCCCTGCAGTCCGAAGGGGATGAGGGCCCCTGACTTTTCGAGGGCATTTCTCTCAAATAATAGAAATAATAGCATGTGTGGCCCTGGGCATGTTCTTGGATATATGGCCCCTGGAGTGAATTCATTTTACACTGTGTGGAGTTGTGAGGTCTGCAGGCTGTGGGAGTTTTCATTTTGTACTGGTGGGAATAGAAATTGACCTGGCAACCGTTTAATGTACTTTTAAAGTCCACTGTCGGCATGATTTGGTGATGAATAAGGGTTCAGATTTGGATTTGAATCAGGAATTTTCACGTTATTGTATTTTGAAAGGTCCGTCTCAAAGTAACAGTAGAGACATCGACCTATTTCTCAATTTATTCTTCATAATTGTTGAAAAAGTTGAAAATCCCATATTGGAAAATGTAAAATAAAATAAAATAAAAAAAATATAAAAATAATAATAATAATAACAATAACAATCATAACAATAACAACAACAACAGAATTTTTCAGACTATAAGTCACAGTTTTTTTCAGGGTTTGGGTGGTGCGACTTATACTCAGGTTATATATTACATTTTTCACAATCCTATATATGAATTAAAAATGAAAAAAAAAATCGTTTTCATTTTGGTTTTAGAGACAAATAATAAAGAAAAGAGTTGTTTTATCGTTTTCTTTTTGGTTCTATATTAAAAACGAATGAACGAATGACACACAGATTCTTCTCTATTCTGTTGTTTTTATTACTATAACTTCTATAATTTGCCTTTCAAGATGAAATGTCGGTTCTTGGTTTCTGATTTTATAAAATAAATTTCCCTCAAAAATACTCCGCTGCGACTTATATAATATTGTACTTTTAAAATACTTCAAAAATGAAAGAAAAAATGAAAGATATCATTGTGATGAATGTGATCTGACAACCCAAACGCTTTGAACAAGTCCGGTGATGATTTATAGACTTTAAACTATACAGGGTTTCTACCTTTGAGGCAACAATCTTGGGAAATTTCAAATGTGTTTGGGTGTTTGGTGACTTCCCAGGGTGAACTGACCTCCTATAAAGGATTTCTGAAACAACTGTGAATGAAGCAAAATACAACTCCTGGTATGTTTTTGATGAGGGAACACATATATTACACAAATTGACTCTTGTGAGCTTTAAGTCATGTTCTAATGTTGTTACCTCCTCAAAAACATACCCGGAGCTGTGTTTTGTTTCATTCACATGCTTAAGTAATCTTTTATTATTAGTCGGTCTACATCTCCAAAGCTCAAATTGCCCTGTTCCCCCTTGTGATGTCTTGTAATGTGGTAATTTTCAAGTTAACAGCTACTTTTTACCTTTATTTCAGTAGAGATGTGTAATTCCAGGTCTGAAATCATCCAAATGATTCTAGTGAAGATGTATGGAGTTTAAAAATGCAGTGTAGCATTGCCTCTATTACAGTATTTTCCATTTGAGAGAAGAACTCAGCCTAAATATGCAGAGTTTGTCTGTTAAAAATGTGTGAATGAAACAAAAAACAAAAAAGGTATGTTTGCGATAAGGAAACAACATTATAACATACACAAAATTAGAAAATAGCAAAGTATGGACTCTGTAAAAGATCAAAAAAGTCATCTTTGGATGACTGTCCTTTAATGTCCCATATTGTGTTTTTGAAGAAAGATCTAAACATAAAGAAACCAAAATTGACAAACGTTTTGAGTTGGTCTTCATATCTTTTCACTTTCTCATTTATTACTTCCAGTCGAAATCGCATTAGCAGTTATTGCATGTGCACCTCGTCTAATCCACGCCGCTACAATCCAAGACTTCCTCGCGCGTCTCTAATCTCTATACCCTCCTCTGGGCTCCCTGCGGACTCTGTTTGACCAGTCTGATCTGTCTAAACACTGGCCCTCCCTCTGCGCACTGCTCCGGTCTCCGCTCACACAGGCCCGTAGTCCGTGGTGTACTTTTCATTTATTTTTAATGAAAGGGCGCGTTCCTGAGCCCTCATGCCTGTGCACGGTCCAGCCTCATCGCTCTCTGGGGCCGGGGGGCAGTGTGTGAAGGGTTGGTGTGGAGATAGTCGGCTCCGGGGAGACGGGATGCGGTGATTCAAAGTTTAGAGACGGAGTTGTAATTAAAGTTGGGGAATGGATTAGGTTTGGTTAAGTTTGCACTCTGTAACTTTTCTGGTGGAGGGTTAGGGTTAGATAGATAGATTTAATGCCCTATTGGGGGATTCCAGACAAAACAATAGCATCTCCATAAAAAAGGACAAAGAGGCTACAAAACAGTTTTTACCCAACAGCCATTATTACACTTAATAGAGCGACTAAAGCATAGTATTTATGTTTATGAATGTGGAAGTGTGTGGCTGGGACGTGTGTGGGTCTGTGAGGTTTTTATACATGTTTTATGTACTGTACATAGTGTGTATATTTGTGATGTTTTACTATTTTACTGTTTTATTACCATATTTTTCGGACTATAAGTCGCACCAGCCAAAACCGGCCATACCGGCATGTCAAAGCCTGATCCCGTCAGATTTCAGAAGCTAAGCAGGGCTGGGCCTGGTTAGTACTTGGATGGGAGACCACTGGGAATTCCAGGTGCCACACCCAGGTCGTCGTTGAAAATGAGAATTGGTTCTCAACCGACCTACCTGGTAAAATAAAGGTAAAAAAAAAAAAAAAGCGTAATGAAGAAAAAAACATATATAAGTCGCATCGGACTATAAGTCGCACTTGTGAAATTTATTTTATAAAATCAGAGACCAAGAACCAACAATTCATCTTGAAAGGCAAGTTATAGATGTTATAGTAATAAAAACAACCCAATAGAGAAGAATTTGTGTATCATTCATTCATTTGTTTTTCAATATAGAACCAAAAATTAGAAAATGAATAAACAACTCTTTTCTTTGTTATTTGTCTCTAAAACCAAATTGAAAAAAACAGATAACGATTTTTTTTTTTTTTTTTGATTCATATATGCGATTAATATATTTGGTCTATGGACTGTCAGTGTGAAAAATGTAATATATAACTCGCACGATCACCCAAACTCTGAAAAAAAGTGTAGTTTGAAAAATACGGTACCTTTGCACTGAACGAGGAATGCACTTAATTTCGTTGTATTTGTTACAATGACAATTATAGATATTCTATGGAGACAGAGCACCTTTATGTTTGCAGAGGTAATGTTAAAAAGGTGTTAAGGTTCAAATGAAACAGAAAATGCAAACCAAAGTTCTTGTAGAGGTGCAAATGCAAGAAACAGAAATTTAAAAGTGGAACAAAAACATAGTGCACTCAGATGTCCAAAAGCTTTTGTTAATTTTTAAATTACATTTCGGCGTAGAGAAAAAAAATCCCGCACACTATCTTACTTGCAAATTGTGAGATTTATTAGGACCTACTGCAACGTTTCAGCACTAGGCCTTCATCAGGCAAATAGAGTGAGAGCTCAGGTGGCAAGCACCCAAGGGTGACAAATCATAAAGGAACAGTACCACTTACAGGCAATCAACTCTTAAACAGTAATATACATCATGAAAAAAATACTAATAATCATAGTAATTAAATAGAAAAATAGAACAGAAGAGTATCTGAATATAGACATTGTATATACTCACCCCACTGTGAATATGGCTGCTGTGCTGTATATATATCTACATGTACAAGGGAACATGAAATCCAACTAATGTACAGCCCAACAGAGACAATGATGTTAAATTAAAATCATACTTTGGCACCTCCCATTTGTTCCTGGGGATATGAGAACCTGGCCTGACAACCATTTTGTATTCTGTGGTCCAAAGCAAGAAAAATGACCTGACGAAGACTTTTTGCTGAAATGCTATAAAATAAAATAAATAAATAAATAAAAATGACTTGAATTTAAAAAAGTTTTACTATGATTTTAATAAATTTCACTTGACAAGTAAAATTATCTGCCAGTGGAGTAAGACTTTTTGTAAAATATATCTTGCTACACTTGCTCTCATTGAACAAAAAGAAATAAATACATGAAATAAAAAGTATGTCATTAAGTAGACAGTTTCCATGGTGATTACTAATTAAAAAGAAAATATTGACTCTTCTGAATTGGTAAAAGTCCTCAAAGGGCCTATAACATAAAAGATATTAATAATGTAAATAATTCTATTAAAGTTGCACAATGTGACATTTCCGGCTGAGGTTCTGCCACCTGCTTATCTCCATGCAAATGTTTTTGATTTGCTTGTAATGTTCCACAGTCTGGCATTAACAATCCTGTATTCATGCTATCACCGTTGTGTTTTTAATTCTTGAAAATCATGTGTTATTTCCCTGAATGTGGCATCTCTCCACAGATGTCCAGTCTCCATGGTGATAGATAGGTTTAAAGCCATACAGCCAGGTTTTTCAGTTTTTATTTATTGATTGACCTTTATTTAACCAGAATAGTCCCGCTGAGATTAAGAATTTCTTTTTCAGGGCAGTCCTGGCCCCATAGAGGGAACTTTTGTACATGTTTTAGTGGGGGTGAAAACCAGAGCTCCCACAGGAAATCTGCACAGGCACAAGAAGAACATGCAAACTCCACACAGAAAGACCCCGCACCGGCCCAGGACCCAGGACCTTCTTGCTGTGAGGCAGGAGTGCTAACCTTTTTGCCACCGTGCCACCCAAAGTTCTGTTACCGATATTGATATGCAAAATCTAAACAAAATCTGGTCATGTTAAGATGACTTGAATTAAGAAAGGTTTATCATGATCTGAGTAAATTTCACTTGACGAGTAAAATGATCTGCCACTGGAACAAGACTTTTTATACTTAAAATATGAAAATACATCTTGTTACACTTAAAATAAGAAAAAAACAATTACTTTTTGCACTTAAAATAAAAATAAAATTTAATGTTGCTTGGATTAAGAAAAAACTATGATTGTCAAACGATTATATTTTAAAATCTCGATTAAGATCAGAAATTCCATAGTTAATCACGATTAATCGCATATTGAATTGCATGTTTAAATTGTGTTATTTTGCATTTCAAGACAGTTTTAAAGCCATAATGTAAAGCACTTTGTACCCATTTAGCAATGACTGTAGTTAATTTTCTTTGCTATGTGATTATCCACAGGTCTGTGGTGACTCTGCCAAACTGTAGTTTGTCTGATCTGAGGCTCTTGACACAGTCAAAGTCAAATTAGCTGTTCAAAAGTCCAGAAGAGTCTGTTTCTCCATCACGGCGGTAAGTTTACTGAAACACGGCGCTCTGAAGTTCAAAAGCGAAACAGCCACAGGAGCTGCCTACGGATGTGTAGAAGAGACAAAAAGTTGGTGAACTCTAACCATGAGTAAAAAAAAAAATTGCACTATAGATTGCATTAATCTAGTCGTGATTAACGCTGACAGCCCTAGAAAAAACACTTATTCCATTGGAAGATCATTGGCAGATCACTTGATTCGACTCAAAGTAAAATGTTCTTAATTTACGTCATTTTAACTTACTTAGATATTGTTTTTTTTCCAGAGCATTCTTCATTCTCATTTTCTTTATTTTGATACAATCATAAACGATAAACTTCTGTGTCTTCTTGATCATTATTATTAGTTTGTACAATCATAATCTAAAGATATTGTTTTTTTCCAATGCGATATCCAATATTAATCAATACCAGTGTAGGAATTAAAAATCATGATATAACTATAGGACTATATTAGTCAGTAAATAGTCCAACGAGACTTTATTGACTGATATTATGGAGCAAATACCACAAATTGTCCTGGATTGGCACCGATATTTGGTAAGGGTATCCATATTGGTGCATTTCTATACAGAATACACAAGGAGCATGATCTTATTTCCTTTTTATTTCTTCTTTTGTGCATTTACCAAGCTTGCAGTAACTTTCAGCGACAAATCCCTCCCTGTTGTCATGATTAGCCCGGTCCCATAGCCCCATATCTCTTTTTACCACCCCGGCACAAAGCTCCTGTCTCCCCACATTCAATATCGTCCCCGGCGGACAAAACATCCATACAACTCCCCACACCCTGCCCGTATACACAGCCGATCGTTTCAACATAAACCACACACACAGAACTTCTTGTGTCCCAGCACTGTTCCTTGGGGAAGGCTTTCAGGAGCGCACACACGACTCTTTCACAAGTGGTATAAAAAGCGCAGTCGCTCTTAAGCCACGGCGTACACCATATACAAGCGAGATTCCTTTGTGTCCGCGGAGGTTTGCCGAGCCTGCAGAAGGAGGGCAGGGAGAGCATGGAGGTTAGGTGGCTTTCCTGGAACAAGGCCGGATCTGAAAATACTGCATAGCCGTGCAAACAGTCATGAATAATACAACGGACATATGGTTTTATCGATGCGAGGTAGCTGTTGTTGCGCGGTGAGTGCCATTTCAGAGAAGAAAAAAAAAATAGCAGGATCGGGGGCAATGACAAAGTGCTAAAAATACTAAAAAAGAGTGGACTGTGGCTACACTGTGAGGGACTTTCTTCCACCAGCACAGACTTGTTTCTTTTGAAAATATGTTGATAGCAGCGCCACCAGTGCAGAGCTCCTACTTGTTTTTAAAGTTCATGCATTTTCTCCACATTCTTAAAGTAAAAATGCTCAAATTTCCATCACTGTGGAGTTAAGAAATGTTGTTAGTACGATACCATACCAACTTTATTTATAAAGCACTTTAAAAACTTTACAAACGGACAAAGTGCTGTACACAAACAGAAAAGACAAGGACAGTACAACACAATATACAATAGAAACACAATACAACTACTAAAAACGTAGAAAACAATAAGAAACTCAACAACAAGAAAAGTACATCACACTTGTTGAAATCCAGTGAAAAAAGGTGCATTTTTGGGGTGATTTAAAAGCAGATACAGACTCCGTGTGTCTAATCTCTAAAGCAGGGGTGGGCAGTTATTTTCCCCCAGGGGCCAAATGAGAAGCAGAAAATCTTGTGGAGGGTTGGGCCAAAAGTTTGAACTCTACTCTGGCTATACATTTTATTTCTACGTTCAGTAAATGACATTGTTCACACAAGCTTATAAGTATGTTACTATTATTAGGTAATGACAAAGTGAAACTGAATTTATTCAGTGAAATTATCCAATGGTAAATGTGGTAAACAATGAAACATTTGTATATCTTTTTCACATTGACCCCATACATAAATCATGGATCTATAATAAATATTTGTTTTATGTTTTATTATAGTTCTATGACATAAATAAACAGGCTTCAAGCAGTTCTGTTTTAGTCCACACATAATGTAAAATTTGAAAGTTTTTTTTTCTTCTTAATTTCAAGCAACCTTTCGCACGCTGATCAGAGTTGGGCCTCGGGCCGTATTTGGCCCCCGGGCCTTAAAATGCCCAGGTCTGGTCTAAAGACAATTGGTTCTACAACCGTGAAGCAGCAACAGAAAACACACGGTCCTCATGAAGCTCAAGTTTAGTCTTTGGGACCTGAGAGCGAGAGGGCGTGAGGGTGGATCAGGTCAGAGGTAGGAGGGCACTAGGCCATGCAAACACTTAAAAGTATTCACTTAGTTGTACGGAAATATAGAATAGACAAAGACAATCACAGCAAAGTTACAATACAACTATTAAAAATAGAGAAAATAATAAGACACAAGTCCCTGGTCTATAACATTATCTTCATTGCAAAAAAGGTTGGCAAAAATGTAAGATATAAACACTTAAATCTGCCAGAAAATGACTTGAAAGTAGTGAAATTATCTCTCCATGCAGCAAGATTAATTTACTTGACAAATGATCTTAAAATAGCCTGGTAAGTAGATGATAAATCTGAAAACAAAATGAATAACCTGATAGAAGTTTTAAAAACTCTAAACTCCCTAAAACACACTGGGAGCCAATGAAGAGAGGCTAAAATAGGGGAGATGCTCTTGTGTTTCCGGGTTCCAGTTAAAAGTCGAGCCACAAGTGCATTTTGACTGACACCAACATAAAGTGCAATACAATAATCCAGTCTGATGGTCACCCTGAATGTTGTAAAGGGCTCAATAAATAACATTTGATTGATTGATTGAACTACATATAGTACGGTATTGTCCCTGAAAATCTTAATAATGCCTGAGCAGAGCAGTGTCAGGTTCACTTCTGAACTCTGGAGACACTAAAGCACATGTGTCAAACATGCGGCCCGGGGGCCAGATCCGGCCCTCCAAGACCTTTAATCTGGCCCTCGGCTGATTTTTCTATTAAAATACTTAAAATTTTCAGATTTTTCTGTTAATTTACTGTACCGTTTAGCATAGCAGCGTCTCCGGCATTTCTGTACGTTGCAACTCCCACCAGAGCTGCACAAATGAAGACTTTCCTCTTTCCAAATGCTCTTAAAGGACGATCGTTTTGACTGTCGACCGTGACCCTCATCAGCAAAATGTCAAAAAATGAGAAAAGCAGATGCTGAGTTCAGGATTTCCCAAGAAAAATAGTCTAATTCTTATTTGTTGACAAAGGTGAATGAGAAATCTGTGCTCAGTGTGTTTGGAACAAGTGGCGTTGCTCGAGGAATATAATCTTAAACACCACTACAAGACACGGAGAAAAATACAATAACTTGAAGAGAGAACTGAGTTTTTTGATCCGGCCCTTTTGGGATCAAAGTAGGTTGCATACGGCCCCCGGACCAAAATGAGTTTGACACCCCTGCACTAAAGGAACTGCTTATATGGACTATAGAATATTATTACTGTTTTGTGTCTTTTGTCTGCTTTTTTATATGTTCTACAATATCTGGACCAATTGGAGTCTAAAATAAAGCCTGATTGACCGATTCTTGCTCTGTATTTGACCATCCTTCAATTCCTCTGGAGATACACGGAGTTTTGTGTTTCACATTTGAGTTCTGTGCTCAGGGAACTCCAGATCTTGAGCAGGGCTTGGTCAGGACTGCCTTAAGGTGGAGGATTTGACCTTTTGTGCATGTTTTCACAAAGAGAAACACGAAACTGGGGACTCAAACCCAAAACCTTCTTGCTGTGAGGTGAGCGTTTTAGCCACTCAGCCACTTTACCTCCAGAGCTGGATGATTTTACTTATTTTGCACATTTAACTGCATTCTGGTGTCATGTATTCATATAACCTTTAATAAATCCCCTGCCTTTCAATAAAATAAACAGTTTTCCCTTTGAACACTGCACATTTTTCGGATCTGGCCAAGATTTTGAAACTTCAGGTTATTCATCTGGTTTTCAGATTTATTATCTACTTCCTAGACCAGAGACTGCATCATTCTAGTCTAGAGGTGGTTTATATTAAGATAACTAATGATCTTGCTGCATGGACGGATAATTTCACTACTTTTAAGTCATTTTCTGATAGATTTATAGATTTATATCTTACATTTTTGCCAAGTTTTTTGCACTGAAGACAATGATATACACCAGGGACTTGTGTCTTATTATGTTCTGTGTTTTTAATAGTCGTATTGTGACTTTGATTGCAATTGTCTTTGTTTGTTCTATTTTTTTGTCGCCTCTTTGACCAACTGTAAAGTTTTTAAAGCAGTTTATAAGTAAAGCTGTATAGTATGTTCTTCTGTAAGATCCTATGTCCCCCGAGCTCCCACACAGCAATTCTGTATAAATATACAAAAGCAGGATGCAGTCGTTTCATTTGCTGAATACACACTGATTGTAATATTATAGCGCTCTGAATAGGGAGTGACTTTGCGAGGAAAGCAAAGCGAGGGGTCAGAAAAATTAAACTAAAACAAATGTCAAGTGTCAATTTGTTGTTTTCGGCGAATATAGCATGTTCAAAACAATAAATCTTGATCTAAATATGCGTTATTAACTGATACTCCATAAAAGTACAGTATAAAACTCACCTTTTCACACACAAAAAATGGAAAAAAGCCCATCTGCAGTCTGCGTAATCTGATTCTTTTTATACATCACACCGCTACTTACATACTGCACTTTTTATGTATTGTAATTGCGCGTATTGCCACATATTCTTGCTGACCTCGTTCAACCACGCCACCGCTTTTCGACTTTTTATCGTGTGGTCGTCTAGAACAACATTTCCCTTCAGATAAACCAATAAAAACAAAAGGTTTGCGCCGGACAGAGGAAAGCTTCTTCTGTAAACCCCATTTTCAACTTTTAAAAAAAAATCCAAACCCCTAAAGCCAGCCAAGAACTCTCCACGCTGTCTGCCAAATTTAGTCTGCGAGCTACAGGCAAATAAACACAACCGAAATGAATGGGGCTATAATCCAATTGCGTAAAGATGTTTCGGATTAGATTTTGAAAGCGATCAAATATGGCCGCTCTTCCCTCTGAGAAAGTCTACGATAGCTTCATGTGGTAAATATTTGTCATAGTTTAAATATAGTTAAGTGCAGTTTGTGGTGGAAAAAGCGTTGAGGCGAAAAGAACAAAAATACAGGGAGTGCTGTGTTTATAACCTTTGGAGACCTAAGGGCAATTTCAGTACATTTGTCCTCGTCTGGATTTTTTTCTTAATCTTGTTATTAAAACTCCCACTTTTAGCCCCTAATGAAGTGTTATACATCATTTTTTTCAGCACAACCTGTTATTTCATGATCTGCTGCTGTAGTTGTGTCATGTGGCTGTAATAAAAGGTATAGGACCAGAAATAGAGATGAAAAAACAAAACAAACAAACAAACAAACAAACAAAAAAAAAACAAAGTAAAATTCATACTCTTTCATACAAAACACACAGTAAACATATATAAGGAACGTTTTGGACATAAAAAAAATGCAAAATATCAAGTCTGAAAGTAAACTAAAAATATTCTTATTGCCCTAAAAACAAAAAAGTACAGTTGCCCCATTACTTTTCTGATACCAGTCGTGGAAACAGCTCCTGTCAGGTCCAGGGCCAGAGCCACATCACCTCCTGCATTTCCCAGCTGTTTATTACATTTGTGTTTGTTTATTTTGAGTGAAATAAACCTTTCAAATAATAGAAAGGGATGTGCAATTATGCAGACCAAGATGCGTAATTTGCCATTTATTTGAGAAATAACTGGACAGACAGGTTTTTTCAAGTGTTATAAACATAGGCACTCAAAGCATCGACCATCTTGACTCACTTCACTCTTTGGCAAAGTTGCTGGAGCGCATGAGTTTGGTGGAAAACAAAGTTCCTATTGGACTATCGTTTCCCACATGTCATCATGCAGCATGTGTGTGACGTAGGATAATGCTGGATATATGGCCAGATAGCTCTATGTTCGCTCTTTCAAAGAAAAAAAAAGTATGTTTCTATCTTTTATGGTTGGAAATTTAGTTTTATTAAACATAAATCCCCAGTATCATATATAATATCATAGGTCTTGAAGGGTTTTTAAAGGCCCCATGTTACACAATATAGACTCTTGTGAGCTTTTAGCTATGTTATAATGTTATCTCATCAAAAACATACTCAGGGTTGTGTTTTTGTTGTTGAGTAATCCTTTATTATTAGTCTGTCTGCGTCTCCAATGCTCATAATGGTTTGCTCCACCGTGTGATGTCATGAGGTGGTGGGTTTCAAATTAACAGCTGCATTTTACCTTCTGTTCAATAGAGACGGTCAATCCCAAGGCTGAAATGATCCAAATGATTCCAGTGAAGGTGTGTGGAGTTTAAAAACACAGTGGAGTACTTCCTGTCTGTGTTACCACGTGACATCACAAGGTGGAATAGAGTGTTTTCAGTCTGAGAGAAAAACACAAGCCTGAATGTGCAGGATTTGTCTGTTTAAACATGTGAAGGAAACAAAACACAACTTCAGGTACGTTTGCGACGAGAAAACAACATTATAACATGAGATGTTTCCTGGAATGTTCCGCAGTGTGATATTACACTTTATCACACATTTATCTCCATGGAGACAGTAGGTCAGATCTGGGGAGAGGCGAGCTCACTCACTCTATGAATACAAACCTGTGTTATTGAAGATGGATACGTTTTTATGGGACCAACTAGTAATGTCTCCGTGGAGACAAGCAGAAAGTTGAGAAGTTACACAGTGCACCTTTTTAAATTTGTCACATTGATCTGTTTGGTATTAGGGTAACGCGATGCATAAGAATTGTTTTGCGTTGTAGCTTTCTATTAAAATTCAGGCCCTTTGGAGATTCGCTGTATGCTGCATGTTGGAGAAGAAAGTGAAACGTCGCCAAGAGGAAAAACATCCGTCATGTCCTTACTCCGCATTTTTCCTATTCCCAAGATGTGCCATGAATACACAATCGGATAGAGCGAAAAACAGAGAGTAGAAGAAAAGTACACGCATTTCGTCTTGTAATGTGATGTAAATATGATGTAAGTGGTGGAAAAGCTTACTGCGGTACTTTTGCATACTCCATGTTCTGGTGGGGTTCTCTTAAAGACGCGCTATGGAACTTTTCCACTGAAGAGTCTGTCAGCTGCTTGTCTCCATGGAGATGCTGTTGCTTTGCCTGGTAGTAGTAGTAGTAGCATAAGTAGTAGCGGAAGAAGTAGTAGTAGTAGTAGTAGTAGTAGTAGTAGTAGCGGAAGTAGTAGTAGTCGAAGTGGTAGTAGTAGCAGTAGTAGTAGTAGTAGTAGTGGTAGTAGTAGTAGCGGAAGTAGTAATAGAAGCAGCAGTAGTAGTTGTAGTAGTAGTAGCAGTAGTGGAAGGAGTAGTAATTGTAGTAGTAGTGGAAGTGAAAGTAGTAGTAGTAGCATAAGTAGTAATCGTAGTAGTAGTGGAAGTAGTTGTAGTAGCAATAGTAGTAGTAGTAATGGTAGAAGTAGCAGTAGGAGAAGTAGTGGGAGTAGTAGTAATAATAGTGGAAGTAGTAGCAGTAGTAATAGTGGAAGAAGTGGAAGTAGTAGAAGTAGTAGTAATAGTGGATGTAGTAGTAGTAATAGTGGAAGAAGTGGTAGGTGGTACTGGTTACTAGTTACCATTAGCAGTAATAGTAGCAACTGCAACTTTACTTTTAACATAATTTAAAAACCAACACTGGCAGTACGTAGTAGTAGTAGTAGTGGTGGTGGTATTCATACTGAGTTAGTAAAAAAGTTTGTAGTAACCTCATAATTTTAGTAGTAGCACTTGTACTAGTCATATTCTTTTTCATAACAGTTTGAAACACGCCCAACACAACCGAAATGATATCATCACCGTATCCAACATCATCACAAATCGTTCTTCATATTCATCACGCTCATAAACCCAGACGCCGCAGCCCAGCGGTGTGTAAACTCTATAGGATCACATGTCTGCCCCATCTGCCCCATCTGCCTCTTACCTGCAGCTACTTTACCCCCCTCCTCCTCTTTCACATGCATTCAGCCTAATGTACCATTTAATGCAATGAGAGATACTGAGAGTGCAGTGTCATCATGTCCTTGGCCACAGAAGCCTCCCAAGTCCTATCGCTTCATCTGCGCTAAGGGCATCTGGAGTAAAAAGGAAGAAAACAGTAGTGAGCGTTACTGGGGAATACGTAATGGAAATGATCGAGGGGGTGATATACAGTAGGTTAGTGTGTTTGTTAAAGGGCCTGTGTTAGGTTTTTATGTTTTTAATCCCGTTTCCTCATCACAAACAGACCTGGAGTTGTGTTTTGTTTCATGCACATGTTTAACACGCAAATCTTGTATATTTAGATGGATGGTAATATAAAAAGTGCTTCACTGTGTTTTTAAACTCCATACACAGAGTTTAACTCCCACAAATTTAAGACTTTTTAAACCCTTTTACTACCACGGGGATCACCAGTGTCCCCACTATTTTAACATAACTCTTCGCTATTTTGTGCAATTTTAATCATTCTGTCCCTGAAAGCTGTGAAATGGGCCTTGACACTGGGCTTGAAACGGGGCTTGAAATGGGGCTTGAAAGTTGAAAATTCAATTCCTTTTTGACCATTTCGTCTTATAACACACAGTTTTAGGTATTACATAATGGCATAAGAATGATAAATACTTGACAGTTCTACTTCTCCTGGAAAAGGGTGTAAATTATTTACACGTAGGGCATTTTGTTTGACACAATTATTGCCAAAAATTATTTATTCAATTTTTCAATTCAATCTTTATTAAGAACACATAATATCTGGTTCATAGTAAGCAAGTATGTAAAAAATAAGAATAATCATTTAAAAAAGAAAAACAGACAAAAAAAGACCAGGTGTTTCAATAACTATAGCTATTATTATAGGGTTAAACAGGTTAAAGACCTTTTTAAGACCACTACCCCTTAACGCATGAATTTATATAGATGCATATAAAAATAATGTTTTGTGTGTGTTTTTGCCTTTAAGCAGATGATAAATTAAGTTGAAATTATTTGTCTACAGCAAAAATAATTTAATAGAAATTTGGATATGGGTTGCAAATTTGCGATAACTAGAAACAAGTGCTTGCCAAAGGTTCATTGGGGGAAAGCAGCTGCCACCTCAGCTCATATCTTTTAAGACCTAGAATAATTTGGATTATTTCAGACCTGGAATTGCCAATCTCTACTGAGCAAAATGTAGCTGTTAGCTTGCCACTTTATGACATCACAAGGTGGAACAGAGCATTTTGAGCTATGGGGATTTAATAATAAAGGGTTATTTAAACACGTGCATGAAATAAAACACAGCTCCAAATGTTTTTAATGAGGTAATATCTTTAATTCACTTTTATATTGTTAGAAAGAGACACCTTGGCACTTTGCTGTTGTTATCATTATTTTTTATCATTATAATTTCTGCTGATTTGCTTATTGTACGTTTTATTTCACTGTAAATGTTCAGCACTTTGGTAAACTTTGGCTGTTTTAAATGTGCTATACAAATAACTTTGATTTGATTTGATCTTGTTCTTATAACAGAAAGAAATGTGATGAATTACAATATTCTAGTGTTGTCTTCCATCTAAATCACGGGTCCAGGGGCCAAATGAAGCCCGCAAATCATTTTTTCCTGTTGAATTGGCCCAACTGATCATAGGCAGAACTTCTAACTACAAAAAGTTATTTCGGCCACAATAGCGTCACATTAAGTTCTGATACAAACCTAAGATGACAGTTCCAAATCATATTAAAGAGCG
The DNA here is from genome assembly GCA_030686955.1 of Odontamblyopus rebecca. Classification (NCBI taxonomy): domain Eukaryota; kingdom Metazoa; phylum Chordata; class Actinopteri; order Gobiiformes; family Gobiidae; genus Odontamblyopus; species Odontamblyopus rebecca. The sequence continues at coordinate 21,446,148 of CM060653.1, read as the reverse complement.
GCTCTGTCAGAGTTGTGTGAAATGCAGCAGCGTGAATGACTCACTGTGCTGACAGCGGCGGTCTGTGGCCCTCAGCTTCAGAAATGTTTAAATATGAAAAAACGTTTGGACACCCTTGTTCCAACCACAAAAATATGCGTGTTTTTTGGGGACAAGCTTTGAAATACAAAGCTTTTTCATTTTCTTTCTTTTTCTTTTTTCAAAATTTCTAACCATCCATCCATCCATCTTCTCCCGCTTAATCCGGCTGGGTCGCGGGGGCAGCGTGCTGCCCAATACTCATAGCACCTGACCCCCCCTATGAACCGCTCTGCAGGTGGTGAGCCCACAGGAGGGTGGACAACATGGTCCTTGATGTTAGTTCATAGGGAATTTCTAACCCCGATCAATAAATAATAATAATAATAACAATAACAATAATTATAATTATAAAAATTTATTATTATTATTATTATTATTATTATTATTATTATTAGGCGCCTTTCTGGACACCCAAGGTCGCCTTACAGCAACATAAACAAATTAAATACAATTAAAACACACAGTTAAAAGCCACAGTTAAAGTGGGACAGTATTGACTTGATTGATTGTATTTAGTATTGTATTTAATTAGAATACAGTATTTAATAAATACTGATTTTAGCATTAATAATAGTAATAAATGAGTAGCCATACCGGCTTATCAAAGCCTGATCCCGTCAGATCATAGAAGCTCAGTAGGGTCAGGCCTGGTTAGTACTTAGATGGGAGACACTGGGAATTCCAGGTGCCACAGGGGGGCACCAGTCACAAAAACTGTCGTGGTGTCCTTGGGCAAGACACTTCACCCATATTGCCTAGTATGAAAGTGATGTGTGCATGGCAGGACTCCCTTGAAAAAGAGATTAGTAATCTCAATGGGACTTTCCTGGGTAAATAAAGGTAAACAAAAAAAAAAGTAGTTATCCCATTAAACATCATACATACATGCAGTTACTTGAGAAATGGTGGTTAAAGTTTATAAATTTCATTACATAAGCTCTTCTTTTCTAGCCAGACTGGCGCCACCTAGTGCCTCCGCTCAGTTTCATTTCTCTTTGGGGCCACAACTCCAGTGTTTGTGCTGTGAGACGCAGCCTCGACTCCTTACGCTTCGTTACGCCCAGCAACCTACATTCAGTTTGTCGATTAAAATGAACGTGATTGACGAAATTCTTAATGATCAATTATCAATTAATCGATTAATCATGCCCATCCATAGTAACCTGGTGCGAGACCTAAACGAACCCAAGTTGCGACAGCAGACTGTATACTCTATCCTCTTTTGGACTTCCTTTGTCAAATCATAACTTTGCATTTTTTATTGTACCTTTAAATCGCAAGTTCCCCTCGCAGAAACGACAACGCTCGCTGACAGACATGTTCATTCTCTGCTGTATTTGCTTTGCTTTACCGGCGATTACTTGGATGCCACTGAATACGCCACATTATACTGTATACGTCACGACCAAATAGCAGTGATTGGTTAAATAAAAAAGTACCCGCCTACCGTCGAGCGAACAAATCCTAATGCTGCTGCTGTTAGTTCTCCCCTCTTGATGAAATTACGTTAAACTTTAATCACAAGTTAGTGTAATTCCATGATCGCACACACTTCCTGCTTGTATATATAGGCCAAACCTCTAAATGACCTGTAGACACACATTGATCCAAGCTACTCCTTTAGCGCATAAGCGAAATGAAGCGATTGCTCTTTTGCTATGTTTTAAACGCCTCCCCTGTGCCTCCGTACGGCTGCTGTCAAACCAAACATGCTTTCTCACTTAAGGACATTAAAGCTGGATTTATGTGGCCCATTACTCAACTAGCTTCAGCGTACAGCCTGTTGTCAATGAGAGCGCTCACACCTACTCGCTCCTATATCCACGCCGGCATCTCCTCTTATAGGCCCATGCATTATTCATCCCTCCCTGATGGCCATTGTCAAAGCAGTGACCTTGGGATTCTCCATAATGACTTTTTGTGGGATTTTGACCATGGTTTTAATTCAGGGTCACTGGGAGATTTAGATAAGACACTGTGGATTTTTTTGTGTAGAAAGTTGAACTATGCTTTGTTTCATCAAGTCATTTTAAAGCTACGGAATTCAAATTTGATATGACTGAATAAATTTCATTTTGACTGAATATATTTAGATTTTAGTTGTAACTGTCTTCATGTTCGCTTTTGGAAATGGCTGCAAAACAGTTTCAAATGCGTTCACTAAGGGTACAGTGCAAAAAAGCTTAGCCAAAATGTAAGATCTAAACACTTAAATCTATCAGAAAATGACTTAAAAGTAGTGAACTTATCTGTTCGTGCAGCAAGATCATTTTATTTGACACGTTATCTTAAAATAAACGTCCTCTAGACTAGAATTAAGTTGTCTCAGAACTAATACATCTGAAAACAAGGTAAGGTTTGGTAAGGTTTTTTATTTATATAGCGCTTTACACAGACACATGTCCCCAAAGTGCTTTACACAGCATTTTTACAGAGTATTCTTCATTCACTCCATACCCGGTGGTGGTAAGCTACTGTTATAGCCACAGTTGCCCTGGGGCAGACTGACAGAGCGCGGCTGCCAAGCCAAGCGGCGCCAACGGTCCCTCCGACCACCACCAACACTCACTCACACAACTTTCACACCTACAGTGCATGTTTTGGGTTGATGGGGGAAGGGGAATAACCTGGTATAAGTTTTAAAATCTTGGCCAGATCCGAGAAGTTTGCAGTGTAATCTTGTATTTCCATAATTTTATTGACTGTGGAAACAGTTATTTGTTCATATATTGCATAATGTTTTCTTAATATTCAATTTAATTTTAATGGACATTGTGGCGATTGATGAAATGAAACGAAACTGACTATTCAATCAATTCTATCAATTCTGTGGACAAAAGCTTTAGAGTGAAGATCCAAGCTGCTTCTTCGGTTCTGGTCAGATGTTGGTGGACAAAAAATATTGAAATATAGATATAGTGTATCATTTAATGTGATTATACAGTATCGATATGCTGGGCTGCTGTATCGATATATCACAGTATTTTTTGGCATTTTTTATTAAGTTATTTTGTTTTTTGTTACACAGTTACAGCTACAGAAGAGAACTCATTTATGTAACACATTTGACATTTTCATTGGTTTGAGGATTAAAATGGAAGTGTTTCATATTCACTTTGCACAAGATGTGGTTTAACAAAGATTTTTGTATCAGAGCCATGATTTAGCCTTTACTTTTTATTGACCTATAGCAAATTGATTTGAAATATATCGTATCGAATCGTACCAAATTGAAAGTTCACAGTTTCGAAATATGTACCGTATTGTGGCCTATGTATCGAGGTATCGTCAACTTGTGAATGATACTCAGCCCTGAACTGCACTAAGTAGGAACTGTGCCTGAGTCATGTTTGCATAATTGTAAAACTATTTGTTCAGCATTAAAAAGGAAAAAAAATGCTATGCTGATATGCGCTATGCTAATCTTATTACTAAATAACATAAAAAAATAACCTATAACTGATACTGAAACGTCTAAATTGAATTATTAATATTAGCCGCTTGTTTAATCTCTGCTGTTAGTTGTTTTTGAAATAATGAAAAGTAAGTAGGCCACAGAGCAATGGGCGAGATAGGGGGTAGGTGAACTGAGACATTTTCTGTGCACTCAAACCTTAAACGCAGGACAATACTCAAACATACATGAAACAATCCAAATACAAGCTAAACAAAGCAAAACTTAAAAAAAAAAAAATCAAGCCAAAATGAGTCTTGTTGCTTTTTTACATATTGTGAATGTGAAACAACAAAAACTAGCGCATAAGCCGCATTCATTTCCACTTTCCTCAGCACATCTTAAGGTCATAGATCGGTCATGTTTTCACTCGTAACGGTGATGTAATCCGCCGACCAGAGACGCCATTACGAGACGCCTGTAACGGCCGCCAGATCTCCAGACCACAATGTTGTGAACGAAGTGGAGCACAGCTAGCTAGCATGCTATCCAAAACCACCGCTAGCACAATGCCGTCCAAAACCACAGCTAAAACAAGAGAGGAAACCACAACCACACTTCTCACAGGAGACAGTCGGATTGTGATTATGTCTGGAGACTGCTAATAATGGAGGTCTGCTAATAACATTATGTACAGAGGGAGTACTACAGTATTGTACTCAAGTAGTATTTTACTTTAAAATAATGCTGTTTGAGTAGAAGTACAAAGTTGTGGTTCAAAATTGACGTCAACTGATTTCTGACTGAGAATGATTGTGATCCTGCTACTGCTACCTGTGCTATTACTGCTACTTCTGATACAAGTACTATGCTACTACTACTGCTTCAGATACTATGACTACTACTGCTGTCACTACTATTTGTACTATCACTGTTACTACTACTACCAAAACCACCACCACTACTACTACTACTACTACTACTACTACTACTACTACTACTACTACTACTTTCAACTACTACTAGTGCTGCTACTGAAACTACTACTACTACTATTGCTACTACGACTACTACTACTACTGTTGCTCCTCCTCCTCCTACTACTACTACTATTGCTACTACGACAACTACTACTACTGTTGCTCCTACTGCTACTACTACTACTATTGCTACTACGACTACTACTACTACTGTTGCTCCTACTACTACTACTACTACTACTACTACTATTACTACTGCTACTACTACTACTACTATCAACTACTACTACTACTACAGCTGCTACTGCAACTACTACTACTACTACTACTACTACTACTACTACTACTACTACTTCTACTGCTACAGCTACAACTACAACTACATCAGTTTTTTCCATTAAAAAATCACCACTAGAGCTTCCAATACTACTTATACTATAGTATTCTGTGCATGTATCCCTGGGTAGTTGAAGTATTTGAACATTTTACTCTTCTACCAAATTACAAATTACATTTCGACCAAATCTAGAAGTAAAGTGAGAAAAAACACGTTATTATATTAAATTAATATTGTCAACAGAAAGATTTTGCGGTAGAGCTGTTAATTTAAATAAACAATTTTTCAAGCAGTAGGTTCTCATAAAACGACTATAAAAAGTTCAAAGTAACTGAGTAAATGTAGCAGATTACTACTATGCGCCTCTGGTTACATGAAATAAAAATACTAATTTGTCAAGTTTGCAGGTTTTCGAGTGCGTAGTGTGGGAAGGTTTGGGGAATTGCACCATGAGCGACTGGAAAAACGCCAGTGTGGGTTTCCCGTGTTTAGAATGTGTATTTTTACAAGACCGCTAATGTGGATTTTAGCAAGTTTGGCTAGTCCAACATGTGTTATTTTTGTATTATGGGTCCTAAACATTTCTAGATTAAGGATTGCCTCATATGTGCGGTTTTGGTGGTTGAAAATACCAGTGTTTATCTACTATACAGACACAGGCAGAACATGCAAACTCACACATCTCGATTTCAGAGACTTTTGCCAACAACAAGCGAATTTCTCTGGCCCCAGTACAGATATATTGTATAAGCAGCTGTTTACATTATGTCTGAATCGTATGGTTCGATAATCAGGAAGTATGTGTTAGCATGCTAGTTATTGTTAGTTTTAGCATCGTGGCAAAACTCCGCTCCGGTCTCTGAAAGTGTAAAGTACTTATACACTAACAAATAACTAGGATTAGGGATGCATACTGGTATCGATACTCAAATATTGAAGTATCGGGTATCGGGTTTGAAGGATCGGTTCAGCTGATGTTCTAGTTGGGCCTTTTATTGGATGTAATAAGATTATTTACAGATAAACACACACATAAACAACACAACAAACACATAAACAAGACAACACACACATAAACAGCACAACAAACAAAGACAAACACGTAATCAAACACATAAAACACACAACAAACACAGATAAACTCACAAACACAAATAAACAGCACAACAAACAGGCAAATAAACGATATAACAAAACACACACAGACATAAACACAAATAAACAGATAACTAACAACACACACATATCAACAGCACAACAACCACATAAACAACAAAACACACATACATAAACACCACACACACACACACACAAACAAGACAACATAAACATAAACAAACAGATCAACAACGCAACAAACACACAGATAAGCAACAGAACAACATACAACACACACATAAACACAAATAAACAGAGAAACATATAAAACAACACACAAACAAGACAATAAACAGATAATCAACACAAGAGACAAATAAACAACCTACAACTAACACATAAGCACAAATAAAAGAAAAACTAGCAAACACATACACACAAACACACAAACATATAAAAAACACAAACACTCACTTAAACAAATAAACAAAACAACAAACACAATATTTACTGACGTCTCATGATGTTTGAACTTTTATTCATATAAATCTGTTCACTAGTGACTAGTGAAGTAGAATTAACACTTATATAACACATTTGGGTTTCTAAGTTAATTGCCTTTTATGGAAATAGGTGCCATTTTCTGTCCCTACACTGATATTGGTTAATATCGGGTATAGGCAGACACTTAAATTCAAGATATCGATATTGTTATTGGAACTGAAAAAGCTGAATCTCACTAGGAGGAACTTTGGACGACTGCAACCCATTTAAAATGAAGCAGTTCTGTTTTTTCACATTTTTAAGACAGTAATAATCATTTACGGCATCTTTAAATCATTAATTTCTGTCAGTAAATACACCGACTGTACACTGGAGACAATTCAGCGTTTATACATTCTCTTAGTTTTACATCAACGTTACTGAGGCTCATCTCCACAGATAAACCTCTACATGTTGACGCTTTTCTTTCCCTCTGATTCAACGGCGCGCCCGATTACGCCTTTGAATTGCATCGGCCCTGTTTGAGTGTGGATGACAGCTCCCTCGCTGAAATAATAAATAAAGAAATCATTCCAGGGGTTATCTGGAGTGCCTCTGCCCCTTTGATTCCCGTCTGGGCGATGGACGGAGATTTGTTCACGAGCACTTTTGGGGCTGTCGGCGTTCATGTAGCTGTCCACTGTCATCTCCACAGCTGTGACTTTGGCTCTAAATGACAGGTCAGCGCTGTCCTCCAGAGGGACCGCCGCTCACATCAATAATAAAAAGTGTCAAACTTTACTCGTCACACGATGGGAGCGGTCCAGACAGGAGTTTAAAGGGCCAAGATTACACAAAACAGACTCTTGTGAGCTTTAGCGGTGCATTGTCTAACTTTTCTGGTGCTTTTCTCTATGGAAATGCTATTGCGTTGTCAGAAATGCTTCAAAGTATGGCTTTAAACCTTTCTATCATCACGAAAACCAAATCAGACCAAGTTACAGGTCAGATCTGTGGAGAGGCGACACCGCTCACAGTCAGAATGCCTGTTTTTCTACTGTAGGTATTTTGGAGCTATAAAAACACCTGTAATTGAATAAATGTAAAGTAGATCTGGTAATATTGTGGAACATTTGAAGAAGAGCAATGATGTATCCATAGAAACAAGACAATAACGGACCCCCATCCGTAAAGTTACATATTGCGCTTTTAAGCCATGTTAGAACGCTGTTACCTCCTCAAAAACATACATGGAGTTGTGTTTTTGTTTCATTCCCACACGTTTAAGTTTGTTTATTATTAGTCCATCTGCATCCAAAGCTCAAAATGCTCTATTCCACCTTGTGATGTCATGAAGTGGTAGTTTTGAAGTTAACAGCTACTTTTGTTTGGTGGGAATCAGAATTTATTTGTCATTTCATTATAAAAAACACAGAAACAAAATAACGAAACACTGCACTCAGGTCCAGGTCAACAGCAGCACAAATAAAAATAGGAATAAATAGTTTAAAACATCATGTCAAATAGAGTCTTTAAAAACAGACCTGCCCCTGCCCCATTTTCTAAAGTGTTTCCCTAGTCAGTGCTGTTCTGTAAGGTGCAGAAGTGTCGGGGCTTTCTCACAGAATTGATCTAACGGCATCAGGGTAAAAACTCTAAAAACTAAAAATGGACAATTCCAGCTCTGGAATTATCAACATGATTCTAGTGTGTTCTAGGTGTATGGAGTTTACTTTTACAGCCTCTACTACCAAAACCACCACCACCACCACTACTACTACTACTACTACTACTACTACTACTACTACTACTACTACTACTACTACTACTACTACTACTACTACTACTACTACAGCTACTACTACAGCTACTACTACTGCTACTACTACTACTAGTACTGCTGCTACTACTACTAGTTCTAATATCAACTAATGCTACTACAACTACTACTATCAATACTCTCAAATACTACTACTAGTACTGCTGCTACTATGACTACTACTGCTGCTACTACTACTACTAGTACTGCTGCTACTACTACTAGTTCTAATATCAACTAATGCTACTATGACTGCTACTGCTACTACTACTACTACTAGTACTGCTACTGCTACTACTACTTCTAATACTACTACTACTACTACTGCTAGTAGTAGTACTGCTGCTAATACTACTACTGCTACTGCTATTACTATTGCTACTATTGCTACTACTAATACTACTGCTACTGGTCCTACTACTACTACTACTACTACCAACTTCTACTATCAACTACTACTACTACCTACTATTACCACCACTACTACTACAACTAACTACTAGTAGTACTACTGCTACAACAACTACTACTACTACCACTAGTGCTACTACTGCTACTATGACTACATATATATAACTATTCTAGTTTAAAAACACAGTGGAGCACTCCCTGCATTACCACATCACATCACAAGGTGGAACAGAGCGTCGTTTGTCTGAGAGAAGACCACATCTGCAGAGTTGGTGCAGGATATTGCCTGGGTATCACTCGACATCGTAGGTTTAATATTTGAGATTTTGGAGATGGAGTTTGCGGCAGATGGTGTGATATTGGTGAACGTGCAGGTGGGTTTAATAACGCAGCAAGTGGACGTTTTGAATGATGGTGTCCCCGGGTTGCAATATGTATGTAAAAGAGCTGTTTTCGATGAATTCTCAATACAGTTTTAATATGTGAATGAAATGTCAAATAAGAATCACTTTATTTATTTTCAAATGGAGTTTTCTTCTGCGGCTTATCTAGAGATTGATGTTTCTACCGAACTGGCTTGATATGGCAAAAATAGGGAAGTACGATGTGTAACTTTACTGGTGGAGGGTCCGTCAATGCTTTTCTCCATCGACATGTTATTGTTTTTTTCTGGAATGTTTCACAGTATGGCAATAAAGCTTTCTATCTTCATAGAGACCAAACCGGACCAAGTTACAGGTCAGATCTTTGGAGTGGCAAGTCAGAATGTCTGTTTTTTGAGGTATTTTTAAGCTATAGAACCACATGTAATTGAAGAAAAGTAAGGTAGAGCTGTTTAACGTCATACTGCGGAACATTCCAGACAGAGCAGGTGATGGACTCCGCTACCAAAAAGTTACATAGTGCTTCTTTAAGTATATACAGATACCAATATCAACTGATACTTTCCTATTTGTTCTTATCTGATACTTTCCTATTTGTTTGTAAAGCTTCTTCTTCTTCTTCTTCTTCTTCTTCTATAATAAATGCTATTAATAAATGCTAATAATAATAATAATAATAAGAAGAAGAAGAAGAAGAAGAAGAACTTTTTGGACACTCAAAGACGCTTTACAAACAAATAAAGTATCAGCTGATACTGGTATCCGTATATACTTAAAGTGTACTTATGTAACTTTTTTTGCTAGTGAAGTCCATCACCTGCTCTGCCTGGAATGTTCCACAGTATGACATTAAACAGCCCTACCTTACATTTATTGAATTACAGGTGGCTTTAGAGCTCAAAAACACATAGACAAACAGGAATTCTAACTGGGAGCGGGGTCGCCTCTCCGCAGATCTGACCTGTAACTTGTTCTGGTTTGGCCTCCATGAAGATAGAAAGGTTTAATGCCACACTGTGAAACATTCCAGACACGGCAATAACATGGGGAAAAGCATTTGACGGATCCTCCACCAGAAAAGTTCCACAATGCAGCTTTAAACAAGAGGAGCAGAGGGCTGAAAAAGGTTATAAAACGCCATAAAAACCAGAGATCGTGCGTGTTACATTATTCACGTGTGTGTGGCCTTTCTAAATGGTCTGACACTTCACACAGAGGGGTCACGTGGAGCTCCTAGCCTTTCCTTCGGCCTTAAGTGTCACTTCTGCAGAACGTGAAGTGGTTTAGCAATAGAAAAAGACGGGCGCTACGCTGGCTGCACTTTGGCGACGCATCACGACAACATAATGGATTTCCGTGGTTTTGAAAGCTCGCCATGAAGTCATCTTAGCGTCTGAAGATATGGGCTGTGAACATGCTTTCTTGTTGCATTATTGTCAAGAGCGACCGAAAAAGATGTCTAAAAAAGATGTTTACCTCCTTTTTGGATGTGGAGTGTGGTTAAGATTGAGACAGAAAATTGAGTTGGGGACTGGTCTGAATTTTGTGTTGGATTTTGCTGTTTAAAGGGCCCATGTTACGCTATTTTCTGATCTACATCTCCAAAAATGACAACAAAGTTAATTTCAGAGAATCAAACCCGTATATTACGCAGACCATTCATTATCTGTAAGCCCTAATTATCAATATTTCAAGAAATAATGGCTTGAAAGCCCCTGTACAGTATGTTTCATGAGTCTGTATAATATATTTTCTGAATTTCTGAAATGAGTGATAAAAATATTAAACCTTTTCATGATATTTAAATTTTTGAGGTGTACTAGTGTGTTATAACTGTTATAATGTTGTTTCCTCATCACAAACATCCCTGGAGTTGTGTTTTGTTTCATTCACACATGTTTAACACACAAACCCTGCATATTTAGACTGAGTTCTTATCACAAACGGAAACAGGAAATGCTTTACTCTGTTTTCAAACTCCATACACCTTCACTGGAATCATTTGGATAATTTCAGCCCTGGAATTGTCAATCTACTGAACAAAAGGTAAAAAAAGAGCTGTAAACTTGAAAACTACCGCTTCATGACATCACAAGGTGGAACGGACCATTTTGAGCTTTGGAGATGTAGACAGCGTAAAGAATGAAACTAAAAACACAGCTCCAGGTTTGTTTTTTGTGAAGGTAACAACATTCTAACATGGCCTAAAGATCACAAAAATCCATTGCTTCATCTCTCTGTAATTTCCTGGCCTATCCACGTGAAACGAAAACTGACACAAAGTTCAGTGTCTTCAGAAGCATAAATAAACAAAAGCAAAATACTTTCTTTATACTGTAGCTTTAAAAAGTGGCATCATAAATCAACCCCATAGATGCGGTCAGTTGAAAACGCTTACTGCGCTACTGTATGCAACTTTTGAAGGTTTTGGAGGGTTCGCGACAAACTTGTCTCCATGAAGATTTCACTGGGATGGTCCATGATATGACATTAAACTAGAATGACTAGAATTTCAAATACATGTTTAAACATATAAACCTGGGACATCACCGTTTTTTTGGTGGTTGGTAATAATAAAGTTCTGAATCGAGTGCGTTACTAAGAAAAAATGTGTTGCAGAGACCATTCATTCAACACTTGAGTCAGTTTTAGTCACATTTTCTTTGTGTTTTGGTCGTTTTTAAGCAGATCTTTTTGTATTTTACCTAAACAAATGACAGTTTATGCCTCTCTTTACTGTTGACAGGTGTCAAAATGGTCAAAAATAGGGACACAAGGGACATTTCTTGTATAAAACTGGGACAAATCATTGGGTTTGGATAAATCTGCTGGGACAGGGGACACAGGGCTCAAAAGTGGGACTGTCCCAGGTAAATATGACCCTACATTACACATAATAATTTAGCGTTTTTTCATTATGTGTGTTTCTGTTGCTCAGAAATATAATAATTCCTTCTGTGAATAGGGTTAACTCTTTACAGATCTGAACTGCAATGTACCGTAGTACTGAAAATATCTTGTTTAATGTCACAGCAACAGTAGGAACTAGACTTTTTTCACATTTAACACACTAAATTTGAATTATCTGAGTAAACATTTTCAAATCTTGCTCCTCTGAGACTTTGGCGTCCGCTGGTATAGTAACTTTTCAGTGTCTTGTATGAAAATGGTTGTATAAATAATGTATGGATCTTGGGGCAGCTGGCCTCTCCACTCCTGACTCATTTTCATGTCTGTTTGTGGGCTTTAGTGGGCTTTTATGAGCAATAGAATTTACTTGTCAATTGCACTGCCGAACTGGAAGAGATGTTATTTTCACTGAATGCCTTCCAGGGGACTTTGTAATATCAAGTGTTTTAAGCAGTAAAAAATTTAATAGCAGTTTCAAAATAGCTTCCAGGGTCCATAACCATGTTTGATCTGCATCTGGTGGATTGTAAAAGTAGTAAATATAAACTTCAAATCATAATAACTTTATTGTTTTACTTTTCTCCGGTGACGGATGCAAATTTATCTGCATCTTGGTGTTCCGATGTTTATTTGTCATACATTAAAAGCACAGTGTGAAACTTCTGGAGGTGGCACGTCTCCATATAGAAAGTTGAAACCGTACTTTGCAACGTTCACTGTTTTTGCAGTTAGTAGTTTTGGCCCTAGCAAATTGAAAAATGGCTTCTGGATGGAAGGTGAAATGTCTTGATTGTAAAAACAGAGTTCAGATGCTGTTGAAATCTTCTCTCCATGGAACAACTCCTGGACAAAGGGATTACACTAGGGTTGGGCGGTAATACAGTATCCCGCGGTATCAAAAAGTAGCAACGGTATCAGTTTCATTACCGTCATTTAAAAAAAAATCTGCATAAGGACCTAAAACTACAGCAGGACTTTCTCCCCTCTGCTCTCTCTCCTCTTCAAACGTCGTTACGCTCAGAGATTTCCTTACACACACAGCGAGGAAGAAGAAAAAAAACTGACTGACGCTTTGTGTGTGTTGCTGAGCCAAAAAGTTTGAGATGGAGACGTTTTATTGAACGCTGAGAGTCAAGAGGGGACGCGCTGAAGAGGAGAAAGTTCCCGCTTGAGGGCGAAGTCAGACTTTCATGGAGACGATAACTATGTGTCAAAACGACGTAGACAACAAGGGGCTGTAAGGGCTGTGATTGGTCCTCTCAAACAATGCTCTACATTTCCGGTGCTCCGCTCCTTATATACTTTGAGTAATAATGTGTTTAATGCAGCTTTGCGCACATTTGTTTATGTTTTACAGAAACAAAACTTAAAACTGCATGGCTAATTTGCATATAGTATAAGCGCTGATAAAAACAGCTTGTGCACTGATGCGGATGTGATCCAATGTGCTGGCAAAGTTTGGTTTGATCAGAACTTGTAGCTCATCTTCAAATATAATGCTGCTATTCTGTTGCTAAATGGTTTAGCTGCAGCTACAAAATTCTTAATTAGTCATGGTAATACTGTATACCCCGGTTAAAATGCTGAGAAGGTTTAACGATATCAACATTTGGATACCGCCCAACCCTAGATTACACTGTCCTATACTTCAGAATGTTCTTCATAGAGATAGTTTTTTGCGATGGAAGATAATATAGTCAAAGGAACTGAATGGAAACATGCAGGTCAAATAAGAGCCAGGTTTGTGGAGATGCAAGCCCACTCCCAGTAAGAACGGGTGCTGTTCATTCCAGGAGACACCGCAGTGCAATGCTCAGGGATCCATCTTTGTGATCTTGTTCCTTGACCTGGTCAGGACTGCTCTTTGTTATTGTCATTATAATATATTATAATATACTACTACTACTACTACTACTACTACTACTACTACTACTATTACTGTGCTACTGTGTCTAAATAATTTCCCTTGTGGATCAGTAAAGTTTGTCTAAATCTAAACCCACGTACAGACTCCACACAAAAAGGCCTAGTTGACCTGGGAATCAAACCCAAAACCTTCTTGCTGTGAAATGTATGCCGCCATTCCACCTCGCCTAAAATTGTGTCCAACCAGTGAAGCTAATAATATAAAAAATATACAACTACAGTACTATATCATCGCGAATATAGACAATATAGAATGTAGACATTTCTGTGTGTCTTCTGTATGTGCAGGTGTACCTATTGCATGTACCTATTAAGCCATGACCTTTAATTTTATAGGTAAAGGACAGAGAAGGTGGCAGGGCTTTGGGTACAAACACAGTAGTGACTAAACGTGTAGCACACAGCGCACCTCTGCAGTGACAGCAGTGACAGTGAACGGATGGTGACCTTTATCATAAACATTTAAACTGCACACAGCCAAATCCACCTGCTTTTATTCCCCAGGCAGAGCTCACGGCCCGGTGGAACTACTTATTTGTCTATGTGCTGATTGCTGAGACTGTATAAATTTTACAAAAAGTGCTCACGAGGTTTCTTCTGGATCCATTGACTCTGATTCCAATTGAATTTACATTGAAAAATTGTTGTCCCTCTCTCTGTAACTGCAGTGAGCCTCGACATTTTGGTCTTAAAATGTCCATATTAATCTGCTCTACATGATCCCGGTGATTTCGTTTTGCATTTTTTAATGCGTTGACAAAATTCCTATTCCTAATATGAAACCTGGCTCCAAATTTGCAAAAAGTAAAAGAAACTGATATCCAGGATGGATGTGTGTGTGTGTGTGTATATATATATATATATATATATATATATATATATATATATATGTATATGTATATATATTCATATATATATATATATATATATATTCATATATTTCAATAACAGGTTTTTGATTGTTGTTTATGCTAAATTTCACAATTTTGAAGATATATATTTTCAAAACTGCATCGTAGTGGACTATTCTTTTTTTTACACCATCTATTTTCCTATTTTTCATGAAACAAAACAAGGTATAACAAAACATAAAAATAAATAAATAAAATGAAAAAATAAAGTGAAATAATAACAATAAAAAAATCTGTTATATATACTTACACACATATATACTATACACATACATTATGTATCATATATTTTTAAAAATGTGATTGGATATGGGTTTTACATGGCAGAGTGTTTAGACTCCAGAGAAATTGATTACCAATAAGGTTTGTTGACATTTTTGAGCAGATACATAGGGCCAATTTTGTGTCATTTTAATATATTTCATTGCTTGTTCCACTATAAACTGGATAAGAAAACAGTATAGTTGTGTTTTGTGTCCTCTTCGCACTAAAGTGTTCAAATAAATTAGATTTTTTAGTCTGGTGGATGACCCAAACAAAATATCGACTGCTGCTGGAGATTTAAAACCGAAACCGATACCATAAAAAGTGAAAATATTTGCCTGGACTAATATATCGCTCTATTCACTACCTTGAACTTTGTATTCAAGATAAAACATTCAAGAATTCATATCCATTTTAAGTTTTTAACAGGAGACCCAATCATTAACAAATCATGACCCATTTCTCCACATTCACTTTGTTGTATTCTTTTAACTCTTGCACCCTCTCCCCTCCCCCTCAGTCCTCGCCCCGACTCGTCCCTGGAGAGCCGTCGTGAATGGGGAGGGGGGGTCCGTAATGATGTGCTGCCTGCTCCAGCTGCCTGCGCCCGGGCCTCTGATGTGTCACTGGGGCTGAGCAGGCCTGGAGGAGACAGAGCCGTGTGAGCTGACACTTCCAGCTGCTACTCGGGGCATGGACGGGCTCGAGTCTGGGGAGAGGAGACTGCAGACTGGCCAAAACGTCTCTGTTTAACTGAAAGAACCTAGGAAAGAGAACACATTTTGCAGGAGTGCACCGATATAATACTGGTATTGGATTTCTGTGCTGCTAAATTTGCTGGATTGGGTATCGGCTTCCAAATATCAGTCGATATTTTGATTGTCCCTATAAATTATTGTATATATATATACACAAAGCTGTTCTGTAGTTACACTTGGGTCAGTTTTGTCATATTTGATTTTGTTTAAAGGAAATGAATGATGTTTTCAGTCTCTCTGCGCAAGTATCAGTTCATATCGGGTATTGGCAGAAGCTACAGTATCAGAATCGGTATTGTAACAGAAAAACCTGGATTGGCGCACCCCTAACATTTTGTAGAACTAAAGAAAAAGATGAGGGGTGAGGTCGCACAGGGTCTAGAGGTAAAAGATTTAAAGGAAATTAATGCTGTTTTCATTCTCTCTGAGCTACAGTATCAGAATCGTATCAGAATCAAAAAATCTGAATCACACCCTTAACATTTTGTATAACCTAGAAGACCAAAGAAAAAAAGGTGAAGAGGTAAAAAAGATCAGCTATTTACACTTAAAATTCCAATGGACACTGAACGCTGCACTGTAACACTAACAACAACTAGCATGCTAACCACACTTCCTGATTATCACAAAATAAAGCCCTCTAAATGAGTTGCAGATTGGATGTGGCACACTGACCTCAAGATGTGGCGCACTGACCTCAAGAGCCTTTTATACGATGTATCTGTACTGGGACAGGATTTTATTTATTCTCACTATACAAATCCTGGTATTTTTTGAGCTTTGTTATCTGTATTTCCAATCCAATGCGGTTTTCCTTCAACGTTTCCCATTTAACAAAGTCTCCACTGTTATAAACTACCACCACACACATACAGTGCTCTCCCAGGCCAGCTCCAGCCCTCATTGAAAACCTCTCAGTCCGTCGAAAGGCAAACAGACCCATCCATTCTTCATACATTACGCGCTGCCAGCCGCCCATAGCTCCATTTGATTCAGCGTGTGATCGATACAGTCTCTGGATACAGTAATTCAATGTACACTAACCTCTCTCTTCCTGCTCCATTGATTCCTACGCAGTCATCATTATGTCTGCAAATCAGCACGGGATGTACGCCGGCCGCTGGGGAAGGGAGGAGCGGTAACTTCTAACCATGTATGTTTGGATACGTGAAAATGCATTTGTTTGGTCCAGGAATGGGTTTAAAAGTATTGGGCTATTTTCTGATATATGTTATAATGTTGTTTCTTCATCAAAATCATACCTGGAAATTTCAGACCTGGAATTTTCAATCTCTATGTGACATCACAAGGTGGAACCGAGCATACTAATAATAAAGGCTTACTGAAACACATGTGAATGAGACAAAACACAACTCCATGTATGTTTTTGATGAGGTAACAACATTATAACACGGCTTAAAGCTCACAAGAGTGAGTTTTGTGTAATACAGGACCTTTAGGAAACTGAGGTCCAGTAAGTTTGGATTTCTGTACATCTTATCTGTATATATAATTCTTAATTGTACAGGTAACATAATATTTTAGAGATTGACCGATATGGCCTTTTCCTTGACCAATGGCAGTAAACAGATTGTAGCGTATTCAGACCAATCCATAACCAATTAGCTCGTAAATATTTTTAGATCGATATTTTTTGGGCCAATTTCAATCAGCTTTAGTCACTTTTTACAATCCCCTCTTCACATTAGAGTGTCAAATTAGCGCTAAAGCCAAAACATGTCTTACCCCAGTGCAGATATTTTGTATAAGCAGCTCATGAGGTCAAAATATGCTGTGTAATGTCTAATCATGTTATCAAATAGAGTTTTATTGCCTGGTGCATGATTAGCATACTCATTGTTGTTACTTTACCCATGGATCTCTAATAAGACCAACACGAGACCAACTGGTGGCTGCTCCAGGTACTGCAGCTCCCGGGAGCTTGGGTCCAGGAAGCACAACACATTTTTTGGAAATTCAAACTGCCTGTGTTTGGCTAACAGGACATCGACATCTTTCATAAAGGTTGGATTTTGTAAGGATTCTTTTCTATTTTCACAACATTAACTTTTAAAACATTTGAAACCCTCAAAGCGCCTAAAAGTAGTTTTTAAAGCCCTGCTCCGCTCTGAGCCCCTCTAGCAGCCATTGCTCTGATTGGTTAAAACACACCATAGCGTGCATGTTACAGACATAGAACTATAATAAAATCTGGAAGATGAATCCAAGAATGCGCAGTATTGTTTTCAATGGCCTGTGCTCATTGGCGCATGACCCCAAAAAAGATTTTTACTTCCGCATTTACTTCCTTGTTTGCAGCCCAACATGTGACGTCAGAAATGCAGTTCTGACCAATCAGAGTGCGAGCTGTTAGAGTGGAGCTAGTGCAGGCTAAAAGCAGGGCTAGGCTAACTCTTACAACTCCCCTTTGGCCTCTGAAAGTTGTGAAAAGCGCTTATAAACTCATCTCGGTGAATAATTACGATGCTCCTAATGCAAAAGGTAAGTGAGGGATAACTCTGGACCACTGCAAACTTTTAAAAATTATCTAGTCGTTTTTTTTTTTTTTTTAATCTTTAAATAGACTTTGTTCCAACACATTATCTCCCTTTGAAAACCCCTCTTCATATGTGACTGGCCCCGTGCGATGAAATACAGACTTTTGGACTCATGTTAATCACAAAACCCTCAGTTCATCTTATAATAGCCATATACAGAGAGATTAGTGCACTTCTTATTCAAAGCTGACATCTTTTTTCTCCAGGATCGGAGTCATTCGTTAAACAGAGAAGATTGTAATCAGTGAGTGAATTATAGAGTGCATGGGAACTTCATTTGCATAAATTAAAACGAGAGCTCTTATTAGTCAGAGACAATGTAATCATGGTACAGAAGAGTTTAATGACCTAGCAGAATGTTGGGATTAACGCGATTTACCGGAATACGTAATCCAATGTAATCTCAGGTTCCGGAAAGGACTGGAAAGTGTACGATGTAACATTTTTAATTAGTCGAGTAAACTGTTGGATCATGTTAATAACGTTGTATATGTCGTGCAAGGGGTTAGCCACGCTGCACGACATATACAACGTCATTAAATGTGCTCCTCTGTGTTTTTAAATTCCATGCAACTTCCAATTGCAATTTCCTTAGTTAAAAGGTTCAACTTTCATAATAATTCAGCACATTTCTGTAGTACCTCTGACCTCCATGGAACCAAATCATTTTTTCAGAAATCATTAGTTATTCTGCATGTTTTTTGTACTGTAAAGTGTTAAAATATCACATGGTACGACCGTGCATCATGTAGTGCGACTAATAACAGCAGTAATTCTATGGCTGGAATTTTAATAACAGACAAAGTAGACTTGGGTGAATGGGATTCTTTAGGCATTTTTCTTCATTTGATGCATTTTACAGGGCAGTAGTTTGTTCATTAAACACAAGCAGGTGACTGTCATATTAGACAGCAAAAGAAAATATCAATATGCATTAAAAATCTAAAGAAATGCCAAGAGTTTTTTTCTATACACTTCATATTACTCAGAACTTAGATTAATATCCCAACCATGTTTTAGAAAATAAAACAATTTTAAGGTTATTCTCAGTCTCACCACATTACATTTTTTAAGGTCGTAGCCAATTCATGTACATAATAAAACACTAAAAAATGCTTAATATAAATGTTAAACATAGATTTATGCATCTGACACTGTAAATATTTGAAAAAGTTCATTTGAAACTAATATTTTTTATATTTAAATATTTGCCTATTGAAAATCCTTATACGTCATTGACCCATCTTTAAATGGACATAGCAAACCTGCAAGACACCGCGTTCTAAATAGTAGTAGTAGTAGTAATTTATTTTTTTCGAGCATATGATACTTGTAGTACACAGAATATGTACAATGTCATTCAATTTAAATAAACAAGGTTACACAGTAAAAAAAGAATGGATATATGGACACAAATACGAATATATAGATATATATACATGCCCGAAAAGGAGTGGGTAGAAGTAAAACTTATTATATCCCACCCCTTCTCCCAAAATTAGTAATGATCCTTATTTTTGTGTTTATACAATTACCCGGTGACAGTGGTTGGGCCAAAACTTGAATACTTGTACAGTGTAAAGCAAATTACAATAAGACAGGAAAAAAAAAAAAAAAAACAGTGACATTAATGTACGTATAGTATGTAAAATACAACATGATTCATTTGTTATATATATATATATATATGAGCAATGTAATATACATAAGTATCAGTGCAAAATGTTTTATTATTATGAGTATCATCATCATCATCATTTGCATCATTTTGCTCTTATATTTAGCCTCTGGTTATCACCATTTATGTAATTTCTTAAAATGTTACTTTTTATATCTGCATGAAAATTGTGTTTATTGGAAGTATTTGATTGGAAGTATTTGTGCTGATGGTATTAACTTAGTGTGAATGGTGTGTGTGGTGCATTAAAAGTGGCAAAGTGTTTTTGTGAACCTGCTGCCAGAGAGGGGCTGCCCCGGACAACAGGACCACCCTTCGCCTTGTGTCTTCTGTTGTGCATTAAAAGAGACAAGATTTTGGAGGTTTGCTGCGAGAAGAGGAACATCTCCCCACAACAGAGCCTCCATCTGCCCTGATCTGGGCAATAGGAAGCGAACATGGGCACACTTCCGGTTCAAAATCATGTTCTACTGAAACAACATTTCCTTTTTCTGTATCTGCTCGTCCATTTGGTCTTAAAATGTTCGTTTAAGCCCACTCTACATGATCTTATTTTTTTTCATTTTGCTATTTTGTCTGTAAATCAACATACGAACATAAATAACAGACAAAGCAGACGTCTTCTTTCCCTGAGGCTGCTCCCAGTAGCGTTCGCAACAGGTTTGATTGGCAGCGTTGCTAAGCGCCTGCTCCCTGCTAAACCTGCACTGTGGGCAAGACGATCTCACTCCGGATTAGCTCTTTGTTTGCCGTGATACTCACAAATTCCAAATACGGAACTTGGCTTTAAATTCACCTCTATAACTTCTCGCCTCGATGAGCTTCGTTTGACTGGACTTGATACAGTCTGTGGAGGAAGCAACAGAAGTTTGCACTGAAGTCACTGCTGCCCCATTGTGGCACCTGGAATTCCTAACGGTTTCCCATCCAAGTACTAACCAGACCCAACACGGCTTATTTTAAACAATATTCAAAGTACAGATTTAAGTATTGCTATTTTAATTCCTAACATTATGTACTTTCTCTAACTCCAAAAGCAACTAAACATCAACTAAACGATTACAGAACGTGTCTAAAGCTTCTCAAAATACGTTCACCTTCTAAATCCTTCTAGTTATTCTTTTATGCCAGGCTAAACAAAATGAACAGCACTTATCCCGACTTACATTACAAAGAGATTTAAACAGATCTAATTGGGTTTGGTTGCCATGAATGTAGCTAATATCCCTCCGAAGAGCACTCAAATTCGCAAGCCATTACTCTCCCTGTCTCGTTCTGAGCGAGACTTATTACAGGCAACAAAAGCAATACATGCAAAACACAGAGATATGAATTATGCAATAAAAGCTTTAGATATTTGTTAATCTTTCCATAAGCCACGCTGTTGAATTATACATGAGATGGGGGATACCAAAGATTGGATGAATGGGATTAGAGGATTTCAACTGTAAAATGTAATACAGTACAATATTCATATATGACATACAAGTATAATTCCGACTTTAAAAGCGCTGTACTGATTTCACTGTCTTAAAAACTAAACAAACCTACAAAACAAAAACAAAACTACTTCCTAAACAGTTTGCAGGGGTCCAAAGATATTCCTCACTTACCTTATGCAGTACGAGCGTCCTAATAATTCACTACAATGAGTTTATAAGCACTTTTCACAACAGAGATGAGAGCGAGAGTTTTGCCATGATGCTAAAGCTAATGACAACTAGCAGGCTAACACACATTTCCTGATTATCAGACACGTAAAATCTCACAGCACACAGCAGGCTAATTTTGGCCTCGAATAGACTCCATCATGAAACCTGAATTTTAAAAAATATATACGGTAAAAAACCAAATAAAAGCCGGATTTCAATTAACCGCCAGTTCCAAATAAACACAGAGTCTTAAGTACGTGCTGGAAGACAGAAGTCGTGCTGCAACAACAGGACGCAAGACTGATGCTCGTGTTGTCTCTACACAAATCAAACGTTAAACCACATGGCTTATTTGGATAAATTATAAGTGCTGAAAACAACAGCTCACTCCGGTCTCACTCTGCTGCTCCACACTCGCTGCGTCTGTCATTTGTTTTAACTCGCTAAAGAAATGTCTGCATGTTGTGGGAGGGTTTTAATGACTTTCTATAATTCAGGAGTCACTTTCAAATGTGAGAAACTCCCCACTCTGTAGATATTCAAATGAACTCGCCTACATCTGTATAGAAAGTAGCTTTATTAATAGTAATACTGGTGAAAAAGAATTTGAGTACCAAGGTTTTGCTGAGCAAGATTTTTGTGAGGAAGGCATTAATCGCCTGCCCCAAATTGCCATCTGCTCTGCTATTTTACGGTAGATGCTTTCTTGGTTGCAAAATCTTAGGGGTATTACTGACATTAACTTGCATACATTTATATGTTCTATACAGTCCAATATTTGCCTGGGATTCAGAGTATACACTTGATGTGAGTTCAGGGGGCATGATTGACAGTTGGATTAGCCAATCATGGACAAGAGTGGTCTGTTTGTATCAAAAGAAAACAAAAATGGCTGCTTATATTATAAAAAGAAAGGACAAAAAAATACAATGGGGGACTGAAAAACATGGCAGATATCTGCAAAATCAATGAGTGAAGCATTAAATTCTGTTAATCTGAAATGAGAGACATGTCGTTTTGTTTTGAGTGACCAATGAGCATCTTCGTTTCTTCGGTTCCTAAAATGAAAAAATCTGATTGGACATCCATGTTTGGTTCTGACTGGAGGAGTGACAGAGGGAGTGGTGACCAGACTGATATCCCGCTATATAAAAAATACAATAAAACTATGTAATTTTGCACAATTTTGAGTTTAGCCATATTTTTGCTGAATCTTCCAAACAGAATATTTATAATTCACAAAGAAACAAAAGGAAATTTCACCCTCTAAATTTGTCTGAATGCTAAACAGTTTTCCACATAACTGCTGCAGCTAGATTCACTCTGTCCTGACTTTTCCAAGCAGGCGTTGTACTACAAAAGACTCATATGAGGCGTCCTCATATCGTCTGTCTGTGAGTATAATCCAGCTGTCAATCAAAGCCAGTGCCATTAGCCCTCTGTACAGTGTGCACCCGAGGCTGCACGCGAGTACAGAGGAGTCACCAGCCTGTGTGTGTGTGTGTGTGGAGCCCTCAGCACTCAGACACATTTGGACTACTGCAAATGAGAAACACGTCAAAACAAAACATTAACCAACTTGTATGAATAATTTTATCATCTGAATCACTGTAATGTTTAAAGAGCCATTAAACCCTCATGAAGCTTTACTCCACCGCTAAAAAAATCCTCCAGATTGACAGCCGACTGACAGCCACAACAATCCGACACGGCGTGGACCGGGGCGCTCCAGACTTTGAAACAGAGCGGATGTTTGTGCTTGTATCACGTCGTTTCCCTTTTCTCCTGACACGATGGGACATGTATTAAATATTGCACTGGTGGATGGAGGGAGATCAGGGGATAGAGGGATATGAATGTGGGGTCAGTCAGTGCATGTCTGTGTTCAGAGTGGTTATGGCCCTTGGGAAAAAAACAAACTGTTTTTGACTCTGGTGGTCCGTGCTTCGATACACCTGTATTGTCTTCCTGAGGGCAGCAGGTCAAACACCCCAGAGCCACAGTGGGAGCTGTTTTTGATAATGTTTTTAGCTCTGCTGAGGCAGCGGGAGGTGTAGTGTCCAACAGGGAGGGGAGAGGGCAGCTAATGATCTGCTCTATCTTGACTACTCACTGAAGCCTCTCCCTATCCACCATGGTGCAGCTACCGTACCATACTGTGATACTGTACGTCAGCAGACTCTCAATCGACACACGATAGAAGGTCAGGCCGTACTTCCTGAGCCCCCTCAGGAAGTGTAGTCACTGCTGGGCCTTTTTGGTATTGCTGTGATGTTCTCAGGCCAGGACATGTCAACACAGAGAAACCAAAAGGTGTTGACTCTCTCCATACACTCACCGCTGATGTAGAGGGAGGCTAGGTCTGTGCTGTACCTCCTGAAGTTGATGATGATGTAAATAATGTTATGAAATTGTTGCTTGAAATGTGTCCTGTAATTTCTAAATTGTGCTGTTGAGCTGCTGTCTTGGCCAGGACTCCCCTGAAAAAGAGATTAGTAATTTCAATGGGACTTTCCTGGTTAAATAAAATGATCTCATTAGTTTTCTTGGCATCCAGAGCTAGACTGTTCTCTGTACACCAGGCTGTCAACTTCAGGACCTCCTCCTCTGTAGGCTGCCTCATCACTTTGAGATGAGCCCAACCACTGCTGTATCACTACTACTGCTACTACCAACTATTGCTACTACTACTACTACTTACTACTACTACTACTACTACTACTACTACTACTACTACTACTACTACTACTACTACTACTACTACTACTACGACTGCTACTACGGCAAACAGTTTAAAACAAGTTTTTTTTTTTTCTTAGATCAGGTACAGTAGCACATAGTAAAATTCTAATAATCGATTAACATATTTTTACTGTACTGTGGTAGTCTCTGTATCCTGTTTCTGTAAACAATATCATCCTTCCATGTGTCCTTACTGTATGTGTTAGGATCCGTGTACAAGTGTGATCCGCCTTTGCATTCACACCTCCTTCACTAAGAACACAAGTCTGTGCAGAGACTTCCTGACATGCCCCTGGACACTTCCACGAGGTTTGTGTCCTATACGTGTGGTCTGTGAGGCTGTGGGCGGGGCTATGGACTCCTCTGCCCATGTTCCCAGGGGAGGAGGAAGGAGAGGAGAAGGAGGAAGGAGAGGAGGGAAGGATGGGAGGGGAGAGGATGGGGAGTGTGAAATGAACGGGACTAGATTGTGAAGCGGAGTGACAGCTCAGTGCACAGATCAGAGGCAGTGATGTGATGGAGCGTGGACACAGTGTACACATGTGTGACCCTGTTTGTGCTTTGAGGAACATTGGGTGTTGAAATACAAGTCTAAAAGGTGCAAAATTGACTGTTTAAAACTTTAAAGTCTCTCCATGGCCTAACACCAAAATCTCTGCCACACACTACAGGAGAATTTGCCATATTTTGGCTGCGATTTCTTCTTCGTGAGTTTGGGGAGACGTGACCCGTCTTTGTGTGTGATTTTTGAAGCTGCTGCGCTCCTCATGTTTGTGGTGTCATATCATAACCACCAAACATCAAAAACACGATGGTAACAGGCAATAAAACAGAGCGCCAGGGTCAGAGGAGTGACGGACAGAGAGACACAAGATACAAACTCAGGATAGAGCGAAAATAAAGACTATTACTCACCTAATGTAAAATGGTACATTTAAAGTGCAGCATCTCATCCACATTATCCATAGAAATTGTTCTCCACAAATAATGACATCCAGTCCACAAAACCATACTATTAACCCAGTTCTTTAAAAGTAAAAAGACAGTGTTTCCTCGTGTGTTTCTGTTTACCTCCACACATTGTGCGGTGAAGCTGCAGATTAGCGATCGAGGATTTTCTTCCTGTGGACGTTATCGCCAATCTTTTATGCTTTTAAAAATTATGTATCTGAAGTATTGCACCACATTTCACAAATAATAATAACACACTTTTGACTTGTATTGTGCAGAGCTCTGATCGTTTGAACACTTCAGAGTCTCAAATCAACTCGATTTACTGTAGACAGGAAACAGGAGACATGATCGCGCAACTTTATATCCTGTGGTCCGCAGACAGATCCCGCTGCAGTCTTTGCGATCGGAGATTTTTAGTCTCATAAGATTCTCCTTGTGTCTGTGGTGTTTGCATTTTGTTGCACGTTTAAAAATCGTTTAAGACCAAAAAATCCTGTAGAGTGTAGTGGCCTTTAGTGCCATATGAACCACCTGCACACTGAGTCCTGATCTAGTCCAGGTTTAGATGCTTAACAATAGATTCGCGCTGCAAAAACACAGAACACCCAAGACTTACATAGACTTTGCCTGTAAACTGGACGCCTTGACGCGCTGGTCTCAACGAACCATCAGAGTCCTTTACTATCGTCATTATTCATTTTCTCCACATTCATTCATGTTGTGGTTCCCTTGGCTGGACTGACACTTAGTCATACACACACACATAAAATATCAAAATTAAAATAGGCACCGAGATTGGCGTTATTTGGAATTTACTTTAAATTAAATATTGGAAATAGAGGTTGAAATTTGTTTTTTGTTTGACCCTAAAACAGAATAATGAAATAACAAACTGTTTTCTCGTTTTTAATTGAAATCCAAAAGATCGAATGGTACACGGACCCTCTCTGTAGATCTGACCTGTATCTTGTAGTCTCCCGCTTGTCTCCATAGAAATAGACAATCTTAATGCCACAGTGCAGAACATCCCAGGTTATAACATTTCCAACAGACCCTCCACTATGGTGTATTGGATGTTTTGAAGTGACCCTGGCAACAGCGGCGATATAGAAGTTATTTTTGACGCCGTAACCCGTAATTTAATCCTGTTGCATCACTCCACAGAGGTTGTGCGCGGTTGCCATGGTAACGCAGCCATAGCAGTCACATATACAGTTGATGAAATAGAAAAGGACATGCATCATAAATGAACAAACGTGCTGTGGAAATAACTGATCGTGAATTCTGTTTCAACAATGTCGCCCGGGGTTAAGTGGAGTTCATAATGCACTCAAACAATAGCAGAAGTAGTAATTGGCAGTAGTAGTAGTAGTTGCAATAGTAGTGGATGTGGTAGTAGTGGATGGTAGTAGTAGTAGTGTGTTGTAGTAGTATAGGTGGGTATAGTAGTTGTTTTTTTCTGGTCAGGGTCAAATGAAGTTCACACTACACCCAAACAATACAGTAGTAGTAGTAGCAGTAGCAGTAGTAGTAGCAGCAGTAGTAGTAGTTGGTAGTAGCAGTAATTGGTAGTAGTAGCAGTAGTTGGTTGTAGTAGTAGCAGCAGTAGTTGGTAGAAGTAGTAGCAGTAACTGGTAATAGTAGCAGTAGTAGTAGTAGTAGTAGTAGCAGCAGTAGTAGTTGGTAGCAGTAGTAGCAGTAACTGGTAGTAGTAGTAATTGTAGTAGTTGGTAGTAGTCATAGTGGTAGTAGCAGTTGGTAGTAGTAGTAGTTGGTAGAAGTAGTAGTAGTAGTAACAGTAGTAGTTGGTAGTAGTAGTAGTAGCAGTAACTGGTAGTAGTAGCAGTAGTAGTTGGTAGTAGTAGTAGTAGCAATAACTGGTAGTAGTAGCAGTAGTAGTTGGTAGTAGTAGTAGTAGCAGTAGTAGTAGTAGTAGCAGTAACTGGTAGCAGTAGTAGTTGGTAGTAGCAGCAGTAGTAGCAGTAGTAGTTGTAATATCAGTAGTAGTAGCAGCAGTAATTGGTAGTATTAGCAGTAGTAGTTGATATTAGTAGATGAAATAAAACAGAAAATGCACAACAATTTTAGTATTTCTACTACTATGAATTCCCAAATAGTATTTTGCCAAGTCTAATCAGGGTCAAACAGAGTTCACCCCCTCCCAAAAACCACACTGCGCAAAGTCAAACAAAATGGAAGAAGAGGAAAAGCAAAATCTGGAGGGACGTTCGCTCGCAACTGATGTCTCGCTGCGGGGGTCTTCTACACAGCACGAGGCACCAGAGTAACACTGGATACGGATTGAGCAGAGATTCGGCTCAAACGGGGGCCACGCAGGGGTCGCACAGGGGTCACGGGGGTATTTTTTTATTATTAGAAGAGAAGAAGTGACAGTCGGGAGTTCACACGCCCGGATCATGTCTCCTTTAAAGACTCCCGGGCGAGCAGACGCAGCAGTGCCGGGGGTTAGCGGAGATCACAGAGATGTTAATGCGCTGGTTTAAGTTATCAACCCGTCTGAGAGGAGACGACATTAATTAGGGGAAATGTATTTGAAGTGACGGGTACTTTCACAGGTCAGACGAGGTGTTGGCGTTGTTATTTCTTCATTAAAAATACATAGTGGTGTTTTCTGTATTTGTTTAGTAGGAGCAATATTTTGAGTAGTGTTTGCTCAAAATACTTATTGGATTCTAGTATCCAGATGTGTTCAAGGGCAAGAACGGTAGTAGTAGTGGTAATAGCATTTGTAGCTGTAGTAGTAGTAGTAGTAGTAGTAGTTGTTGTTGTTGTAGTAAACTCTAAACTAACACAGTTTAAATTCAGTTCATTGCAAAACTTCATAGAGACATTTCACCGTAGCAGATTTTCAATTCCATGTGTTTCTAGTTTGTAAAATACCAGTAGTAGTTCTAGTAATAGTAGTAGAAATAGTAGTAGTAGTAACATTAGCTGGTAGTAGTAGTTAACTTTGTTTGACCCTGACTAGACTTGGTCAAATATAATTCAAGTATTCAAAGTAGCAGTTGTAGTAGTAGTAGTAGTAGTAGTAGTCGTACTTAGTGTTTGGTAGTAGTATTAGTAGTTGGTAGTCGTAGCAGTAATTGGTAGTAGTAATAGTAATAGTAGATAATAGTAGTTGATAGTAGTAATAGTAGAAGTAGTAGTAGTAGCTGATAGTGGCAGTGGTTGATAGTAATAGTAGAAGTAGTAGTAGCTGATAGTAGCAGTAGTAGTAGTAGCAGTAATTGGCAGTAGTAGTAGCAGTAATTGATAGTGATAGTAGTAGTAGCAGCAGCAGCAGCAGTTGGTAGTAGTAACAGTAGCTGATAGTAGTAGTAGTAGTTGATAGTAGTAGTAGTAGTAGTAGAAAAGTTACACAGTGCACGTTTAAGTAATACTCCCATCACTTTAACTTTATCTCTACTCAGAACAGCCATCAATGAAAAAAAAAAAATCTGAAAAATACCAGTCCTCTAGTGACATCATCATCATCTACCCCCATCTTTTCCACACACACACACACACACACACACACACACACATAGAAACACACACACACACACACGTAACAAACACACTCACCCCCTCAGAGACTTCCCTGCGCTTGCTCTTCTTTTCATTTAAACAGCTTTTATCCAATTCATCAGAGCATACTCCGACCCCCATGCTCTGCTGCGCTTTGTAGTTTTTCGCCTCCGCAGGCATTTTTTGTTTTTTGTTTTGCTCCGTTCACGACTCGGCTTTTCTACCGTCTCGGCCGTGTGTGTCGGGTCAGCATAACTTCAGCCCCGCGTCTCAATAATTGGCTTTGGTTGCAACTATATTCTTATCGATTTCATTCCATTTGTGGCTTTTTAGGATCAGGCGGAGCATTCTTGGTCATATTAACAACACGGGAATAATGGATTTGATTTTTTTATTATTATATTTTATTAGTAATTGAATGCAGCTTGTGAATTGACACTTTACGGTGAAGCTAACCGGATGCTGATGCTGTTACGCAAGTTTAGGTCACTGTACTTTACTGAATTACATTTGAAAGTGGATGGATTTTGCTTTTACTGAGATCAGGTATTGTACTTTCTACTACTACACTACATTTTTGGACAGGACTGAAAAGTAAAAGTATTTTTGATGATAGTTTGAGACGTGCTGGAAAGAAAAATACTCAAATAAAAACTGCTTTATCGAAATCAGTACATTTGAAGCTTCATAATTCCTCAATATGCGTAAAATACTAGTTGATAGTAGCAGTAGTAGCATTAGCATTAGCAGTAGTTGATAGTAGTAGCAGTAGCATTAGCATATTAGCAGTAGCTGATAGTACTAATAGTAGTATTAGTATTAGCATTAGCATTAGCAGTAGTTGATAGTAGTAGTAGTAGTATTAGCATTAGCAGTAGTTGATAGTAGTAGTAGTAGTATTAGCATTAGCAGTAGTTGGTAGTAGTAGTAGTAATAGTATTGATAGGAGTAGTAGTAGTAGGTAGTGTTTGGTATCAGTATTAGTAGGTAGTAGTTTTAGTATTATTTACTATAGTACTAGTCGTAGCAGTAGTTGATATTAGCAGTAGAAGCAGTAGTTGGTAGTAGCATTAGCAGTATTTGATAGTAGTAGTAATAGTAGAAGCAGTAGTGGTTGTAGTAGCAGCAGCAGTAGTAGTAATAGCAGTAGTTGATAGTAGTAGTAGTAGTAGTAGTAGCAGTCGTTGATAGTAGTAGTACTAGTAGTAGCAGTAGTAGAAAAGTCACATAATGTACCTTTAATTTATTTCTATTTTATCTTTCAAATCTTTTTATCTTCTTTTTTGCAACAGAAAAACAAATTGTCCCTCGTCTCTCACACATTTTCCAAACACTTCAAACAGAATTCCTGCATTATTCTGTGGTGCAGTGTCAGAGGCGACACTCGCGACGACGTCCTCCTCCTCGCAAAGTGAAATATTCCTCTCAAGGCCGCGGGGGCAGGGAGCACATCACACGGATCCGGGTGTCATGTCACATCAGGCGTGGGTATGTGGGTGCAGGGGTCCGGGCGTGGGTGGGGGGGTGCGTCAGACTGTCTGTTAACCTTTGAGTAAGACCCTTTATGTTAGACTTGTCACTGGATAATCCGACAACTCTAGACTTCAGAAGAAATGTTTAGACGTGCACAATGTAAAGCTTACAGTGGACAGTCCAACAACTTGTTTTTTTTTTTAAACTTTTTTAAATTAAATTTTAAGTGTTTTTTGTTGCTCAGAAGTACAGGGTGTCCCAAAAAATCATTTAAAAGCTATTATCTTGAAAACTACTATGTCTAGTTTATTATAGGGGTGTAAGAAAAAAATCGATTCAGTGATATATCGTGATACTTCATTGCACAATTCTTCAATCGATTCAAAATGCATCTGAATCGATTTTTAAATAATATTTTTCATTAGCTGTATTCACTGTTCTCATGATTTAAACAAAGGTAATCAATTATATTTTGTACAATTTGATATTTAAAGGTGTAGTTGACAATATTATTTGAAGTAATTATTGATAAATTGCCAAATATCAGCCATGGTTTTAGTATTGGGATATATCTGGATATATCGAATCGTGATGTGCATATATGATGTGTGTCGTATCGTCAGACTCAAGGCAATGCACACCTCTAGTTTATTATGGGACTTTGTTTGCCAGTTGGTGACGTTTCACCATCTTTAACCTTTAAGTGAGACCCTGGCGCAGCATCCACCCCCCACACTGAATATTCACTCTGCTGCAGACGTCCAAAGCGCTGGGGAGGTCTGGAGAGTGGAGCAGCGACTTGTGATGTGAGTGCCCCGTGTGACTCAGACTAAAACCCAAACCAAAACTGTGCTGATTCAGACACAGGAGGACGGGGAAGGGGTCACATATTCGTCATGACGCTCTGGGTTGTCCGACCGATTTCAGTGAGAGCCGTTCCAGATTGAACATGGGACTTAATTCAGAGCGACACACAGATCAGTCTGGTGTGAGCCAGGTTAGTGAAAAACATGAGTAAATAAAATAAATTGAATACAATATTATAACATACGTCAGGAAATGCCCTTACCCCGAGACCTAAATTTTGTCTGTATTGTATCTTTGTGTGAGTTGGCGAGGACTTGAGAACTTGAATTTTCAATAGGGTTAATGTCTTGGTCAAGATATTTTTTGTGGAAGTTTTTTTTTTTTTTAATTGTTCAAAGTGTCGTTATGCTTTGAAATAGATATTTGTGTAATTTCAAATGAGAAAAAAAATATAAAATAATAAAGTTGCATTCATGTGACAATGTTCTAGATGTTAAAGAAGTTTAATACTGAGCTGAATTTGGAAATAGGTCGTACTTCTGTGATGGAATTTGCTGTTAAAATGTCAGATCTTTATTTTAATGTAATATCACAAATTAGAATTTCTCTTACTGGTTCTAATACAGACCAAAACCATTCTAAAACTACAAGAAATGTCCTACTTTGCCCTGTTTAATGTGATATTATCTAGTTCTAGTGTTTATTTATTCATTTATTCATTTATTTTTTAATATATAATAATAAAAAAATAAGAATTTGTTTGATAGCGCCTTTCAAGAGAGCCCAGGACACCTGAAAACAAAATCAATTGCATTTATTTACCTTTTTTAATGACAATTTTGCTTTATTATTTGCTCCATTTTGAATATTTTTTGTTTTATTGTTGTACCTATTGTAGCAGCAGCTTGTATCTAAACTGATGTGGTGGTGAATAGCGCCCCCTGTGGCCCCTCTCTGCCGTACACCCTGTCAGCAGCTGGCTCCCACACACAGCTAGCTCTTAATAGCCACAGAATGAAGAGGAAGGGGCCCCTAATGGGAAGCCTTTGTTTGGCTGTCACCGGGGCCGCTCCCATGGAAACGTCCTGTCGGCCAATCACGGGGCCCCTCTGGTGCGAGGGCCCCGTGTCACTGCTGGCTCTATAGTCCTGGCTTATGGTCCAAATGTCTGCGGGGCTGATCGGGGTCTGGGTACAGTGCATATAAAACAGTCACAAATCACTCCTATGTCAGGGCTTTGAGTCTGTTTCAAATGTTATTTTCTTTCTTGGTGAGGAATTACAAATCTGTTATACAGGATCGAGGCAATCATTTTGGTCACCATGAAAAAGGCAATCAAAAATAAATAAAAAAAGACTAAATTAAAAGCTGTTTTTCTGTTTTGGCTTTGTTTATTGCACTGGAAAACATGGAAAAACTGACATCATTTCAGTGAGCAGGCTCACGTCTGCACAAACCTCTTTGTCCTATAATCTTCCACACCATGGCATAAAAATGACCTCTCTTCATGGAGAATATTCTGAAATATGGTTTAACTTTCTTTGTCCGATCATGCAGGTGATGTTCCACCTCCAGAATGTTACAGTGTGTTTCT
The DNA here is from genome assembly GCA_030686955.1 of Odontamblyopus rebecca. Taxonomy (NCBI): domain Eukaryota; kingdom Metazoa; phylum Chordata; class Actinopteri; order Gobiiformes; family Gobiidae; genus Odontamblyopus; species Odontamblyopus rebecca. Next base: position 21,413,407 of record CM060653.1, on the reverse strand, counting down.
TAAAGGGGAACTCCGGCACATTTGAAGCTAAAGTTCATTGCTAGAGGTGGTCGAATACTGTCAGAAGCCAAAAAACGGTACAGATCAGTGTTTTCTAGGTGGAGATCTCGTTGTGGAGCAACCTTACACTTACCTTTGTTGATTTCCCACTGCACATGCAAAAGCCCAAAAGACTCGACGGCCGACTCCAGCGGCAGAGGCAACAAGTGAGGATCGACTACTGATGTTGAAGTTCAGTAGAAACTGAATGTTGTTGAAAGAAAATGGTTTGGGAATGTATTTTTTTAGCATTTACAAAAAATATAATTCACTCGTAAATAAATGGGATTAGAAACAACATCAGCGATTGACTCAATCAACAAGCTAATGCTAAGGCTGCTTATAAAGTTGTTTTATAATGTTTCCAGACTAATGAGTGAGCCAGACAGAGCATTTTGTTTGTTAGACTTGTGGCTGTTTTAAGATGAGTTAGAAAGTGGCATTAAGCCTCTTCTGTGCAAATTGGCGTTTTACGTCGAAGTTAAGAACTTGCCCCCATTAATACACTAGTTTGTTGCCTTGACAGACTCACTGCCACAGCGAGATCTCCACTGAGGCAACACTGATCTGTGCCGTTTTTTGGCTTCTGACAGTATTCAACCACCTCTAGCAATGGACTTTAGCTTCAAACGTGCCTACGGACTATATTTACTTTGAGTTATATAAATGACTAATTTGCAGAGTTGGTCATTTCAGAGATCACATGACTTTGCCGGTCAGAGCTGAATGGATTTTTAATTAGAGAGGGGGTCATGTTAACCTGGTTCTAGACAGACTCGTGTGTGGCTCTGAATAGAGTTCTGCACATCAGACTGGGAAGACTCTCACTGAAAGAGATCGGAAAAAATGATCGAAACGTTCAAACAAATATTGATTGGCTGAAGTTTCTTTATGTGTAATTTATGGAATGTACTCAGTGACCAATAAAAACATAAAATCTATACAAAATATGTTACAACACTAGAAATATGTCAGCTCAAAATATAAACAAGTGTCCTCCACAAATCCACGATGCTCCCAGTTCTCCATCGTCTCATATCTCACAACTAGCACATTTTATTGTACTGCGCCCGACAAAAGCTCACCTCTGTATTCTCCGCACAGTCCTCCATGTTGTTTCCTGTGGCAGAGTGGTCGGCCCTTCCCTCTAGTGTCAGCGGGACCACCCTCTCGACTCTATATCTCTGAGCGTGAATATTATTAAGGTACTTTTAGAAACACTCCTCACTCCTCTCCCCACGGTCGACACTGGCCTGCACGATAACTCTAAGCTTCAGACAACAAAAATAACCACTGCCAATCTTTGAACCGATGGGAAAAGAGATCATACTTTTGTTTGGGAGTTGGCTGTAACCGAGCGGAATATGAATTATGCAACAGTGCCATTTTGAAGCTTTTTTGGAGACTCGTGCAAGGTGCCAGTTTTGGGGCCAAACTCCAAGAAAACTCCAAAAATGGATGTAGTTTATTTAATGTTCAAAGTTATTCCTTAAATTCTCAGCAACCTATTAGTTAATAAGTGGTTTTCACAACTTTCAGAGGCCAGAGTGGAGTTTTGCGTCATGGTAAGCAACAGTTAGCATGCTAACAGTGCACTAACTTTACTTTGTGGTTCGCAAACGACAAGACTTTTATAATTGTGCAGTATTCCAGGCAACTAGGAGGTTGGATATTTCCCATTTGAAAGTTATGAGTTCAAACCTTACGAGTTCCTATGTAAACAGTATAACTAAGACAAACTGAAGGCTAAAGAAAGATAAACGTTAAACAAATGTACTGTAATTTATTAAATAATGTAATATTATTGAATATTTTATGTCTGCTTCATTTACGTAGTGGTTAACTTCAATTTAGCCTTGCTGTAATTTATCACAGCTCTCCCATCTGCGTCCGCCGATCACGTCCCAGTTTAGTCGGAATTATCAGTTAGAGCAGCGTTCCTGGGCATTTTTTCAAGTGGGAGATGGGAAATATACCAGCTACCAGTTGAACAAAACACAACATTAGACAGAAGTGGTTTCATTTTGATCCAAAGAGCTGCTTTTTACAATATATCTGTGCTGGCTCAAAACATGCAGTCAGCCCTACACTTCAAAAACAAAATCTAGTCAAGTTAAGATGACTTGAATTAAGAAAGTTCTGCCATGATTTTAGTAAATTTTACTTGACAAGTAAAATGATCTGCCCGTGGAACAAGACTTTTGGTACTTAAAATATGAAAATACATCTTGCTACACTTAAAACAAGCAAAACAACTACTTTTTGCACTTGAATGAAGAAAAACACACTTATTCCACTGGGAGATCATTTGACTTATCAAGTTGAATCTATTTAAATAATGTCAAATGTTTAAGATTAAGTCATTTTAATTTACCTAGATATTGCTTTTTCTATTGTATGTTCCCACGATCCTGTGTTCCTGCATTTCTGAAAATTACACTCTAAGTTAAGTCATTTTATGCTTTTTTATATTAGGGATGGTTTAGAGTAATTTCAACCTAGGGTCCTCCACCATGACCTTGAGCTGGACTGAGGGAACATAGAGCTGAGGGAACATAGGGCTGAGGGAACATAGAGCTGAGGGAACATAGGGCTGAGGGAACATAGGGCTGAGGGAACATAGGGCTAAGGGAACATAGGGCTGAGGGAACATAGGGCTGAGGGAACATAGGGCTGAGGGAACATAGGGCTGAGGGAACATAGGGCTAAGGGAACATAGGGCTGAGGGAACATAGGGCTGAGGAAACATAGGGCTAAGGGAACATAGGGCTGATGGAACATAGGGCTGAGGGAACATAGAGCTGAGGGAACATAGAGCTGAGGGAACGTAGGGCTAAGAGAACATAGGGCTGAGGGAACATAGGGCTAAGAGAACATAGGGCTGAGGGAACATAGGGCTGAGGGAACATAGGGCTAAGGGAACATAGGGACGCTCCCCAAAACATAAATGTCACGAAGAACTAGACTAAGGGAATATGACGTCACCCATAGCGCTCGGCTCCAGTCAAATGAAACTCACGATAGCCGTTATTGGCGCAAATTTGGAAACGAAACTCCATGACGGACAAAATAGCTAAATAAAAACACCAGGATCATGTAAAATTAGTTAATACGGACATTTTAAGATGAAAACAGGCCAAGGCTCACAGCAGCAGTAACAGAGAGAGGAGAGACAATTTTTCAATGGAAAGTCAATTGGAAACAGAGGTGATAGAGTCGGAAGCACCCACCTGTTCACTTCTTATTTGTTAGCTATGTCCATTTAAAAAAAAAACTAGGGCTGTCAGCGTTAATGCATTAATCATGACTAGATTAATGCAATCCATAATGTGATTTTTTAAAAAAAATCATGATTAGAGAGCGGCAGCCTTTTGTCCCTTCAAAAAATGCGATTATTTTTATTTTTTACTCACAGTTCGAGTTCGCCAACTTTTTCTCCCTTCTCCACATCCGTAAGCAGCTCCTTTGGCTGTTTCGCTGAAATTCAGAGCGCCGTGTTTCAGTAAACTTACCGCCGTGATGGAGAAACAGAGGACTGATGGACTTTTGAACTGTTTATTTGACTTTAAAAAACTTCCAGACGTTACAATTTACAAGTCAAGAGTTAAATGCAGCCTGTGTCAAGCAGAGTTTCAGTACCAGCGAAGTACGTCTAGTCTAAGTTAGCACCTCCGAGCTAAACCCCCAGTGCAGCAACCAGAGCGTCCGAGCCAAGAGCCTCAGATCAGACAAACAACCATTTGGCAGAGTCGCCTCAGACCTGTGGATGATCACACGGCAAAGAAAATAACTACAGCCATTGCTAAATGGGTAAGAATTGCTTTACATTATGACTAAAGCTGTCTTGAAATGCAACATAACACAATTTTAAACATGCAATTCAATATGCGATTAATCACGATTAACTGTGGATTTTCTGATCTTAATCAAGATTTTAAAAAATAATAATTTGACAACCCTAAAAAAGAACAAATGTACTTTATTCCATGAAAAACATCAGAGACTGTACCCCCCTTTAGCCATCGCAAACACAACTGTGTTCTGTTCCCCTCGTTGTGAAAATCCAACATGATCCAGACACAAAGCTGCAGAGGGCAGGATTCTACACCCAGCTTAGGTCTCTCAGAGCGGGTCACCGAGATAACCACGAACTGGGAAGCCAGATTTCCCATCATGCACTGGTGCGTGGCCGACAGGACTAATGCTTCCTTATCGGACACGGCACCTGTCCGGGACTTCCATGACGGACCTGGGTTTCGGGGGTGGTTCTTTCGCGGAGTACCCAGGAGAGGGGGGGGGATTAGGGGAGCAAAGAGTAATCCAGGCAGGGTGAGATCTCTGCGGGGGGAGATAAGGTGAACGGAGGGGTGGAGAGATGGTTTTATTGGGAGATCAAGTCATTTTGGGCACAGTGCTGAAAAAGCTGATAACATAGAACAATCCTAGACAGATTTTGGCTTTGAAATGGATAAAATAATAAAATATTGATTTTTCTTCGGAAACTGCTGCCCCCGCGACCCAGCCGGGGGCAGCAGTTTCCGAGTTTTTTTGTTTTTTTTTTAAATCACCAAATACGTGTGTAACAAAATTATAGATTGAAAATATATATTTGTATTTGTGATTTTCAACGTTGAAATTTGTCCAAAAATTTTTTTCAAGCAGTTTGGTTCACAATTATATTACTGTATGAGAAATAATAACAATTTTTGTAATTTTTTTTGTATTATTTTATTTTTTTATTAATTTGTTTTAAATTTGTTATTATATTATATTGAAATTGAAAGTATTTAAATTATTGATTCCAAATTCCTGAATGGCAGAAGTATTTATTGAAATATCCATATGTATTTATTTATTCATTTATTTTACCTAAGTTATCCCACATGCAGCCTACTTTTCCCCCCCAAGATATTTACATAAAAAATAAAATAAAAAAATGCATATTTTGCTTCTACATTTGAAATATCTGTATTTATTTATTTACATATTTATTTATTTATTTTACTTAAGTTACCCCATCTATCTATCTATTTCTATTAAAAAATGCATGTTTTGCCTCTACATTTGAAATATCTGTATTTATTTATTTATTTATATATTTATTTATTTTACTTAAGTTACCCATCTATCTATTTCTATAAAAAAATGCATGTTTTGCCTCTACATTTGAAATATCCGTATTTATTTTTTTAAATTTACGTATTTATTTATTTTACTTAAGTTACCCCATATGCAACCTACTTTTTTTTTTTTAAGATATTCATTTTTAAAAAATGCATTTTTTTGCTTCTACATTTGAGTTGACTTTTCCATTTAAAATGGGGGTAACATAAGATTTTAAACTAAATGTCAAGTCATGTTTCCACAATGGCGCCATGCTGATAATACCGACTTTAGAGCCAGGGAAACGTTCTGGTTCCTTTAAAACGTGACAATTCTCATGCCACGCTTTATAGGGTTACATCCATTATAGTGTGGGGCCAGGATACCCCCCGGCTCCTCAGCATATGCATACAAATGACTCTTTATCTAATACAGGGACGTGCAGGAAGCAGTACGGCTGCTTTAACTGCACGGAAGAAGTAGCCGGCATAAATAGATAAATATGCAAATTGTGTTGATTGTTCTTTCCGATCAACAAACTATGCATAATCCTTCATGAATTTGTTGCATTAATATTTTGGTAATGTTGAAATTTCAGATTAAAGGTGCTATATTATGTAGGATTGACTCTTATAAGTGTTAAACCGTGTTATCTTAATCTTGTTACATCCTCAAAAATATACCTGGAGTTGTGTTTTGTTTCATTCACACATGTTTGAGTAATCCTGAAATATTAGTCTGTCTGTATCTCCAAAACTCTCTCTAAAATGCTCTATTCCACCTTGTGATGTCATGCAGTGGTAGTTTTCAAGTTAACAGCTCCTTTTTACCTGAAATTATACAAATGATTTAAGTGATGGTGTGTGGAGTTTAAAAACAAAATGGAGCACCTCCTGTATTAGTCCATGACATCACAAAGTGGGACAAGTGTTTTCTGTTTGAGAGAAAACAGCCTAAATATGCCGGATTTGTGTGTTAAACATGTGTAAATGAAACAAAACACAACTCCAGGTATGTATTTGATGAAGAAAGTTTATAACATAGATAAGAATATAGTGTAAAATGGGTCCTTTAAGAATGCTAGGGCAAGTTTTGAACATTTTGAAAGATGAATTTTGAAAAACAAGGATAGTTTTTGCTGAGAAAAAAAGGCGCAGGAGGAAGAGAAGTGCTTTGAAAGGACTCTATGGGAAACAATAGCTGGATCTTAAAACTAGTGAAGACATGAGGGACATTACAAATGCAATGTTTTTCTGACTTTTTGAGTCATGTTGCACATATTTGGTTGAAAAATTGTGCTTGTTTTGATTTCATTCTTTTTCTTATGATTCACCAAAGACAACCCGGTCAAATTTGATGAGAAATGAAAAACGGCAACACCAAACAAAGGACCGGACACAGAACGGGTCCAGTGATGGTTTATGAGATTAAAAACTGCATAGGAAAAATCTGTCTTTACCTATGATGCAACAATTCAAGCAAAATTCAAACAGAGCATTGTTAAGTGCTCAGAGAAGACACACACACTGTCTTACTTGCATAATGTGAGATTTATTAGGACCTGCAATGTTTCGGCACCTGGTTTTCATCAAACAAATAGAGAGTGAAAGCTCAGGTGGCCATTTTAAATAGGGTGTGGCAAGCACCCAAGGGTGACAGGTCGTAAAGGAACAGTGCACCCAACCGGCCTGGGCAAAAAATCGATTTAAGATAAAAAATTGAGTTGGTAAGTCAAATCGATTTGATTTTATGGACCATCAATATTTAAGATTTTTTTATACATCACGTACATTTTGCATAGTCACTTCCTGCTGTGTGTCTCTCACACTTTCCCCCGAGAACAGCATAAGAATAAACAAATAAATCACAGAAAGAACACTCATATAATCCACTGAGTCTTGTCCTTTAGTCTGACAGAAGCTGACCGCATCAGCGCACAAGGAAAGAGTTGCTTTTTTAGTGTTTACAGTTTATGCAAATTAGCCACGTGGTTTTAAGTTTCATTTCTGTAAAACGTAAACAAATGTGCCAAAGCTGCATTAAACACATTCTAATGTCACACGGGCTGATGTGGCTCTATAGTGGTTATGGTTTATATGTTGTAAAGTTGAGTTTATTTATGCAGATTGGTAATAGTAATAATAATGCAGACAATTTTAATATAAAAGCATTAATGATTAATCGATAATTGTGCGTTAATTCTCCCGGCGATCGATTAAGAACATTTAATCAAATGCCCATCCCTACTGTGGACCATATGAAATGCTTCCAATTTATTCAGTGGAGAACAGAGGTTTTCACAACATGGTGAAAGTTTTGGATGCTGCTGTACGATCGAATCGTGAATCAAGTTTTTTTTTAATTTTGGGCGGGAAATCGCCCAGCTCTAGTACCCAAAACAACATAATACAAATTACAGAGGCAATCAACTCATAAAGAGTAATATAAATCCTGAAAAAAAATACTATTACTAAAACTAATTATTGCAGAAAAATAATTAAATAGAAAAACAGAACATTATTAATACATTAATAAAATATACTTGAATGGTAAGGTGACAATATTACATAAAACATAAAAAAGTAATGTATATTTTGCAGGATATTTGTTGTTTTAATTTCAATATGAGCAGCTCTTTGGAAATGACCATCCAGACATCACCACATTTTAGCAATTTACCAACTATTAAAACCAAGAGCTAATTTCACAAGCACCTTCTGGCTTCTTGGGTCCTGCTCCGTTTGATCACTGCAATTCACCTGATTACCCCCATTAAGTGCACATTTACTCTTCATAGGATGGTGAATTGACACTCAGCAGTGGTGGAAATGTCATGTCAGGCTTCTGCATAGTGACGTCTGTGTCGTTTCACAAAGAGCTGATGATAGACTTCAAAACAAGATGTGACACGGGGGGAATTTTCCTCTCAGCGGGAAGTACGGCCACTCCGCCATGTAAATGTCACCAGCGTGGATACGAGCAGGCAGAAATAGGCCTCTCCTGACAACAAAATTTGAAGTATGTATAGATGATATTACTGAGACTAATGTACGACACTGACACGATAACCCAAGAGAACATTTAAACCACAAAAACTATTCTAAATCTACAATATTGTAAAAAATGCATGAGCTGCGATCTGTAATGAGTCATAAAGTTGTTAATTCAACCTTTTACGTCTTAAAGGTTCATTGTGTGTCCGTCATATGCTTTCCTAGCGATGTTATTGCTTTGTCTGGAATGTTTCACAGCATGACATAAAACCTTTCTAACTTCATAGAGGCCAAACCAGACTAAGTTACAGGTCAGATCTGCGGAGAGGCGACCCCGCTCGCAGTCACAATGCTTGTTTTACTGGGTATTTTTGAGCCTTTTTGAGCAGGCAGCATAAAGACATAAACATTTTCCCTGTTGATAGGAAAGAATAGTAGTTATGGTAAATAATTAGACACATAGCAAGGTTTTAGTTACCTGTCCAGCCAGAACCAGGTGCTTTCACAAAACTTTACCAAGATGAGTGGATCCGGAGCTGTTTTCTGTCTCTCTGATTCCAAAGGCGCATTAACCAATCAGAGAGAGGCACGGTCCATTCACGTCAAAAGCAAAGGACTGAGAAAATGGCGCTGATTTTTACAGAATCAATCAAAAACAGTAATGTATTTTGTTCTGTATGTTGAAAGTTTTGGAGAGATGGCACGTGCTACAAAATAGCGGCGGTGGTTGGATTTACTCAGGTTAGGACGATGGACTTTCACCTTAAAAAGACCCTTTTAGTGTCAGTAAACAGTGATGACACAGGCTTGGCTGCACATTTTGGCAACAGAATTACGGCAGAATTCAGCAGCTTGTAGTGCTCTGCGAAAGGATTATCGTCAAAAGATCGAGAATATTTCCCCAACAAACTGACTTTGACAAACGGTGTCCGGCTGCCAGATCCTTGTATGATCAATAAGCAAAACTTTAAAACTTTAGTCCACCGGTAGAATGTCGATTCTGTCAACCACACACATAACAACCGGACATTTTGGTGCTGGAAATGTTTTTATCTCTGTCTTTTTCTGTCCGTGTTCAGTCTGAATGAATCGGAATGAATGGGGAACAATGCCAAAGTCTGTTGCCAAAATGTAGATGGTGCATGGAGTTTAAAAACACAGTGGAGCACGTCTTGTTTTTCCATATGACATAACAAGGTAGTGCTTTGTGAGTAGGTTTGAAAGAAGAACTTAAATACGTAGGGTTTGTGTGTTAAACGTGAACGAAACAAAACACAACTCCAGGTATGTTTGTGACGAGAAAACAGCATCATAACCCTTTAATATGTTTTTTTGTTTGTTTGTTTTTGTTTTCTTGCAATAATCACCATCTTTCTCCCTTCTTTATTCTTCCACTGAGCTAAAACATGCTCTCGGTCTGCAGGCGCGATGTTTAACAATAGCAGATTTCAGCGCTGCCTCTGGTGTTTGGACAATTTTTTCCCTCTCAGCTTGTATTGAAATGCCTCTTCCAGCGCTGTGAATGACCTGCTGTTTTTTGGGAAGCACATTCGGCGACAGATTGCATGTTTAATCTCAGTTTATGCCACACCAGCGGGGCACGGTAACTGAAAACTGCACCTCGCTGCGTTGAACGGCATCGTAATGAAGTTAATGATTATAACTCTTCATTCGAGTCATTGTTCGGCTCTCGCTCCCCGATGCTTATCAATCACGGAGTTCAGCGTGATGTGGGGTCATGCATATTCTGTCAACTTTATGGAAATCGAGCTTTGGAACAAGGAAACGCCATGTCATACAAGACTACAACACTTAAAATGATAAGTTGTCGTTAGGAGCCTGTATTATGTCCTTCTTTTTAAGGTGCATTGTCTAACTTTTCTCTTTTCTGGAGGGTCTGCCGCATGTTTGGAGATGTTATTGCTTTGTCTGGAATGTTTTAAACCTTCCGATCTTCATGGAGACCGAACCAGACCAAGTTACAGGTCGGATCTGTGGAGAGGCGACCCCATACAGTCAGAATGCATGTTTTTCTGGGTATTTTTGAGCCATAAAATCACCTGTAATTGAATAAATGTACAGTTTAGTCCAGTTGAAATGGGCACTTCTGGGGCTGAAATGATGTGAAAATGTATGGAGTTTTTAAAAACACAGTGGAGCACTTCCTGTATTACTACATGACAAGGTGGAACAGAGTGTTTTCTGTTTGAAAGAACTCAAACCTTACAACATAGATCAGGAAATAGCATAACATGGGCTGTTTAAAGTTTGTCTAAGGCTAAAACTTCAAGGACAAGTGAGCAAAAGCTTCTAGGACAAATCCTAGGCAGGTTTGAGGGTAAAACTAGTACCACAGACTGAAAATGGCTTCCAGATAGCTACCAAAACCAGCCAGATGTCTACCTTTGCAAACTTTTATTCCATGGTTGAAACCTTTTGAACGCTTTTCCTCATTTCCTCGTCACATTTGAGAACAAAACCATGAAGGCTTTTGACACATTTTTTGGCTGTAATAAAAAACACCCACCTGCGCTTCAACTTTCGGAGCTAACTTTTCTCTTCAACCCTGGCAGCTCTATTGTCGAACTCTTTTGTCTTACGCTTTTGCTGAGTCACTGAATGCATCTTTGTCAGTGTTTGCGCTCCTCCAGTTTCCTTCTTCCACAATGGCCTCTCCCTCATTATAAACCGCATATTGTATTCTGTAAGTAATTTGCAGAAGAAGAAGAGTCAGGATGATCTATTCTAAATATGTCAGGATACATTTGGTGAGGGCTTTTGTCATGGTTTATTGACTTTGAGCTTTGGAGCTTAATGCAAACTGCCACTGTCAGACTGTTAACGAAACTACTCAGCTATCAGCAACCAGAGCTAATCCTTGGTTTGATCCACTTTAGGCTCCAAAAAGAGGTTTAGTTTAGGCTCATGGATGATTAAAATACCCAAGCTGGAGTCACTAGTCTGCTGTGCAATTATTCGGCGATTAAACTTAACTTACATACACGTATTCAAAAGTGGTTTTATAGCTCAAAAAAACAAAACATAACTCAGATTCTGACCGTGAGCAGGGTCGCCTCTCCACAGATCAGGCCTTTAACTTGGTGTAGTTTGGTCTCCGTGAAGGTAGAAAGGGTTAATGCCATACTGTGGAACATTCCAAAGCAATAACATGTCCTTGAAGAAGAGCGTTTGACGGAGCCTTCACCAGAAATCTTACACGATGCTACTTTTTAAGATCATAAAAACAGAACTGAACTGCTGGTTTCCATCTGCAGTCGGTGATTGACAGAACAAAAAAATGTATTCATCTATTTTCTCCATTTTAATCTATGTTATAATATTGTTTCCTCGTCAAACTACATACCTAGATTTGTGTTTTGTTTCATTCACACATGTTTAACACTGCATATTTAGGCTGTATTCCTTTCACAAGCAAACAAAAAAACCTTGTGATGTCATGTGGTAATACAGGAAGTGCTCCTTTGTGTTTTTAAACTCCATCCACCTTCACTAGAATCATTTAGATGGTTTCTGGAAGTTCCAAGTTCTATACTGAGCAAAAGGTAAAAGGTAGAACTACTCAAACATCACACATGTTTGAGTAGAAACTTAGACTTAGACTTAGACAAACTTTATTGATCCACAAGGGAAATTACTTGGACACGGTAGCTCAAACATGATAGTATATTATATATTGTCTGTGAACTGGAAAAAAACCCCCACATCTCCAGGTATGTTTTTGATGAGGTAGCAACTAGGGATGTAACATGTAACACCGGAATATTTATTGTGATAAGCTTAAATGAATAGTTATGATGCAGAAATAGCTAAAAAAAACAGAGTGAACTACATAGACCATGATCCTTTGCTCTGTTTCAGTGCAGACTAAATGAAGAAATAACTGTTCTATGCACTTTTACATCTTCATTCTTTGGATTAAGTCATTTTTAAAGGAAAAAGTAGCAGTACCTCCACAAAATATTGCAATAAACATTGTACCGTGAGATGTATATGGTGACAATATCATACAGAGAGATTTGGATATCGTTCCATCCCTAATGACAATAAATGTTGTACCAAATGACTGGTCAAAGCATTTTATAATGTCAGTCTTATTATGTAGAATATCGAAATATCGAGAGCCTCACCACAATATTGTGAGCTTTCCCACAATATCGCAATAAATATCGTACCGTGAGGTTCATACTGTGACAATATCGTATCATGAGACTTGGATATCGTTACACACATAGTAGCAACATTATAACATGACTTAAAGTACATAAGAGTTAATTTTGCATAATATAAGACCTTAAAAAGTACAATGTGTAATGTACAATGTGTAACATTTTGGTTGGGGACCCGTTATCTTTTTTTTTTTTATGGATATATTGTTGCTCTGCCTTAAATGTTCCACAAATGACATTAAACCATACCATACATTTATTAACATTTATAGTAAAAATAAACAGGTATTCTGACTGTACGCGGTTTGCCTCTCCACAGATCTGACCTGTAACTTGGTCTAATTTGGTCTCTATTTGATCTCCATTCAAAACTATACTGTGAAACATGCCTGACAAAGCAATAACATTTCCTTGGAAAAACATTTTTGCAGGATCATCTATCAAAAAAGTTACACAATGCATCTTTAAACACGTATCATTGGCTTATATAATGTTGTAATGTCATCTGAAACATGGCAATTCCTTCCCCACTCGAGTAAGTAGGAGTAGTAGCGTGTGGGGAGCGTCCATCATCGATCCGCGTGTCCGCTCATGCACGGCCCACGCTCATGTTCCGCCTCGCCCGGGTCCTGGTACTCGCGCCCGGTCACACGTGAGCGCGCCGGACATGTTGGACCCTATATGTGCAACGTGGGGACAGGTCAGGGACACGCTCCACATCGGCAGGTGCTGACCGGAGATCCATACGGGACAATTTACACGTATTAGCAAACGCTGCCCTCTGTCTGTCAGGCGGTCCAGATCAATGAGCAAGATCCTAAAGCTAAATAAGCTCCCGAAGTGACTCACAGGCACATTTTCAGCTCGATAATGTTCAGTGATATTGGAGGAAATGGATTAAAAAGGGATGGAATTTATTCTGGTAAATCTTTTACATGCAAGGGTCTATTTTCTGCTACACTGAACTGTGTTACTTAAGTTTTTAATCAAAAATAAACACCAGGATTAAGTTTTGTTGATTCCACTCAAACCCTTGTGACTGTTATTGTTGTTATGTTATTTATAAAAACTATTACTACTATAACTACTACTACTACTACTACTACTACTACTACTACTACTACTACTATCACGACTACTGCTACTACTATTACCTCCACGACTACTACTCCTACTATTACCACTACTACCACCACGACTACGGCTACTACTGCTACTACTACTACTACTACTACTAATAATAATAATAATAATACCACTATGCCTACTACTGCTACTGCTACTCCTACTACTACCACCACAACTACTACTACTATGACTACCACTACTACTATTACTACCACTACTACCACCACTACTACTACCACCATTACTACTACTACTCCTACTACTATAACTACTACTACTACTACCACCACCACCACTACTACCTCTACTACCACCACTATTACTACTACCACTACTTCTACTACTACAACTGTTACTGCTATTAATATTACTACTGTTACTCCAACCACTACTCTTCAGTCATTAATGGGTGATACTACTTACTACTGTCTCCATACTGAAGCCTCCTGTGTTAAACCCAGTGAGATAAGTATTCGCAGTACAGTAGTCCACATTTAAAAGCTTAATCCGCAGGCAGAGGCAGTAATTGGTGTGAAACAGGGTCTTTGGGTCAGCCGCCTCCTCTGTTGTGGTTCTATTTCTGGTCTGGATCTCTGGACAGTCTGGCTGGACTCGTGGGTCATATCTCTGTCTCTGTAGCAGCTGGACAGTGGCAGGATCAGGGGATTTGTACCACAGCTGCACGAGACCAAACAGGATTCACTTGCAGTATCTCAGAGTACTGGCTCAAGAACTGTACAAACGTGGTGGATATAGACAGATTTAGTGTGTAATGAACCCAAGTTTTAGTCATTGTTCTGTTAAATAATAAATGCAAAAGCTGGAGACGCGTATGTAATGTTATTTATAGATTTGTATCCTGGTTTTGGTCCTGGTTTGATGCATCCTTCAAAGCCACTTGGGCAAAATGTCAGGTTCTGTGGTCAACCATCGTGCATCGCCCGAGGACCCGTCTCCAGATCTTGAGCTAATCTTTTCAGGTCTACTTAAGCTGGAGGATTTGACCTCCACGGGGACTGGTATGGTTAAGGTCATGCCCATAATGTGCATTTGTCTTGGCCTGTGGTTCTCAAGACTTTTCGCATCAAGTACCAAACAAAAAAAAAAAAAACTTTCAATGGCCGTCGGAACTAAAACATGTCTTTACTTGCTTCCATCTATCGATCATCCCTCCATCTGTATCCATCTGTACGTCCGTCCGTCTGTCTATCTATCCATATCCATCTATGTCCATCTATCTATCTATTCATCGCTCCATGTATATCCTCCACCTGTCCTCCGTCTGTTCATCCGTCTATCATATCTATCTATCTATCTACCAATCTCTCTCTCTCTCTCTCTCTCTCTCTCTCTCTCTATTTATCTTTCTGAGGGATAAAACAGTGAAACATCTACATTATTGTTATACTGTCTGAGTCTAAAAGGATGAATCAAAGTGAGTGTAATTCCTCAATTATTTGTACTTCGGGGAAGTGTGTACCACCTGAAGGATGTTCCACCACTTGTACAAAAGCCCTACTCTACGGAAAGAGAAACTGCTGCGCTTTTACATGAACAAAATGAAAAATATTCCTAAAATGTGCCTTTCATCAAATAAAGTGAAACTCCAAACCCAAATAAAATAAATTTGTTGAGAAAGCGTTTAACTGTCCCCTTTAGTGCCGGAATAAAAAGGATTTTCAGTTTCACTCTGTTCTTCAGAAAACTGGAATACAAAATAGGACGGAACAAATTGAAATGGTGATGGTTTGTCATGAGAACAGCCCCGGAGGCAGTGGGGCAGTGGACCACGCTCCCTTTCTCCCTCTTTTTTCTCTCTCTTTCTCCCTCTTTTTTCTCTCTCTTTCTGTTCTCTCTCCCCCTTCTGTGTCTGTTCATCTTTCTCTCTTTTTGTTTATCCTTCTCTGCCTCTGTCTGTCTCTCTCTTTTCTTTCCTCCCCATTTTCTTTCTGTGTTTCTCTGTCTCTCTTCATCCCTCTTTCCCATTCTGTCCTGTTATTACTAATGTGCACCACTCTTTCTCTTTATCTCTGCTCCCTCTCACTTACTCTCTCTTCACTCTCACTGTCACTGTGTCCTCCTCTCCCTCTGTTTCTCTCTCTTTCTCCCTCTTTTTTCTCTTTCTTTCTTTCTGTTCTCTCTCCCCCTCTCTGTCTGTCCATCTTTCTCTCTTTTTGTTTATCATTCTCTGCCTCTGTCTGTCTCTCTCTTTTCTTTCCTCCCTGTTTTCTCTCTGTTTCTCTGTCTCTCTTCATCCCTCTTCATCCCTTTCCCTTTCTGTCCTCTTATTACTGATGTGCACTGCTGTTTCTCTTTATCTCTGCTCCTTCTCTCTTACTCTATCTCTTCTCTCTCGCTGTCCCTGTGTCCTCCTCTCCCTCTGTTTCTCTCTCTTTCTTCCTGTTTCTCTCTCTCTCTCTCTGTTTATCACTCTGTCTTTCTCACTCTCTTCCTCTCGCTTTGTTTCTCTGTCTTTGCCTCTCCCTCTTTCTTTCTTTCTTTCTTTTTCACTCCCTTTCTTCTTCTCTCTGTGTCCCCGTGTCTCTCATTCTCTCTGTTCCTGTGTTCCTCTCTTCCTCTCTCTCTCTCTTTCTCCCTATTTCTCTCTCTGTGTTTATCACTTTGTCACTCTCACTCTCTTCCCTCTCTTTGTTTCTCTGTCTTTGCCTCTCCCTCTTTCTTTCTCTGTGTCCCCCTCTTCCTCTCTTTTTCTCGCTCTCTCTTTCTCCATTTCTCTCTCTGTTTATTACTCTCTCTCTCACACTGTTCCCTCTCTTCCTCTCTCTTTGTTTCTCTGTCTCTGCCTCTTTCTCTTTTCGCTCTTCCCCATTTTCTCTCTGTGTCCCCACTTCTCTCCCTCCCTTCCCCACTCTCTCCTCTGTTACACCTCTCTCTCACTCTCTGTACCTCTCTTCCCTCTCTCTTTGTTTCTCTGTCTTTGCCTCTCTCTTCTCTCTTTCTTACTCCCTCTCTTCCCCCTGCCCCCTCCTCTTTTTCTCTCTCTCTTTCTCTGTTTCCCCCATTTTCTCCTCTGTTATTATTAATATGGACCACTTTCTCTCTTTCCCTCTCATTCTCTGTCGCTTCTCTCTCTCTTTGTTTATCACTCTTTCTTACCCCCCTATTTCTCTCAGTCTCTCCCCCACTTTCTCCTCTGTTGTTATTCATGTGGACCACTTTCTCTCATTCTCTCTCCCTCCCTCTATTTATCCCTCTATCCTCTGTTATTATCGATGTGGGCCACGCCGGTTACCCATCAGCCATCTGTTCGGTGCTACCCCTGTGCGCTGGCGGGGCATCCGGTGCACGAGCCGAGCCAAGAGCTGCAGAAGAATCCTGGAAGTCTGCAGTGATATGATGTATCTGCCAATCATTCGTCCAGTCGCTGTTGGACGACCTGCAAAAAGGATCCCTCTGGGCCCAATGGTGCAAACACAGCAGATACAAAGTGATGGGTTTGTCAACAAAAATGTCACACTGGAGGATTAGAATAGGCAATTGAATCAGAATTGTTATTTTATTGAGGGCCTTAGCTACAAATTGCAAAATATCAAGTCTGTAAGTAAACTAAAAATATCCTTATTGCTCTAAAAACAAAAAAGGTGCTATTGCCCCATTACTTTACTGGTGTCAGTCGTGGAAACAGCTCCTGTCAGGTCCAGGGCCAGAGCCACATCACTTCCTGCATTTTCATGGTGTTTATTACATTTGGATTTGTACATTTTGAGTGAAATTTAAATAAAAAATAGCAAGGGATGTACAATTTATGCAGACCAAGATGCATAATTTGTCATTTGTTTGAGAAATAACTGGACTTTTTCAATTGCTACAAACATAGGCACACAAAATGTGAATCATCTTGACTCACTACACTCTTTGGCAAAGTTTTGACCAATGAAAATGAATGGAGCGCATGTGTTTGCAGAAAACAAAGTTCCCATTGGCCAGTCGTTTTCCTGGCGTCATCAGGCAGTGTGACAGCATGTGACGTAGGATAGTACCAGAAATTTGCTCAGAAAGCTGCAACTCCCAGCTTTTCAAGGGGAAAAAAGCATGTTTCTGTATTTTATGGTTGGAAAGTTATGCACGGTTATAAAAAACATATTCCCAGGTATTATATACGATCATTTTGGGCTGGAACGGTTATTTCCTGCACCCTATACACCTCTCCCACACCCCCAAACCAGGTAATTTTGGACTGAACATGCAGGCCACTGTCCAAACTCTGCATTTAATCACAAATTTCACCTAGTTTCTGTCACTGTGGCATGAAATCTTAATTTTTTTAAGGGAGTTTCTAAAGTTTCCATTTTTTCCTCATCTTTTTCACAGGGCATGTTTGCTTTTCTCTTATGTTATATCAGACTATGCATTATACTGTGGGTTAAAACATAACATTTGAAGTCTTAGCTTTAAATTCATTCTTATATTTGTGATTTTTGGGATATTTCTTGTCATTTTCAAGGAACCCATTTTTTTTGTTTTTATGGTTTTGTTTACAGATAGGCTGTTTTTACATAGGGACATAGCACTTCAGATTTGAATGGCCACAGAAACACCATGAAATGATTGTTTTTGCTCCAACCTTTCAGACTGTCATTAATTATTAATGATTAAGATCACAATCAAAGAAAATTGTAATTTTAATGTAGTTCGCAAAGGCTGCAATTTACTTACCTGCCCAGCCAGAACTGAACACTTTGACAGATCCTCCACTAGAAAAGTTACACAATGCAGCTTCAAGTTCAAACGAATAGCATCAAAATATACTGTAAAACTTTTGACAGTTCTGCTTTGGGGAACATCTCTTTCCTTCTCATTAATTGCTTGTGTTAGCCGGACAGCATCCACTAAACATTGATTCCGTCTGAAATATAATCACAAATGAAGCACCAAGACACAAATGAGCATCGAACTTACCGTCAATACCCCTCACATCACATTACACTCGATTACCTCCATCATAATGCCATTAACCGCCTAGAAATGCACTTTTGATTCAATTTGACATCTCCAGACATGATTCCCCGCAGACTGGCCCAGCGGCTCGTGTGATTGGCCGGTTGCTGGTCACATGTCCCTCTCCCTCTCCCTTGGTTTATTGTCCCAGCTGGGATCGTATGGCCACATGTGCGAGAAGAGGCGGTGTTTGTTTGGTAACATTTGGCTCTGTGGTGTTAATTATCACTATATACGTACGTGTTAAGGGTCCCAAAGATTTTCCAGGGGGCCTCAAAGCTGAATGTGCATCTGACGTAAAATATTGCTGGAAAAAACCCATAGATTTCTAGCATCACGGCGTTCCCTCGTCAGGATTGGCGATAGCGCTCCATCTACTGGCAACTGAGGGAATTACAATGGGGAAAAACAAAAGCAAGACACGCTAATGAGATAATTATGTTGGCGTGCAGAACATGATTTGACTCCTGAAATGCTCAAAAAGAGTCTGATTGTGATTTGTGAACTTAAAAACTGCGTAGGAGACATCTGGATTTCTACCTGTGATGCGAGTGCGAAGAGTGAAATAAACATGCATTCTTGTGGCTTTAATTGCCTTTTACTTTTGGTCACTTTGGGATTGATTGATATTTCACATTTTATAACTTAAAATAAAATATGCTTTATAAATGTCACTTCTGTTTGCGATCAGACGTTGGAGCTCCCTCTGGTGTCAGCAATGGGAATGAACAATCAGGAAGTAAACAAATGAAGTCCTTATCACTCTTGAATGCTATCCTAACAGAACCATACTTTAGTTATGAACACAATAGGCGCTATTCACGCTTACGTCACAAACCAGAAGATGTTTGGAAACATGCAATTACAACTTCTGGCCTATTTGCAGTAGTTGCACCTATTACTACTGCGAATAAACCAGAAGTACCACCTGCCGGAAGTTGTAACTGCCTTTTTTCAAACATCTTCCTGGTTTGTGACGTCACATGAATAGAGCCTATATGATGCAGAATTTCAGTGATGGTTTATGGGCTCAAAATCTGCACAGACTTTTAACTATGACGCAACAAACCGGGCAAAATGCAAACAGAGCTCTTCTGGGTGCTCAGAGAAGACAACTTTGGAATAATGCAACTTGTGTAGCTGAAATAAAACTGCAACTCCAGGCATGTTTTTTGATGACGGGACAACAGTTGAGCATGGTTGAAATCTCTCTCCTTTAGCGTGAAAGAGCAGAAAGAATTGTATCATCTGGGTTTTTTTGTAAGTCGTATAATAAATTTCATTGACATTTTTCATATTAAACCCCTCCATCAACACAGGCCCCTCTCTAAGCTAACAACAGCCCTGGTAGACAATGGCGTGTTTGCAAACATTTGGCTCTGCGTAGTCCTGTTTAATCCTATGAAACCCGCCTTTTCCAAGAAGATCCCCCTCCCTCCCCGGCCCCTGCCCCACAGACGCTCACCAGACCCGGGCTTTGGCGCTCCGAAGCAGGTGTCATGAATTACTGCTGGTCCAGAAGCCAACAGAAGGGGTCAAATGTGGGAGAGAGGATGCCAAGTGTATAGTGCAGACTGGGAGATTATGGAGATAAAGATATTAGTTCAAGCTTTTGCCATATTGCGGTGGTCCTAGAGTGGATGAAAAGGGGGTATATTGTGGTGTTAAAGCAGAACTATTCTGCAAAATTTACTTTTTAGAGCTTTTAAGCATGCTAACGCTGTTTCTCCTTCTCATTTTATTTGTTTTGGACTGATTTGTGCATGTTTGAGTAATCTTTAATCTCTTATTTTCAAGAAACCACCTGTATATGCCCACTGCTCTGTACTTACTTCGTTCTCCAATTTTATTTTCGTAATTGATTGACAAACGTAGGATCTGGAAGTGTCGTGTAGCCATTTTGGTACAAACAGAAAAAACATGTTTGCTACTTGCAAACATGACATGCAGCTATACATAGGAGAGGCTACATGGCTTTTTGTTATGTTCTTTTTTCTTTTTGTGTTGTTTAGTGCCACTAAAGGATGAGTCAGGTACAGAGGATGAACTTCCCTATGGGCACAATAAAGTAACCTTAAATAGCATACAAAGCTCACTTGGTTAATAAGTGCACACAACTTTCAGAGGACAGAGCAGAGTTTTGCTGTTGCAATAATAAAACAATTAAGTATGTAAGCATAATAATATAAATACAGTATATCACAGTTATATACAAGAGGTTGGAAGAAGGAACCACTGCAAATATGATATAATGATTGACTGTTACATGAGGGGGAGTAGTTGTACAGTTGTAGGGAGTATTATCTCTTACATATCTCTTACATTATCTGTTACATAAGAGTGAATTATTGGGCAGTTGTAGAGAGTCTTATCTGTTTTATAAACATGCATTGTTGGACACTTGTAGGGAGTATTATCTACTACATGAGGGTGATTTGTTGTACAGTTGTAGGGAGTATTAACTGTTACATAAGAGTGAATTGTCGTACAGTTGTAGGGAGTATTATCTGTTGCATAAGGGTGAGTTGTATAGTTGTAGGCAGTATTATCTGTTACCTAAGGGTGAGCTATTGGACAGTTTTAAGGAGTAGGGATTACGCAGACTTCTAATTTTGCTCGAGTACACGGAAGAAAATGTGGCAGAGCCTCTGTAAAATCACAAATATTTGTTTGAGTTTTCTTTTAATGCCACCACCCTGTATGATGAAAAAAAAGGACGAAAGAATAAATAAATTGCAGCCAGTGCGTGCCTCCCTGTGGCACAAATCCATGCTAATGAGTGACCTGTTTGCCTGGCCACACTTAGGCTATAAACGCCATCCATGCTACAGATTTATACTGCGCTTTAACATAACAGCCACTGCATAAGGATTCCACAGACAGCCTCCGCTCCGCCGTGGGGACTTTGTATAATTGTATTTCACGCCGTTCGACTTCCTGGGGCTTGTTAGATCTGATTCATTTGTTTAGCATTTTAATGGAGGCTATTATTTTTCAAGCTTTATTATGGGACTTCATTGCGTCGTGTTACTTTTACGATTGTTTTTATTGTTACTCAGACGTATTAGAAATGACGGCGCTGGTTTACGATGACGAGTAAACAGGTTGTTGGGGGTTAATATCACTAGCTCTGCTGTTTGCCTTGGGGCTTGTGATTCCAGTTCGAAGCTGTGCAATGTGGGGGTAGGAAGACAGCGGACTTACTTCTTTTGTAAGGATTTTAGATGAATATTGCATTTTAAAATCTGCAAATTAACATAATGACTCACGGGTGTTGCATATTATAACTGTATAGCAGGTCCAAGCACTATGCAAGCCAAATATGTTCTTTAACCCTGTAAAGCCCACACCATTAAATAATTAGCAGAAAATTCCAATTCTTTGAACTTGGAGCCTTTATTGGTCCCTCTAAACAAACAAACAAAAAAAATTCAAATATCATTTTCCATATATTATTATTTATGGAAATCTTGTATTGTCAGTGGAGCACCCTCTAATCAGTGAATCACACCCACTGTTGGATTATTTGTGCACTGCATGTATCTGATTGTATACATCAGGTTTTTCAGGGAAAAAATGTCACACTGCTCATGTGGAGGGCTGAAAAACTCATGTATCAAATATGATACGTTTGGCGTTATAGGGTTAATACATTTAGTACTTTAGAAACTGTTTTCATTTCATACAATGAGTTGAGAAGAATCAGAATTAGTATGACTTTTTCTTCTTTTACAAATGCAGAGTATCGTGTAGACAATGCTAATATACAAATACAAGTGCAAAGTATAGACTAGACCAGACCTGGGCATTGTACAGCTCCCGAGCCACATTGGTGGACTCTGACCGGCCCCTTTAAGCTAATTTGGAATTGCAAAACATATTTTATAATTTTACCTAATTTTACCTCAGACAAAGGCTGCATTGCTTTTATTTTAGAGTTTTTTTAATTACTTTTTTGTAAGCCAACCGTTTGGTTTTGTTTATTTTATGTTTTTTTGAGCATAGTGCACAAAACCATATGTACAGACATGCAAACTCCAAATACAAGAAACAAAAGGAAAGAAAATTTAAACAAAGATGATCAAATTTGTTTACATGCCCGAAAAGGAGTGGGAGGAAGTAAAAAATGTATTAAATCCCACACCTTCTCCAAATTTAAAAAGTTGGTCCTTTTTCACTTCCTGTTTGTCTTTCATTAGGACTTAACCAAGCAACTTTACAGACCTAAGTCATTGTTCACATTTAAATTATACTGTTCTGATCAACCACAGTAAACATTAGATATTTCTTTTCAAACCAACAATAACAATAAGTATCTCAAAAAGAAGCTTCTTCATAAGTACAGTGTGACAAAGTAATTTCTTTAAACATTTTTTAAACTTTTGAATTTAGACATTCCTTGAGCTCCACATTTAACTTATCCCACAATCTTACTCCACAAACAGAGATACAGAAACCTCTCCTCCTTGTAACTTTATAATTAAGTTTCCCTCTCAAATGAACCCCCTTCCCTCTCTGTGAACAACCTTGAATATCCTCACTGAACCTCACTTTTTCATTGCTCAGTCATAACATACACTCTGACAAATCTTACCAGCTTGTCAAAACAATGCTATTCACTGCTTTGTATAAAGAAATGCAATTATTATTATTATACAGAATTGAGTTAGGCATTTTGGCCCGGCCCTCCACAATACTTTTTGTTTCTCTTGTAGCACCACGAAAAAAATAATTGGTCACATGGCCACATTTTTATAGACCTTTTCTACCTTCAAAGCACTCAGAGCACTTTACAACAAGGAACCGCTCACCCGTTCACACACACACTCATACACCAGTGTACGCAGACACGGGGCGAGGTGGGTTAAGTGTCTTGCCCAAGGACACAAAGACAGCATTCATCTGTGGGAGTTGGAATCACACCAGCCAACCTGTGGGTCAATGGATCTGACCGCTCACCAGTGATGTTTATTTTGAGAGCGGGAATTGCTCGCCTCTGGACTAGACAATGCTAACTGTGATATGCAAATACAAATGCAAGGTATAGAGTCAGTTCATCTTCTTCTGCTGTATCTGGCTGGGCCACAGGGGCAGCAGTTTGCCACCCAGCCCTCTAACCAGTCCGCTAACTTTCAAAACATAAATACATTTAAAAAAAAAACAATAAATAGTATAAGTATAGTATGGTAAATGGTCATTTTTATACAGCGCTATTCCACCTTCAAGGCACTCAAAGCGCTTTACAACAAGGAACCACCCACCCATTCACACACACATTCATACGCCAGAGTACACAGACATTGGGGGCAAGGTGGGTTAAGTGTCTTGCCCAAGGACACAACGACAGCTTTCACCTGTGGGAGCTGGAATCACACCACCAACCTCTGGGTCAGTGAATGTCTACGCCGAGAGCAAGATTTGAACCACCAATCTTTGGTGGAGAAACACTCTACCAACTGAACTCTTTGCACTTTGCACAAACAAACAATGCCCACTTGTTCAGGAAAGTAAAATAAATATAAAAACACAATGTAATTTAATACAAAACAACAGGGGTGTGCTAGGTTACAGTAATAATATTCCATTTTCCGAGAAGCGAAATACATTGCAAAACATCTGTGAGAGAGCAGAACCTGAGCATTCTGGGTAAACAGTCAGCTAACGATCCGCTCTGGCTCAACGCTCATCGTTGACCCTTACCTCTCCACACCAGTCCATTCACAAACCCATTCAGCACATTTTTATTATATTTGACACTTTAAAATATCTGAAAAAGAAGACTAGACTTTCTAAGTACCTGTTTCAATTTGGCCATAGTGCAGCTAAGTGTCCAGCCCTATTGAACGGTCTGCATACGCTGTGTAAAGAGCTCTTTGGATAATGCCGCTCTGTCTGATGGAGGAGCCACCTGCTCCGAGCAGACAGAGGTTTTGGTCAATGGCTCTTATAGGTTCTAAAGTATCCTTTTCTCAACCACTATGAGACAAAGTTAAATGAATGAGATGCTGGTGGTTTGTTCATGGGTTAATTGGAGATCGTGAAGAGGTGTGGTGTGAAGAAGGACTGGTGATTTGGGTTTACGTTAATCCAGCTATTTCAACTATAGCCTTCCAGAAGTTTTGAGTTATCAGTAGTATTTTAGCAGTCAAACTTGGATTCTGCTTGGACGTCTGTGGGATTTTACACAAAAACATGGAGCCTTCTTGCTGTGAGGCTCTCCATGACCGTGCTGCGTTCAAGTATGAATTAATCTTTGTTCATCAACTACTATAGTATGTGCGGCCGAATATGAGTTAGAAAATCCATCTATAGGATATGGTTTTGAAGTCCTGGTGTAGTCCAAGCTTGAAGTTAGTTTTGTCTGGATATAGTCATTCAGTCCTTAGTTTGATAACTTGGGTTCTGTCCAGTTACTGAGCTTTTTGTCTTTTTGCTCCATCTTATTAAATTACCATTTGAACTGTTGTCCAAGTAATTTCCATTGAGGATCAATAAAGTTTATTTTAGGTTATGTTTACACTGAAATGAATCTCCATATCACCATATCAGAAACGATTTGCAAGCATGAAAACAGTCTTTTCATGGACCGACAACAATGTTCAGTTTCTAGCTACGGTTTCCCGTATGTCTAGGGTTTGTTTAAACTGTTTTCCGCAATAGCATCACATGACCGATGTCATGAACCCGGCGAATCAGGAAGGCACAAGTCACAGTGACGTGGACCCATAAGGACGGCAACTAGAACTCCTACGTCAGTGTATCACTGTCTTCAGTCGTCCACACAGTGCCGAATCAGATCTGTACTCAGTTGTACTCAGATTGTTCTGTCTCTGGAGCTGTTTTCCATCGGATTAGTGTGGACGAACACTGCATCTGCAATGAAAACAGCTCAAATACGTACAAGTGTTGATGGGGCCTAAGTTTAAGTTATATAAAGAAGTGCACTGAAGGAGTTTGACGTCACCCGTAGCGTTCAGCTGAACATCAATTGAAAATCCTAGCAACCAAAGAGCCAATCAGAAGCGAGGGTGTTAAAGGTAACACCCTTTCTTGCCATTCTCCGCCCTTCCCCAACCTTCCCCGTCTGCTGGTTTGGCAGGAGGCAAGCGCTTAGCAATGCTGTCAATCAAACCTGTTGGTAAATGGTTCATTGGTCTGTTTTTTTAACGGGAAAAAAACTGCAAAATAAAAACCCCAGGATCATGTCGACAGCAGCAGAGAGTTACTGAGAGATGGGCGACATTTTTTATAACAATGTGAATTGGAGCCAGTGTCGCACTCTTGCTCACTTTCTATTCGGAATGTGGTAATCTGTACAGACGGTGATCAAATTTTAGCATCCAGAAAAGCCAATATATCCCTTAATTTGAACATAACTCTGACTAAAAGCTGAAGAACCCCTGATTTATAAGCACAATAAAACAAACAATTCTATATAAAATCCATTAAAACTCTGGATTCCCCCCTGTATGCTAAACGCTACTTGACGACATCATTGCCAGGAGACACATTGACATAACAGTTTAGTGGGAACATCTGGCCGTGTCATGGTGCGCACATCCAGATCCATCTTTGAGAGGGTAATGAGCTGTGCCAGGATGGTTTAGGGGCGCTGGGCTGGGCGGGTGCGCCGGGCTGGGCGGGTGCGCTCCTGTCGCAGTGTGCGTGGGACAAGCGCGCCATCTGTACAGCTTCTAGGGCAGGGCGGTGTGCTGTGACGAATTGGAGCTGGTGGATCTACACAGACGTAAATGTGTTAAATGAGAGAGTTATGGGGACGGTTGTGGTGGAGGGGTGCAAAGATTGTAAAATTATGTTACACGGATGTTTTTTGCTCATTGAAAATGGATTATAATATGAAAGTATTGTGCGTATAATGAAGTATTCCACTCTTCTACATTCAAACCATCAGTGATTGTTTTATTCTAGCCAACTCAGTCTATGGAACATTTCTTAGTCTAGACCTTGACGCATAACGCACTTATTCATTTAGAACGGTACACGGAGACTCTGAAAGGACGGTGGGTGATGTGTCTTGTCCAAGGACACAATGGCGGTTTGCATTAGCTGTAGGTGCTGCTTGAACCATCACGCATTGGATTACTTCAATATATTTTTCAGCGATTTCCTAAACATACTGGACTATAATAGGAGGAATAATGGACAATTATCACGGTTTTATAAGAGGTTATTGCTAATTCATAAAACAAAGAAGATTTAGGCAAGCCACATAATGAACCACCAATTTAAAGGTGACTGACTGTAATGTTCTGATAGAAAAGGAAAGCAGTAGCTCAGTTGGTTTTAGTGTTTATCCACTAGGGCTTTTGGACCCAAAATCGCGATCTCAGACAACACGATTTTGGGATTGTCAAAGCTGCAGTTTTTTTTTTACAGTTCTCCTAACTGACCCAGTTTTTGTTTCGTCAACTATTTCACACATGCAGTGTTTCCCGCAGCGCTTTTTAGATCTGATTTACTCCTGGTTCAGTCCTGGTTTTGTATGGTGTAGTCCTGGTTTAGAACTGGTTTAGTTCCGGCTTAGTACTGGTTTAGCCCTGGTTCAGTTCTGGTTTAGTCCTGGTTTAGATCTGATTTACTCCTGGTTCAGTCCTGGTTTAGTATGGCGTAGTCCTGGTTTAGAACTGGTTTAGTCCTGGTGTAGTCCTGGTTTAGCCCTGGTATAGTTCTGGATTAGACTTGGTTTAGTCCTTGTTTAGACCTGGTTTAGTCCTGGTTTACTCCTGGTTCAGTTCCGGTTTAGTCCTGGTTCAGTTCCAGTTTAGTCCTGGTGTAGTCCTGGTTTAGCCCTGGTGTAGTTCTGGTTTAGCCCTGGTTTAGTTCTTGTTTAGACCTGGTTTACTCCTGGTTCAGTTCTGGTTTAGACTAGTGCTGCCACTAACGACTAATTTTCTAACGATTAATCTCTCGACTAATTTTTCGATTAGTCGACTAATCTAAACGACTAATTAAAAAAAAAAAAAACAAGCGGTTAGATTTTCCCGGGAGGTTACCTTGTGTGTGCGAGTTGCAAAGGTTATTGCTGTTATGTCTGTTGTGTGTGCTCATTCGACAATGTTGAACAACGATATGCACACACAATTTAACGAGTATGCACGAGCAACGGTATTCTCAATACCTCATGCATCGTGGTCGTGCTCCCGTGATAAGCCAAAGAAGTCTTACAGAGTGTACAAACCACTCTATCACCATCTGTCCGAAAGTATTCCCAGACTTTCGAGGCTTTAGGTCTTGGTCTAGAAGAAGTCGCCACTGTTCTTGGATCCGACTCTGACCCACCGGCCGCTGCCATTTTCATACCGCTCTCAAATGCTCAAATGGGGGAAGGGGGAAGAGAGAAAGAGAGAGACCAGCCAGCAGAGTGCGCACGGCAAATACTTCCTCAAGTTTGTTTTCTTTGGCGGTGCCATTATATACCACTGCTGTTAGCTTTTGGTGAAGCCGAGGTTAGCCACCTCGGCGTCAACCCCGGATGTAGCCGCTGTCAGTGCGCACCGGGATGCGACAGTAGCGGCAGCGCAAGGGCAAGTAAAAGTCGATCACCGCGGGTCTCTGAAGGACAGCTCCGGCGCCTCCAAGTGTGCACCCCCAGTCGCGGCCGAGAACACGCAAAAGCGAAGTCCACTGCGCGCCCGCACCGCAGCGCCCGCAGCGCGGGGCCCAGCAAACAAGGAAACAGGTGAGCACGCGTCTTCCCACGTTTTCCCCCGGGGACCGTGCTCTCAGGGACGGACCTGCTCCGTCACAGAGACCAAAAATAAATAAAGGCGAATATTCGACCAAAAAAATTGTAGTCGACTCATTTTCATATTCGATTACGTCGACAACGTCGAATAATCGCGGCAGCACTAGTTTAGACCTGGTTTCCTCCTGGTTCAGTTCTGGTTTAGTCCTGGTCTAGTCCTAGTTTAGCCCTGGTTTAGTCCTTGTTTAGACCTGGTTTAGTTCCGGTTTAGTCCTGGTTCAGTTCTGGTTTAGTCCTTGTTCAATTCTGGTTAAGTTCTAGTTTAGACCTGGTTCAGTCCTGGTTCAGTCCTGGTTCAGTCCTGGTTCAGTTCTGGTTTAGTCCTGGTTCAGTCCTGTTTTAGTCCATCATTAGTGGAGATTAGCGGTGATTCCTTGATGTAAAGCACTTTGAGTGTCTTGAAGCTGGAAAAGCGCTATATAAAAATGCGAAATGTTATTTTATTTTTGGTATTTCTTTTGACTGGCATATTATTTGGATGTAGGATTCTAAAATTTGGAAATAGTGGTTCTAAATTTGGAAGTATTGGGTTTTTCAATTCTAACTTACTGTACAATTGCATATTTATCTAACTGTTACCATCTCTTTTTTTCCCTTGCAGGTCATCTCTGCTCTATCACGGATCTCCCACCACAGCATCGCACATATCAAAGGCATCAGGTATGTGTTTATTTAATGGATTTTTTTGTTGCTTTGTTGTCCACTTTTACACTGTACAATCATCCTGCAATCAATTCATGCACCATTTCTACACAGAATTTTGTCATATTATCTTTCTGCTACAACATTTGCCAAACTAACCCTCCAATAGCTTTACCCTTACCCATAAAATTATACACGGGTCCCATATTTTTGCACTATATTTTGAGAGAATCCTCTTTTCAAGTTGAGAGGAGGCGTTTGATTTGTCTATTCACAAAACTGGGACTAAAACACAACCTAGACTAGACAAGGACTTGTATCAATGCAGCAAGGTCCAAGTTTTAGCCCTTTGTTCAGTTCTTTAGCTAGATTTGCTGACTGATTTTCTAAAAATGGAGTACCACAGGGATCGATATTAGGACCAAAATTATTGTTATGTAAATGAAAACTGTACTTATTTATTGAAGAATGTCCTATTGCACATGTAATAACACCGTAAAGTTTGGGGTTAGAGCGTTGGTGTTTTTATTGTTTTATTTAATTTTTAATCCACTTTTCAAACCAAATTATGCACCATTTTTATTGATTTACTAACACAGTGGCAACAATTAACATCTGAATCTCATTTAAAAACATTTTGTCCAATTATCTTTCTGGGGGCGTCAAATATGCTACAACATTTGCCAAACTAACTCTCCAATAGCCTCACCCATAAAACCATACACGGGGTCCCATATTTCCACAGTATATTTCGGAAAAATCTTCCTTTCTAGTTGAGAAAAGGCAATTCTTTCGTCTATTCACAAAACTCATAACCTGGGCTTGACAAGGATGAGCATCAATGCAGCAAGGTCCACCTTTCGGCCCTACTTTCAGTTCTTTAGTTAGATTTACTGACTGATTCCCATGGAGTACCTGGAGTACTGGGACCAAAATTATTGTCCGTTTAAATGAAAACTGTATTTATTTATTGAAGAATGTCTGGTAATGTAATAACATAGTAAAATTTGGGGTTAAAGCGTTGGATTAGGTGTTTTTTTTAATTGTTTCTTATTTAGAAGATTTATTTTTAATCCACTTTTCAAACTAAATTATGCACCATTTTTATTGAGTTACTAACACAGAGGCAACATTTAACATCTGAACCTCATTTAAAAAACATTTTGTCCAATTATCTTTCTGGGGGCGTCAAATATGCCACTACATTTGCCAAACTAGCTCTCCAATAGCCTCACCCATAAAATCATACAGGGGTCCCATATTTCCACAGTATATTCCGGTCGAATCCTCTTTTCTAGTTGAGAGGAGTCACTTGATTCGTCTATTCTCGCGGAGCGGAGCTTGTTGGCACCACATAAAAGGCTGGTTTACGCGCCTGGGTAACGAGCCGAGGGAGCGTGCCCATTAGGAGCTGTGCCAGGAGCAGACAGGGGCCGAGAGGAGCAGGCTCAGGGGAAACAGGGGCCCCGGAAGCTTTATTAGACAAGAGGGAAAGGGATAATGATGGTTTGAGCTGGTTAAAAATGACAAAATCATTTCAAGGACTTTGGTTCAAATTATGCGTGAATGAAAACATATTTTGACTTGTAGCAAAGGCCATAAATTTGTACAATAATTCACGTTAGAAGAACTGAAAGGTGTAATATAGAACATCTGGGTAGTGAAAAGGGGGTATTATAATTCTATGGGGTATTAACTGCGAACACATAACATATTTACATCACCATATTACCTTTTCAGTCAGTCAAGTTTATTTCTATAGCACATTTAAAACAACCTTTTATTGTTTTGAAACTGACATATTCGCCAACGACAACCTTACGATGTTTAATGCAGTAAGTTTCAGTTTTGTTTTTGATGTTCTGAGTTTCCCACCTCCTTTTGCTCTCTGCACTAAGTCACTCCCCCCTCACAGCGCTATAACAACACAGTTTTTATGCGTCCCACGAATAAAATTAAACTACTGCGCATCATATCAGGTTTGTGTGGTTGTAGTCTATTGTTTTGTATCATGTTTTTGCATATTTACGGACGTTTGGTATGTTTTGTGTGCTGAGCCTTGGATATACAAATAGTGCATGGGAAAGATCGCTAGATGACTCAAACATGCATGGTTTTCATGAGAGAACAACGTTATAACATGGTAGAAAGCTCCAAAAAGTCAGTTCTCATAATAAGTCAGTTTAAATGAATAATTTAGGAGAAAAAAAGGTCGTGTTCAGACATTAAAATTGGGACCAAACCTCGAATTTAACCTGGACAAGACTAGTATCAGTGCACTTAAAGTGATATAATAAGGTCCATTACTTGACCCATCCTTCAGTCCTTCTCTGATCTTTCGCTAGGTTTAGGGTTTGTATCTAGCTGGAAGATTAACTTAGGTTTTTGTGCATGTGCCTGTCCAAAATATTTTAAAAAAATCTGGATATCCGGGCAGTGAGCCAGAATGCTAACCACTCTGCTACTAATGTCGTTCCACAATACAGACTGATAAAAAAAAAAAAAGATTACTGATGGAATACCACAGGGATCAATATTAGGACCAAAATGATTGTTATATAAATGAAAACTGTATTTATTATGAATGACCAGTTGCACTTTATTTTACTGCACGTTTTAGTGTGTAACATAACTTGCAATAACGTAGTAAAATTAGACTTGTATTAATTAATTAATTTTTTGTTTGTTTGTGTTCAGAATCAGGAATCAGAATCAGAATTTATTTGTCATTTCAGAATAAAAAATACACAGAAACGAAACACTGCACTCAGGTCCAGGTCAACACCAGCACAAATAAAATAGGAATAAATAGTTTAAAATATTGTATGTCATATACAGTTTTTAAAAATAGCCTCCACTTGCCATCATTTTCTAAAGTGCTTTCCAAGTCAGTATTTTGTGAGGTGCTTTAGTATCCGGGCTTTCTGACAGAATTGATCTGCCTACAGCATCAGGGTAAAGACTGTTCAGAAGTCTGGTGGTCCTGGCCTGTAGGTGGTGCAGTCTTTTGCTTCTGGATGGGTGGTCCTCCATGATGCTGTGGAGCTGTTGATGTAAATGTGTTCAGTGCAGCTCAGATACAGCCGCAGATGTGCTCAGCAGCTCTTATTACCCTCTGCAGAGCTTTCCTCTGCCACAGTGCTGCTGCTGCTGCTGCTGAAACACACAGTCATGTTAGAGGTGAGGATGCCCTCCACCTCAAACCTGTAAAAGGCCTTCAGGATATAGGGGGGCGGTCCTGCTTTTTTGAGGCGCCTCAGAACATAAAGGCATTGATGTGCTTCATTTAATATGTAACTAGTGTTGTTTGACCAGGTGAGATTACTCATGACTTGGACTCAAGAGGAAACAATTTCCAAAACAATTTCCACTGATGTATAGAGGAGAAGGAACACTGCGTTCTTTGTACTTTAATGGTTCTGTATATGATTTTTACTGTCTTAAAACATCAACTAATTCATTTTAAATGGTTTTGCAGTTGTCCGAAGTTATTCCTCACTTATTTTATACATTCTGAATATCCTAAATATTCACCATAACGAGTTTAAAAGCACTTTTCACAAGTCTAAGAGACCAGAGCAGAGTTTTGTCATTATTGTAAAGGTAGAACGCAAGTAAAACTAGCACGGTAATGCTAACTGCGCACTACCTGATGATCACTTCACTTAAAACACTTCACAATTAGATGCAGGCAGTACATTGAGGACTTCTTTTGACTTCATGCTCAAATACATGGGAAAAACTTGGTCTTTGGTATAAAAAAGGGTCATGTAAAAGAACATGATCCATTTCTCTGTGTCTTTTATTTATTTTTTATTCATTTTATTGGCTTTATTTATTTATTTATTGCTATTCTGTGGTTTTGTTCTTATTTTATTTTACTGGTTTTGTTGTTTTAAGACTAATCTGATTAAATCTGAGCATTTATTTTCTCATTATATTATTGTTGTTATTAGTAGGTATTTGTGCAGCACTTTGGAAACAGTTTATTATGAAAGGTGCTAAAAAAGTAATAATAATAAAAATAAAGTAGATTGGATTTCTGTGGAAAAAATAAATGACAATGATGATGTAATAATAGTTAGGATTAGTATCACATGAACCTCATTTTTAACTCTATTCATTATCTGTATCTTATTGAAAAAGACGTTAAGAAATACTGACTGTTACAAACTCTAATAACATCCACTCTTTATATGATATAATATAAGAAATAGGGTTGAGTCTATCATACTCGTGTTTCCTTAAATATTTGGCGTTCCAAATGTTCTTCCCTGTTTGCCGTTGGATTGGAGTGGTCCACACGGAGCCACGACCTTTACTCCATTTCTGCACTTTGGGAAAAATGATTAAACCTGTGCCAAGCCTCTGCAGCTGACCTCAAAACTCCACTGCCAAGAACTTCATGATCATATTCCAGAGAAATTTCCTAAAAAGTCTGGAGCTCAAGTAGACTGTGCCAGGTCACACATATTGCCGACACTCAACAGGTTTTGGAAATATCTCATGACAGTTTTGAATTGTATTATTGTGTATGACGTTATTATTGATTATTGTGAGCTTTAAGCCATGTTAGAACATTGTTACCTCATCAAAAACATGACTTGTGTTTTGTTTCATTCACAGTATATTTGAGTAGCCCTTTATTATTTATCTCCAAATCTCAAAACGCTCTGTTCCACCTCGTGATGTCATGTATGAATGAAACAATACACAACTCCAGATTTACATGATGTTTTTTTTTTTATTCTGAATTGATTGTTCTGCATTAAAAAAATATTCTCCTTTGAGTTTACACGGAAATAATGATTCTGAATCAAGGTTTACATGGAAAACATGTTAAATCAACTCTATTTAATTCCGCTCAACGTCTGGGGGTCGGGAAGGGTTCTGATTGGACAGCGACATGGACAGTATTTACGTCGACTGGAAGAAAACACACACTTCAGCTGCTACCGGCTTTTCTGTCATCTCGGTTTGTCGTTATGCCAAAGACACAAACATGATCCAAACTTTTTTCGCAGTCATTCCGATGATAATGAAACAGCAGCTGGAGAATTCTCTCCTCAGGCTTTACGTCTGTGAGCTGAGGAGGAGAAGGGAAGAGTGTCAGAGAAGGAGGAAGACAAACTTAGTCTAAGGCTGCGACACCTCAGCCCACTCCCACATCCTGCTCACAAATCCAAAGAGATGTGGATGAAAGTCCAAAGGGAGGACTGGTGGAGCCGGATCGCATCAGAAGGGCGACTCAAAGAGCATGAATGACCGGAATTATTTTAAAGAAGAAATAATGTTTACATGATCAAAGAATGAATGAATTTGACTTTAAAACCAGAATAAACCACCTACTTACTAATAATTTTCATTAGGAATTAAGTGTTTACATGGTCTTTTAAAGGCAGAATTAATTTTTATTCAGAATTAAGTGATTTTTATGGATCAGAAATAGTGTAATCTGGGACCATTAACATCTGAGAGAAAACTGAACTATAAACGGTTAAACTAATATAAGAATCCATGCATTTCAGAACATATTTGTAGACGTCTAAACTACAGGGATAGTAGGGTTTGTCGATCGTATGGCAACTGTATTTTATTTCACAACACAGGACAAAATATGACTGAAATATGTATATTTTTGTTCGAGGTTGTGTTTGCATTCATGGCACACATAATATTCCAGAATGCTGAGAAAACAGAGCTGAGGTCGGATAATAAATCTAAAATGGAATTTGCTGTTTCAGATTTCAGATTTGTACTGGTTTACGGTTCATATGATGGTATAATTACTGGGCCTATCCACATTACTGGGCCTATCCACATGAAACAAAAGAAACCACACACAAAGTCCAAAGTGGTGCCATTATTCAAATCCAAAGATGTGGGTTTTGTCACTTGAAAGGATTTTAAGACAAGGTTGATTTGGCAAATTGAAGGTTTGACATTTCTGTTTCATTTGTTTGGAGATTTCTTTCAAACACAGTGAATCTCCCATAAAGTTATAGGACTCATGACGTGAAATTCCACAATGTGAACACAATATCCTTTTATATTGAAATACATTGTTCCTAAAATCAACCATATATTTGATTTAAAGGATTGGAAGGTTGGAAGTCCGCTACCATGGAGATGCTATTGCTTTGCCTATACTGTTCAATTCAAGTCATATTCATTTCAATTATTGGTGTTATTATAGCTAATTTTTCAAGAAGACTCCCACACACTGTCTCACTCTTGGTTTTTTCTTTTATTGATACCACGTTTCAGTTCGTTTGATACATGAGGAAGGTCTGAGGGCCTGAAATGTCATATCATATGAGTGGAGTGTGCTGGAGTTTTCTTGAAAAACAGCTAAGTGCCTCTTCTCCAACGCACCTGTCGCCCATTCAGTTGTGCAGAGACTACACAGAAACATGATTTTATAGCTCAAAATACCTTTAAAAGCATGTATTCTAAGGCTACATTAAGACTGCTGCCTTAAGTGACCCAAATCTGATTTTTTCGTCCCTCTGCGACCTGTATCTGACCTTTTAATGACCGTCTGAACGACACAGATCCAATTTTTTTCAAATGTGACCCAGTCCACTTGGATATGTGCTCCTAAAACTGATAAATATCTGATCTTTTGACGTGCGACTTCAGTCTGAACAGCCAGGTCACATTCATCCGACCTACCGTTACTTTCTACAGACATTCCTGCCACTGCCCCACAAAACTCCACGGCCAGAAACATCGCCCTTCTCAATCTCCTCCTTAAAATAAATAAGATGTACATGTTCCGGCTCTGGTACGAAGCAACTTTAAAATTTCCAGGTCCTTAGTGCATCTGTGTTTAGGCAACTTCCGTAAACACTGAGCACGTTCGCTGAATGTGAATGTCCTCCAATGCTCATGCAAGACACTTTTGGGGTGTTTAAAGTTCACACTGGAGATCACAGACAAGCCCCATTTAACTGGAAATGTGAATGACATCGCAAAAAAATCAGGTTTCACAAAAAAAAAAAATCAGAAATGAGCATGTCTACAGTTTGAACGTAGCCTTAGTGTAATTGTAAGTGGGGTCGCCTCTTCAGAGATCTCACCTGGTGGCATCTGCTGCTTTTTATTGGAGACTGAACAGTTTAATGCCATAGTTTGGAGTATTGGAGATAAATATTTAAAACAAATAACATCTCTACGGAGACAACTAACCAGAAAAGTGACAGAAGACATTCCCTGAGTGTGAATCAGTCAGTAAATGGTCACATTTTTATACAGCGCTTTTCCACCTTCAAGGCACTCAAATCGCTTTACAACAAGGGACCCATTCAGTAACTACCCATTCACACACTCAGACACTGGGGGCGAGGGAGGTTAAGTGTCTTGCCCAAGGGCACAACAACAGCATTCATCTGTGGGAGC
The DNA here is from genome assembly GCA_030686955.1 of Odontamblyopus rebecca. Lineage (NCBI taxonomy): Eukaryota > Metazoa > Chordata > Actinopteri > Gobiiformes > Gobiidae > Odontamblyopus > Odontamblyopus rebecca. Next base: position 21,377,189 of record CM060653.1, on the reverse strand, counting down.
TGGAATCACACCAACCAACCTGTGGGTCAGTGGACAAATGCTCTAAAACTGAGCTACCGTAGCCCCTTGCTAAAGATAGTTATATCAACAAGCTCCAGAAAGGTTCCAGTCTTTACTGTTGCCTTGGGGACAACAACTAAAGACAACAAGAGCCTTTATGTGATCAATACCGTCTCTCATACGTGTGGTGTTTTGGCCCCAGGCAGGGTCAGTGGTTGCATATAAAGGGCCTGTACATGATTTTTCCCCTGTATTTGAGCCAAACGTGTCTTTCCCCAGTACATATATGTTGTATAAGCAGCTGCTGAGGTCAAAATGAGTCCACTGTGTCCTGTGTGCCCCTCATTATAAAGCACTGTATTGTCTGATAATCATGTTTTAGCTTGCTAGTTGCTTTCATGGCAGCAATACTCCACTCTGGCCCCCTGTAAACTCATTGTGGTGAATAAGGAACGTGTAAGGTAAAATGAACACCTTTTTTAACATTTTGAAGACCATCACTCTTGTGGCAATACTAGGGTGACCGGACGTGCCTATTTACCCGAGACAGTCCCAGTTTTGAGCCCTGTGTCCTCTGTCCCATCAAATTGATTCAAAAACAGTGATTTGTCCCAGTTTTATACAAGAAATGTCCCGGGTGTCCCTATTTTGACCAATTTGATATAAACCTGGACTAAATCAGGACTAATCTAAGACTAAACCAGGACAACATCAGGTCTAAACCAGGACTGTCACAATTTTTGACTAATCTGATCCCTGCCAACAGTAAAGAGGAGCATACATTGTCATTTTTCTAGCCAAAATACAGAAAACCGTGTTTGCAAATCACCATAACGCAGCAGCATCATAACGGCTTAAAGTTCACAAGAGTCACTGTTGCATAATATAGGACCTTCAGGTACAACTTTAGCAGGTGTACACTTGTAAATGACAATAATTCTAGCCGTAAAACTACAGTCGTCCCTCACTATGTGGTGCACCTTTCACGGCCTTTCTGTTTTGCAGATTTTTTTTGTCAAATTTACATACATATTTGATTTCTAGCAGCGTGACTCTGAGGTGCTGTATGTTTGCAAGTTTTCTCCCAGACGAAACCCACAATTTCGACGAAACTTTCAGCACCGACAAAGCGGTAGCACCCAAAAGGCAGAGGAAGATACTAACCATCGCACAAAAAATTGGACTTCTGGACAAGCTGAAGGAAGGTAGAAGTTACGTGGCTGTAGGGCACCATTACGGGATAAATGAATCTTTGGTTTGTTACATAAAGAAGAAGGAAAATAACATAAGGATGACAGCAGCAATAAGATCTACGAAAGTTTGAACTTTGAGAGTGTTTAAACAAGACAGAAAAGTGAGAAAATGTTAATGCCTGTCTGAGAAAAGTGTATAAAGCGTGTGGTGAGGGGTTTTACAGCCTTAAAACATATATAATAATTGTAAAAAGTAAAGCTGATTACTTTGCGGATTTTGCCTATCGCGGATTATTTTTAGAACGTAACCCTCGCGATAAACGAGGGACCACTGTGACCGTACTTTAACGCGAATACAAATATTCAGTAGCAAGAATCCATTAACCCCTGACTTAGCCTATATGCAGAAAGCAAATGTCAAAGCCTACACAATATGTAACATCAACACACGCTGTAATTCCGTGACACGTGTAGTTTAACCCTCTGCGCCCTTTATAATGTTTGTCACCCACGCTCCACCGGATCCGCTCCGAGGGTTGAGTTCTTCCTGCTCCCGAAGGTGAAAGGTCGTGTCACTCATGGTCTGGTTCACCGGGCTGTCCTTGAGAACCCACAGCTCGTACACAGAGAGTAATGGACCTGCTGCTCACAGTGTGTACACAAGCAGAGAGTAGAGGAGCAGATGACATTTGTAGAGGTTTGGGGGTTGTGTTGTGGCATCAAGTTCTTGTTTTGATCATCTGAATCAAGCATCAGAAGTCGAAAGTTTTAACTTAACTTTTCTCATGTTGAAAATTCTCTACAAACTTGATTTCATGATGTTTCAAAAGTGACTGGATGATTTTTATGGATGATTTGATTACAGAAAACAGCATGCACTTAGACTAATGATGGGACTTTCAGCTCTTTTATGGGAGCCAAATCTTTGGACCCAGAGCCGTTCAAAAGATTGGCTATTTTTATGTTTATTTATATGACAGAAACCTACAAAATAATCACAAGAGAGAAATGACAAAGGCAAAAATCTACTTGAAGTGCTTCAAACTGAGTGGGTGTGCGTTTACGCTTTGAAATGATGAATTCTGTAAATAAAAAGTTGCACTACAATATTTATTATTAAAACACTATCTGTTATTATGATGCCTGACATGTTTTTTTGTGTTCAGAGCTTTGTGTGTTGGTTGAGTGTTAATCAATATAAAAATGTGTACAAAGTAGAAAGCTTTGGTTCTTTAGAGGGAGATATCTGTTTCTAACTGTTCATGTTAAAGGTGCATTATGTAACTTTTTTGGTTGGTTGGAAAAATGACATCCCCATTGCTCTGCCTGGAATGTTCCACAGTATCACATTAAACAACTCTACCTTACATTTATTCAATTACAGGTGGTTTTATAGCTAAAAAATGCCTAGAAAAACGCATTCTGACTCTTCTGGGGTCGCCTCTCCACAGATCTGACCTGTAACTTGGTCTGGTTTGGTCTCCATGAAGATTTACAGGGTTAATGTCATACTGTGAAACATTCCAGACAAAGCAACAGGCTCTACACAGGAAAAAAACAAGATCTTGGTAAGTTAAAATGACTTAAATTAAGAACATTTTACCTTATTTGAGTAGATTCATCTTGACCAGTAAAATGATCTGCCAGTGGAATAAGTGTTTTTTTCTTAATTCAAGCAACATTCGATTTAAGTGAAAATAGCTGTTGTTTTTCTTAATATTAAGTGAAGCAAGATGCAGTCTTGTTCCACTGGCAGATTATTTTACTTGTCAAGTGAAATTTACTCAAATCACAATAAAACTTTCTTAATCCATGTCATTTTAGCTTGACTAGATTTTGTTTTTTGCTGTGTATTCATGTGACGTTTGGAAAGATGCAATTACAACTTCCGGCGGGCGGTACTTCCGGTCTCATCGCAGTAGTATTCGGTGTAACTACTGCAAATAGACCAATAAGACAGAAACTACCACCCGCCGGAAGTTGTAACATGCATCTTTCCACACATCTTCCTGGTTTGTGATGTAAGCGTGAATAGAGACTATAACATCTCCACAGAGAAGAGCATTTGATGGACCATCTACCAGAAAACTTACACAATGCACCTTTTAGACATTCAGTTAATACATCCCATAACCAATCAAAACATTTAAAGACTATACTCGATAGTTTTTCATGTAATAATGTAAAACTGATCTCTGCTCTGTACAAATATATGGTAAAAACTGCTCATACAATCAAAATGGGACCTCTGTGTGCTGTCTTCATCTAATTTTGATTTGTTTTTATCATCTGCGAACCGGGAAGTAATGCTGGAGCGCAGTTAGCATGCTAGTTGTCATTAACATTATCATGACCACAAAACTTCACTCTGGTTTCTTAAAGTTGTGGAATGAACTTGGACATTTTTCTCAGTGAACCATTCACTGAAATATCACTCTTGTGCATTTTGGGTCGCCCTTCATTAGTATTACCGTGTGCTTTTTGTAGAACACTAACCACTCTGCAAGCGTACTTCCTCCAACTTAATTCCTTTCATATAAAGCACTGTTAAGAGTTTATACTGCCAGACCGTTCCTCATCCATTATTAAGCGCCACCTCCCCAGTGTGTCCATTGCCTCCACACATCTGTAGTGTTATCGTGGCGTTCCTGTGGCTGTGTTCTTGTGCCTATGGGCCTGAGCATTGACATCCCGGAGCAGAGCATTGATCGTGTGTTTAGTGTGTGCTGCTGTAATGGCCCCCGATAGTTCTTGTCACTGTCACTGTGTCAGCAAGAGGCCACTCGGCTCAGAACCGCTGCGCTCGACACTTTTCAAAGGGCCTGTATGTACACACTGCAAGATTGACTTATTTTAGCTTGTAAAAGGGTTTGAGTGTTATATCTTTAGCGTAAATGTGCAAAGTAATGTATATAGTTTTGTTTGTGGTGTTCCTTAGTTGTCCAAATGGGGGTTATTGATTTCGAATCCTTGTATCTTCATAAAGCTTGTCATAAACTTTGCTCGTTTTGCTTTAAAAGATGTGTTGGAACAGGAGCACTCTGAATTAAGTTGAGATTGAGATCAAACATTATCATCTGGGACGGCTCTCACTGAAAAATATCGGGAGAAAAAAAAATGCTATGATGATTATTTGAATCCAATTGAAGTGTCACAACAGTGGAACAAGGCGAAAAAGTCAAACTTTTAGTTACGTTTACACTGAAATGAATCACTGTATCGGAAACGATTTGCGTTTGAAACACTAGTCACATGATTAGGCTGGCATCACCACATCACAACGTCATGATGTCGGCAATCAAGTATTTAAGGCTTTCACATGCGCAGTGGGAAATCGACAAAGCTAATGCTAAGGCTTTTCCAGACACTAATGAGTGAGCCAGGCAGAGTGGTTTGTTTGTTAGACTCGTGGCTGTTGTAAGATGGGTTAAAGTGGTGTTAAGCCTCTTCAGTGTGAAGCAAATTGGCGTTTTATGTGGAAGTTAAGAACTTGCCCCAATCACTACACTAGTTTGTTGCCTTGACAGGTTCACTGTCACAGTGAGATCTCTGCTGAGGCAACACTGATTTGTGCTGTTTTTTGGCTTCTGACAGTATTTGACCACCTCTACCAATGGACTTTAGCTTCAAAAGTGCCAGAGTTCCCCTTTAAATAAAAATGTACCCATCTACTGTCGAGCGAATGAATCCTAATGCTGCAAGGTCAGACAGTTCCCACAAAGTGTAACTGGCTGATGAATCAGGCTAGAAAAATACCATAGTCTGTTTTACTGCATGACATGAGTTGCGGTTTAGTAGTAAATAGTATTTTTCCACACATCATTCCAGGCAAAGCAATATCATCTCAATAAAGACCAGCAGGCACATATCTGCAGAAAACTACTCAGTCAAAATTAATCATGACATCTTTTCTCGAATAAACAACTTCAATAATTACAGTTAATTTTTCACTACACGCATGAACAGTTTAGTATTTGCATCATATTTCAACACTTGTGAATGAAGACCGGGTCATATCACAGGATTTTGTGTTCGTCTTTTCCCCTTGAATCCTCTAAAATCCTCTTTGGCTCAGCCCCCTGTCCCAGGACATGACCCTGGGTTATCTCAGCTTTAATCCGGACTCGCCCACATACTGTTTCTGACCCGGCCCAGTGCTCTCTGTCCATGTCTCTGCGCCGTCCTCAAACCACCCCACATGTAACCTTCAACTCACGGACCCCCGGGACCCTCTGGTGCTCAGGTTCCCTCTTCCTGCTGCTGTCCGTGGGAGTTTTGGCGGAGTAATGGCCGAGAAGTCACAAGGGAAAGAGACGGGGCCTGGGGACAGACAGTTAATCCTGTGCGGTACTGAGGAAAATATATCATAGCAAAGCAAGGCAAGTTTATTTGTTTAGCACAATTCGTACACAAAGTAATTCAAAGTGCTTTACAGAACCAGAAATACATTAAAATCACAATACAAACTAATCAAAACATAAATAATTATTATACAATTTTAAAATAGAGACAGACATTAAATTAGAGAGAATTAGAGAGAAGAGAAGAGTGAAAACCTTAGCGTCTCACTTGCCATAGGAATGTACAAGTGATAATGTAAATAAATATTAGAATGTGTGAAAGCAAAAGTACTGGCTGTAAGATAACTTTTACTCCAGTAGTGATACAATTAACTAGTAATAAAGTATTTTGGATTTTTTATTTAACCTTTATTTAACCAGGAAAGTCCCATTGAGATTACTAATCTCGTTTTCAAGGGAGTCCTGGGCATCCACACTCCACTTTCATACTAGTTTCATACTAGGCAAGTGTCTTGCCTAAGGACACAACAACAGTTTTTGCAACTGGCGCCCCCCTGTGGCACCTGGAATTCCCATTGGTCTTCCATCCAAGTACTAACCAGGCCCGGCCTGCGGAGCTTCTGAGATCTGACAAAATCAGGTTTTGACAAACCGGTATGGCCACAAATATACAGGATTAATAAATCCATCCATCCATCTTCTCCCGCTTAATCCAGCTGGGTCACGGGGGCAGCTGCCCAATCCTCATAGCACCTGACCCCCCCTATGAACCCCTCTGCAGGTGGTGAGCCCACAGGAGGGTGGACATCATGGTCTTTGATGTTAGTTCATAGGGGTGCGAGGATTAATAAATGAGTTGATTAATTATAATTCACAATACAAACCCATGTTCTTCTAACACTTAATGATATGAACAATATGCAAATCTACATTTGTTAGGAACAACAGCAGTAACACCAGTGAAGACAGATATATACAGTTGATAGATAGTCCAAGTGATACGATTCAACAGATCAAATGGCCGTCACTGGAAGAAAGAAGAGAAATTAACGATTTGGTAATGTACCATCGGATTGTGAAAAAGAGAGTGTGCAGACCAAGTGAATAGTTCCGTACACCATCAGGAAACAACTACAACCTGAGGGGAGGGCAAATCCAACCTGTTTCCAAATTGACCACCAAGCAATAAAACAGTACCAGTACTCCTTCCAGAGAACAACTCCCAAGTGGAATAGGTTACCAGAAGAGACAACTGAACTGGAGGAACCACGCCAAGAGATCGCATCACTAGTACTGGGTCTGCCCCCTGCCAAAGCTCCAGCATCCAACTAAAAGATAGATGGAGAGATAGATAGATCTATCCTTTGACTTTAACCTTTGAAATAATGCATCACGTGTGGTTTGCCCAGTGTATTCCATTGATGTTTCGTAAATTGGTGTTAAAAAATAGATTTAAAAACATGTTTGTTTCTTTTCAAATATGAGGTCGAGTTCAAAGCGTTCATTTGAAGGAGCCTGCCCTTATTCTGATGCTATATCCAGCTCTGACACTGACTCAGCTCATGAAACATCCCTGTGTATGTCTGTGCCCATGACCCTCGAAAACACAATGTACTAAAGTTAGCCTGCGCATTAAGCACGCATATGACATGCTAATGCTAATGGTAATGCCTTTGTCACAGCGTGGGCAGATTTCATGTATGTGACACAGGAGCCTTTGGCGCTGAGTGTGGACACGTGTGGACAGGACACTAGAGTGACTCATGTCTTAGCGGTTTATCGACGCTCAGACACTGCTGACCAGTGGGCTTTGTGCACACTGCGCTGTCGGACATTTTATATGATCAATAGAACAACTTTTAAAAGCACTGGTGGTCTTTTGCGAAATAATAATAATAATAATAATAATAATAATAATAATAATAATAATAATAATAATAATAATAATAATAATAATAATAATAATAATAATAATAATCGTATTATTCCGATTTTTAACATCTTAAAAATGTAAAATTAGCCCAAACTGAGGCTCAAATAAAGACTCAAACTGTTCTCCTCACATATGGTAAAAGAAAAAGAGCAAATACATAGAAATAGTGAAAATGTATGGAGTTTAAAACACAGTGAAGCACTTCCTGTATTACCACATGACATCATAAGGTGGAACAGAGCGTTTTCTGAAGAATACAGCCTAAATATACAGTTTGAGTGTTAAACATGTGTGAATGAAGCAAAACATCACTCCAGGTATGTTTATAATGAGGAACATTATAACACAGATCGGAAAATGGCGTAATATGAGCCCTTTAATAACACAATTAGCGTTAAAGTAGTTTTAAATTGCCTGTTTTACAACACTACACACTGTGCCTAACCCGTTTTGTCGCTAAGCGCTCTGAAGTTACTTTTTAATGCGCGTTTATTGTTGTCCATTTGTCAGGGCAGCTCTCAGTGAGATTATAAAGCTTTTGTTCATTAGAGGGCACACATTGATTTATTTTTACGCGAGTGGAGCCTTAAAACGCCCGTCTCTCCGGCCCCGCCAACCCACAGACCCGACACACCGGACACTTCATCACCGCAGTATAAAGTTCACGCGGAGGTTCTGTGTCAGGTGGATGAACTCACTGTGGGCCTCTAAAACTGTGCAGGGAAGACATATATGTTATCTTTTAATACCCAAGTCTTTTAAAGGTGTACTGCGGAACATTTGTGGCAGAGGGAACTTGTTTGTTTTGGTTTGCTTTCTATAGAATGTCCCACAATGTTGCATTACATATATACAAAGCATTAGTTTAATTTCAGGTGTTTTTATTAGTCACCAGGTCTTTTTCTAGGGTCCTTTTGAATTTAAATTAAGAACGAAAAACAATAAAATGGGAAAACAGTTATTTCATTATTCCACTTTAGTGTCTGAACAAAAACAAAACAAAATTGATTTTCAACCTCTATTTCCAATATGTAATATTTATTTATTATGTTTATTTCAAGTAACACCAAAAAAAGAGTCTTGGTGCCTATTTTAATTTCGATGATTTATTTTTGTGATCAATTTTTATTCAGTCGTTATTGGTAATTATACAGGTTGCAGTGAACATTTCTCTTCTTTTTAAACCTACACCGCCCACCCTAAAAATTCCCATTATACATATACAGAAAACACATACATATACAATATACAAATATATAGTGTATACAATAGATTATACACATGCATCTGCACATGTACACATATATGCATGTACATATGCACACAGACATATATGCACACACACAAAAAATAAATAAATAAAAATTAGAGAGGAAAAAAACGATGTTTTATTCTCTTTGTTTTATATGCCCCAGAAGGAGATTTGTCACCTAGTTGCTACCTGTTTCTTGTCGCTTCTTTCTAAGACGCGAAAGTAAACAAAATAAAAAAATAAAAAATAAAATAATACAAATAAGAATATAATAATATAAAAGAAGAGGACATGTTTGTCCACAAAATTGCAATGATTTTTCAGGTAAGCCGTTCTAGCAGCAGAATGTCCGGGGTAAATAAACCACAGAGAATAAAATGTCAAAATTACAATAGCCACGATGTCTGATGATGTTTTTTGATCGGTGTTATTTGAAATAAACTTTAAATTAAATATTGGAAATGGAGGTCGACATTTTTTTGAACTGAATAATGAAATAACAAACTTTCCCCATGTTATTGTTTTTCATTCTTAATTGAAATTCAAAAGAACAATTGGTACACGGACCCTAGAAAGGCCTGGTGTCGAATCCAGAACGTTATTTTTTGATACTAAAATGGATAATGAAATAACAAACTGTTTTTCCATGTTATTGTCTTTAGTTTTTAATAAAAATTCAAAAGAACGAACGGTACATGGACCTTCAAGGCCGGGGTCGGCAACCTTAAATATTCAAAGAGCCATTCTCTTTGTAAATATTGTACATATACTTATTCACTTGATATTATTATTGTTATTATTATTTCTATTTTTATTTATTTTTTTATCTTGATTGCATGCACACTTTTTTCCTTTTTTGCACTAAACTTTCCTGGAGCTACTGTGACTGTTGAATTTCTCCACTGCGAGATCAATAAAGTCCTATCTTATCTTATCTTATCTTGGAGCGTCACTGCAGATCATTTTGTTCCCCTGTGTGCTCTGTATAAAAGACTTGTGTGTTGTATTTATGAAATCAATAAAATGCTACAGAGAATATATGTCTATTCATATATACGGTCTGTGCTACTGCAGACGCATAATCTCTGAAAAGTTTAACATGAACCATCTCCAACGCGTCAGAAGCTCAGAACAGACTCAGCATCAGCAGCACATCCTCTGTCACCGAAAGAACACTCATAATCCACTGAGTCGTGTCCTTTAGTCTAACAGAAGCTGATCGTATCAGCACTGATCTATTTTTTCAGAGCTTATGCAAATTAGCCATGCGGTTTTAAGTTTTGTTTCTGTAAAACGAAAACAAATGTGCGCAAAGCTGCATTAAACACATTATTACTCAATGTCTATCTGAGTCCTCGTAGGAAATAAAAAGCCAAACTTAAATTATCTACCTGCAGCGAACCAAAAATACATCTGCTTCTGTGTTCTGTCATCATCATCACTGGACCGTGAGTGAATCTACCCACGTAGTTTTCTTCAGAAACTTTTTTTTTTGGGGAAAAGCTCATTAAATCCTGCTGTTGGTGTAGGTGCGTTAAGTCCAGGCTGCAGATCTGTGTCGTGTGTCACACATCGGCAGCTTTGACGCATATTTTGAGCAACAAAAATATTAAAAAACAATTTATTTGAATGTTAGAAGATTAACATTATCTACAAATTTAGAATTACATTTAAAACCAAACTAACTAAAATAAAAATACACTGTAATTAAATACTCATTTATTTTCCAAAGTCTGTGCACAATAGGTGAGTCCTCTTAGGTAGTCACAATCAAGACTTAGCTCAAGATCTAGAGATGGGTCCCTCTGCTCTTGCCTGCTCGCCCCGGTGGGTCAAATGCAGGACACGTTTGCCTCTGGGGACAATAAAGAGTTGCGTTAACATTAACATTCTTCATATATAGCATAAACAAATATAGACAGGCACCTTTAAAATCCATGCACCTTCAAATTTCAAGCACCTTATATCTACCTACTTCACAAATTAAAGCTGCAAAGTGCTGTCGTCGGACATGTTCAGGTGATTCAGTTGGATAAATCTTCTTCGATCTACATTTCATGTCAATTAAACATCGTGTTTTTCAAAGCCAGGTCACCGGAGTACTTAAGTGTCTTTGCAGTTGCATCAGCAAAGGTTTTACCCACGTCCTCTTCTGGTTGAGGATCAATGTTTAAAACAGGATATACAGTTCTTAACAAATGTATTAGACCACCTGTTATGAAAGTAAGAAAACATAAATGACTTCATAGTTTATCAAAACGTGTTTCAAATTAACAGGTTCATTGTTCTTCATTAAGAAAATTATCAAATGGAAAAACAAAATAGTCCTTTTTGACAAATAATAACCAAAAATGTCAATATTTAGTGTGAGCACCTTTGCCGCAGATAAAAGCTGAATTCTCGCTGTTTTGTTTTTACGTAGTTTTGCAAAGTCTCTTTTGTTATTGAGTCCCAAATAGTTTCTAGCTGTTCCCAGAGATTTGCATTGGATGAGACTTGGGTGTAATTTCTGGAAAACAGTAAACTTCAAAATGTATGGATGGCAACAATAGTTCTATTTTAGCATTAAAGATATGATTTTGATAAAAAAAAGATCTTGCATATACTGGCGGATTAACCATTATAGAAACATAAACAGATATTTTGGTAAACAGAAATCATGTTAAATTATGGCAGCAGTGGCAAACACCTTATACTGGGTGGTGGTCTAATAAATTTGTTAAGCACTCTAGACACTCTGGGGATCGCCCTGATGAAGACCAAGGCTAAAACGCATTCAATAAAAGCTTTTAAATACTTTCTTAATCCCCGTAGTGCATCTGTCCTGCTTTAAACACCGTGTTTATTTGTCTGTTTGGCACCAACTATCATGATTGTTTACTTGCCCTTTCAAACTAGCCCCTATTAACTAGAACATAACCTTTTCACGTTAGACAGCCGCTCTCCACTTTTTCCTGTCCGCCTCAAACTTTCTGTGCTCTGTTCTCCAGAATACCAGGAGAGCTCATCAGTGGCGCCCTGATGAAATTATAAGCGCGCTCGGATTGCACCTGAAAGCACCATTTAGAGGAAATGAAAACGGCTGGGATGGGAGCGCCAGTCCTCTCCAGCCGATTCAAACCTGCGCTCTTCTCCACAAACTAATGCGTAATTAAATTTGGCCCACCGGGACATTAATAACTTCTAATATAATGCACATTTCATTGGAGGGGGTCGTGGATGCGAGGGTGTTATGGTTCTCCTGAGCGGCTCTCCTTCTGCGCTCGGGCTCATAAAGGGGGAAGAGATGGTGCCATAAATCACACCAGGCTATTGTGTTTGTAATGTTGTAGAAGAAAGGAGATAATTAGCTTTACAAAATGCACTTTCTAATAGAGTTACAAAGTAGACAGAGGTTTGCACTGTGTTGGTATTTGTGGAATTTTGGTTAATACCATCATCTCAATTGATACTTTGTGCTGGGTGGTGTTCTACATGTAAGTATGTGAGCAAACACTGTCAAAAAAGTGCAAGATTGTGTGAAAACTCAAGAAAAATACAAAATGGATTTAAACAGCACATTTTCAGGAGCCTGTGATCAATACGAGTGCTCATGATTCTCTTTAGGAGTCTGAATATCAGCAAAAATGTGAGTTTGACAGATTTATTTGACAACACAAACACAGCTCGCTTGTTCTAGTTCCAGCTAAGTCAGTTCTTTTCGGTCAGATTGTGTTAAAATAAAGCTCAGATTAAAGCCTGACTTGAGTAACAGAGCAGAGCAGTGCCTACAGTTAGCATCAGCTGCAAAGTATCAATACAACACAAGTTTGGTCACATGTTTGACTCCTGATCATGTGGAGTTAACATGTCAGATTTAGGTCAGTGCATAAAGCAAGAGCTATGATTTGATGCATTGCTAAAGTTTTTTAGGGTTTGTTTATGACTTTATTTTGGGCTTTATTTTAACACATTCTGACCAAAAAGAAGATAAAGAACTGAGTTTTCAGACCGTCTTAAAGGGACAGTTCAGAATTTTGGACATAGGGCCTCATTTTCTCATGAGCCAGAGTGTTGGAGACATGTGGAGACGCTTTTTGAAATATTCCATTCAGTCCTTGTATTTGCAGAGGTTGCTGGTGCTAGGCTAGTGCATGTCAATGGCCACAGTCGTCCTGCCACTAAAAACAGTCTTACCCACTCCACAAAGCACCCGAGGCTGATAAAATGTTGTTTGAAATAAAACTAACCTTGCATCACATGAATCGTCACATGTTGCGGGACTATTTTCTCATATATCAGTCCGCCGCTGCCGAGCTTTCAATCAGGAAGTACAACTCGCTGCTGCTGCTGCTGCTCAGACATAAATCCTTCAAATGCAAGGCCGGTTTTACCTCTAGAATTATTCTATGGACACAGACATTCACATGGACAGTCTGGAGTTATAGTAGTTTTGCCTCAGGTTCACTGTGGAGTGGGTAAGACAATTATGGCCATTGGCAAAAAAGTGTCTCCACACGTCTCCAACAGTGTGTGCTAATCTGTGCATTGCGTCTCCATAATGCGTTACCTCCTTACCATTCCACCATTAGAGATACATGTAGAACACCCCCAGCACGAGGTCACTGCAAAGTATCAATAGTTTCGAACTGAGCTGGATGATAGGTCAGACTTTTTGGTGATTTTTTTGCTGTTTGAAGTGTCTTCTCTGTCAGCTCAAATGAACAAAAGTGAAATCATTCTTTCACGATCGCTTCAAAAGGTGGACTCATTATTCAAGCCAAAAGATGTGATTTTTGTCAGTATAATAATAAACTTTAAGCCATAAGTTTGTGGAGCAAATCCAAAACAAATAACGATAAGGTTCAACATTTGTGGATTAGAAATTTGGAGATTTCTTTCTAGAACATGAATGCAACGTATTGGGTCTAATCCACCAGTGACATTGGACCAATCATTATTTTTTTTATTTTTTCTGGAGAAACTGTACAGTAATGTTCCTCTCTATGACATCAAACTTATCTTGAATTTATTTCATTGCATGCATCTTGTCCATCCATCCATCCATTTTCTTCTGCTAATCTGGGGCCTGGTCGTGTGGGCAGCAGTCTAACCAGGGACTCCCAGACTTCTCTCACCCCAGACACTTTGTCCAGCTCCTCCGAGGGGACCCCAAGGTGTTCCCAGGCCACACCGAGAGACATAGTCCCTCCAGCGTGTCCTTGGTCTTCCTTGAGGCCTCTTTCCAGTCATCTTGTATTGCAAAAAACACTTAACACATAAATTGAATGACATACTGCGGAACATTCCAGGCAAAGCAGTAACACCTCCATGGAGACGATCAGGTTTTGCAGTCTCATTAGCTCGACAAACTAGCCTTTCTATTAGAGTTGCATAAGCTGAGTGCACGTGAATCCTCATTAGGAGCGTACAGTCGTGGGGGAAGGGGAAGGGGAGTTACTCGAGACTTGAGGAAGTGTTGACGGCGCGACCTTCGACCTCCCTGACGAGCGCTCATTAACCTGGAGCTGGCGGCGCTCTCCTCCGCTCCTGACGGGGGTTTTAATTACACAGCGGGATAATTACTGGTGTCAGGCCCATTCAGATGCTCCCACACAGGCTTATGCACTGACAAACCAGGAGATAGTCTGTACCAGCAAACTCAGATAGCACGACGATGTTTTCGGTGGAATATGATAGCTTGTACTAGGTTAAAAAGCTCATATGAAGCTATTTTCTGTATGTAATAATGTTGTTTCCTCATCGCAAATATACCTGGAGTTGTGTTTTGTTTCATTCCCACATTTAAAACACAAATCTTTCATATTTAGGCTGAGTTTTCTAGAAAATCTCTACAGAACGAAAGACAAAATGTTGCTGTTAAGTGTTAAAAAGTGAAAACGCTGTTGAATACCACATCCTGACGTCACAAAACAGAGCATTTCAAACCTTCAAGCAACTCCAGGTATGTTTTTGAGGATGTAACACCATTATAATGTGACTTAAGGCTGCCACACACTACAGGAGAATTTGCCCGATTTTGGCGATTTCTTCTGCCCGACTTGGGGGAGGTGTGAGCCGACTTTTTGTGCGTCAGGGGCAGAGGAGCGACGGACCCAGAGAAGCAACATACAAACTCGGGATATATCGAAAATAAAGACTTTATTACTCATCTCCCATAAAGTTGTAAATTTAAAGTGCAGCATCTCATCTACTTGATTCATAGAAATTGTCTTCTGCAAATAATGACGTCCAGTCCACAAAACGACGCTATTAATCAATTTGGAAGCGTTCTTTGAAAGTAAAAAGGCAAAAGTTGTTCCTTGCGCGTGTTTTGTGTTCAGTTTGTCGTTACGCCGTGGACAGAAACACGATCCAAACTTTTTCCGCAGTCGTTCCGATGATAATGAAGCAGCAGCTGGAGAATTCTGTCCTCATGCTTTACGTCTGTGAGCTGAGGAGGAGAAGGGAACAGTGTTGGAGAAAGAGGAAGAAGACAAACTGAGTCTGAGGCTGCCACACCTCAGCCCACTCCTGCATCCTGCTCACAAATCCAAAGAGCAGTGGAAGAAAGTCCTAAGTGACAACTGGTGAAGCTGGATTGTCGGGATCGCGTCAGTAGGACGGCCCAACGAGCATGAACGACCGGGATTATTTTTGAGAAGAATAAACGTTTACATGATTGAGGAATAAATTCATTTGGCTTTAAAATCAGAACAAACCACCCACTTACTAATCATTTTCATTAGGAATTAAGTGTTTACATGGTCTTTGTAAAAGAGAATTAATTTATATTCAGAATTCAAGCTCTCATGTAAATGTGGCAATTGTTAGAAAGACCCTTCAGTGTAAACACTTCTGTTCCCTTTGGCTTTCTAATCTTGTTGAGAATATGGATGCAAATCAGATCAAACATTTGGCTTTCCAATGTCTCTTGTTTTGCTTTAATTCCACATGTAACATCCCGAGGTGAACCAGCTCATGAAGGCCAACAGGATTCATCACCTTCTCACTGAAATCCAATCCAACTTTATTTGTACAGCACATTTTACCAACGCAAAGTCTCCAAAACGCTGCACAGGCTAGGCACAATATAAATGAACACATTACATAAAATGGCAACACTCAGGCCTCACAGCAAGAAGGGTGCAGGTTCGATCCCCATGTTGCCCGGGCCTTTCTGTGTGGAGTTTGCATGTTCTCCCCGTGTCTGGATGGGTTTCCTCCGGGTACTCCGGTTTCCCCCATCAACCCAAAACAACATGCCCGCACCCCTATGAACTAACATCAAGGATCATAATGTCCACCCTCCTGTGGGCTCACCACCTGCAGAGGGGGGGTCTATGAGGTGCTATGAGTATTGGGCAGCAAGCTGCCCCCGCAACCCAGCTGGATTAAGCGGGAGAAGATGGATGGATGGATGGATAAATAAATCAATAAAAGTCAATAAAAAAAAGAAGTCAATTAAAAAAACTAAAATGAGCAAATAAAAAAAACAACTAAATAAATAAAAAAAAAAAAAGGCAAATAAAATTAAGAAAACAAATAAAAGTGTATTTTAAACAAGATTTAAAAGTTTTGAGTGAAGGGACAGTCTTAATTTGAAGAGGGAGAATGTTCCAAAGTTTGGGGCCAACCACAGAAAAGGCCCAGTCACTCTGGAAATGTGTAAATAAACTTGGTTCTTTCTATCATTCTGGTCTGACGTTTGGGGGACACGCTGCTGGTTCTGTTGGACTTATTTCTTGCGAGAAAACCATCTTTGCTTCAGTATACTGATATAACAGTATTTTAACAGTTACAACAACAATATGGCATCAGCGGTTTTCCCCATCGTTCAGGCTGTTTTTCTGTGTGTACCAAATAAAGAGTGAACACAGGAGCGGGTGTAGCGGCTGAAATATAAATATGTGATCTGGAGACTGTGTGAATATGAGCGTGAGGAGCAGATGGCTGCGGCTGCTCTGAACAGCGGCGAAGGGTTTTCAAGATGCAAAATATAATATCAGAAAATAAAATGAGCTCTTTACTGCGGAACATTCAGGGCAAAGCTAGCAGATGGCGGACTCTTCACCAGAAATGTTACAAAGTGCAGTTTTAAAGAGGAGGCGTGAGGCAAAATTAGCTTTATAACGTGTTGTAAGTTTGTTTCCTCATCAAAAACTTGCCTGAATTAGTTTTAGTTCTTGTCCATGCATGTTTAAGTAATGTAGTGATCTTTCCCGAGCTATTTGAACCCTCCATATGGTTATAATATTTCCTCTTAAAGTATATGCTTATTCATTCTGGTAAATTCTTATTTTTCCAAGGAAACGTGAGCACTAAGGACATGCCAAAGTATAATTATTCACAAATACATTTAAGAAGAACACAGTGTAAAGGTGCATTGTGTAACTTTTCTGGTGGAGGGTCCATCAGATGCTTGGAGATGTTATTGCTTTGTCTGGAATGTTTCACAGTATGGCATTAAACCTTTCTATCTTCATAGAGACCAAACCAGACCATGATACAGGTCAGCTCTGTGGAGAGGCGACCCCGCTCACAGTCAGAATTCCTGTTTTTCTACGAATTTCTGAGCAGTAAAACTACCTGGAATTGAATAAATGTAAAGCACAGCTGTTTAATGTGATACTGTGGAACATTCCAGGCAGAGTTTCGGATCAATGGATCTGTTTTTTTTCGGACTAATGGACTGTTGGACTAATGAGATCGTTGCTCAGTCGGCCATTTTCGGACTATTGGAATATCGGACTAATGGGCTGTCGGACCAATGACATAGAACCGAGTAATGGCAGAAAGAAAAGAAAAAAATACTAATTTTGAGATTAAATTGCCCTATTTTAAGTGAAATTATCTGCCAGTGCAGTAAGAAATTTTCACCAAGTTTTCTTAAAACAAGACAAAATACATATCTTGTTCTGAGCAGAAAACACTAGTTTCAAGTATTTATGATATTTTGAGTGTATTTATCCTTGATTTAAGTAATTATTGCTTATTACTGCTTATTTCTAGTATATAACATGTCTTAAATCAGGCTATTATTTCTTAAATAGATACTTGTTTCAAGAATACCTTCTTTAGAGCATTCACAATATATTTACATCAAATACAACATGAAATCAATCACATTTGAAACTGCATTTATTGAAATGTCACATGTTCCACTTTCCCAACATCTTCGAAACGCCGTTCATCTGCACCTGAAAGCCACGGGATGCTCCTCTGAGGCTAGTGAGGTACAGATCTGAGCCAGAGAAAAGAACTGGTTTGAGAAGGAAGTTAAAGAGGCTTAACCTGGCTTGATTTAATACAAAAAGAGCTTAGAATAAGTTGTAATATCTAGACAAGATATATCAGGATGGAATATCTTGAAACAAGTAAAAAAAAAAAAAAACTCATCTAGTAAAAAAATCTTTAAATTTATCTTTTAAGATGAATCTGCTTAATTCAAGTCACTTTAACTATGCTAGAAAATCATTTTTTTGCAGTGCATAAAGTCTTGATCTGTTACTTTCTAGAACCAACATTGCAACTTATCGTGGTAAATTTAAACCACTTTCATATTTTGGGTGAATGTGAACTGAATTACTGCCTGATGAATGAACTGTGAACATGTTCATTCTGTTGTCTGTGAACGGTATGCACTTCTATTTAACTTCTTTCAGTACGGTGCCAGATTTCTTTTGTGTTCCAGGTGAAAACCCGGCTAAGCACAGCGTAAAGAGCCCTTAATATTTAGCAGAAAAACATTCAATCTGGCAACAACACGACCCACCTGCGTCGCATCGCCACACGCGTAGGATGACCAGATTTTCAAAATTAAAAACTGGGACACCACCAGTTTGGAGTGGTTGCTAATAATAAAACTGTGAAACGAGTGCGTAATTAAGGAGAATTGTTCTGCACTCGGCCTGTTCCTGACTAACGTGTGAGTCAGTACAGTCACATTTTCTTTGTGTTTTGGTCATTTTTAAGCAGCTTTTCTGTGTTTTATCCAAAATAAATGACAGTTTATGTCTCTCTTTACTGCTGACGGGGATCAAATTGGTCAAAAATAGGGACACCAGGGACATTTCTTGTATAAAACTGGGACAAATCACTGGTTTTGGATAAATCTGCTGGGACAGGGGACACAGGGCTCAAAACTGGGACTGTCCCGGGTAAAGTCTGGTCAACCTACACATGCGTCATCGAAACAAGACAAAACAAAAAAGCAGAATGGAGGCGACTGTAGCAGGATCAACATTTAAAAGAGCTTTATGACAAGGTCTGTGAGGAAGGGAATAAGCCATATTTCCTGACCTCCGCAACACAGACGCTCTCACACACTTCAAATCCAAACTCAAAACTCATCTGTTCAAACTGGCCTATTCATTATAACCACAACTGCACTGTCTTTTCATATGCCTGATTTTAATGTAGATTTTAACTGTTGCTTTTACTGTTATAATGTTTATATTTTTATATTGATGTATAAACTTGTTGTGAGGCGACCTTGAGTGCCCAGAAAGGCGCCCTATAAATAAAATGTATTATTATTATTATTATTATATTTATGTGCAAACTTTGCCCGCCGACTTTCAAAAAGAAAATCCACACTTCAGTCACATCAACTGCAAACTTAAAATGACACATTGAACTGAAGCACCCGGCGAACCTTTCAAGGTCTATGAAAGCGCGAACAAAATCAAAAGACAGTCATGACAGATCCTTTACACAAATCTCATTGACTGCGAACAGTAGCGGCTCTGTTATCGTCTCTGTTGCTGCTGCTGTTCTCGAAATGCTCATGTGAACCCTGGTTGGAAAAGGATTCAAAATTTGATCTGAAAATGAAATCTAACACATAGTTTCATTGTTAAAACTGATAAAATAATTGTCTGTGGTTCTATATGGGCTTTGGCAATGATAATAAAAAATAATAGCTCACAGCAACGTATTTAAAAAAAACAAAAAACAATGAACTGGTTCATTTTTTGGGACTATGAACAAACTATTAACTATAAACAATTATGGACTATGAAGGAACTGGTTAATTTTGAAATTTGTGAACTGAACTTTGAACTAGTCCATGTAGAATTGAGAAAAAAAAGAACGAAATCTATGGTTTGTAAATGTTTTAAATAATCTTATGAAACTGTTGCTTGAAATGGGTCCTGTAATATTCTGAATTGTGTTGTCGCGCCACTGTTTTGGCCAGGACTCCCTTGAAAAATTAATCTCAATGGGACTTTCCTGGTTAAATAAAGGTTAAATAAAAAAATTTTAACATTTATTGGAACTATGAACAAACTATTAACTATAATTAATTATGAACTAAAAGAACAAGTTCATTTTGAAATTTATGAGCTGAACTTTGAACTAGTTCGTGTAGAAAATGATCTTTCCCAACACTGTCAGTTTTATTCAAAGTAACAAAGATCGGGCTGGTCCGAGGGGGAGAAAATCTCAAAAAACCTGGGAAATCTCTCGGCATTCTCTGCATTTCCCAGCGCACGTATGAGCTCAGGGAGGACCTTTTGCAGCGGTGACTAATGGAATATTCGACTGTGGTTTCACCTTCATGAACCTGTCCCTCCGCACGCAGCCTGCACTCCCACTCCGCCTTTGAGAAATGACCCAGGCCTTTTAAAAGTTGCCTCAGCGTGTGGAGATGTGTGTGAACGTGTGTGTGAACGTGTGTGTGTGTTTGGGTTCGCTCTTTGCCACACTGAAAACAGCCACATTAGCCAAGGTCAAGCTAACGGGCTGTTTACTGCAGTGTGCCGCTAACGCCCGCTTTATTTAACGCAACCGAAGAAACATTTAAACTCAACTCTTGAACTCGGCTGCGATGAATAAACTATTATCGTGTGAATATATTTATAACGTTACGACCTAATATTTTTATAGGAATGTTTTAACCGTGCTCCCTCATCATTATCTTACCTTGTCAAAGTTGTATTTTGTTTGATTTATGCTTGAGTAATCCTACATTGTTGCTGCGTTTGAAGCTTGAGTGCTAGAAATGTCTGTTTTCACCTACCCCCATCCCCACCCACATTACACTGTACTTTTTTGTGGTTATTTGACAAATTCGGACTCGAGTGATACATACAGGTTACAAAAATGTCCCATAGATTAAGCATGAGAGTAAAAATTAGGGTTTTATCTCTGTGTAATCCTTCAGTGGTCCAGGTAGAGTCCACAGTGGTTCATGGGCGTATACTAGTCTATGTGCTCCTATATTTGCTCTGATACAGTTCAAGATCATACTAAAGTTTCAGAAAAGCTTCATTTCACTAGTTTCAGTATCGATTAGTACCTGATTTTCGATATTTTTGACCACCCTAACCAGATTACAGACAGTCGCATACACAGTTGTGCTCATAAGTTTACATACCCTGGCAGAATTCATGAGGTAATTTGTGTAGTTTCTGTTGCCATCATGATTTAAAAAGAGGAAACACAGTTGTTTGATAATAAATGGCTTCACCCAAGCACTAACCATGAGTGAAAGAAAAGTTTTTGTGTTTTCATTTATATTCTCTGAAACATGGCCAAGAAATCAATCAAATTCTGTCAGGGTCTGTAAACTTATGAGCACAGCTGTATTTGCTTTATCAACATTTTGCAATAAGAACATGTTTTAAGGGTCTCTATATGTTCATTTTTTATTAAATACTGTAAAATATCAAAAAAGAGCCCATTAAGTTCCCATTAACTCTTTTAACCCTATAATAATAGCTATATTTATTGAAACACCTTTTCTTTTTTGTCTGTTTTTCTTTTTTATGATTATTCTTATTTCTTACATGCTTGCTTACTATGAACCAGATATTATGTGCTCTTAATAAAGATTGAATTGAATAATTTATTTTTGTCAGTTGAGTCAAAGAAATGTCCAAAGTGTAAATAATTTACACCCTTTTCCAGGAGAAGCAAAACTGTCAAGTATTTACCATTCTTATGTAATTAAATACCTGAAACTGTGTTATAAGTTGAAAAGGCCAAAAAGAAATGGGATTTTCTTCAACTTTCAAGCCCAGTTTCAAGCCCCATTTCACAGCTTTCAGGGGCAGTTTGAATGATTAAAATTGCACGAAATAGCGAGGTGTTACGGTAATTTGCAGGTTTATATTAATAATAAGCACCGGTTCCAAATAAACGCTGAGTCTAATGTACGAGCTGGAAGACAGAAGTCGTGTTGCAACAACAGGACGCAGGACTGACGCTCACGTCGTCTCTAAAGAAACCAAACTTAAAACCACATTTATATAAACTTAAAACCACATGGCTCATTTATATAAACTATAAGTGCTGAAAAAACAGCTCCTCACTCTGCTGCTCCACACTCGCTGTGTCTGTCATTTGTTTTAACTTGCTAAAGAAATGTCTGCATGTTGTGGGAGGGTTTTAATGACTTTCTGTAATTCAGGAGTCGCTTTCAAATGTGGGAAACTCTCCGCTCTGTAGATGTTTTGTTGTAATATTCCAAATGAACTCACCTACGTCTGTATAGAACGTCGCCTAAATTATAGTCATCCTGCTTAAAAAAATTTGAGTACCAGATTTTCCCACTTTTGCTAAATTTTTGTGAGGAAGGAATAAGTCATCTGCTCCAAATTGCCGCCTGGTCTCAAATAAACGCCTGGTCTGTAAAGTGATTGAAACAAATAAATGCACTGACTCTTATTTATGGTAATAACATAAAATAATAACTCTTTTACCATTCCTGCATTCCAGTATTGTTCCTTTACAAATCCTGCAGAAATCCCCACGTTGTATTTGGTTTGTATTGATCCCGGCTTTGTGCTTTACACTTCTTCCCTTACACATATCATTCCTTTACGTATACAAGCATCTTTAATCCTATTGTCAGCTCCTCTTTTGTTTACCATCTTTTCTGACACCCTCCTCTCTCCCTTTTCTCTGAGAACGTACAAGGCCGAGCTTCATAATCCCTTGTTTTATTCATGCCTCCACTGCTCTGAACTGAAATGACACCCTGTTTTTTTGACGGGTGTTGTGTGAAAGGTGCCTGGAGGGACACCCGGGGAAGAGCGCTCGTTCCTGTGCGTATCCGCTCAGGCTCCTGGGTGCTGGTTGTGTTTCTGACTTTTTGTTGTGTTTTTTTGTGTTCACACAGACCGTTCCCGTCAGAAGACACAGCGGTGAATGAAGATGACGTGTACCGCAGCCTGGAGGAGCTGGCAGAGTAAGTCAAGTGCAAAAGATTTATAGTATAAATTAGGGCTGCAACAGTTGGTGATTTTAACCTCCGAAGACCTAAGGGCAATTTTAGTACATTTCTCCTCGCCTGGATTTTTTTTCTTAATTTAGCTTTTAAAATGCCCCTTTTACCCTATAATGAAGTGTTCTACATCCTTTTGTTCAGTACAACCTGTTATTTCACAATCTGCTGCTGTAGTTGTGTCATATGGCTGTATAGAAATAGAGATGAAAAATAAGTAAATCAATAAAATTCACACTCTTTTCACGCAGTGTGCGTGTGACAGGATAATGCTGCAGATATGTACGGAAACCACTATGTCTCCACTTTCAGAGGAAAAAAAAGTATGGTTAGAAAGTTATGCACGGTTATATAAACATATTCCTCGGTATCGTATATGATGTTATAGGTCTTTGAGACCAGCGATTAATCATTATTTCTATTGTACATTCAGTTTTTATCAATATATTTTAAACAAATAAAGAGCTTAAAATTGAGAACAGCATTTTAACAATTGACAAACTTAAAATATTGTAGATGACTTTTGAGTCTGTCTACAGTATGTTACATTTGACATATAAACATAGAAACACATATAAACAGAAAAAGAGTAAAGTAAGGTCCACTTTAGTGATCCAAAAGGGAAATTTATTTATTCTGTCCTCTGCATTTGACCCATCAGTGCCACTGGGGCTGCCGCTCTCTATTATCGTTCAGGTTTTGGGTTGATGAGGGAAACCAGTGTTCCTGGAGGAAACTCACTCAGACACAGGGAGATCATGCAAACTCTGGAAAGAATTTATTTGATTATTACTTTACTTAAAAGGGACAAAACATTGTTAAAAAAAAAGAAAAAAAAGTTTTAAAATTTGTAAAAAAAACAAACAAACAAAACAATAACAATAGTAATACCATCCATCCATCCATCCATCTTCTCCCGCTTAATCCGGCTGGAGTCGCGGGGCAGCGTGCTGCCCAATACTCATAGCACCTGACCCCCCTATGAACCCCTCTGCAGGTGGTGAGCCCACAGGAGGTAGTAATACATAATAGTTAAATAAATTTTTAAAATTGTATATATAAACCAATGCCACATCCACAGACTATTTGGCCACTGGCTAATTTTCTGGCCTCGTCCCTCAGATAAAAGTGTCTGTTAGGGACATACATAATAATAATAGATTGTAAATATTCATGGACATAACTAGCCTGCTATCTGCCATGCTCCAAGTAGGTCCCAAGTGAGCATGGGCACATTTCCAGCTCCAGTTCACTTTATATTGAAAAAAACAACAACAACATTGTCTCTCTCTGTAACTCCTGCAGTGAGCCTCGTCATTTTGATCTAAAATGTGTCTATTAACCCGCTGTACATCTACACGCAAAGCAAATTTCTCTGATCTGACCAAGATTTTAAAACTTATATCAGGTTATTCATCTTGTTTTCAGATTTATTATCTCCTTACTAGTTCTGAGGCTGCTTCATTCTAGTCTAGAGGTCGTTTATTTTAAGAGAACTTGTCAAGTAAAATTATCTTGCTCCATGGACAGATAATTTTGCTACTTCTAAGTCATTTTCTGATAGATTTAAGTATTTATATCTTAAATTTTGGCCAAGCTTTTTTGCAGTGTGATCCTGGAGATTAGATTTTTCTAATTTGTCCATAAATTAAGATATGAATATTAATAACAGACCAAGGTTGTACCTTCTTTCCCACAGGTCGCTCCCACTATAGTGTAAACAACAGATTTAATTGAAGAGCCGTTACCTTTAGCTTCCTCACTTCTGATTCTTTGATTATTATGATACTCACTCTCAGAATTACAAATACAGAATTTAGATTAGCACTCTAGATTAGCCACTATAATTCAATCAATCAATCAAACTTTATTTGCATAGCACTTTTCATACATTGGAGATGTAGCACAAAGAGCTTCACCTGCAACAGAAAAATGGTTAAAAACAATAGCAACCCCACCCCCACCCCAGTGTTTCTCCCACATTTACAACAGTTTAGACAGAAAAAAATAAAATAAAATATAAAGCTCATAAAGGTTATAGTGAAAATAAAAATGGAGAGCTAAAATTAGATGGAGACTAAGTAAAATATGAATCATTTTATTTTAAAACAAATATACTACTAATAATAAAGACAAATAATTTAAAACAAGTAAACGTTTCAATTAAAAGCTAAATTAAAAAGATACGTTTTGAGTGTACTTTTAAAAATATGGACACTCGCAGCGGACCTCAGATCCTCAGGTCGATTGTTCCACAAACGGGAGCCGTAAAAGCTGATAAATAAATAGGACTAAGACCATTAAGACCTTTATAAACCAATAAAAGAACTAATTCTGCTAGCCTCGACTGACTTCATTTGACTGGAGCCACTTCTTTATACATGAAGCACAGTATAAGGCTCATTTGACCCGAGAATCTAACCCAGGATCTCGTTGCTGCCTGTATTTTTTTCCCACTTATTCAATTCTACTAATATCCAACTGACTCAGGAGGCCTACGTAATGGTACAATCTGGTTCTGGCACTTCAGTACTCGTTAATACTTATGCTTCTTATGTACATCGCGCACACGTGAACCCCCGTAGCCTCTGCTCGGCTCTTCACGGTGTCTCGTCTCTATTTACACGTCTCCTAATGACTGCATACGAGCCCTCAAAAGGACAAACCCTCTGCTCTGCCCACGCTCCAAACACCAAACCCCGATCTGCCTTCTCCTCTTCCTCTAATTACACATGCCCGTCGCCCGCTGTCACTCTGCCCGTCGCCATGGTGACAGCGGCGGCGGCGGCGAGGTGGCATACGGACTTATTACGGACTGTCTGCGAGCGTGGGCGGGGGCTTGACAAATGCGGCGCGGGGTTATGAGTCGGCACGGGGGGGAATGCGGAATGAGATGTAATTAACGGAAACGAGGAGGTCTTTGAACGCGAAAAGAAAAGAAATATTGGGAAATGTTTAGATTCTGAATGTGGTGAGGTCCCTGTATGATCTGTTATTTTAGACAATGCAGCACTTTTGATTGTCAGTACATGCAGTCATCGATATATCGCACATAATATTCTGCAAAGCATCACTATTTCTACATTATATTTATGGTGACGCACTATACACTAAGCAACAGGTCAGAGTCGTGTTTGATTCATCCTTTATTATTAGTCGGTGCACATCTCAAAAGCTTAAAATTCTCTGGTCCACCTTGTGATGTCATGGATTTTCAATTTAACAGCTACATTTTGCCTTTTATTAAAGTGGGATTAGCAAATCTAGATGTGAAATCATTCAAATGATTCTAGTGGAGGTGTACGGCGTTAAAAAAACACAGCGAGCACTTCCTGTATTACCACATATGATGTGTTTGAAGTGTTTTCTGTTTGAGAAAATAACTAAATATACAGAAAAAAAAAATGCAGGATTTGTGAGTTAAACGTGTGAATGAAACAAAACACAACTCCAGGTCTGTTTTTGATGAGGAAACAACATAACATAGATCAGAAAATGTGTAATACGGGCCCTTTAACACTCAAAAATCCTGTGTGGGCTTTAGAATTCAAGGTATTTTAGGAATGAAAACGTTCAATTTAGTTATTGCAAAATGGAAAGTTTAAAGTCGTACTGTGGAACATATCCCGGACTTAGAAACAGGAAAGCTTCAGTTCATACAGTAAATGTATTTGCTTTTGTGATATCGTGCAACATAGAAGAAGTAAATGCTAAAATGACATGCAAAGGAAGAACATCTCCATGGAACGGGTCCCCGCAGTTATGGAAATCCTGGAAAAGTCATATAAAATGAAAATGTCATTTTACAGGCCTGGAAAAGTCATATAATTTTGTAAATTCAATGGAAGTTTTGGAAAACTCATGGAATTTTAGTATGTCTTTTACGGAACTACAGTTTTTGTTAAGTTTTTTTACCTGTAGCACTTTGAGATGATTTTATGTAAAGTGCAATATAAATAAAAAGTATTATTATTATTATTATTATTATTATTATTATTATTATTATTATTATTATTATTATTATTATTATTATTATTATTATTATCATTAGGCTATTATGATTATATCCAAACGTCTGCTCCAGCAGCTCCAGCAGGACAATACACAATAAAGTCTATTGTTTAAAAGAGATGATAATAAATGCACTGACAGGATTTTGAATATTAAAAAATTATAATACCAAACCATGAGGTGAGGGGAAAGGATTAACATTTCATATTTAGCCCTAAAAGTCTGCTATATTCTACACATGTAGGTGCTGTAAAATTATGGAAATTTCACTTTAGGTCCTAATAAAGTCATGGAAAAGTTTTGAAATTTTATCAGTGAAAAAGAGTTGGAATTCTGCATGGAGACGAGCAGGAACTGACCACCCACCAGAAAAGTTAACTAAAGACATACATACAGTATTACCCAGAAATAGTGTTGTCACCATACTACAATTTCAAACTTGATTCCAATAGAAATAGACATAAATAGACCACAAAGATAATTTGAAACTCTTTTTTAGACAATATAATGTAATTTTTGACATTAAATTGTACTTTATTTTATATTCCCATATGGTCTTATATCCGTGTGTGCTCTTATACTAGTTCTGATACAGCTCAAGATCATCTTAAAGCTTCAGGAAAGCTTCATTTCTCCTATGAATGTGGCTTTTTTTAGTTACAATACCTGCTAAAATCTGTTTCTAGTTTCAAAACTAGTTTTAGCATTGATTAGATTTTCAATACTTTTCACAGCCTTACCCATAGCCCAGATCTGACAGTTCAACAGCAAATTCCAGCACAGAATTGTCACCTGTCCTCCACCTCATTTCAATTTCAATGTTAAATAAAAAATGATGCAACTTCACGTGAACTTAGCTCTCTGACTTTTTGAAACCAGGTGACACAGTCAAAGGTGTATGGTATGAGAGAGCAAAAGGGAAAACCATGTCAAACAGGCCTGGAAAAAAAGATAAAATACTCAACATCCAGTTTCCAATGATGAAATTTCAAAACGTGGAATTGTTTGTTCAAAGGTTCTGAATTCCTGTATTACGCAAAATTCACTCGTGAGCTTTAAGTCATGTTAGAATATTCTTCCCTCCTTAAAAACAGACCTGGAGATCTGTTTGGTTTCATTCATTCATGTTTAACACACAAATCCTGCATATTTAGGTTGAGTTCAGTCTGTTCCACCTCGTGATGTCATGTGGTAATACAGGAAGTGCTCCATTTTGTTTTTAAACTCCACACACCTTCACTAGAATCATTTGGATGATTTCAGCCCTGGAGTTGCCCATTTCTACTGAACTCAGTGTAAAAGGTAAACTACAACTTCATGACATCACAAGGTGGAAAAGAGCATTTTTTGGGGAAGCAGTAGCTCATTTGGTAGAGTGTTTGTCCACTGATCTGAAGGTTGATCTGAAAGTAGTAGTCGTAGTAGTAGACGTAGTAGTGGTAGTAGTCGTGGTGGTAGTAGGAGTAGTTGTCGTAGTCGCAGTAGTCGAAGTTGTAGTAGTAGTTGAAGTCGTAGCAGTAGTAGTAGTCGAAGTCGTAGTAGTCATAGTAGTAGTCGTAGTAGTAGTAGTAGTCGTAGTAGTCGTAGTAGTAGTAGTAGTAGTCGTAGTAGTAGTCGTAGTCGAAGTAATAATAATAATAATAATAATACATTTTATTTATAGGGCGCCTTTCTGGGCACTCAAGGTCGAAGTCGGTTGAAGTAGTAGTCGTATTCTTAGTAGTAGTCGTAGTAGTCATAGTAGTAATAGTAGTAGTAGTCATAGTAGTCATACTAGAAGTAGTAGTTGTAGACGTAGTAGCGGTAGTAGTCGTGGTGGTAGTAGGAGTAGTCATATTAGTAGTAGTAGTCGTAGTATTAGTTGTAGTAGTAGTAGTCGTAGTAGTTGTCGTAGTCGAAGTCATAGTAGTAGTTGAAGTCGTAGTAGTAGTAGTAGTAGTCGTAGTAGTAGTATTAGTTGTAGTAGTTGTAGTAGTTGTCGTAGTTGTACTAGTAGTCGTAGTAGTTGTCGTAGTCGTAGTAGTCGAAGTCGTAGTAGTAGTCAAAGTCATAGTAGTCGTAGTAGTAGTAGTAGTCGTAGTAGTTGTCGTAGTCGAAGTCATAGTAGTAGTTGAAGTCGTAGTAGTAGTAGTCGTAGTAGTAGTAGTCGTAGTAGTAGTCATAGTAGTCGTAGTAGTAGTATTAGTTGTAGTAGTAGTAGTTGTAGTAGTTGTCGTAGTCGTAGTAGTCGAAGTCGTAGTAGTAGTCAAAATCGTAGTAGTAGTCAAAGTCGTAGTAGTAGTCAAAGTCATAGTAGTCGTAGTAGTAGTCAAAGTCGTAGTAGTAGTCAAAGTCGTAGTAGTCAAAGTCGTAGTAGTAGTCGAAGTCATAGTAGTAGTCGAAGTCGTAGTCGTAGTCATAGTAGTAGTCGAAGTCGTAGTAGTAGTCGAAGTCGTAGTAGTAGTCGAAGTCGTAGTAGTAGTTGTAGTCGTAGTAGTAGTCGTAGTAGTAGTCAGAGCCGTAGTAGTAGTCGAAGTCGTAGTAGTAGTCGAAGTCATGGTAGTCGTAGTAGTAGTCGAAGTCGTAGTAGTAGCAGTCATTGTAGTAGTGTTTATCCACTGATCTGAAGGTTGACAGTTCAAATCCCGCTCTCAACATAAACACATTGGTTGAGCGGTCGGATCCACTGACCCACTGTGGTTGTGTCTTTGGGCAAGACACTTAACCCACCTCACCCCTAGTGTCTGCGTACACTGGTGTGTGAATGGGTGAGTGGTTCATTGTTGTAAAGTGCTTTGAGTGCCTTGAAGGTGGAAAAGCGTACAGTGTACATGTACATGACGCTGTCCAACTGCAGTTTCCTCAGTTAAAAGGTTCAAATTTCATAATTCCCCACATTTCTGTAGTACCTCTGACCTCCATGGAACCAAATAATTTTTTTTTCAGAATTCATGAGTTATTCTGCATGTTTTTTGTACTTAAAGTGTTAAAATGTCATGTGGTGCAACCGTGCATCATGTGGTGCGACTAATAACAGCAGGAATTCTACGGCTGGAGTTTAATAACAGACAAAGTAGATTTGGGTGAATGGGATTCTTCAGGCATTTTTCTTCATTTGATGCATTTTACAGGGCAGTAGTTTGTTCCTTAAACACAAGCAGGTGACTCATATTGGACAGCAAAAGAAAATATCAATATGCATTAAAAATCAAAAGAAACGCCAACAGTTTGTTTCTATACACTTTATATTACTCAGAACTTAGATTAATATCTCAACCATGTTTTAGAAACTAACACAATTTTAAGGTTATTCTCGGTCGCACCACATGACATTTTACACTAAAAATGCTTCATATAAATGTTAAACGTAGATTTATGCACCTGACACTGTACTGTAAATATATGAAAAAGTTTAATAGAAACAAATATTTTTTATATTTTTAAATTTGCCTGTTGTAAATCCTTATACATCAGTGACCCATAAAAATGTGACCGGTTACAATTTTGATCTTTAGAGATGTAGACTCCAGGTATGTTTTTGAGGAGTTAACATGGCTTAAAGCTCACAAGAGACACCCAAATGATTCTAGTGAAGGTGTATGGAGTTTAAAAACACAATGGAGCACTTCCTGTATTACCACTCAGTCTAAATATGCAGGATTTAAACATGTGAATGAAACAAAACACAACTCCAGTTCTGTTTGTGACGAGGAAACCACATTATAACAGATCAGAAAATCGCGTAATAAGGGCCCTTTAAAATAAAAAGTGCGTCCGAGTGAGACGTTGTGAGAATATGGCCCCTCAGAGCCGTGATTACTTCTGCACGGCAGTTACTGTAAAATATCAGGAAGGCAGCAAATGCACGGTAACCATAGCAACACGGTTTGAGAGTCGCTGGGAAAGTGCTGGGAACTTGAGCGTACATTGTGTGGTATTTGGTAATGACGGATGGAGGCGTCGGACGAGTACTTAACGCCGGTTTTGGGCAGGTACATGTGAGTTTAAAGGTGCATTGTGTAACTTTTCTCTCATGTTTTTTTGGTTTCGTGCACGGTCTTACCTGTAAAAGTGCACAGGGTAACTTTTCTGGTGTTGTTTCTGGCTACGTTTTTGTCTCCATGGCGATGTAATTGCGCGCTACCGTTGGAGTGTTTCACAGTCTCCATGGAAACATGCAGGAGATGCCACCAGACCAAGATATGTCTCAGATCTGTGGAGAGGATGGTCCATTAACTGTAGTTGTTCATGTTGTTTGAACTATAAAAACGCTCATAATTGAATGAATGGAAGATGGATAAATTTAATACCACACTGTGAAACATTTCAGACATGGAGGCAAGCAGGTGGTGGACCCTCTACCTGAAAAGTTACACATTGCACCTATATATATATATATATATATATATATATATATAAAACATAAAAAATGTACGATTTTGAATTTAAAGTCCTTAAACATAATCAATCTGTAGACCCCAGATATGAGGTAAGCAATCTAATTTATTCTTAAAGGTGCATTGTGTAGTAGTTTTCTGATGGAGGTTCCATCAAATATGTTTCTCCATGGAGATGTTATCGAACCTTTCTATCGTCATGGAAACCAAACCAGACCAAGTTATAGGTCAGATCTGTGAACATGCGACACCGCTCACAGTCAGAATGCCTGATTTCAAGGTGTTTTTGAGCTATAAAACCACCTGTAACTGAATAAATGTAAAGGCAGATCTGTTTAATGTCACACTGTGGACCATTGCAGGCCGAGCAATGACGTATCCATAGAAACAAGCAGGTGACGGACCCCTAACTACAAAGTTACATAGCACACCTTCAAATGTTCCTGCTTTTACAAATAGACTTTTCAAATGCAAACTGTAAATTGACTAGTAGTTCCACGTAAACAAGAGTAGTAGTCGTAGAAGTAGTAGTAGCAGTAGCAGCAGTAGTAGTCGTAGTAGTACTAGTAGTCGTAGTGGTAGTAGTCATGGTGGTAGTAGGAGTAGTAGTCGTTGTCGTCATCGTAGTAGTAGTCATAGTTGTAGTAGTAGTAATAGTGTAGTAGTAGTAGTAGTAGTCGTAGTAGTAGTAGTCATAGTTGTAGTAGTATTAGTAGTAGTCGTAGTAGTAGTAGTAACGTCGTAATAGTAGTAGTAGTTGTAGTAGTAGTAGTAGCCGTCGTAGTAGTAGTAGTAGTCGTCGTAATAGTAGTAGTAGTCATTGCAGTAGTAGTAGTCGTTGTAATAGCAGTAGTACTAGTAGTCGTAGTAGTAAACGTAGTTGTAGTAGTAGTAGTCAAAGTAGTAGTAGCCATAGTCATAGTAGTAGTTGTAGTAGTAGTACTGGTCGTCGTAATAGTATTAGTAGTAGTCGTCGTAGTAGTAGTAGTCGTAGTAGTAGTCATAGTAGTAGTAGTCATAGTCATAGTAGTAGTCGTCGTAATAGTAGTAGTAGTAGTAGGAGTAGTCATAGTCATAGTAGTAGTAGGAGTAGTAGAGTAGTAAGTATTTAAACCCAACTTTGCCGCTGTCTCATTTAGTCGGTTTTCGTGCAGTCTTTTCTCTTTAAGGTCAATAGTTTCTCTGTGTTCTGGTTAATATTTAAAGTGTGTGACATTAAGACAGATCAGCGCTTTGATTGGAACAGTCTTTTGTTTTTCCCACCTCCTCGCGCTCTCCACACCTCAGCCCCAAATCCATTTTTATAGATTTTTGTCAACAGCAGTGGGGGCGCGTCGTTTTTCATAGACTGTAGTTCTCTGCACTGTTTGACTTTATAAAATAGTGTTCAGACTACTTTGAAAAGTTTAGACCAGGTGAGAATTAGATGAATACATGTGGCAAATGTAAGAGATTTCAAGCCTTAACTCAGCTTTTTGTCTGGTTTGTACAGTGCGGTAACAACATGGGGATATCTTAGCAAAATTGTGACTAAGGCTACGTTTACACATTGAGAAACGAATATTTCCCTCCCTTTGTTTTCCAAAATACACATAGAATTGTTTTCTAAAAAGTTTTCATTTACACGTACACAGGTATTTTTTGAAAACGGAGACATTTCCCTCCCATTTCCCTCCTGTGTTCTCACCACCTGTTCATAGGGGGGTCAAGTGCTATGAGGATTGGGCAGCAAACTGCCCCAACGACCCAGCCGGATTAAGCGGGAGAAGATGGATGGATGGACATTTCCCTTCGTTTGTACCCATCTTATACACGCAAACAGCGAATTCGCCTCTGAAAATACATTTTGAAGCAGTGATGATGGCGACATCCTAACATTTTCACGCCTCCTCCGCACCGGGATAAGCACTTTATTTTCAGAATTATCCTTCGAGACAGCACGCGTTTTTTTGCCTTATCACAGGAATTTATGTTCCTCTGTACTGCTGGAGGGGATCAGATTGGTCAAAAATTGGGACACCTGGTTTAGTCCTGGTTTAGACCTGGTTTAGTCCTGGTTTAGACCTGGTTTAGTCCTGGTTTAGACCTGGTTTAGACCTGATATAGTCCTGGTTTAGTCCTGTTTTAGACCTGGTTTAAACCTGATATAGTCCTGGTTTAGACCCGACATAGTACTGGTTTAGTCCTGTTTTAGACCTGGTTTAGACCTGATATAGTCCTGATTTAGTTCTAGTTTAGGCCTGGGTTAGTTCCTGATATAGTCCTGGTTTAGTCCTGGTTTAGACCTGGTTTAGACCTGGTTTAGACCTGACATAATCCTGGTTTAGTTCTAGTTTAGACCTGGTTTAGTTCCTGATATAGTCCTGGTTTAGACCTGTTTATTTTAGTTCCTGATATAGTCCTGGTTTGTACCTAATATAGTCCTGGTTTAGTCCTAGTTTCAACCTGGTTTAGAGCTGATATAGTCCTGGTTTATACCTGGTTTAGACCTGATATAGTCCTAGTTTAATCCTAGTTTGACCTGGTTTAGATCAAATTAGTCAAAAATAAGGACACATGGGCCATTCCTTGTATAAAACTGGAACAAATCGCTGGTTTGAGGGGTCACTGGACTCAAAACTGATCCCTCTAGTGAAGGTGTATGGATCTTAAAAACGCAGTGGAGCACCTGTGTTACCCCGTGACATTACAAGGTGGAAGTTGGAGTGTTTTCTGTTTTAGGGAAAACTCAGTCTAAATGTGTAAAAGAAACAAAACACAACTCCAGGTATGTTTTTTGATGAGGAAACAGCATTTTAACATATATAACATTCTATATTTACATTATCCACTAACACAACTTACCCCATTTAACAAATCTTACCATTTTCCCCCCATTTCCTCCATCAATAATCTCCATTCCCACTCACCACGTTCCAACTTGTGCAGTTTGGTCATGTGCACGGGTTAAATCATGCGTACATCAATATTTCAGGCTAATTAATAAGTCTCTGAGTGGGGTTATTGCTAGCGTAGCCCATGTGCTAAGTGTGTCCTCGCACATTAGCACTAACCACACTGACGGATCTATTATACGTCCGCTCGCTGATGGAGCTGTGTCCAGTGCTAAAGGTCGAGGGCCGCTACATGATTTATTCAACGTGGCCCCGACTCCTGCTCCTTCGGGTCAGGCCTGGTACTGCGGACTGTTGATTTTATATTAATTACAGGGAAAAGTTTAACGAGGACTCAGGAACTTACTTTACGGAGGAAATGAGAGAACTATATGTATGATTTTGATTTTAAATGGCATAAACTTGATCTTGACGTAGCCTTTACTGTAATTCTAAAACTGTCACCA
Organism: Odontamblyopus rebecca; assembly: GCA_030686955.1. NCBI lineage: Eukaryota > Metazoa > Chordata > Actinopteri > Gobiiformes > Gobiidae > Odontamblyopus > Odontamblyopus rebecca. The sequence goes on along the minus strand of CM060653.1, from coordinate 21,342,571 downwards.
AGTCAATCAAAACTAATGGACTATGGGGGTCCCAGGGCCGCATCTTATTTCTCTTTCCTTGTGTCCTTTCCTTGATTCTGCAGGAAATGGGTGAGGAAGTCCCACCTACAGAGGAGACACAGCAAGGAGAGACAATATAAACTCACTGAGACCAATAAAGTTTGATTTTTTTCTCTGATTTCTGCTCCTGAAGCATCCCTTAGATTCACTTCTTCCTTCCGTGGTTTTCTTCGGAACCTACTTAATACGACACATTTGACCGACAGGTGAAAAATGGAGGATGGAGAAGAGGAATCAATTCTTCTTCTTCTTCTTCTTCTTCTTCTTCTTCTTCTTCTTCTTCTTCTTCTTCTTCTTCTTCTTCTTCTTCTTCTTCTTCTTCTTCTTCTTCTTCTTCTTCTTCTTCTTCTTCTTCTTCTTCTTCTTCTTCTACTTCTTCTTCTTCTTCTTCTTCTTCTTCTTCTACCAGTTGTGCTGTTATTTGTTCTCTTGCTTTTTTCAGTTAAAGTTCCTATAATACACAAAATTGATCTTCTGTTGATCTTTCAGTCATGCTAATGCTATTACTTCCTGCTGTAACTTGCTGCTAATGCTAACGTCACTTCCAAACTCAAATGACCCCATGTTAATACACTTCTTCATTCTGTAGCCTGCTGTGGTTTCCCCTTGCACCCTGCAGACCTTATCTATATTTCAGCAGTACAGAGCCGATATGTGAACTTCATCTTGCCGCTAATTGAGCTGCTCTGGTTTAGCGCACTCCTCTTCCTCCTCCCTGCGCCAACAGAAAATCTAATCTCGGCATCAGCTCAGCCTCGGGCGCCGCTAACCGCCAAAGCCTCTCCATCCAGGAAGTGACAAAGCATGAAATGGAGCCATATTGCCGAAGGGACCCAGGGGACTGTCCTCGACTGTGACATAAGGCTGAGGAAAGGGACTAAAGGGAAGGACTCTGGAAACTTTAGAGGAGATGCATTTTTCTTTGTATTATATCATACAATACCAAATACAATCAGTCAATGAAATACTGTCCCACTTAAACTGTATGTTTGAATCGTATTTATTTGTTTATTTAATTTTAAGGTGACCTTGAATGTCCAGAAAGGCGCCTAATAAATAAAATGTATTATTATTATTATTATTAGGTTCTACTTCCGGCGCAGGCGCGAGTCAGCAGTCATGGTTTGCAACGCTCCACTCTTTTCGTACTTTTCTTTACTTTTTGCTGTCTATACTGCTAGTTTTGTGAACACTTTTGTAAATATAGGTGTGTAAAAAATAGGGCGCACGAACGCAGCAGTTTGCACTTTAATTGGACACCTTTGTGGACTTTACGGGACATTTTTGCGACAATGTGCGTGGGTCCGAGAGCGCCCATTGTCTACACTAAGGATCAGCTGATTGCCCTCCGCAGCGTGGCGGTTCTCCCCAGAGACCGACACGAGATCCCTGCGGAGATTCTCAGGAAGACGCGACGAGGATGCCGTGCGGGACGAAAACACCGGGGAAAGAAGCGACGCGCCCGGCCCGTCCTCCCTCTGTCATCACGGGGAACGTGCGGTCAATTCAGAACAAGGCGGATGAATTGACCGCGCTCACGCGGTTCCAGCGGGAGTACAGGGACAGCTGCATCATGCTGTTCACGGAGACATGGCTAACCCCGAACATTACTGACTCAGCCATCGCTATGGAGAACTTTCACCTGATCCGCGCGGATCGGACGGCTGAGTGCGGTAAGAGGAGAGGAGGGGGCCTGGCTGTGTTTGTGAATGGAGTGTGGTGCAAACCTGGACACTGTACAGTGAAGGAGCAGATGTGTAACAAGGACATTGAACTGCTGGCGGTTAGCATGAGGCCCTATTACCTGCCGAGGGAGTTTTCTCACATGTTATTGTGATAGCTGTGTATGTGCTCCCCTCTGCTAACGCTGATAATGCTTGTGAAGCGCTGCTCTCCTGCACCAGTCGACTACAGACCCAGCATCCCCAGGCTCTCTTCCTAGTGTCAGGAGACTTCAACCACAGCTCCCCAAGACGGTTCTGCCCACGTTCACCCAGTACATTAAATGCCACACAAGGGACAATAAAACTCTGGACCTGTTTTTTGCAAATGCCAAGGAGGCTTACTCTGCATCTGCACTGCCCCCCTGGGAAGAGCAGACCACAACATTGTCCATCTGCGACCCTGTAATGCCGTTCTATTGTACACAGGCAGCCTGTTGTGCCACGTGTGGTGAAAAGGTGGGACTCCTGAGAGCGAGGAGGCTCTGAGAGACTGCTTTGACACCACTGTGTGGGCAGAGCTCTGTGACCCGCATGGGGAGGGACATTAATGCGATGACAGAGTGCATCACGGACTACATCAACTTCTGCTACGAGAACACTGTACCATCTCGCACGGTGCGGTGTTTTCCTAACAACAAGCCGTGGATTAACGCTGACATAAAAGCCCTGCTAAAGGACAAGAAGAGGGCTTTTAGGTCAGGGAACAAAGAGGAGCTGAGGTCTGCACAGAAGAGGCTGAGGAGGAAGATCAGGAAAGCCAAGGCCCAGTATCGGAGGAAGATGGAGCTGCAACTCCAGAATCAGAACATCCAGGGGGTGTGGAGAAGCCTGAAAACCATCTCAGGCTTCAAAACGCCCCCTGTCCAGGCGGAGGGTGACCTGCAATGGGCTAATGATTTGAACCAACACTTTTTGAGGTTTGATCAAGCACCCACCCCTCCCCCCGCACAGTTGCACACCACCACCTCCATGAATGGACAGACAGCTGCTACTGTTCACACCTCTGCACCTCTTCACACCTCTGCTCCAGCTCTGAAACTCTCCACTACTGCAGAGGGAGGCACCCCTCCCCCCAGCACACCACCTTCCTGCCCAGCTCTGTCCTTCACTACAGCCCAGGTGAGGGGAGAGCTGAAGAAGATCAAGGCGAGGAAGGCAGCGGGACCAGACAACATTAGCTCCAGGCTCCTGAGATCCTGCGCAGATGAGCTGTGTGGAGTCATGGGGCACGTCTTCAACATGAGCCTAAGGCTGAGGACGGTACCACAGCTGTGGAAGACCTCCTGTGTGGTACCGGTGCCAAAGACACCGCACGCCAAGGACCTCAGCAGCTTCAGGCCGGTGGCTCTCACATCACATCTGATGAAGACACTGGAGAGACTGGTCCTGGGCCACCTCCGCTCCACCGTGAGCTCAGCAATGGACCCGCTGCAGTTCGCATACCGGCCTGGCATCGGAGTGGAGGACGCCGTCATCTTCCTGTTACACCGCTCCCTCTCTCACTTGGAGAAGCCCGGCAGCACTGTGAGGATTCTGTTCTTTGACTTCTCCAGTGCTTTCAACACCATCCAGCCGCTGCTTCTGGGGGACAAGCTGGAGGCAGCCGGGGTGGACTGGGCGACCTGGCAGACTGGATCCTGGACTACCTCACAAACCGGCCCCAGTTTGTGAGGACCCGAGACTGTGTGTCTGATGTTCGGACCTGCAGTGTAGGGCGCCCCAGGGCACTGTCCTGGCGCCCTTCCTCTTCACCCTCTACACTGCAGATTTCAGGCACAACACGGACAGCTGCGTCCTGCAGAAGTTCTCTGATGACTCTGCCATTATCGGACTCATCACGGACGACGATGACGCAGAGTACAGGGGACTAACGCAGGACTTTGTGGACTGGTGTCAGCGGAACCACCTTCTCATCAACGCCGGGAAGACCAAGGAGATGGTGGTGGACTTCCGCAGACGTCGCTCCACTGCCCCCACCAGTGAACATCCAGGGAAGGGACATTGAGAGAGTGGACTCATACAAGTACCTGGGTGTTCATCTGAACAACAAACTGGACTGGACTCACCACACAGATGCACTGTACAGGAAGGGCCAGAGCAGGCTCTACCTCCTGAGGAGACTCAGGTCCTTTGGAGTGAAAGGGCCCCTCCTGAGGACCTTCTACGACTCTGTGGTGGCATCAGCCATCCTGTACGGTGTGGTCTGCTGGAGCAGCAGCATCACAGAGAGGGACAAGAGGAGACTGGACAAAGTCATCAGGAAGTCCAGCTCTGTCCTGGGCTGTGCCTTGGATTCGGTGCAGGAGGTGGGGGACAGAAGGGTCCTGGCCAGATTCACTTCTATGCTGGACCTGGAGTCTCACCCTCTTCAGGGCGCCCTGTCTGCTCTGGAGAGCAGCTTCAGTGACAGACTGATCCACCCTCGCTGTGTGAAGGAGAGGTTCCGCAGGTCTTTCCTTCCTGCTGCTGTCAGACTTTACAATGAACACTGCTAACTCTGCTGCCTGTGCAATACTGGGACCCTGTGCAATAATGTAAGATAGTAATTTATTGTATATATAGCTTTTTTGATTGCAATTTATTGTATATATTGTGTATATATTGTCTTTAGATCCCTATAGTGTTTGTCTATTTTTAACTTAACTGTACTCTATTGCTGCTACTGTTTCTTGCTGTTCTCTTTACTGTGCGTTGCAACACTGAAATTTCCCCATTGTGGGACAAATAAAGGATATCTTATCTTATCTTATTATTATTATTATTATTATTATTATTATTATTATTATTATTATTATTTTCTTCTCCTCCCTTCTTCCTGCTCCCTCTTCTTCTTCTTCTTCTTCTTCTTCTTCTTGTGCTATGTTATAATGCTGTTACTTCCTCGAAAACATATCTGGAGTTGCGTTTTGTTGTTGTTTCATTCATGACTGAGTAACTCAATTATTCTGTCTACATCTCCAAAATGCAAAACACTCTGTTCCACTTTGTGATGTCATAAAGCGGTAGATTTCATGTGAACAGCTCCTTCGGTTTAGTATAAACTTCTGGCAATTCCAGGTCTGAAATCATCCAAATGATTCTAGTGAAGGTGTGTGGAGTTTAGAAACACAGTGGAGCACTTCCTGTATCACCACGTGACATCACAAGGTGGAACTCCAGGTCTGTTTGTGATGATAACGTAGATCAGAAGATGGTGGAAAATCGTAACTGCAAAACCTCTAATTTAATTTAAAATCTGTTATTAAAGTTATTATATATATATATATATATATATATATATATATATATATATATATATATATATATATATATATATATATATATATATATATATATATTCTTTTTAGATTGAAAACAAGCACAATATGGGCATTATTTAGCCTCTGTCCTGCCTTTAAACTACTTTTATTGGTGGAAGGTACAAAAGAACACAAAAGGACAATATTTAAGTAGAATCTTTAGATATCTGTACGTTATTTAAGTCAATTTTACAGCAGATACTTTTTATTTTTACTTCACTACTTCACTACATTTTAGATCTGGACTGAAAAGTAAAAAGTACTTTTCTTTATGGTTTGAGAGCTGCTGAAAGGACTGAGACTTATTTTTACTGCATTTAATTTGATTTAACGTCCCAACTTTGACCAAACCAAACCCACAAAAACAGAAAAAGTTAAGAAATACTTCAACCTCAAATCAGCTAAATTCTGGAACAAAATCACTACATTTGATTCTTTAATTGTTATAAAAATCTCTGCAAAAGACTTTAACTTTTGACTCTTAAAGTAGATTTTTAAATAGACACTTCACTAGTTTTAATTAAGTAGATCTTTTCATGTGATACTTTTTCTTTTACTTGTGTAATCTTTGCCACTGTACTTCTACTTAAGTAACAACACTGAGTACTTCATCCTCCGCATGTTTCGTGTGTCGAGTATTTTCATGAAGAAGGCCACGCGGTCGAAACACTGCACTGAATAAATAAACACTCGGAAGAGCCGACAGTGTGGGACTCCTCTGCTCTTTAGAAGAATCTATGGGAAAAAAATCAATGGGAAATTTCCGGAACCGCAGCTGGTTTCAAAGAGGGCGAGAATGTTGACATTTTCCCTCCTAAAAAACAAAATGCGTAGACGGTAGTGACGAAAGTAACTACAGTGGTTATCTTTGTAATGTTCCCGTGATCAGAAAAGCGCGAAAATGTACGAGCAAAGATCCGGGTGGACACAAAAATATTAAAGCCGTTGATTAAAGCCGTGTTTTATTGCTCAAAAATACCTCGGTGCATTCGCACAGTGAGTGGGGTCACCTCTCCATTGAATGATTGATTCATTTATTTCGGTCACAGGTTTATTCTGACATTACATTATTCCACAGACATATTTAACATACACAGACCGAAAAAGGTGTCGGCTGAAGCTTGAGCTTATTATGTCTTTACTCTTTATTCCTTTGTCATAGCATCATCTTAAAACCAGTTCATTCATAAATACAGAAAGAGGAAACAAACAAATCAGTACAGCAAAGTATTACAGCACAAACTGTGGACACTGGAGTTCACACAAGTCGCGTTTAATAATTTAATGTGAACGACCTCGCCAAAAAATCGGATTTCACCAAAAAAATCTGAGTTGAGCATTAAGCCCTGCAGTCTGAGCGTAGCCTAAGTATCATAGTTCATCTACCTGTCCAGTTAAACATTTACATTTCTTTTTAAAGTGGAAGAGAGTGGTACACAATGTTGGGACTTCTGTACAGTTGTTCCAGAGCTCCACCCCTTTAACCGATACACAAAATATCATGTAATCATATAATGTTTGTTCTGATTTTCTTTTTGATAAACATGTCCACAGCTCAAATAGGTTATTTTGGATTTTAAACATGTTCTGTAATGATTTTGACAAGAGATTGTTTTTGACTTTGAACATGATTTTCAAAGTGTAAAGGTCGACAAAATTGTAAAATTTCAGGATTTTTTTAGGTTTATAAATAATGCATTAGTTGATTAATTATAAATTGATAATGTGCTCGTATTACCTTTTTTTAAGGGCTTAAGATTGGATTTGTATGAGTCTTATATGTAGTATTGCCCCAAATTGCAATACAGTAAGTTATGTCTGGCATTATCAATGAGTTGTATATAATAAAAAAAGTTTTTATTTAGGATATATCTATTTTTTTTTTATATAATTGCGATTACTTTGAATCATTTTTTCAAAATTTATTTATGCACGATTTCCAGTTTAAATGATGGTCTATAGTTACTCCTAAAAAAACGGTTTTCAACTCTTTCTAGTGGTGTATTATTGAACATAATTTGTACGTGATTTTGTATTTTTCGTCTTGCAAATATCATAAATTTCGTTTTCTAAAATTTAGCAACAATTTATTAATATCAAACCAGACATTAATTTTATGCAGCTCCCGTTTGTAGAAGCTGCTTTTGGTCTTCGCCGGAGCAGTAGACCTGGTCGGTAATTTGGTGGCGTCACATGCTTGTTTTTATGGAAATGGCCATGTCTAATATCATATTTTGGCACATTCTACTCTTCAAGAAAAGTTACGTAATGAATTTGAACATTACTCTTAAGCTGTACTGAAATAGACTCACAAATAAACAATATTTTCAGTATTTTTTAATATCTTGTCAGTAGAGCTCACCGTAATTTTCCGTTTATTTTTTAAATTCAATCACGCCAACCAGTGTCACTTCTCCTTTAAGATCCCAAACCCTTCTATAGATTTTTATTCCGATTCTCGCCCCATCACCAGCGCCCGTGTCAGTCTGTCGCGGTTTACCTTGCTCTCCGGTAGTCCCTCGGGAGCCAAGACAGGAAAAGTCAATACGTGGAAAATGGACAGGCCCATTATTTACTTGTACAGTGTTATGGAGCTGACACTATAAACCGTGAAGAACCTGGAGGTAGCACTTTGATAAGGCGTAAAAGGAAAGATGTCCGTACATACTGGGGCTGTACTATAAAGTCGGATATGCTTTAAAAGTGCATTTTTATGGCCAGGTCAAGTCAAACTCTCAAGTTCATTTAAAGGTGCACCATTTAACCACCTGCTAGTCTCCATGGAGATGTTATTGCTTTGCCTGAAATGTTCCCAGGGGTCGGCAAGCTTAAATACTCAAAGATCCATTTGGAGCGTCTCCCACAAAAAAGAAAACAAAAGAAAACACCCGGAGTCACAAAACCATATCATTTTTTAACCAGTGTGCTCTGTATAAAAGACTATAGTGTGTTATATTTATGAAATCAATGAAATGATACAGAGAACATGGAATTAGATTTCTACATGTAAGAAAAACATTTTGAACTCTGAAAAAAAAGACAAGGCAAGTTTATTTGTATAGTACAATTCGTACACAAGGTAATTCAAAGTGCTTTACAGAATAAGAAATACATTAAAATCACAATACAAACAAATCAAAAGATAAACAATTATCGTAAAATTAAAAAGAGAAGAGACATTAAATGAGAGAGAAAAGTGCAAAATGAAAACCTTTGAGTCATGCACATCTGAACAAAACTGTTTTTAGCCTGGATTTAAACAGAGTCAGAGTAGAGTCTGTCTCACATGTTCAGACTGTTCCAGGTTTTAGCTGCATGAATCTGATATGCTGAATCCCCGAGTTTAGTCCTGACTCTGGGACCAGCAGGAGGCCAGGACTAAACCAAGACTAAACCAGGACTCACCAGGACTACAGCAGGAGGCCGGTCCCTGAGCTCCTCAGAGTGCAGATGGTTCATGTGGCACTAACATGTCACAGATGGACTTTGGTGCTCGGCCATGGAGAGACTTGTGCACAAGCAGAGCCACTTTAAAATCTATAAAGACACTTGGTTGAGGTTTACTTTAACATGAAACACTCAATGTCTATTTGAGTCCTCCTCATAGGAAATAAAAATCCAAACTTAAATTATCCACCTGCTGTGAACCAAAGATGCTGACTGCTTCTGTGTTCCTTCATCATTTTACCGCATGTACCCGTCTCATCAGCCGTGAAAGCAAACGAATCTGCCCACATAGCATTAAACGTTCTGTTTTCTTCAGAAGCTTTTATTTTCTTTGATTTATCCATCATTTACTTACCAGAAAAGCTCAATAAATCAGGCTGCTTGTGTAGCCGGGCTGCCAGAAATGTGCCGGGTGTCGCACATCGGTGGATGCGACGCAAAATATGCATCGCATCCACCTACAAAAACATTAAAAACATTTTATTTTAATGTTACAAGATTACCATTATCTACAAACTGAGAATTACATTTAAAAACGAACAAACTGAAATAAAAATAAATTGTAATTAAATACTTTATTTATATACCGTAGTTTTTGTATAGTGTTAGTATAGTATTGTATAGAATGGGTTATGGAGTTGTTTAAAGTAAATTAAGGATGTAGCAAAAGTATTTAAACGTACAATAATGGCAAGTACAAACAACAAAATAGTCATATGAATTAAGAGGTTAAAAATGAAACACAATTTGGTCCAAAGTCATCCACACAATATGGTATCTACCTATCCACAAACCAATGCCCAGAAGTCATGTTATCTATTCTACTTTGTCCCATCACATAAAAATCCAGCCGTTGTTTAAAATTTATTTATTTTTTAGTACACAGAGTCGAGTGTTTGTTGTAGAGAACAAGCACTATGCAGTAAAAGTGTACACTTCCAACAGTGATGTGCTCAGTGAAATGGTCTGTGCCCCTCCACACACCAGTGCACATAAGTTCTGACAGTGTATAAGGTCTGTTTTAAAGTTCAGAGCTTGAGGCGTACAGCTCAGCAGAGCCTTAGCGCTGTGTCGCGCTGTGGCCCCTGTGGCCCCTGCGTGTGCACTCAGACACAGAACAGGAGCTAATAGAAGGGCCCCAGGATGTCGTCTGCTCATGTGCTCATATAGTACAGTTACACACACACTGCTTTTACGAGTGCCTCACACAAGTGTTAACTGTGTCCGTTACAAAAGTGATTCTTAATGCTTTAGTAATCCACATGTTTAAAGTTTAGATTACACTGGAAGAGGCAACACGGTGGCAGAGTGGCTAACGCTCATGAGTCACAGCAAGGAGGTTTTTTACACCCATTTCCGGGCCTTTCTGGGCAAGAAGGTTCCGTATTCGCTCCCGGATAGTCCTGGCCTTTCTGTGTGGAGTTTGCATGTTCTCCCCATGTCTGGGTGGGTTTCCGCCGGGCACTCGGGTTTCCTAGCCAGGCTCTCGGTATCTAGTGCCTTTGCTCAATTTCATTTCTCTCCAGCAACTAGGTCCGGGATCACAGTACACTATAGACCCTTTTAGGGCGGAAGTGATTAAAAAAAAGCTTTGCGCGCATTTTGGCAACAGAAGTGTCATTGTTCCCCATTCATTTCAATTCATTCAGACTGAACATGGACAGAAGAAGACGGAGATTAAAACATTTCCAGCACCAAAATGTCTGGTTGTTCTGTGTGTGGTTGTCAATATCGATATTCTACCAAGGGACTAAAGTTTTACTCACTGATCGCACCCTGGCCTGACCCTGGCAGTCAGACACCATTTGTCAAAGTCGCTTGTTGAAGAAATATTCTCAATCTTTTGACATTAATCCTTTTGCTGCTGAGTTCTGCCAAACGTCTGTTGCCAAAATGCGTGCGCAACCGAGCCTACGCCATCACTGTTTACTCACACTAAAAGGGTCTATATCGTTCTCAAAAAGTTGTAGTCGCCGCACCAGCCAATCAACGAAGCGGTGTGTTGGACAGAACCAACCCGAGTTGCGATAGCAGACTGTATACGCCATGCACACCCAGCCAAATAGCAACGATTGGTTAAATAAAAAAGTACCCGCCTACCATCGAGCGAATGAATCCTAATGCTGTGAGGTCAGATGGTTTCCACGAAGCCATCAAACTGAAAAAAAAACATCCACCAAGGACTACAGGTGGAAATGAGCTCCAGTGCTACACCCTGACAGTGCATCTCTCCTGTTAAGGTTAATGCACTGTGCACTGCCCCTGCCTCATAAATAAACTAAATAATAAATAAATAATAATATATACTACTACATGGAGGGAGTATGTTTACTTACAAGTAGTGAGACAACCTAACTGTGGCGTCCAGTGCATTAAAGGGACTTTTTTTTCATTTCCAACCTGCCAGGGGTCTGCAGATGGAATATAAAACATACTATTTTCACAGACTATGTACAGCTGGACAAGAAAGAACAAGAACAAGGACAAGAACAGTGATCACACCCTCATAGATATGTAGGCCGAGGAACGGCAAGGAAAGGCACTGCGTCATGACTGGCTGCTGGTGCCGGGGTTTAGGCAGTGACCATCCAGACCATAGAGAGGCATTTTAGGTTTAAACCAACTGGAAATGCAAATGAGAGACGCACGTGAAGCTCATTCTGCTTTCTGAGAACCGTCATGTCCAGTGTTTTTGTCATTAAGAATAAATCAGCATTACAATTGTTAAAAAAAAGCTATATTTGATTTAGGGATGTCCTGATCCAAAATTCATTATCGGTATCGGCTCTCAATCCGGCTCTTTTATGCGTATCGGACAGTATCGGATTCAGTCACGTGATCGGACCGATCCAGTTTCACATGTTTTTGTGACATTGGCGCTCTTTATGGCAGCCGTAAATCAAAATGCCACCATATCCATCTGTGGGACTTTTCACTACAGTGGTCCTTTGTTTATGGTGGGGGTTACGTTCTAAAAATAACCTGTGATAAGTGAAATCCGCGAAGTAGAAAAACCCTGTAAAAACTGTAAAACCCCTCTGCAATATGAGTGGGGAGGGGGATCGCTCTGTGCAAATTGGCCATGATCTGAACTGAGGACCGCGGGGGCTTAAAACATAATTATGGGAAGTTGTTGGTGCTGTTTTTTATTCTTATAAACATACATGCCACCTTCAGTTACGCAGAAAACAATGCGCGGGTTCTCCCTTAGCCAATCAGAACGCAGAACACAATGTGCGTTCATACACTGTAAACAAAAGCATAGAAAAGTGCACTAAGAAAAATCCGCAAAAGGCAAACCGTGTTATAGTGAGGGACGAATGTACAACAAAACGAGAGTCAAACAGTGACACAATCGCTGCAAACAAACAGTTTCTCGTGGAGGAACCAGCAGAGCCACTTTAACACTCCCAATTTGATTCATCACTTACAAAAGAATCATCCGGACGAGTCTGAGATTTACAAGCACAAGACGTCAAAGCCGCAGCAGCAAACACTGGCAGAGGTATTGGATCGGTATTGGAAAGAGCACTCCTTAAAAAAATTGGATCAGAATAAAAAAAAAATCTTGATGGGGACATCTCTAATTTGATTTAAACATGCTTTCCTCAAATCTGCAAACACAAATAGATTAAGATTAGATTAAAACCATTTATTCACACACACGCAAGGACACGTTTTGTTGAGACTACCTTCCCCTGATCCTTTATGATTCCCACCTTTGATCAATGTTTTCCTCTGAGAATCATTGCACCTTGAAGCCTATTGATTCATATTGTCTGTCCTCCTATAGCTTTAACCTGCTCCTAATAGTTATCCGATACTGGGGGCAAGTGTAGAGGCTATTGGCGTGAAGTATTCCCCCAGAGTTTGACTGTTCAATCATTGAGCATTGACGGCGAAACTGCAGAGAAGAACTTAATTAAAGACAGGAGCAATTAGGAAGGAGAGAGCGGAGGAGTGGAGGATGTAACGATTCAGAGATGGAAGAACAATGCTTCCTGGAGATAATGAAGGACAAGTATCGATACAACTTCTGAGCCAAAACCTGAGAGATTTTATAACATCAATATGGAGGCAACCTGAGAACTTTGGAGAACTTACACAGCTCTGATCTTCTGTTTTGCAATCAGAACTGAAGTGAATAGAGTGCTTGTTTAAAGGTGCACTGTGTAACTTTGGAGGACCATCACCTGCTTGTTTCTACGGAGATGTCATTGCTCTGCCTTGAATATTCCACAGTATGACATTAAACAGCTGTAATTTACATTTATTCAATTACAAGTGCTTTTATAGCTCAAAAATACCTTGAAAAACATGCATTCTGACTGTAAATGGGACCGCCTCTCCACAGATCTGACCTGTACCGTGGTCTGTTTTGGTCTCCATGACGACAGAAAGCAAGCGAAAGCCACGTTATTTAACTTAAAGGTGCAACTTTTCTGGAGGAGGGGCCATCAAATCCTTTTCTTCATGGAGATGTTATCACTTTGTCTGGTGTGTTTCACAGTGTGGTATTAAACCTTTCTATCTTCATGAAGACCAAACCCTACCAAATTACAGGTCAGATCTGTGGAGAGGCGTCCCCGCTCACAGTCAGAATGCCTAAAAAATGGTATCCTTACTCTGAGTGAGCTTGCATCTCCACAAATCCTGACTCTTGGGCCTCCTCCTGCCTGTTTTTCTAGGTATTTTTGAGCTATAAAACCTCTAATTGAATAAATGTAAGGCAGAGCTGTTTAATGTCACACTGTGGAACATTCCAGGCAGAGCAATGACATCTCCATAGAAACAGGTGACAGACCCCCAACCAAAAAGTGACATAATGCATAGTTTTCGTACTTTCTCAACTGAAAAACATTGAAGAAAATTGTGCTCTTTCTCTGAGTGAGCTTGCATCTCCACAAACCTGACTCTTGGGCTTCTTCCTGCTTGTTTCCATGGTTACAATCTCCCACAGAATGGCATAAAAAGTGGATCTATCTCCAAGGAGAATGTTTTTAACTTTCTGTAAATCAACTTTGTATTTTGGTCTTTCTTTTGTTTTTGAAGTTGTTAAAGACTCTTATTCACTGCACCTGCTTGTTTCTATGGAGATGTCATTGCTTTGCCTGGAATGTTCCACAGTATGACTTTAAACAATTGTACCTTACATTGATTCAATTACAGGTGGTTTTATAGCTCTGAAATATCTAGAAAAACAGGCATTCTGACTGTGAGCATGGTCACCTGTCTGCAGACCTCACCTTTAACTTGGTCTGGTTTGGTCTCCATGACGATAGACAGGTTTAATGCCGTACTGTGAAACATTCTAGACAAAGTCATAACATCACCATGGAAAAAAATCTTTTGACGGACCCAGAGAAGTTACACAATGCTCCTTCAAGAAATGTGTCCAGACTTTTTTATCTGACAGACATTTTTTTATTCCTAAATTTAATCTCTAAAAATAATCCATCTAGTCCTTTATTTCAGAAACTACGCTCTACCTTCCTCCTCACTCACTGTCCCATATCATGCCCTCTGGAGTTGGTTCAAAATTGCCGTAGTGAACATCTGCTGTCTCTGAATCTTCCTTACGTCTCTGTGGACAGTTCGTTCGGATCTGGGACGGTCCCCTCCTCCCACTCGCTCCTCTGTCGTCCACCAGCCCTCTGCATAATCCAAGAACAAAATTAAAAATCCAAGAACGCAATTAAAACTATAAGCCTCTGCCCACGCAACGTCTGACATGGGACAGAGAGGGGAGAAGGGGCGCGTTTTAATAGTAATCATCAACAGGACGTAATGGTGTAACTTTTCTGGTAACTTTTCCACTTTATGCCATTCTGTGGGAGATTGTAGCCATGGAAACAAGCAGGAAGAAGCCCAAGAGTCAGGTTTGTGGAGATGCAAGCTCACTCAGAGTAAGGGCTTCAGTTTTTTTCAATGCATAAAACATAGAGAGAGGGAAAAAAGGTGTACTATAACTATAACTTTTTACTTGAGGGTCTGTCACCTGCCTGTTTTTACGTATATGTCATTTCTCTGCCTGTAATGTTCCACAGTGTGACATTAAACAGCTCTGCCTTACATTTTTCCAATTACAGATGGTTTTATAGCTCAAAAATACCTAGAAAAACAGGCAGGAAGAGGCCCAAGAGTCAGGTTTGTGGAGATGCAAGCTCACTCAGAGTAAGGACGCATTTTTCATGCATTCTGACTATGAGTGGGGTCGCCTCTCCACAGACCTGACCTGTAACTTGGTCTGGTTTGGTCTCCATGAAGACAGAAAGGTTTAATGCCATAATGTGAAACAATCCCCATCCCCCCAAAAAAACAGCATTTGATAGACCCTCCTTGGGGAAAGTTACACACTGCACCTTTAAGTTAAATAACGTGGCTTTCTCTTGCTTTCTATTGTCATAGAGGCCAAACCAGACCACGGTACAGGCCAGATCTGTGGAGAAGTGGCCTCGCTCACAGTCAAGTTGCCTGTTTTCAGGGTGGTGAATACTGTATGTTTTGCCATTCAACCAAGTAGCTTCGTCACTACCTGAGTTTTACTGTCTTGAAAACATAAAAAACAGAACTAGTTCATTTGACACAGTTTGCATTCTTCACTTGCCGTAAAATATTAAATCTGAGCCGTTTTCCAATTAACCGTCGGGTCCCCTTTAAACACCGAGTGCAGGTGTATATTTTGATTAAAAAAACACCGGTTCCAAATAAACGCGAGTCTAATGTACGAGCTGGAAGACAGAAGTCGTGGTGCAACAACAGGACGTAGGACTGATGCTCACGTCGTCTCTACAGAAACAAAACTTAAAACCACATGGCTCATTTGCATAAACTATAAGCGCTGAAAACACTTGTAACATTCCAAATTAACTCATCTACGTCTGTATAGAAAGTCGCCTAAAATATAGTCACACTGATTAAAAGAATTTGAGTACCAGATTTTCCCAATTTTGCTGAGCCAGATTTTTGTGAGGAAGGAATTAATCGCCCTAAATTGCCGCCTGATCTCAAATAAAAGCCTGGTCTGTGAAGTGACTGAAACAAATAAACGCTCCAGCTGTTACCTGGTATTTTACGGTACCTTATGCATTATGAACTTCCTAATTATTCACTACAGTGAGTTCTTTCCTTTTCACAACTCTCAGACACCAGAGTTTTGTCGTCACAGTAAATATTCTGTAAACGATTTAGTTCTGGGGCAAGACTAACTTTGGTAAAATAAAGATGATGATGAATTGACTCTTGTGAGCTTTAAGCCATGTTATCTATGTTATGTTACCTCCTCAAAAACATACATAGAGTTGTGTTTTGCTTCATTCACACATGTTTGAGTCATTATTAGTCTGTCTACATCTCCAAAGCTCAAAATGCTCTGCTCCACCACATGATGCCTTAGAGTTTTCAGTCTAACAGCTCCTTTTTTGATCCGAGTCAAGGTGAATGAAGTATTTTCCATTAGAGAGAAGAACTCGACCTAAATCTACAGGGTTTGTGTGTGAATGAAGCAAAACACAACTCCAGGTCTGTTTGTAATGAGGAAACAATATTATAACACTGATAAAATAGCATAACATAGGCCCTTTAAATACAGCCTTTTATTAGTCTTAGTCACTAAACTACCCTATGGTGTTCACAGTCTCTAAATTCATATTTTGCATGATTGTTCAAGAACCTAAAGTTTGATCTAACTCCTATTAGCGAACTCTGACTACCCCTAGTTTCTTTTTTGTTTTCTTTGTTTTGATTTGGGCCTGAGGATGGAGCTGGGTGATGTCTCAAACCTCCATTTCCGTTCAGAGATGTATTCATTATAGTGTATTTTTTTATTATTTTGGGAGAAGCATTCGAGACATCACAACCTTTAAAATTGAATGTTTGTGGTTTTGTAGCTAAGAGGGCCAAAAGTCACGGCATATCTCAAATCTGGACTAAAAGGAGACTTGTGTAACATACAAAATTCAGCAGGTTATATCCTTGGTTCTTTTCCAAAATGCAAACTCCTGACACGATTCCTGGTGCTTGGATGTTGTAAACGCTCAAACACGAGGACATTTGTAGGATCCGGTGATAACATCCGCAGATATATGTTTACTGTTCAATCATGCACCGTATTTTTTGTTTTTGTTTTAAACAGAAGGTCAAAGTACAACACTCAAGTACAATTTCCATGAATCTGCACTTTACTTATATGTGCACTGTGTAACTTTTGTGGTAGAGGAAAATGCCACCAGCTTTTTCCTGCAATCTTTTATTTTATGGTATTTAATTTAACTACAACTATCTCCAGACAAACATGCCACATCACCAGACCAAGCTACAGGTCAGATCTGCGGAGAAATGGGCCTGTTCTCAATAATAATGCATGTGTTTGTGATAGTGTTGAGTAAATTCAAGATATATTTGTTAATGTCATACTGTGGAACATTCAGGGCAAAGCAGTAACATCACCAGGGAGACAAGTAGATGGCAAATTCTCAACCAGAAAAGTTGCACAAAACACTTTTAAGTCCATTTTACAGTGGTTATTTTTTACTTCAGTACTTGTAGTATTTGTAGTAGTAGTAGTTTATTCGATCATTTTGCAACACTACTAAACGAAAACAAACCAGAACATAGACGACAGCCCCATGGATCATGACCGAAAGGGTTCAGGCTGAAGTAAAAGTTCTTCTAACGCCAAACCCTGTTAAACAATGACAAAATTCCAAGAAAGAAAAGCGGCGTCTGAACGGCAAGTTTTCATTTACAATTTCACTTGTGACTTGCTGTATATGTAAGTAATGGAGTGTGTAAGTAAGTAAGTATGTAATGGTCTAATCCATCTAAGACCAAGGAGATGATAGTGGACTTCAGGAGGAGGAAATGTGTGCATGTGCCAGTATCGATAGGAGGAGAGACTATTGAGATGGTGCAGTCATATAAATATCTTGGAGTCCATCTGGATAATAAACTGGACTGGTCTGTACATTGCAGAGAAGTGCACAAAAAAGGACAGAGCAGACTCTTCTTTCTGAGAAGACTGAAATCTTTTGATGTCTGCAATGAGATGCTGCATGTCTTTTATCAGTCAGTTGTAGCAGGTGCTCTTTTCTTTGGGGTTGTGTGCTGGGGCAGTGGTCTGACTGTAACAGACAGTAGCAAGCTTGACAAGATAATTCGTAAGTGTGTTTCTGTCATGGGGGTGAGAGTGGACTCAGTGGGGGCCATTGTGGAGAGGAGGATGAGGAGCATAATCCAGTCCATCCTCAACAACAGCAGGCATCCTCTCCACCAGATTGTTGCTGCTCAGAGAAGTAGCCGCAGTGACAGGCTCCTCTCCCTGCGATGTAGAACTGAGAGGTTCAGGAAATCGTTTATTCCTGCTGCTATAAGACTGTTTAACAGCTCTGGCTAATGGGCACCTTATTACTATCGTTAGTAGCTTTTAATCTATCTATCTATCTGTCTGTCTGCCTATGTATCCATCTATCTATCTATCTATCTATCTATCTATCTATCTATCTATCTATCTAAGAGACAAAATATAAATTAAAACAAACAAAACTGAATGCATAATTCATTCATTCCAGAGCTCCATATCTTTCAAAACATAATGGTTTATAATCTTTTTTTTTAAAGGCTTCTACAGTGACTTTTGTAAATTATCACTCAGATTGTTCCATAAAATAACCTCTTGAACAGAAATACAATCACTTTTTATGTTATCTTATTTTTTTTTAAAGATGCCAGTTTGGAAGCATGTATTTGCACTTTCTCCACTACATTCTAGATCTGGACTGAGAAGTAAAAGTAGTTTTCTTTATGTTATGCTATGTTTCGAGGAGGTAACAGTGTTCTAACATAACTAAAAGCTCCCAAGAGTCCACGTGGTGTAATATAAGACCTTTAAATACAGTTCATCACATGCGTCTATGCAAATACGTGATCCCGCTGTGGTATTATCTGCCTTCAGCGCTTTCTCAAACAATCCCGCACACACACTCGTGACTAATGCAGATCAGACAGCAGAACCAGAGGGGCCCGAGCGCCAGGGGCCTCACCAGAAGCCTGCCCTCTCCCGGCACTGGCACTGGATAATTAAAGGTCATCAGCTGCTGGGGGCCCGACCGCATTAACACTACACTGAGACTGAGCAGAGGATCATCTGTGGAAGAACAGGCCGTTTGTTTTGCTTGTCAAAATATGTTACGCCAAAACTAGAAACTGTATTATGCAGAAATTTGGACTTGTAAATAAGACAATTTTAGCACTTTGAGATTTGGTGTCAAATGTAAAGTGCTTTATAAATAAAATGTATTATTATTATTATTATTATTATTATTATTATTATTATTACAATATCACATTTTAAAGTTTGATATATTGCTGAAGAAATTATAGATGATTTAAACCACCAAAATTATTTGAAATCTACAATATACCTACAAAAACCTGCAATAAATAGAGGGAGAGTGAAAGACGTTTGCACTATGTTATGACTTATTACCAGGGATGTAACAATAACTGAAATATTGTGATATCATATCGCCAAAGGTCTCACAGTAATATCGTGGACCATCACAATATATCGAATCTCAAGTCTCTTTGCTTAAATGAATAGTTCTGATGCAGAAATAGCTAAAAAAAACAGAGGGAACTACATAGACCATGATCCTTTGCTCCGTTTCAGGGCAGACGACATGAAGAAATAACTGTTCTAAGCACCTTGAAATCTTCATTCTTTGGATTAAGTCTTGTGAAGGCATTTTTAGAGGGAACATAACATATGCAGGTAGTAAAGTAAATATGGTGAGATGTATATGGTGAAAATATCGTACAGAGAGATTTTGATATCGCTCCATCCCTAATGACAATAAATGTTGTACCAAATGACTGGTCAAAGCATTTTATAATCTCGGTCTTATTATGTAGAATATCATAATATTGTGAGCCTCCCCACCATACCATGAGCTTTCCCACGATATTGCAATAAATATTGTACCGTGAGGTTCATACCGTGATGATATCATAACGTTACACTACTCATTACGGATACAAACTGTCTGAAAGATTCTCCATTAGTGACTCTCAGGTGGGTGGGCGATGTGTAACCCACTGCACCACTGTTTTTTTTTGTTTTTTTTGTTTTTTGGTTGTTGTTTTTTTTATCTAATTTATCAAATGTTTACTTAATTGACATCTACTCATGTAGATGAAATATTGTACATTTTAAAGGTAGGATTAAAATACGCTGCTTCTTCCTACTCCTTTTTTGAACATTGAATGTTTTTATATTGTGTGTTGATTTTATTGTTCATGTTTAAACGTAACATTTTGCATATTTGAAGATTTTTTAAGTATACATCAAAATGCATTCCTTAAAGACTCAACTGACTATAGGTAGACTTAGGTAGAGATCAAATTTCCTAATGAATCTGTGTGGGCATATGTTATAAGTACAAATACAATACATAACTAAACGACATGATCAGTGGGGTCAAGGCCCTTTATTGTCGCTTGCAGGTGTATTTTTTTGTGGATTTACGGCATACGTCATTCATATCAAGCTCAGTTTAAGCATGTGGAAGTTGTTCCCTTTTAGGATTGATTTATCTCTTACCTTTTTTCTTTTGTTTCTCTCCAGTGAGCATGACCTGGGCGAGGACGACATCTACGACTGTGTGCCATGCGAAGACGACGGAGATGACATCTACGAGGACATTATCAAGGTGGAAGTACGACAACCCATGGTCAGTATTTCTGCGGTGCCGCACTATTTTTGTCCAAATACACAAACACACTCTGGCTTTTTGTAAATGACTTTTATAGCGTCCTTTAACTTTTCAATTCTCCGTTTGCTCCTGTCTTGAGGTCGTCCTAACGTTCCACTACATTAAGGCGAGACACGACGGGCAAATACAGGCTTTTTTTTTTTCAATGTTTTGCTTTTTGGTCGGTTTGGTCTAACAGGTTTTCATGTGGAAACATCAAAACAGTTCACTCTGCACTGAAAGATGTTTTTATATTTAATTCAATCAACTTTAAAGGCCATTTTACCCCCATAGGAACATCAGGATCAGCCCTTAAACACAACAAACTTTACGATCTTGTACTTAACGAGATTTTGACAAAATGTACAGAAGGAATTTTTCAATGTCTAATTCCGAGTCTGATTTATTTATTTTTTATTTATTGTATTTATTTATTTTGATATAACATAACAATAAAAATAAAATAAAAACCACACACTAGATAAAACGTATATGAGGGAAGAGGCTTAAATTAAAGCTTCCACCTTATGAATACATTAAAAAATGAACATTATCGCTGTGCATTAATTAAAAAAAAAGTTCTAACTGAAAAAAAAATGGTTGAAATTTAAATTGTTAGGTACATTTTCAGTGAAATCTAGTTTACTCAAGTACTAAATAAGAAATCCAAAATCCAATCTGTATATTTTTAGTATCTAATACTGTATATCAACAGAAAGAAGAGATTTAAACCTGGCTCTTTCCATGTTTCTGTGTCGAATGGCCTGTCTTGGATGTTTTTATACATTGGATGCCTTATTTTTACATGAAAACGTTACATGATAAAACTTATAATGCAACTTTTTCTTACATTTATGTGAGTAAACTACAGTAAAAGTTTTAGTCCTATTCACCTGCAGAGTCTCGCCTTGCCTTTGAAATTATGCTTTAAGATTGCAGTAAAACATAAAAAAGGGAAATGAAGAATAAGGAATAAGGATTAGTTAAGTACAGTGACTAAAAAATGGGGTTAATAAAAAAAAGAGAGAAAAGAAGGAGAGAGAAAAGGAAATTAAATGATAAATTCTCCAAAATATAAAAATAAGGAGCCTAGCGGAGTGGTTATGCTGCATTACCGCATTAATTTTGTTTTATTAAATTACATTTTTGTTTGCGTGTGTGTTTGTGGGGAAGGTGTGGGTAGTTTTGTTGTTTTATATTTGTTGTAGGTATAGCGCTATGTTTGTGGTCTTTTGTTTTTATGTTAATTACGTGTTTTTTTATGTGTACAATTCAGCTGTAACTCAAATTCCACCCAAAACATTGTAAAATAATTAAATACATGTTATATTGTATTGTCTTTAATTAAAAAAAATCACACATCTAATCAAAATCTGAAAAATTCAAAGTAGATTTATTATTTTTTTCCCAAAATTGTACCTTATTTAATCTTGATCTGTACCCCACGTCGCACCACTGTTCCTCTGCTATATTCTACACTGTTCTACTGTTCTATGTCCTTACTTTCTCGTTGTGACGCTCTCTTCCTCTCCTCCTTCACGCTGCAGATCAGATACATGCAGGTAAGTCCTCCTGTCGTTTTTCACCACTTCATTACCACCAAACCCCCGTCCCTTCCCCCACGAGCACAGACAGCCGGTCGGACCCCAGCTGGCGATCGGGCTGACAGGGGAGAACCAGGTAGCGACGTCTCGGAGCGCAGATGGGGCCCGGGCAGGCGCTGTGGCAGGGAGCACCAGTCCAGATTTAGCTTCAGACATGTGTCGCGTCATTGAACTCATTTTTGGTTTATTGGCGGTGATTTCAGCAGTCGGTGTGCGCGTTTTCAGGGCACAATTATAAAACAGACTATGCTTCTTACTGTTTAACTTTGTAGTGGGTCAGAGCTGTGGTTCTTGATGGTGGGATTCAGATTTTATCCCTTAATAGTGTAAGGATTTGTTTTACCATACATGAATCTGGGAAAATGTAATTAAATTAATCACGAGCAATATCGTGTGTTGATATTATTGTCAACATTTAAACATAACATGAACATTTTAATAATTTTTTACATATTGTTTGAGAAGTAAACACCAAAATGCATCACTTAACAACTCAACTGACTATAATTTTAAGTAAACATCATATTCCATAATGAATCTGTGCAGTCATATGTTACAAGTACATATACGTAATCAAACTACATGATCAGTGGCCCTTCATTGTTGCTTGCGGATGTAACTGACTCTTATAAATACCAATTCAAATGTTATCCCTTAACAGTGTGTAGATTTGTTTTACCACACATGAGCCTGTGAAAATTCAATTCAATTCAATTCAATTTATTTTGTAGCGCCCAAAATCGCAACAACAGTAGCCTCTAAGGGCGTTCCAAGATTTGGATGAGCCAAACATACACACAGACATATCAAAACAGGAAAAAAACAACATTCATGTAAAGCAGCAAATGAAACATTGTCCAGTCATCCCCTGTCCTTAGACCCTCCTTCTCAGCAAGGAAAAACTTCAAAAAACCCAGGAAATGAAAGTTACTCAGATATGATATGATAAAACAGGTAACACAAAGGAGGATTCTAGTGCTGTTAAAAATACTGCGTTATTAACAAGTTTAAGCAAAAAATGTTCACAGCATTCGTTTTTTTTTATTGCAAACTACTTTTTTCATAAGCTGTGGCCACCGAACAGAACTAAACAAAACTTAGAAGCCCTGTCAGGTGCGATGTTATTCATACAAGGGAAACATGAAATAAAGTCTGCTCCGCACTTACCTTCGATAAGGACTGTGACAGACAAGTTTTGCAGCTCTCTCCTCTGGCTGTTCTCACTGAGCTCTGAGCTGTTGTTATATCCATAAACTCTCAGAGGAGCACGTATAGCAGCAGGACTCATATCGTTCTCACTATTTAATAAACTTTGCTGTCGCTGGACTTATTTTCTCTGCTAAAGCATTACCTCTCCTGCGCCACATGTGAACAAATGCCATCAAACGCCATGTGATGATGTCATGGCCCTTAGTACAGCAGCATTGGGATGACAAACACGGTCACAAACACAGTTACAACAACAACAAAAGCATTTGCACAAAGCCTATCCACTTTTCTATGTTGATACGAGGATTAAAATGATTAATTTACGATTAATCACGAGTTAACTATGACATTATATGACTACCCCTGGCGTCCCACTATAGCACCTGAAATTCCCCTGCAGTCTCCTACCCACAATTCTAATACTACATTATAGAGTTTGCAGTTGCGCAAATCATTTCTAAACTTCAGAAATGTCATAATAAAAACATACAAAAATGGACTTTTGTCGCTACCAACTCTCAAGTTTGATATTAATTCATAACAGTGCAAGACCAAACAGAATACAGTTTATAATAATACATTTGATTTATAAGGTGTTTTTGTAAACACTTGAAGATGCTGCACAAAAATACAATTAAAACGAGTACAGTTATAATAATTCCCTCTTCAGTTTTGTTTTCTCTGGGCCTTGATATCTGTGAATACAGCTGTACGTCTGTGATCTGTGTTGTCAGCTCACAGGTTTCAAACGTGTTGAACCTCGACCGTCAATCATAACATTAGTCTGGATTTTTGCATCCACGTAACACTGTGCATAAGACCGCTCCATATATTCTCCATATCCTTCCCTCGTGTTCCCTGGTGAACCTCTCCACGACCCCGTCACATGACATGACATCACCCTGTCAAGACCATCACCATCAAGTCTATATACAGCCTCTGCAGCCACTGTAACTGTAAAGAAAACATGCCACTGACTATATTTATATATAAAAATAAATGAAAAAATTAAAAAAATTGGAAAAATGACTTGAATTTTGAATATTAATACTTTGAAAACTCCTGATTTCAGTGTGTTTTTCGACCGATTGTTTAGATTCCAGAGCAACTAATGGGCAATGAACTGTTTTTAGGTCAATATGTCAGGCCGATTTTGATTATTTTATCCAAATTATGTAATTAAAATGTTCTAAAAAGTCCTCCACAACTGTTTGGAACCACAGACCTTCAAAATGGCTGTGTAGTCATATTTTATGCTTTTATCTCTTGAACTGAAGTGTGTAAATACATCTTTGTGCCTATATACCAATAGCAAATGCATGAATAAAGAAATATAGGCTTGATCTGTCTGTCTATCCTTAATATGCATCCTTATTTTTTATATAATACCTAATTTTATTTATGTTTATATCACAGAAAATGGGCATGACGGAGGAGGACAAGAGGAACTGCTGTATGGTGGAGATCCAGGAGACAGAAGCCAAATACTACAAGACCTTAGAGGACATCGAGAAGGTGAGTGGTGAGGGCCGAGGAGCCGGCGTTCAGGTGGGGACGGGCACAGCGTGGAAATGTCATGTACTGTAACATAGACCGAGGCACAAATGTCACCCGGACGATCGATGGTTATTATGGCGTGGCACCTCGGGGGGGCTGGGAATCCCGGAGCTTAAAGAGGACACTCCCTCACAAAGGCTAAAGGACGGGCTTACTTAGTGCCAGGGACCATATAGAGATGGACCGGCTGACTGATATAGACTTTTATTGTCCCCAAGGGGAAATTCATTTTCACGCACACAGAGCTCCTTTGACGTAGACGTAGACAGAGCACAACAAACACAGACACAATTACAGCAGACATTACAGTACACTCAAATGTGATGACCGGGGGGATCGTAAGGTAGGGTGTGGGGAGTCCTACGATTTTAGAAGCTGTGTGTGTTTTATTTTTGTGAGTTTAGACCGGTTTTTAACAGTGAGCATATTGAAAAAGCAGGTGGAACAATACAACATGATGGGCTGTAAAATGGTACAACAGTCATTACAGATGCAGAAAAACATAGAGTCCTTTGAGTTTTCAGATTATTGACTGTCGTTGATGGCTTTTTTTTGGTAAATGTTTGTAATATGCTGATCAAATGTAAGTGCATTGTCTATTGTGACTGATATTCGGTCTTTTTAGCGTATCAGCTATTGGCCATGAAGCTCCAGCAGAGGCTGATATGCTGTTTGACCCAACCAGCTGCCTAAATGTGCATGAAGAATGTCTACATGAAGCTTGGTTTGATCATTTTAGTCCAAAGAGGGCGCTGCAACATGTGACTACACTGTACACAGTTTGTAGTAATAGAAGGTAGTGGATGAGTTTGTACTATATTTAACACACTATATGAACACTATGGGTGACGTCACACCTTAGTCCACTTCTTTATACACTTTATAGGTGGGTCCTCAAAATGTCGCCCAGAACTTCATAAAGTCATGCAACTAAAACCCATGAGCAGGACCTATTTAATTAGATTTTTTATTAGTGTGAGCAACCTGCTTGTACAAGGTGCATTACAATACACAAAGAAATACAGTATATACAGACACGTAACACCACGTCAAGTTTGGGAGTAAACTGGAAATAAAACTGGATCCAAACAAGAACTAAATCGGGACTAAACCAAGACTAAAAGAGGACTAAAACAGGACTAAAACAAGACTAAAACAAGACTGAAACAGGTCTAAAACAGGACTAAATCGGGATTAAAACAGAACCAAACCGGGACTAAAACAGGACTAAACTGGGACTAAACCGGGACTAAACCGGGACTAAAACAAGACTAAAACAGGACTGAAACCAGACTAAAACCAGCCTTAAACAGGACTGAAACCTGACTAAAATAGGACTGAAACCAACCTAAAATTGGACTAAAACAGAACTAAACCAGGACTAAACCAGGATCAAATCAGGACTAAACCAAGACTAAAACAGGTCTAAACCAGGACTAAAATGAGACTAAAACAACTCTAAAACAGGACTAAACCAGGTCTAAACCAGGACTAAACCAAGACTAAACCAGGACTAAATCAGGACTGAAACAGGACTAAAACAGGACTGAAACCGGACTAAAACCAGCCTTAAACAGGACTGAAACCTGACTAAAACAGGACTGAAACCAGACTAAAACCAGCCTTAAACAGGACTGAAACCTGACTAAAATAGGACTGAAACCAACCTAAAATTGGACTAAAACAGAACTAAACCAGGACTAAACCAGGATCAAATCAGGACTAAAACAGGACCGAAGCAGGACTTAAACAGGACTAAAACAGGACTGAAACAGGACTAAAACTGGACTAAAACAGGACTAAACCTGGACTAAAACAGGACTGAAGCAGGACTTAAACAGGACTAAAACAGGACTGAAACAGGACTAAAACTGGACTAAAACAGGACTAAACCAGGACTAAAATGAGACTAAAACAACTCTAAACCAGGACTAAACCAGGACTAAATCAGGACTGAAACAGGACTAAACCAGGACTAAATCAGGACTGAAACAGGACTAAAATGGGACTAAACAGGACTAAACCTGGACTAGAACAGGACTAAACCTGGACTAAACCAGGAATAAAACAGGACTGAAACAGGACTAAAACTGGACTAAAACAGGACTAAACCAGGACTAAACCAGGACTAAAACACAACTAAAACACGACTAAAACACATCAAACCATCAGAACTAAACTGACCTCAAGCTCAGCCCAATCCATGAGTGAAATCTACATTATTTACAACCATCCATCACAAACTGTCCTCTAAACCTCCCTGGTCTTTCCCGTCGCGCTGTAATAGAATCCTGGCCTCTCTCCTCTGCGGTAGGCCTCGTAACTCTCCCCTTCCCCGCTGCTTGCACATCACCACAGTTTGGACAGACTTCACTCTCCAGGCGCTACAAATCATGCGCTCGGCTAATTTCATTAAGCTAAATGTGCATCCTGTGTGCTGAGCGTAACGCCGGCTCCAGACTCGCTCCGAATAAACACAGCGCGTATGATCAGCGGACCCGTTAGGCTTAATTGAGTTGGGGTTAATAAAGCCGTCATGTATGCGTCGCTCCCGAGTTGATCTATTTGTTATCATTGTGGAGATGGAACGTGACAGGCATGGAGCAACTAGCTTACAGTGCAGCGAGGTGCAGTGTTCGATGTGCAGACAGTTAGCTTTGGGGTTAATTAGAAGTACGAGCGGAGCAATATATCGTCTACAGGATAGTGGAAGACGCACTAAGTAACTTGGAGCTGTTATTGTGTTGCCAGGTTTTTTTTTTTACAGTACGGCATTGATCTTATATCTTCATGGAGACAAACGTGGAAGCAAGTGGTCGTCGAAACCAAGTTATAGGTCAAATCTGGTGAAAGGCAAGCAATCTCACAGTACGAATGCTTGTTCTCAAGGTGTTTTTTTCACCTGTACAAAGGTTAAAGGACATAGGATCTCATTTCCGAATGTTGGAGATGTGTGGAGACACTTTTAAAAAAAATCCATCCAGTCCTTGTATTTGCAGAGGTTGCTGGTGCTAGACTAGTACATGTCAATGACCATAGTTGGCACTAAAAACAGTCTTACCCACTCCACAGTGCACCCGAGGCAAAACTAATATAACTCCAGACTGTCCATGTGAATGTCTGTGCCGATAGAATAATTTTAGAAGTAAAACCAACTGTTGCATTTGAAGGATTTATGTCTGAGCAGCAGCAGTGAGTTGTACTTCCTGATAGAAAACTTGGCAGCGGCGGACTGATATATGAGAAAATAGTCCCTCAACATGTGACGATTCAGCGATACAAGTAAGTTTAGTTTTACTTATAAAATTATTTTATCGACACAGACATTCACATGGACAGTCTGGAGTTATAATTCTTTTTCCTCGGGTCTGTGGAGTGGGTAAGATTGTTTTTAGTGGCAGCACAACTATGGCCATTGACATGCACCAGCAACCTCTGCAAATACAAGGACTGGATGGAATATTTAAAAAAGTGTCTCCACACGTCTCCAACACTCTGGCTCACGAGGAAATGAGGCCCTATGTCCAAAACTCTGAACTGTTGCTTTAAGGTCAATGTCAAAGATCAAATTTCAAACAATGAATGCTTCCGAAAGTGCTTCAGTGTAATGCCATACTATGGAAAAGCTCAGGAAAAGCAATAGCATCTTCATAGAAACAGCAGGTAGCAGATGCCACATAAAAAAGTTACATTATGTGTAATGTGTAATACAATGACATTGGAGAATATCACTTGTACTTTACGGCATTTTCTGGAGGGGCGACCATGGAGAACAGAGGTGTCCAAACTACTCAGACTTAAATCTAAAAAGTTTATCTGCAAAGATGTCTGTGATCAAATTGGCTTTAATTATTGTGCTGTTTAACTTTTAACCATATTATAACATTGTTCCCTCATCAAAAACATACCCCAAGTTCTTTCTATGTCCCAAAACTAAAAACGTTAGAAATTCCCAGTTTTGTGACGACACAGGTAAAAATCTAGAGGTCCATAAATCAAAATATGAGCTTTTTTGCTCTCGAATCATGTTCATTAAGAATGCATATTTCATAAAAAAGTCTAAAAGAGTTTGATTGATTGTTGTGTGATTTTTTAAGTGTAAAACCCCACTTCCCAGACTTGTAGAAATACTGTAAAAACAAGGTGTCTATTGTCAGAAAACAGCCATTATTTTACGTTCTAAACAATGAAATGCCAAAGCAAAGGTACTCAAGAGCATATTTAAAGGCTAATAACAATACAAACACTGCACAATATTTGTTATTTTTGGAGATGGACTGCAATAAACTCCCTTTCTGCTGTTTCTTTTCTCTTTTGAGCACAAAATTAACTAAAACAGACACTTTTTACCCCATGAACCAAATGAGACCCCCTAAAACTTGATTCATGAAGTAACAAAAGTGGGCAGGGTTAACAGTTCAAACTAAAATATAAAACATTTTTCACACATGGTTCACATTCACGTACAACGCCATTAGTGAGTTAACCTAAAGCGGCACAAACCCCTGGCTGTATCTTTTGTTGTGTTCATCGATCCCCGTGTAGCTGCACTCAAGCCCTCCCATAAAACTTTAATACGCTGCTAAAAGCTCGCACGCATCCGGTCAATTCAGCGTGTTACTTGCGAAAATTTTGACTTATTCTTTTTCTTTTTCTTCTTCAGAACTACATGATCCCTCTGAAGCAGGTGTTGACGCCGCAGGAAATGGACGCCATCTTCGTCAACCTGGAGGTGAGGAAGAGTTCAGACACGGCGAAAGGTGGACACGTGAAGCGACGGGGTGTCTCAGACCGGGCGGAAAATGTGACATGCGGAAGGAGAAATAACGCAAACACGATACAGATGGAGAAGGGTAGAAAGGATGAAGACGATATGTGGGCATTCAAAGCGTTTTATATCAAGGAACCACTCACCCATTCACACACACGTTCATACACAGTGTACGCAGGGATTCGAACCGTCAACCTTCAGATTAGTGAGCAAACGCTGAGCTACTGTCGCAATATTGATGTTATATGCTTGTTGAATACCTAATATAACCTAAATAACATCATAAGCCACTGTTTATGTTGACATCTCAAGTAAAGCCCCACTGCGTGATTTTTTAGCCAGAAAATGTATTGAAATTAAAGTATGAGTGTCTTTTTATCATTTTGGATGTTTTTATTGCACAAAAAAACTGAAAAAAATACGTGTCCTTACAGTGAGAGGACTTGCATCTCCACATAACTTTTGTTTGGCCTGGTCTCGAGGTAAATGTGAACATTTAAGATAAAATATTCCACATTATGGCATAAATTAGGGTGACCAGACATTCCTATTTACCCGGGACAGTCCCGGTTTTGAGCCCTGTGTCCCCTGTCCCAGCAGATTTACACAAAACCAGTGATTTGTCCCAGTTTTATACAAGAAATGTCCCGGGTGTCCCTATTTTTGATCCCTGCCAACAGTAAAGAGAGGCATAAATTGTCTAGTTTTTTTGTTTTGTTGGATTTTTGTTTAGGTAAATTATAGAAAACACAAAGAAAATATGACTATGCTGACTCATGTTATCGCGAATAAGTCATGAGTGGGCTGAGTGCCTAGCAATTTTCTTTAAATGCTCTTTCGTTTCACAATTTTATTATTACCAACCATGACCAACCTGCAGTATTGAAAATCTGGTCACCCCATGCATAGAATCTGCTTATCTTCATGGAAAATGTTCCGAAGTACGGCTTTAACTTTCTGTTTTCTTGGAGACATGTAAGTAACACACCACTTCCAGAAAGTTACACAGTCTTTTATAATACAGTCCCAAAAAAATCTGACATCATTTTAAAAGCAATTATCTTGAAAACTACTACATCTACCTCAGTGAAAAAGAGTTTAGTTTAGGTTGACCATCCTAAGTTTATTATGGGACTTTGGGTGACTGTGTGCGAGCATTTCATTTCTTTTTTTTCATTTTTAAATTCAATTCATGAAAGATGAATACAAAATAACTATAGTGATACACCAATGTGACTGAAAAGGAGCAGAAAGAAGAATAAACTTGTAATATCTGCCGCCTTTTCACACAAAGTAAAACATTTCTAACACTTTAAAAGTTACAGCTACATTTATAAGCAACTTTTCTACATGATAGACATTAAACACCTGTTATTAACAGACAATTCACATTTGATATTTTTTTTAGCATATCATGTTTGACATTTCTTTTAAACTTTCTTCTTCTTTCTTATCTTTTCTTTCTTTCTTTCTAAAATGCAAAATTACTTCTCTTTGGGGTGAACGGCACGGCTCAAATTGAAAACATAACAAAAATAAAACATTGAATATAAAATCTTGATCTGTTTCTATACATTCTGTGAAAATCTGAGGTTATTTCAACAAGAATCACCAAAATTATTGCCCAATAACACATCATTAACAATTAGAAATAACATGGATAGAATATAAAAAGATCATTGAATTATTGCTTGAAAGAGCGGGTACAATGCAAAATCGATTTATATGTCGATGCATGTGTGAGTATTTTAGCGATTTCTCCAGGGGCATTATCCAAACCCTCCTTATGGTTGGATAAGTTGTGCACACTTAAAGTTTTAGAAATAGTCCTACTAATTTAATTATGTCAAGTTGCTGTAGCATGTTCTTCTTTTTCAGTCATTTTAACTAAAATTTTTGATTAAAGTGAACTATTCTGGGTATAACTGAGCATAACTTAAACACAAAAGTAGAATTAAGTAATTAAAAGTCCTGTTATTTCTGTTGTTTTGAATAGGGATGATTTAAAAACTTAATTTATATAGTATATCTTAAAATACAATACATTTTCAAGATGATTGTGTTGCTTTAATAGAAAACATGAGTTGTATTAACTGCAAATATTTGAGTTGGGGTAAATGAGGACTTTTAATTCAGCTGTTTGTTCAAACGGTACAAATAGCAAAGTGTCCGACCTTTTAAGTTCTGGAAGACTGTGACTTTTGCGTTCATCAACTTCAAATAATTGAGACAATTGATTGCCCCCAATTTTTTGAGTTCTGGTAACTTATTCAGGTTTACAGTGTGTAAGAGTTGCTTTCAAAACAATAAAAGGCAACATAATGATCTAAATATGTTATGTGTTAGAAGTTAATACCCCATAGAAGTAAAATACCCCCTTTAGGTCTTTCCTGATGGTGACCTCTTCCCTTTCCCTCTTCATAAACGTGTCTGTGGCCACATCAGCTCCATATCGTGCTTTTCGTAACTTCAGTTTGTTCATCGCTCCTCTGTTTTGTTCCCTCAGGATGTGATCAAAGCGCATTACGACCTCCTCAGAGCCATCGACTTCAACATGGTGAGCGGAGGCAGCGGACTGGGCAAGATCTTCCTGGACTTCAAGGAAAGGTCAGAGCCAGTTACTCTTTTCTTTCCTATATTGGTCCTATATTACACAAAATGGACTCTTGTGAGGTTTAAGCCGTGGGTGTATGTTGTTATCTCCTCAAAAACATACCTGGAGTTGTGTTTTGTTTCATTCATGTTTAAGAGTTGGGAAAACGAGATACAACGTGCGTTTGTGTGCGAGTATCAGTGGCTAATTTGTGAGCTAAGTCTAAGCAAATGAAATTATAACTGCAATTTCGAGAAGAGGGGTCTACCCATAGGGTCATAACCAGCTTAAAACGCAGTCCTAGGCAGCGTGAGAAGACGGTAAGTAGAAATTTAAACCGTTTTCTCCATTCAGAAGTCTAAAAATCCATTCGAAAATTGCTAACTCCCAATTTTGGTAACTTAAAAAATGTTCAGCACCATAGAGCTGTTCTTGTACACTATTTGTTTAGCCTAAATTCAGGTTTTACAAAATGATTATGTGTTTAAAATGAGCATTAGAACCTGAATTTTCATTTAACACACAAAACATTAAAACATAGATCAGAAATCCAACCCACTTTATTTATATTGTACATTTTACTCACCGGCTTTTAATACGACATGAGAATTGTGTGCTCCTCTGACTGTCTTTTAGTGATTGTATTTGCTGTTTGTCTATTTGCTAATTTTATTTTTATTTTTTTAGGTTTTTTATTGACTTGCTTTTTGATTTATTTGATGGTTTATTTCATT
This sequence comes from Odontamblyopus rebecca, assembly GCA_030686955.1. Taxonomy (NCBI): domain Eukaryota; kingdom Metazoa; phylum Chordata; class Actinopteri; order Gobiiformes; family Gobiidae; genus Odontamblyopus; species Odontamblyopus rebecca. The sequence continues at coordinate 21,309,823 of CM060653.1, read as the reverse complement.
TCATGTGTTAATTTATATTGTGACTACGCTGTGCAGCACTTCGGAGACTGTGTTGTACTTTGGAGACTTTGTGCTATACAAATAAAATTGGATTGGACTGGATGGGATTATAAACATGACAGTTTCCAAAGTGCAGCACAGACAAATGAATACAATTAAAGACAGTAATAAAAAGTGTTAAAATGCATAGAGATAATAATGAACTAATTATCCAATCCAATCCACTTTATTTGTATAGCACATTTAATTTAAAAAAAATTGTTTCGAAAGTGCTAAAAATAACCACTCAGATTTGACGATAGTCTTAAAACAATAACACATTAAAATAAGATGAGCGCAAAACCACAGAATCACAATAAATAGATAAAAATAAATACATAAAAGACACAGAGGACCCCACAACTCACACAGTGTTAAAAGCCAAAAAATAAAAGTGGGTCTTAAAACGAGACTTAAAACACTCCACTGTTGGGGCTGTTTGGACATGGGGGGGCAGATCGTTCCAGAGTTCGGGGCCGACCACATAGAAGGACTTATCCACCCTAATTTTAAGTATTGTTTTAAGCACCTCAAGCTGAATTTGTTCCTTGAATGTCAGAGCGAAATAAACAGAAAATGGTGTCATATGGGCCCTTTAAACACACACAGTGCACTGTCCATAGGGAAGGACTTCCCTATAGGCTTTTACTGGGGTCAGCACACAGAAGATATGGATCCGTCCGTCCAATATTGAGCACGGATCGAGTGGCGTTCAATAGACCCTGGATTGTGTCGTCATACATCATCGAATTTTCCGTTAGTCTCATGTTAAAGCAGTGGAGATTTCAGGACGCTAAACACAGTTGATTCTTGTGAACTTTTGGCAATGTTAGAATGTTGTTACCTCGTCAGAAACAGACCTGGAGTTGTGCTGGAGTTTTCCTTCATTCACACACGTTTGAGTAATCCTTATTATTAATTTGTTGACATCTCGGAAGCTCAAAATGCTCTGTTCCACCTTGTGATGTCATGCAGTGGTAGTTTTCAACCACCTTTAGTTCGGTAAAAGTAAGATAACCCCTTTTTACAGCTAAAGTAAATTAACTCTTATCTAATAAGTTATAAAATTTGCAAGAGACAGTCATAAAAATTTGCTCCATGCACATTCAGGATATTTGTTATTGAATTTTATTGTATTCATTCATTAAGTATAAGAAAAAATGTATTAATCTTCAACCTTTGCCTTTTCAGCCCTGCATCAACTATTACAAATTGGATCAAATCTTTGCTTCTAATGTGCTTGTTTTTCTTATACCAACACGTATATTTTATAATCTACATGAAACAAAATAAAAAAGATCTTGTGCAATCGACATTTTTATAATTGCTAAATTTGCTCAAATCTACTTTGAAGCTGCAGTTTCCCACTGATTTCTTGAGTGTTTCTGAACCAAAAGTGTTTTCACAAAATGTGTTCTTTGGTAAATTATGATCATTATTGTGATACTTAAATTTGTTGAAAAGAAGGATTTTAAAGAGACGTAAAAACTTATCAGATGTGCGAAATATTGAAAGACAATCATATAAAAATGTAAAACCAAAAAACGGCCCTGGACTTTTCCCCAACCAATTGACAACAGAAAGTACAGTACATACTCCCAACATTGCCAGTCTGCCCCGATTGCAGAATGTTCTTTACTATTTTAACACTATTACTGATAATTAAGTATTTCATTATTTGATGTTCAAGAAGTGCATGTTAGCAGGATAGTTGTTGTTAGCTTTACTGTAGGATATATAGGATACTTGGATTGCATAAGGTTAATTGAGGAATAACTTTGGACCACTGTGTATGAAACTATTTGTGGTTTTCACATTTTGAAGACAACTAAAAGGTTCAGCGCCTTTGAAAATCTTATACAGCTCTGGAAAAAAATAAGAGACCACTGCAAAATGATCTCTGATTTTACTACTTAGGTTTGTGTTTGAGTAAAATTAACATTTTTGTTTCATTCTATAAACTACTGACAATATTTCTCGCAAATTCCAAATAAAAAATATTGTCATTTAGAGGGTTTATTTGCAGAAAATGACAAATGGTCAAAATAAAAAAAAGATGCAGTTTTCAGACCTCAAATAATGCAAAGAAAACATTTTAAAACAACACAATAGTAATGTTTGAACTTAGGAAGAGTTTAGAAAGATGGTCCTATTGCAAGAGGATAGAGATTTTTATTTTATTTTACTCTTCCTGAACCGATTTCCTCCTCATCAGTGCCTCATGAAGCAGAATGAGGTGTGTTTCTGTTGGAATGAAAGTAGAGATGCTGATTTCAGAAAAAAAAAAATTTATACTTATTTTTTCCCAGAGCTGTATGACCGTGCATACATAGACTCTGCTCGTAATTTCTGGTTTTCATCGTTGATTAGACCCCTCACCGGGCTTATATCGGGCTGTGATGGAGTTAAACGCGATGATGGTAATGTCAGTTTTAGCCTATGTTCCCCTAGAGGCCGTGAGTCACCGCACACCAGCAGATCTCTGCAGTCGCACACCGAAGAATAGAACATATCTGTGGACTTTGACGTCAACGGTTTAAACTTGGAACAATGTGTGAAAACATGTTATTATCCTGATGCAAAACAGGATGTAAGAATAGCAGAGGACGTAGATGTAACGTGTGATATAAGTTAGCAAGTGAATGGGTAAGAAGAAGGAACTCGTCTATGAACAAACTTATTATATAGTCTGTTGCATTGCGCTTTTTGTGATACATATATGTTTTTGTTACCTAGTGCAGAGCTGTTATTCAAAATGGACATTTTAGAGCTTTTAAACATATATTTTCCCTTCTCATTTACCCTCTCGAAGGCGTATTTGGAGTGATTTGTTTGAGCAGCTTCAATCAACCTCCTGTTTTCACCACCACTTTTACCACTTTGCCCACAGCTCTGTACTTACCTTACCTTCTCCAATTTATTTTCTTAATCGGTGATACGTGTAGGATTCAGTGTAATTATTTTGATACAAATGGAAAGAAAACTGTCTAGCATGATCTGTAGCTATCCATAAACTTCAAAGCTTCACAGTTATGTTGATGTTCACAGATTTCTCACGCTGGGTAGAGGGGTCCTAATCCAAAGGAAAAAAATAAAAGTAAAAGATTTCTCTCTCTGACTCCCTAGATATTTAGCATTTAATAAAAAAGCGGGTTTGCAAAGTTTCACAAAAATCCATGCATAATTAAAAGTAGCTCAAAGACCTTGAAGATTTTGTCAGTTATTCTTCCAGAAGTCTTCAACTTTTGTAACGGTAAGAGGAGATGCTTGTCTTATAGGCTCCTTAAGTTGCAGGAGGTGATAGAGAAAATGTCCCAAAACTTGCTGTTTAGAAGGCAATTTAGCATCACAAATGCCATCTTGGGTTGACTGCAACAAGAGTTTTCTAGTTCTAGTAGAGGTAATATTGACCATAGAGACACTGAACACCTGCAAAGTTCAGTGCAAACTATGTGCAGTCTTTGTCTGAGAGAAGACTTATGAAAGCTTGATTCAACAATGTGCCCAACAATGGTACATGTTTACATTATATTCTCTCTCCGACTTGTGTCAATGTCAGTGCATGACCAACATCTTCTTAGGAACTCCCCTCAGCCTATTAAATTTTAGTTTTGATGGCAGTTATTCCTAGTCAGGCTGGCACCAATTAGAGCCTCTGCTCAATTTAATTTCTCTCCAGCCACCAGTCAGGAATCAGAATACATTCGGCGCTTTGCAAGAACCCTGGAAGTTGTAGTTGGCGCACCGGCTGATCGGCAAAGAGTTGTGAAGCCATGACATCAAACTCAAGCGCCTCTGGGTCCTTTTGTGGTTCAACACAACAGTAAACAAAGCGGTTGAGATGGATGTAGATGAAGCCAGACATTTTGTGTTGGCAACGATTCCTGACATTGGCGATTTAAAGCCGGAACAAAGAGAACGTTTGGTGAATTTTATCAAGGGGAAAGACATTATTCCCCTTCTTCCTACGGGATTTGCTGTTGTGCTGCGATTACTTGGAGACCACTGAGCGTTCCGACGCATTACAGATGTCACAACCAAATAACAGTGATTGATCAAATAAAAAAGTACCTGACTAACATTGAGCAAATGAAACCTAATGCTTCGAGGTCAGATGGTTTCCACGAAGTGAAACCGGCTGATGAATCAGGCTAAGTTATTCCATGGATGGACTAATATGAGCCTCCTTGACATAGGCCATGTACGGTATTAGGAGCAAATTATCATCATGATGAATAGCGCTGAAACTGCATCACTTACACAAACTTCAGGGCGTTTGAGCTGCCCATAAATATGAATGCATTTTCAGGATTTTAAAAGTTCATAAATAAGGACCACCCTAACGCATGAGGTCAGCTTTTAGATGAATATTGTAATTTAAAATGCCAATATTTTTTACATATCGATCCACAAGCATCATAGATTATAGCTGTATAGCATTTTGGTAGTGAAAATATTACTATAAATGTGGATGAATGAGTGAATGAAAAGCGATTCTTGACTAAATCCAGCAAACTGTATTTTGATCACAGAAAAACAGCAGCAGAGATTTGCAAATGGCTTAATTATATGGATTAATGTGTTAGAATTGTATATCGTAGTCTTTGCACTGACTGAAAGTTGATCTGTAACCGTATAGCTTCAATCGTGTGGAAAAACTGTGCAGCTTCTCTTATTCTGACAGTATTACCAGGCACATCCACTGAACTCAAACCACTAGAAAGTCTATTTGACCTGTTAACTTAGCTCTGCCTTATATGCTACTGTATTTCTCGTCCTTCGTAAGTGTTTTTTCATCACCTAATCCCACTGAACCGCCCGCTCCTGTCCCACGTGCCCTTGGGTAAGCAGTTTTGCATAGGTAATCAGTCCTGAGCGCGATCATCCTCCTGCCTGCGGGGGGCACACTATAGCTCGGTCGTGGGTGTGACACGGAGATGAATGTTTAGAGACGTCTCCATACTCTTCCTCGCTGTAGCGCACATGAGCGGTAATGCGAGCTAAGTTTAGGTCACTCACTCGTGATCTCACTGAGGCTCGCACGCAATCCCAGGGTCTTACAAGGCAAATGGTGAAACCGGGAGGAATTAGGGCGTAAAAGCGTTAAAAGCAATGGAGGTTACGAATTTCGAAAAAAAAAGTCTGTGAGTTTGACACATTTGGGGACTAGTTTAAAATAAGAAAACCAAAAAATGTCCTTTACAACAAACTAAATAAATAAAATTGTATTGTATTGTCTTCACTAATATTTTCACCGATTTTTAAATCTGTCAAATAAACTGAGCTGTAAGTATTTGAGTTTGTACTTGTAGGATGAAAATATTATAATATAGGTGTAAAAAACTTAAAAAAAAAAAAAAAAGTCTCACAACAACTACAGCAAATACTATTACTACTACAAATAAATACATTTAATAAATAAGTAAAAAAAAAATAATAATAATAATAATTATTATTATTATTAATAATAATAAAGTAAATAAAATAAATACATACACTTTTAAAATATTTTTTAATACCAAAAATTTGGTTAATTCCATGCCTATTACTATTGTAAATATATAATTCTGAAGCCCAACTTTATGCACTAATAAATGGTTTATGTTTTATAGGTGTCTAACTGTACCCAAAGCCTCGCCCTCTTTCTTGTAATTACCTTTTTTTGCAGCGGCTAAAATGAGTAGCTCTCTGGCATTTTTGTTTCGTAAAAAGTCGCTCACCGGAGGAAAAACGTTGGGAGATCCCTGCCGTAGAGAAATTTGTCCTCTGCATTTGACCCATCCTCCAACGCCGCTGTGGCAACCGTCAGGAGCCCTGGGTCCCACCTCCAGATCTGGAGCAAGTCTTGGTCAGGATCATGTTTTGGGTTGAGTGTGGAAACCGTAGTGCCCACAGGAAACGCACCACCCACCCAACGAGAAACATGTCAGAACATTCTTGTACTGAAGCGAGAGTATTAGCCACTCAGCCATTGTCCTGGAATGTCCCACAGTATGGCATTAAACCAATCTGTCTCTGTTTTTAAAAGAATTTGAGACATAAAAACACTAGTAATTGTATATACATTGTAAACACGACACACGTTTGATAAAGATAGTGTAGAACATTTGAGGCAAAGCAATAATATCTCTGCGACCACCACCAGAAAAGTTCCACAGTTCACCTTTAACAAATAATAACCTTTCCCACCCCATTCATAAATGATCTGATGATTTTGATCCATCTCTGAAACTACAATACTGTCTTCAGGGTTATTTACAGCCACAAACACTCATTAGGTTTGCAGATCTCCGTCATGCGTCACAGCCTCTTTGTGATTGACGGCCGGACCTGCCCCCTGTCGACGGCGCGTTCAATGGCGCAAACTGACCTGGGATTTTGCATTGCTCGGGCCCGCTCGCATTAGCCTCGGATGGGCATAATTAATTAGGTTATCAGCGCTTGTAAGCCGCCCTGACCTTTACGACAATGTGCTCCAAGTGTTTTTTTTCACACGTGGTTAAATGGGATGAAAGGGTCCGATTCTTTTCGACGCCGGATTGAATGTCGAAGTGAAAATGCCAGCGCTTTATCTTGAATGTGACTCAAAATATTTCCGAGAGGGGACAATCAATTAGCCGGTGTTCTGAGAGGGCACACGTTTGGAAAGGCCTAGGATTATTTTTGATGTTATTTGCTCGACTGGTGGCTGAACTGTGGCTTTATAGGGTCCATGTTACAATTATGCTGTTTTCTGATCGATATTGTAATGTTTCCTCATCACAAACATACCTGGAGTTGTGCCAAAAATATTCATTATGTCTTCTTAGTACTTTAATTTCTTAGGTTCGAAACATGTCAACAAGGTAAATACACTTGACTACAATGTCTTAAAAAAGAAAGTTTAAATACCTGGAGTTTTGTTTAACATTGAACATTCAACATTGACATTCAAGAAACACATTAAGCTCCTCACAAAACGGTTCATTTTAACTGAGTGAATTTTAGACAGGTAAGATCCTTCATGACTCTATATGCGGCACAGATGTTTTTACACTCCATGATTCTGTCTCATATAGAGGATTGTTTAACCACATGGGCACTTGCTGCTGGCACAACACTCAAAACAGTTGAATCACTTTTTTAAAAAGCTGTAAAAAATACTGGACAAGAAACTATTCTCAGTTCACCACTGCACTATTTTAACCTCTTGAGACCCTGTGGCCCCATACGAGGACATTACATTTTTGCCTCTTAGCACCATGATTTTCAATTATTTTAAACTTTCACCTGTAATCAACTAAAAACCTCTACAGCAGCTCCCGAAAGTAAAAAAAAACTGCATGGTAAAGTTTAGATGCAAAATTTATGAATAAAACCAATGTATTTATGTACAATAATGTCTCTTCATGTGTCTTAATGTATCTTCATTTGGCATTAAAATTTTACACATTTTATTGACCACAGCAGACGAGAGCATCAGGAAATGTCATGTCCTCGTTTGAAGACATTGGGACTATGTTATATTATTGATTGTACATGTTGTTAGGTAAACTTGGGAATATTTAGATGAGTTTACAGTTATAAATTGCTGGACGTTTCTGCTGCTATAGGGAAACTGCTGCCTGTCTCCACTTTTTGCACCTCTACTTTTTTTGTAACGATTGAAAACCAGAAAAAATTAAAACTGTGGACCACATTTTCAGGCCTTTTTGTGTGTTTTTAACCTCACTCACTGAACCCCAACCCGCTCACGGTCGACCTGCGTCACATTTGGCAGGTTTAGGGCTTGAAATAAACAGCTAATTCCTGTTTGTTTGTTTTTGTAATTTATTTATACATTTTAATGTTTTTTACATTTTTAACCAATGGTGTTATACAGAAGACTTACTTAGTAGGTCCTACTTATCCCAAATAGCAAGAAGAAATGAAAAATGCACACCAGACAAAAAGCTTGGGTCTCAGGAGGTTAAAGTACAACTTATTAAATTTTGATAATTTTGTTCATTTTAAATATGGATGTTTTGGTTACAAAGTTTTGCATGGACTTGCCCCCTTCCCCCACCCCTCCGTTACAGGATTTTATTAAAGCAACGACTGTCGGTGGGAACTAGGTCCACGGCCCGAGAGAACTGTGAGCTTCATACAGACGCACGACTTTCGGACAAAGTGTGGCTCAGTCAGAGGCACTAAGATATGGAACAGTCTCACATTATCTACAAGAGACACCGACCTCTTTCAAATCACACTTGAAACAGTGGCTAAAGGAAAACCAGACTTGTGGATACTTTTGTGTATAATTGTCGTTATTGTAACTTGTTATTATTTTGTTGTTAAGTCTGTGGTGTCACCTGCCTAGAGACAACAGATGGAAATTAGCATTTTTACTATAATCTGGCATATTTACACTGCAACGCTGTAGATGTTCATTAATATGCACTGTCCCTATTAAATAAATAAATGCATTTCATTCACACATGTTTAACACAACTTGTGCATATTTAGGTTGAGTTCAAATGGGACAAAAAACAAAAAACTTGTGATATCATGTGCTCCACTGTGTTTTTCAAACTCCATACACCTTCACTAGAATCATTTGCATTTTGAGCTTTGGAGATGTAGATAGACTAACGATAAAGAATATTCAGGCATGTGTGAATGAAATAAAACACAACTCCAGGTATGTTTTTGGTGAGGTAACAACATTATAACATGCTTACCTGTCAAAACCGGAACCACACGCTTAAACAAAACAAAAACGAGTGGATCTGGAGCCGTGTCCCGTCTTCCTAATTTCAGAACCAGTGGACTCATTCTGCCACTGCATCCAACAGATCTTTTATTTATGTATTTATTCATTATTACTGCTACAGTTTTTGCTCTGTCGAAGTTTCGTAGTATTCTGTACAATGACTGTAAACAAATCTAAATCAAATCTAAATCTAAATCAGGGTGTCGATGCAAAACAACTTTCTCCAGCTAAACTCAGACAAGACAGAAGTCATTGTCCCACAAAAACAAAAAGACAGTGTCAGTAGTCACCTCCAGTTTCTCTCTCGAAAACCTTTAAATCATCTGAGACTGGCCTCTGCTTTGACTCTGTTTAAATCCAGGCTCAAAACAGTTCTGTTTAGCTGCAGATGACGGAAAGGTTTTCATTTCTCATCCCGCACTCTTCTCTCTAATTTAATGTCTCTCTTTTTTTAATTTTATGATGATATTTATGTTTTCATTTGTTTGTATTGTGATTTTTATTGTAGTGTATTTCTTATTCTGTAAAGCACTTTGAATTACTTTGTGTACGAATTGTGCTGTACAGATAAACTTGTCTTGCCTTTAGAGGGCGTGATTGACAGGCGGATTGACCAATCAGAGGCGCATTGTCTGCTTGTGTCAAAAACATACGGCTGCTTACAGATGAAAAAGGAGAAAAAGTGACATAAAGTACTAAGAAACAGTGCAGATTTTTTTCAGAATCAACAACGGAAGCACCAATCTTACCTACCTCAGATAAAAGAAGTCATATATTTTGTTCAGACTGATACAAGAGGAGATGTCTTGTAATTTGAGAAATGTGCTACAAATTAGCAGCTATAGTTGGACCTTCTCAAGTTTGGATGGAGGTTTTCCATGCTCTCCTATTCCAGACCCTTCTGTATTTGGACAGAATGTAGAAGGGACTGGCTGTTCAGGCAAATAACATGGCTAAAAGTTCACTGGAATTAAGCCCCCATTGTGGTAAGTCCAGTAAAAAGCTTGACTCTGCTGGCCAATTCAGTTGTGGACATGTTATTTGGGGTTTTTTGGGTACGTCTGCATGAATTAGGTGTGAAAAACGCAACAGCATAGCCTCTTGAGTGTCAAGCTTTGCGAAGTGAGAAAGTTGGCAACCCTATACATACACAAACCACTAATCCACCACCACACCCGCTCTAAGTCCTCCAGCTAAAGCGTTCCACACTGACTCTTCTTTGCCACTTTGCTCTAAATGACCCAACTGGCCCACTCCATCTGCTCCAAGACTCTACAAACCCGGACTAAGTGGACCCTCGTCGCAACCCTCCTTCTGGCAAACCCCCAACTCATTCCCCCAGTAATCTCCCCTCCTGATATCTCCATCACGAAGAGCATTACAGGGCGTACATGCTTCATTTGGCGAGCGCCGCACGTGTTAAGTGGAGGTGAGGGGGTCTGCGTGCCGGGTGTCAGCGGGCGTTAGCTGTAGCCAGACGGGGCTGTCACTTCTGCTTTGCTCGGAGATTTCTTCCTGGAGTTGACTTGAGGGAGTTGGAGGTGGAGGGGGTGCACTGGCTCCGAAATTGCGGTAAAATGGCAAGCGTGGCGGCGGCGGTGTTTTCATTACGGGAGCGTTTGGGGGAAAGGCAGCAGGAGGGGGACACAGGAGGGGTCGTAAACAGCAAGGTGTGAGGCAATGACCCGTGGCTTGATGCAGAGAGGCGGCCCTATTGTTTCTCCCTTTGCAAGTAATGAGGTTGTTACGACTGGATGTTGTGGAGGAACTCATGGAACTGTTCAAATGTGTGCAACTTTTAGCCAAAATTGTTGTTGTGTTTAATGCAAAAGGTAGAAAAACATGCATCCCTGTTGTAGACAGACTTGCGGCTCAACAACCATTTCCTGGGGGTGTAATGCTAACTGTAGGCATACTCTGTCTGAGCCTTTGTTAGACTTTAATGTGCACTTTAAACAATCGGGTCAGAAAGAAGTGATTTAGTTGGAACTACAACAGTGGTGGATAAAGTACACAATTTTGTTACTTAAGTAAAAGTCCAGATACAAAGGCAAAAATTACCCAAAAGTATCGCATGAAAATATCAACTTAAATATTAAAGTTTATAAATGTACTTAACAAGTAAAAAGTAACAGTATTTCACATGATATTGATTAAATTACAGTACACTACTGCTTGTACGTCATTACTATGGATGTAACAATAACAAAAATATGGTGACATTGTATCGTCAAAGGTCTCACAGTAATATCGTGGACCATCACAATATATCGAATGCCAAGTCTCTTTGTTTAAATGAATAGTTCTGATGCGGAAATAGTCAAAAAAACAGAGGGAAGTACCTAGACCATGGGTATTCAACTAACATTTGAGAAGGTCCAGTTAGAGAAAATCCCAAGCAGATGTCCAGGACATCATTAGGGATGCAACGATACAGTTTTCCCAAGATTTGATACGTATCTTGATACATGGGTCATGATATCGATTCGAATTTTTTACGCAAAAAAGTATGTAATATTTTTCTGATAATGAGTATAATATAATAATACTGTGATATTTATGAAACATTACATACATTACACAGTATAACTACTGTACAGCTGTAGTTCACATGTGTTTTCAGTTAGTGACCCCTGACATAGACCATGATCCTTTGCTCCATTTCAGTGCAGATGACATGAAGAAATAACTGTTCTAAGCACTTTGAAATCTTCATTCTTTGGATTAAATCTTATGAAGGCATTTTTAGAAGAAAAAGTCACATATTCACACTTTTGTGACCCTCCACAAAATATTGCAATAAATATCATATGGTGAGATGTATATGGTGAAAATATCGTACAGAGAGATTTGGATATTGTTCCATCCCTAATGACAATAAATGTTGTACCAAATGACTGGTCAAAGCATTTTATAAAGTCAGTCTTGTTATTATGTATATCATAATATCGTGAGCTTTCCCACGATATCACAATAAATATCATACTGTGAGGTTCATATCTGGACAATATCATATCGTGAGACTTGGATACCTTTCCACTTTTTTTTTCAATATAAAAGTATGGGCTCTTTTGGGCCCTCTGGTGATCTCGGGGCCCTAAGCAGCTGTTAAGTCCACTTATAGGCTGGGCCGGCCTTGCCTTCCACCACTGGATAAATGCTACTTAAACAAGTCCCTTTCAGATAAAATTACAGTCACAAGCTCGCACTAGCCAACAGTTTTTCAGTTAGTCACTCTCACCTTTTTGTAAAATCAAACCAGAACGATGTGCACTCGTATTGTTGACTCCTGAAAATGTGCTTTTTTGTTTGTTTTTTTGACTTTTCAGACTATCTTACAGCATTTTTGACTGTGTTTGCTAATGTGTGCATTGTGTCACTATAGTTACTACTGAACTTTTCGGCATACACACAAATGTAGAACACCCCCGAGAATGAGAGACAGAGAAGTATTTTACTGATCCCGAGAGAAATTCAAGAGTTGTAGCAACAAACTGTGGCAGATGATGTTATATTTCCACTGCACTTCTCTGTGTTTCGGTCAAAGGTTTCAGTGCAGTTTAACAGGACTGGTCAGGGAGGGTCAGCAGATCCCGTGGAAGAGCCTCATGATGACGTTACAGCAAAGTATCAACAGCAAATGAATCAAATCTAATGTGTTTTGAGTTGCTGTTTGCTTATTCTCAGATTTTGCTCATTCACAAATCTGTTTCTCCACACAAAGATACTGCAAGTGCATCAAAACTGCATCATCACTGAACTCAGAACATGGATGTGGCTTCCTCTTGACCCACCTTTGATTCCTGCCTAATTAGCGGTGCCCTAGATTCTTGAGGAGGAGCTGCGTTGTGATCAGTGTGTTGAAATAGACCCGATAGAGCCGGACCTCCTACTGCTGTGGAGCCATGTGTCTGTTGTCCTGATCACAGAGGCAGATGTGGATGTGGACACACGCTGGGAGGTCTGGTCCTTCAGGGCTTCTGTTGGACATCAGCGTCTGGGGAGTGACCGTGTGTTTTTGGTGAAGAAAAACGCTCTCGTAGGAAATGAAAGTTCAAATTCGGTTTCATTTTGCAGTGGTGATTTTATGTGGGTATCAGAGCACTGCCGGTTCATATATCTTAATGTTGTTGCGTACCTGGTTTTCGACTGGAAGGGCATCTGGTGTAAAAATCTGCTAAATCAACAAGTAACTTTAAACAAGAATATTTGATGACTAATGTGTTATTGTGTTACTGATGCGCTGAAAATCTTGTGTCCGTACTGTGAGCGGGTTTCAACCTCCTGCTTGTTTCCATGGAAATCTTGTTCCTTTGGCTATAATAATCCACAGTATGGCATAGATGTCTCCATGCAAAATGTTCCAAAGTAGGATTTTAACATTCTGTTTTCATGGAATCATACAAGTGATCTCCATAGAGTTACATACTGTACCTTTAAACATTCAAACTACTGTAATATTTGCTCTGTTGGGTCATATTTGATGCTTTAATGCACTTTCTTATTGTTCATCTTGGCAAATTACAGTTTATATGTTGAAAATATTCTAAGCAATTCTGACAAATTGTTTATCAAATATATATTATTTTTTCATAACTAAATGACACTAGTTTGGTTCAAATTTGGATTATTGTTTGAATTTATTAACTTTCAAACTATACAATTCAGCGTACTAAAAATAAAATAAAAAAACAAAAACAAGAAACATAGGGATCTACTAATCTAGCTTTTTCTGTTTCAAAACTATAAGAGAATTTAAGAGAAAGTAATTTCTCCTCCTCGTACGTCTGTCAGTTTAACATTGACTCATAAAGAAGACTGTAAAGAGTTATATTTACACCATTATCTTCCATTCGCATACCACTATCTAAATTGTGGCATATTGCTGTCTAAATAGAGTCTTCTGGCCATTAAAGTCTCCCCACACTTCATTTATAAACCTCCTCCTTTGGAGGCATAATAAAGGGGCTTGAACACTCAAAGATCAGACTCTGTTCTCTTTTGAAATCACTATGTTGACTTTTCATGTCCCCCCCGGGTCCGTATTATTGCTGGTAAATAAACTTCTCCTTCTGAAGACGTCCAGTTGGTCTCCAGCCTTTTACTTCCACCCTTTCTTGGACAAGCTGAAAACTTCTACAACAAATACCTATATCGATTTGTATGGCTGAGACTGAAAAGTATTTATTCCTTTTAAACACAAATGGCATATGGTAAAAAAACAATATGTGTGTTTTGTAACTGTTATTTATCTTTTAAAATAACAACAGAACACCTTTGACAATTTTTATGGGTGTTTTGGGCCAATAGTATAAATTGTCTTATTACACCAATTTACAGACCAAAATGGGATATTGGCCAATACCAATACCAATATCTAATACCAGTATCATAATAAAACACTAATAAAACACTTGAATCACCAGTTAAATCTCTGAGCAGTAGCACACGGTGACCCTCTCCCCATAAACCCAGATGGATTTTGTGGTCTTAAATCTCGACTTTACGGTCCTCCAAATGAAGATTCACCTTCACATGTCCGCCCTTAAGTTTAACGCCCCATTTCAAACCATTCTAATCATTTAGCCAAGCCCTGCTAATGAGCCCCATATTCACCAATGTTCTGCCTGCTGACTCCAATCCCCACCCAGGCCTGAAATAAGATCTCACATTATAATCTAATCTCTCATTTTACGCTGTATTCTCGCACGTCGTCGCCGGTGCCGTCTAATTGATCAAGGCCAAATGTATCTGTGCGCTGGAACGTAGGGGGCGCCAGGCGAGAAGAGCTGTCTGCTTCGGTTTGGATCACGTCTTAATCAGAGCTCATACGCCGCGGGGCCGGTCGTGTCGGGATGTATAGGGGCCTCGGCGGGGGGCCCGAACAGAGGCTCTGCTGGACTCCAGTGAACAAGGAGCCGTTTTGAGGAGTAGAGATTCCTCAAAAGTTCAAGAATGGTAAAGTTGGAACACGGCGGTAAAAGGAAGAATCAGCAAATATCACTAAAGAATCAGCTTTAAAGTTAAAATATTCTGCAGAATTGACTCTGATTTGAGCTTTAAGTCATGTTAGAATATTGTTACCTCCTCAGAATCACCTGGAGTTGTGTTTTGTTTCATTCACGCATGTTTGAGTTCTGTTAATAATGCTCTGTAAAGCGTCTTTGGGGACATGTGTCTGTGAAAAGTGCTGTATAAAATAAAGTGACCTTACCTTACCTTGAGTAATTCTAGATTATTAAAACTTCGTCATCTCCCAAACAAAAATATAACAAATAAACATAAATAACATGTTTTAGATTACAAAAAAAGAAAGAAAAGTAAAATAGTCACCATTTGCTTCGAACCCTGAATTGCACTTTTGGCGAAACTTGATCCGGACATGGCGCAGGTGTAAAGTGAAAACCATTTCAGTAAACTTTATGAAGATGTTCATTGAGAGGAGGCCAAGAGTTTGCAGTCCTGTCAACAAATTAAAGGGTGGCTAGGGCGGAGAATTTATCTTGTTTCATATGTTTGATGTCTTCTGTGTGTATGGACCCTTTTAGTGTTAATAAACAGTGATGACGTAGGCTCGGTTGTGCATTTTGGCAACAGAAGTACAACAGAACTCAGCAGCTTGTCGAGCTCTGTGAAAGGATTATCGTCAAAAGATTAAGACTATTTCCTCAACAAGCTGACTAACAAATACTGTCTGACTGCCAGATCCTTGTGCGATCAGTGAGTAAAACTTTAAAACATTAGTCCATTAGTAGTAGAATATTGATTCTGACAACCACACACAGTACAACCAGACATTTTGGTCCTGCAAATGTTTTTATCTCCGTCTTCTTTTCTTCTGTCTGTGTTCAGTCTGAATAAATGGTGAACAATGCTGCTTCCGTTGCCAAAATGCGCACACATCTTTTTTTTAATCCCTTCTGACCTAAAAGGGTCTAGATAATAAAATGTAGAGAGAAAAAAGAATTTAATCTAAAGGTGTGTCCAAACTTCTGACTGGTTGTGTGTTCACATTTCAAGACGCCCAAAGCTCTTTACTCGGTGCTGGTATGAAACTAATGCCACAGCAGCTCTGGGACAGACTGATGGAAGCGATGCTGCTGATCTGTCGCATTGTCCCTTCCAACCACTACCAACACATTCATACTAGGGACTGTCTTGCCTAAGGACACAACAACAGTTACTTCTAAAGCCACTGCTGCCTCACTGCGGCACCAGAAATTCACATCTGAGATCAGATGAGATCAAGAATTATATTAGAGGCAAAATCCTCCCACTGTAGCTCAGGCTTTGGAAAGTGCTCCCCTACTGCTCCACACATTTCAGTAAAGAATAGTTCTACCACAAGCATTTTTCCTCACTTTGCTTTTAGTATGGGCAAGATTTGGCTTTGGAGACTTCCTGATTTTAGTCTGCTTCAGTATTACACATGAACTGGACTAGAACACATATAGTACTGTGCAAAAGTTATAGGCAAGTGTGTAAAAAATGCTGTAAACTAGGAATGCCTTCAAAAATAGAAGTGTTCATCATTTATTTTCATCAATCAACAAAATGCAGTGAATGAACAAAAGCGAAATCTAAATCAAATCACTGTTCTGTATGAGCTTTGCCTTCAGAAGAGCATCAGTTCTTCTAGGTTTACTTGTAGACAGTTTCTGAAGGAACTGGGCTGGTCAGTGTTCCAAACATGTTGAAGAACTAAGCCCAGATCTTGTGTGGATGGAGCTTCCTCACATCCTTCTGTCTCTTCATGTTAATCCCAGAAACACTCCATGATGCTGAGGTCAGGGCTCTGTGGGGCCAGACCATCACCAACACAACTTTTGTACTAACTGATCAAAACCACCAAATCATTATTTGTATTTTTGAAAGCATTCTTTGTTTACAGCATTTTTCACACCTGCCTAAAAGTTTGCACAGTTCTGTACATATCCTTGAATGAAAGTGTTATGAGTCTCAAATCAGATCAGCACATTTGAGATGGAAACCAGGAATTAGCCCGCTCCCTGCCTGATCCTGCAGCCTGAAGAATCGCATCACAATAGGGCGTTGATTAGCGACTTGGTTCAGCAGGAGACTCTGGCACTTAGAGACTGTTGGAACGTTTGGAAAAAAAAAGATGGAGCTCATTTATGCGGTTACAATGAAAACCAGAATGAGAAAGAAGAAGGCTGTCATTTGTTTTATTAGGTCAGATTAGATTAAAAAGTCTTTACAAGATCCTGGTGTTTTGAGCGACGTGAGGTTAGCACAATTTCATCGCGCGAAGGTCCCAGGTTTGATTCCTAAAACAACATGTTAAAGTGGCTATAAGTCAAAATGAAGCTGCTGTGTGCTGGGTTTTATCATCCGAGAACCAGAGAGTACGCTGTTAGCATGCTAGTTGTGGTAAGCATGACCAAGGTGGAGGGTCTGTCAGATGCTTTTCTTCATAGAGATGTCATTGCTTTGTCTGGAATGTTTCGAAATGTGGCATTAAACCTTCCTATCTTCATGGAGAACAAACCGGACCAAGTTACGGGTCCGATCTGTGGAGAGGCGACCCCGCTCACAGTCAGAATGCCTGTTTTTGTACATATTTTTGAGCTGTAAAATCACCCGTAATTGAACACGTTGAACAAGAAGGAAGTTCTGTTTAATGTTGCGCTGCGGAATATCCCAGATGGAGCAATGTAACCATGGAAACGAGAAGGTAAGTAGGTGAAAAACCCATGACCAAAAAGTGACATAGGGCACCTTTAATAAAAGTGCTCACGTTTTAAAAATCAACTTTTCTGGTGGTAGGGACCTCGTTGTCGCCATGGAAATGTTGATGCTTTACCTGGAATGTTCTGTGGTATGACTTTAAACACATCCATCCAGTAGTTATTCATTATTATGTGTGTGTATTGCTCAAAAATACAATAATTCCTTTGGTGAGTAGGGCCGACTTTCCACAGATCTGACCTGTAATGCGTAGTACTGTGGAACATTCTAGAAAAAGCAATAACATCCCCACGGAGACAAGCATACCATTACACAATGCAGCTTTAACCTCTGTTCCTCTCATTATGTCAACACATCTCTATCTCTTCATCCCTGTAGTTTTCTCTCTCTCTCTGCTTTTCCTCTCTCCTTGTCACTCGCTCCCTCTCTTTTCTTCTCTTTCCTCCCCTTTCCTCCTCTTTCTTCCTCTCCCTGACTCCTCCTCCTCTTCCTCCGTCTCCTCGGATTAAGTGTGGAGGACAGGGCAGTCCAGCCGAGCCATGTCCTAGATTCAGAGAGAGGGAGGAAGAGAGGGAGAAGAAAGGATGAGAGAGATGGGGGAGAGAGCCAGTAGAGAGAAAAAGGACAAGAGGAAAGAAGGAAAGAGCGAGGGAAGATAGGAGGAGAGGAAAGAGGGGGAGAGTAAGATAGAACAAGAGAAGAGGAGAAAAATGAAGAAAAGGAGAAAGAGGAGAAGAGAAGATAAGGATGAACAAGAGAGAGAGGGAGGAAGAGAGAAAGAGAGAGATGGGTGGATGAGAGGAGAAGGCAAAAGAGGGGGGAGGGGGTGATGGAGTGAGAGTGGAGGAGAAAAAAGAGAGGAGGAGAGGAAGATAGTGAGAGAGATAAAGCGGGTGAAGGGAGGAGAGGAAAGAGGAGAGAGAGACAGAGTGAGAAAGAGGAGAAAAAGGAAGACGAGGAGAAAGAGGATAAGAGAAAGAAATTGGGAGAGCAGGAGAGAAGATGAGGATGAAATAGAGGGAGGAGAAGTGGAAGAAGGAGGAAGAGAGAGGAGGAGAGAGAAAGATGATGGCAGGAGAGGGAAAAAGGAGAAAAGGAAAGAGGATGGGTCAGAAGGGAAGAGGAAGGGCGAGAAGAAGATAGTGAGAGAAATAGAGGGGTGAGAGAAGGATGGGAAAGAGGTGAGAGAGAGAGATGGAGTGAGAAAGAGGAGAAAGAAACAGAAACAGAAATTGGAAGAGAAGATGAGGATGAAATAGAGGGAGGAGAAGTGGAAGAGGAAGGAGGGAGAAGGAGGAAAGAGGGAGGAAAGAGGAAGAAGATAGTGAGAGAGGTAGAGAGGGTGACTGGAAAGAGGAGGGAGAGAAGAGAGGAAAAAGAGAAGAGAAAGAAAGAGGAGAGAAAGAAAGACTCATAATTATGACTCTTTCTGAGACTTTTATTTTTTGTTTACTGGTGGAAATGAGCTTCCATAAGTAACAGTTGTAGGAGTTTTCTTAATCTTTGTGTGTGTGTGTATAAGATTTGACTTGCCTGTGCCTTTTTATTATTTTATTATAATGTTTTTATACAGAAATCTAGAATTATGCAGATAAAAAGCACACTCTACAAACTAGTAGTACTACTCTTTAAAAAGTACAAAAACGATGTGTACATAGATATATTTTTCTCAATTTCAATGTTACTTTGAGCAGACCAAAATACTCAAAAAACAAACAAACAAACAAACAAACAAACAGAAAAAACATAATTTGAGTTAATAAACCAGGTTCTGATTAAATTCTAATGACGGTGTTGTATTCCAGCGTGTTTTTTACTCGCTCATATCCTGCGCTCCAAATGAAGAGATCTGTGTTGGACAAAAGCAGATAAGACGTTCATTTACTGCCTGATTAAAGAGGACTCAATACCACAGCCCTGGTTACCATGGAGACAGAGCATGCTCATTGGTTATGCATGTGCGGTATTTGCTCATAATCATAAAACATGTATC
This sequence comes from Odontamblyopus rebecca, assembly GCA_030686955.1. Taxonomy (NCBI): domain Eukaryota; kingdom Metazoa; phylum Chordata; class Actinopteri; order Gobiiformes; family Gobiidae; genus Odontamblyopus; species Odontamblyopus rebecca. The sequence continues at coordinate 21,290,351 of CM060653.1, read as the reverse complement.
ATATATGCATTTGTAAGCCACCTGCTGGGTGGGCTGACACCTCTGCTTTTATTAATAATAATGTTTATGAGTGGATTGTCTGAGCGCACTGAGGACATGGAGATAATTTCTTGGAGTCACTTCCTTGTTTTAGTTTTCTAGGGCTGAGGATTTTTTCTTGTTTTTATCCATCCATTTTCTTTCACTTATCCACGGCCGGGTTGCGGGGGCAGCAGTCTGAGCAGGGACTCCCAGACTTCCTTCACCCCAGACACTTCCTCCAGCTCCTCCAGGGGGACCCCGAGGAGTTCCCGGGCCCAGAGACATTGTCCCTGTGTGTCCTGGGTCTTTGTTGGGGCCTCCTCCTTTCGTTGGGATATGCCCGGAACAGCTCCCCAGGGAGGCGTCCAGGAGCCATCCGAACAGATGCCTGAGCCAACTCAGCTGCTCCTCTTGATGTGGAGGAGCAGCGGCTCTACTCCGAGCTCCTCCAGTGTGACTGAGCTCCTCACCCTATCTCTAAGGGAGCACCCGGCCACTCTGTGGAGGAAACTCATTTCGGCCGTTTGTATCTGCAAATCTCGTCCTTTCGGTCATTACCCAGAGCACATGACCATAGGTGAGGGTAGGAACGTAGATTGAGGTAAATCGAGAGCTTTGCCTTTCGGCTCAGCTCCTTCTTCACCACAATGGCCCGATACAGCGACCGCATCACCGATCCACCTGTCAATCTCACACTCCATCCTCCCCTCACTGTGAACAAGACCCTGAGATACTTGAACTCCTCCACTTGAGACAGGGACTCCCCACCCACCCGGAGAGGGAAAGCCACTTTTTTCTATTTAAGAACCATGGCCTCGGATTTGGAGGAGCTGATTTTCATCCCAGCTGCTTCACACTCGGCTGCAAACCGCCCCAGTGCATGTTTCTGGTCCTGGTTCAATGAACCCATCAGGACAACATCATCTGCAAACAGCAGAGATGAGACCCTCTGGTCCCCAAAGTGGACCTCCACTCCCCCCTGTTGTTTTATTATTATTTTTTTTCCTAACATTACTTACTTGGGCTCTTGGTTGGACTCCTTTCTTGTTAAAGAATGGCAATGAAAATGGCAATTATACTGTACTTATACTTTCTTTCTTTAAAAAAAAAATATAACGCATAAACAAAATGTTGAATTCATTCATCTATTCACTAATGATTATTTAAATTTGGTAACATTTTGTAAGTAAAAGTATAGAGAAATTGTCATTAAGCCTTTAAAGTGCTGTGGTCGGGGCAGACATGGTTACACTGTAAATCAAACCACCACTGACTGTGAGGAGTGTCACAAATACTTTATACAATTGATCTATTTGTTATGAAAACACAAGTGAAAATAAATGAAGTTATGCTCCACCATTGCAGTTTTGAGATTTGTGCAGAAACCAAAGGCAAAGTGAGACACACGAGACACAGACCTATTTTACACATTATACTTAATAATGCAACAGTAACCGAAATATTGTGATGTCTTCCTTTGTAATTTTAACATCTCTCTTCTTTTGGATAGCAGTTTGATTTATTTTGTGTATGAATTGCCTTGCCTCGCCGTGGTGCAGAAATAGCTAAAAAACAGAGGGAACTACTGTACATATACCATGATCCTTTGGTGTTGTCAGACTACATGAAGAAATAACTGTAAATCTTAATTGTCGTATCAAAGGCTTTTCCAAGACATTTAAAGGGAAAAACCAGCATATTCACAATGTTGTTAGCCTCCACAAAATATCAGAATAAATATTGAACCGCGAAAATATCATATCGAGGGATTTGGATATTGTTACATCCCTAATACTTATATATAAAATGTTTATGTAATCAGTTTTAACTTATAGTCTCATGGTTTGGGAGCATCTAAACTCCCAGAACTCCCTGAATCCGTTGGTTAAATGTTCGAGTAAAGATTGTCCATCCTCAGAGCAAACCTGGACTCCCTGTACTCAGGACAGATACTGCAGATGTCCCAGAGTATTCTAAAAAATCAGCTGCTTCCCTTTGGTCCAGAGGGTTTTAGTCCCAAGATCTAGAACAAATCTTTCTAAATGGAGCTTTTTTCTGACTGGTATTGCACTTGAGTATAAACTGTAATCTATTTATCGATTTTATTACCCTGTCTTGGAAAATCTTTTATTTGATATGTATTGTGATTTTTAGCCAAGCGTGATGAATGAATTATTTATGAAACAAAACCATTCCGCACTGGGGCGCTGTAACACTTTATTTGTTATTGTGTTTTTTATTGTGTTTATTGTGTTATTGTGTTTTTTATTGTGTATAGTGTGGATGAATGAAATGTGAAATGGGGGATCTCGGGGGTCTTTCAAATCTGCAAAACAAATTTATCTATCTAGGTGCGAATAAAGGAACGTAGCCTAACCTTATCCATCCTACAATTACAAAACTGCAAAAAAAAGCTTGGCCAAAACTTAAGATATAAACACTTAAATCTATCAGAAAATGACTGAAAAGTAGTGAAATTATCTGTCCATGCAGCAAGATCATTTACTCGACAAGTTATCTTAAAATAAATGACCTCAAGACTAGAATTAAGCAGTCTCTGGTCTAATAAGTAGATAATAAATCTGAAAACAAGATGAATAACCTAATATAAGTTTTAAAATCTTGGCCAGATCAGAGAAATTTGCAGTGCACATGTGTTTTATGGGTGAAAAAGTACCTACATGCATTCTTACTGTAAGCGGTGGCACCTCATCTCACCTGTAACTTGGCCTAGTGGAGTCACATACTTGTCTTCATAGAAACAGCTACATTTAATACCATACAGTGGAAATTTTTAGGCAAAGCAATTTGATATACCAGACAAGTCCCATAGCGCCTCTTTAAACATGTTTGAATATGTGGTTTTGAACAATCTCTCTAACTCCCGGTGTTTGGTTTTGCAGGTTGCTGATCTACGGTCAGTACTGCAGTCACATGGAGAACGCCCAGAAGACCCTGGACGAGCTCATCGCCACCAGAGAAGATGTCCGCATCAAAGTCGAGGTACGTACATCGTTCTGTGTGTCTGGATTTCTACATTGAATATTCTTTTTACTCAGTAACGCAACAGTACACAAAACACAAACAGTGCACAATACAGTACTACAAACTAGAGGTCTGCATTGGGATCGGGTCCTGCTGGGTCCCGCGGGAGCCAACGCAAATCTCATGGGAACAGGTGATTTCAATTTACCTGCGGGCGGGAATGGGCGGCTAAAAGAAACACTGCGGGAGAGTTTGGGATAGGTGAGCCTAGCGACAGGACGACTCGGTCAATCAGTGAAGGAGAGAAAAGCATCAAACAAGGGTTATACAACACAACAAACAAACAAGGCAAGTGTGACGTCTCGAGACAATTCTCTGCTGTTTGCGATGGAAAGGAGCTGGACTTTGTTCATTAAAACAAGTGAAAACAGGAGCGCGCTTCCCAGTGCGTCAAAAACGTGTAGGGAGGGAAACGAAACAGACAAACCCCATGAACGTCTTTATTAATAGAGTAAATTTCTTGTTTTCTTCTGTGGGATGGGACAAGATACAAACTCAGTGCATCTCTATTGGGCGATACTGTACCTGTGTGGACATAATTCTCAGAGTTTCGCGGGTTGTGGGCAGGACTGGGCATACACGGACATGGATTGGGCAGTCATGTTGCGCACACATTGTGGGTGCGGGCGGTATTGGTCAGAAATTCAGCAGGAGCGGGCGGCAGTGGGATGAAAAAACAGTCCCATGCCGTTCTCTACTACAAACCCATAATCAGGGATCAAAAAGGGATAAAAACTGACTGATTTTCAACTATGAAGTACAAAAGCTTTCAGAAATATTCATGTGCATAGTCCTCATGTAGTGGCTCAGTCCTGGTTCAGTCCGTATGTGGCACAAAAGTTCGGCATCTCGATCAATGTTTTTTCTGCTCAATAAATAACGTATGTGAAGTGAGGACGTATGTTTGACAGTAGAGTCAAGCGAGATCATACATTTTTATTTCGTGACTGTAATTCTTGATGTCGTAACTTTTTAATTCGTATTCTGGTGGATAAAATACACACAACACATTTTATGTACGACTGGACTCATTCGAGAGTTTACGAATATTTATTTTATGCTCAACTACAGCCAAATATGCACCGATTTCTATCCTACACACACAAATATTTCTGAAAGCTTTCGTACTCCATATTCCACCTTATATTTTGCATTGTAAAACTGCACTATGTCACTTTTCCTAAGTGTCCTTCACATGCTTGTCTCCATGGTGATGCTATTGCTTTTCTTCCACAGTATGGCATTAAAATCTATCTTGATTTTTCGTTGTGCATTCCATTCATTTGTGCTAGCTAAATGAATAAATACATACAGACATAAGTAAACTGTATGTATAAAGGTGCCTTGTGTCTCCATGGAGATGTCAGTGGTTTGTCTGGAATGTTTCTCAGTATGGCATTAAACTCTATTTTGCATTTATTTGAGCAAAGGTGTTTTATTGCTAAAGAAAAAGCAAAAAAATCCCTAGCGACGTTACATGCTCGGCCCCGTTGATGACTTTTAATACCATACTGTGGAACATTCCAGGCAAAGCACTGACATCCCCATGGAGACAAGATCCTCCGCCGGTAAAGCTACATAAGGCACCTTTATTTTTATTTCATTATTTATCACAAATTAACGGAATACACAATGAAAAACCAAAACATTCAGTCATGGGTAAAAACAATTAAACTAAATTTCAGTTGACAAAGAAGCTGTGATGGATTAGCGGCCAAAACGCGACCACTTTAATTTATGAATGATTATTTGTGACAGTACAAAAGCTAATAACGCAAAGTGCTTGCGTAGCCTCTGAGATAAATGAGTCTAAATTAGCTGCTTAATTAGACGTGAAGAGAACAGAGTAAACAACATTTAGCTTTTCGTTTAGTAAAATGTCACCGTGTAAATAAATATGTACTGTGCTCGAGATGGAGTTTATTTAGTGTGTTTTCAAAGGTGTTTAAATACTAGTAAGTGCTATTTTTTTCTTCTGTGCTTGTTCTGATGAGATTAGAATTTGCATCTGATGTCCTCAATGATCCCTGGGAGTGTGATGCTAACTGGAGGCCCTGCTCTGTCTGAAGTTCTGACAAATGAGATGATTTCACACACAAAATTACAGTCACAACTCGCTTTCGCCAACAGTTTCTCGCCTTCTTGTTGAAAATCAAACACCTAAACAGGACCACGGACCCTCCTATTGACCACGGGCTCCTGAAAATGTGCCATTTGAATAAATTTTGTATTTTTTCAGACCATCTTAAAACTTCTTTGCTAATGTGTGCATCTTGTCTCCATGGTTACTGCTGAACATTCCATTATAAACATACAGGCGGAACTCCCCTATTGTGATGTCAATGCAAAGTATCAATACTATTATGTTAGAAGTGAAATACAGTAGCAGTACAGTATCTCCATGGAAACAAGGCGTCAGACCCTTCTGAAAAGTTACACCATACACCTTTAATCTGACAAACTGTTATCTTTACTTCTGGAGGTTTGGATTTGATGTTTGGAGCTCTACTACTGTTTTATTGCAAAATATTAATATTGTCAACATAAAGCTTCTGTTCATGGGCATTTATACTTTAGTTACTCACAGGAGAGTCCAAGAGAAATGTTACAAATAAATAAATAAATAAATAAAAGTACACAAATTTAAGTATTTTTTAAGTAAATCTGTAAGTATTTAAGTAGTGTTGCTAACTGGAGGCTCAGCTCTGTCTGAAGTTCTGTTACTCAAATTAAAGTTTTTTTTTTTAGAGAATTTGAGGTCTGTTTTACTGTTGTATTTCTTCAGGTATCAAGGAAGGTCTGAGGGACCTAAACGTCGTATTAATAAAAGAAAAACTAGGAGTGAGACACTGTGCGTTAGTCAAAAACAACCCAGTTTTATACAAGAAACCAATTTAAACCCTGCCAACAGTAAAGAGAGGCAGACATTATCATTTGTTTTGGTAAAATACATTTTTAAAAAAGCTTAAAAAATGACCAAAACACAGAAAATGTGACTATACTGACACATGTTAGTCATGAATAAGTCATGAATGGAAGGGGTCAGGTGCTATGAGGATTGGGCAGCAAGCTGCCCCCGCGACCCAGCCGGATTAAGCGGGAGAAGATGGATGGATGGATGGAAGTCATGAATGGGTTTTCCTTAATGATGGACTCATTTCACAATTTTATTATTACCAACCACCCAAAACCGGGGCTGTCACAGTTTTTTATTGTGAAAATCTCGAGCTTCAGACAGAGTGGTGCCTCTAGTTAGCTTCTCCCCATGAATGTTGATGACCTCACTGCGCTGAAACTGCAGTAGAATCGTTAATGAGCGTTCGTCTTTCCTGTAACTATATCTGAAACAAAACTATTAGCTAAAACTAAACTATCATTAAAGTCTGAGTGCAGATTAGCCGTTATCTGAGCTAACGCACGGCTGATAGCGTTATTGCAAGTTGTGTAACGCTATAATTAAACCTGAGATGTGCAGTGCTCAGTATCTCTGAACACGAGACCTTCATTTTGCAGAGGGGAACGTGCACGTGACATGTAGCTATCCAAATGAGCCATATGCCCACACATGCTAACAAAAGCAAACTCACCCGGTGCTGTTTGCTACAGAAGAACGTTCATTAGCGCAAAAATGTCCCCATCGGCATGCTGGGTAATTGTGACACCACCGCGACATGAGCTGGCCTTGCTCCGAGCCAAATAAATAATCAGGTCAGGACTTTGTGTCACGCTAATAATGGTGTTTATTTACGAAAAAATATATAAAAATACTACTACAGTAAGTATTACACCTGACCCTGATACAATAGTTTTGTATTAACATGCATAGAAATGTATAAATACAAAATAATAAAAGAAATAATAAATTTGGATACTAAAATAACAATAAATAATAATAAAATTATTAAAAAAAATTATGAACAGACTATTATTATTATTATTATTATTATTATTATTATTATTATTATTATTATTATTATATTTTTTATTATTATTTATTGTTATTTTATTATTATTTTATTATCCAATTTTATTATTTCTTTTATTTTTTGGGCAGCACGCTGCTCCCGCGACCCAGCTGGATTAAGCGGGAGAAGATGGATGGATGGATAATGAACAGACTCAAAACAGCACATTTTTGAGGAATTCTGAGCTTTAATAATCAACATTTTATCTTAAGAACTATTACTCCATCCATCCATCCATCCATCTTCTCCCGCTTAATCCGGCTGGGTCGCGGGGGCAACGTGCTGCCCAATACTCATAGCACCTGACCCCCCCTCTGAACCCCTCTGCCGTTGGTGAGCCCACAGGAGGGTGGACAACATGGTCCTTGATGTTAGTTCATAGGGGTGAAGAAGAACTATTACTATTATTTTTATTTTTTTTGCTGTTAATCACTACTCTAAACATATGCCTGAATCCAGCAAAATAACATTTTCTACGACCATACTGTGTATTAGCATATTTCTGTTTACAAAGGTTTACTTAATTCATTTGCACATTATTTTGCGACAATAAATAAATAAATAAATAGGGAAAATTAGTGAGTAAAAGTAAATAAAATAAAATGAAGGAACAATGTGATGAAAATAAAGTGAGAAGAAAACAACAGTTTTTTTCTGACACACTGTAATGAATAAATGGATATGTTTAAAGTAGTGCTGTCAAAAATATTGCGTTATTAGTGAGTTAAACGCAAAACAATAAAAAAAAAAAATTTAATCGCAAACTAGTTATTTCATAAGCTGTGGCCACTGCTGTAACGTTAGAAAAACTACAGGATCTAGTTGTAAACAGGAAACAACTGAAACTGAAAAGAAACTGAGAAGCCCTGTTTGCGTGCTGATGTTATTCATACGAGGAAAACATGAAAATAAAGTCCGATCTAAAACATACGGAAAATACGCACTTACCTCCGGAAATGGCTGTGACAGAGCAGCTCTGTCTTCTGGCTGTCCTCACTGCTCTGAGCTATTGTTATAGCCATAAATTCATGGAGGATCACACATCGCAGCAGGACTCATATCTGTCTCACTATTTAATAGATATTTCTGCCGCTGGACTTATTTTCTCTGCTAAAATGCTCCACTGCGCCACATGTAAACAGACGCTGTGTGACAACCTCATTGCTTTTTGTACAGCAGCTTTTAGGTCACAAACACGCTTGCAAACACGGTTGCAATAAAAAAAAAATTCCACATAGCCTATCATTTTTCTATTTTGAGTATTAAAATGATTATTCAAGGGAGAAAAATGTGTGACTAATTTGCGATTAATCGTGAGTTAATTATGACATTCATGAGATTAATTGCAATTAAATATTTGAATCAATTGACATTCCTGAAAAAGCAATAACTTCTCCATGGATACAGGCAGGTAATGAACCCTCCATTGGAAAAGTTGCACAGTGCACCTTTAAATCGAGACTTATTATTGGAAGTATGCTGAGTTGACTGACAAACTGCATTGATAAAACCCTTCTGCAGCTCCGTCTTATGTTGTTCTTTTGTTTCTTTACCTTCTTTTATCTCGTGTGTTGTTTTTTCTCAGGAGTGCACGATGAAGGTGCAGGAGGGCAAGTTCAAGCTGCAGGACCTGCTGGTGGTGCCCATGCAGAGGGTGCTCAAGTACCACCTACTACTGAAGGTACCACGCACCACAGCAGAGCTCACATGCATAATCACATAGGGGAGGTGTTTTGCCCAAGGACACAAAAACACTTAATGCTATTTGTGGAGATCAAACCACCAACTCTCTAATATGGATGGATGTCTTATTTGAGTCAGATGTGGAAAGTTCTTGGCTTAAAAATAAAGATAACAGAGTACATCTGTGTATCATTTGTTTTTCAATATAAAACCAAAAATAAGAAAATGAAAAAAAACTACTCTTTTCTTCATTATTTGTCTCCAAAACCAAAATGAAAAAGCAGATAAAGATTTGTTTTTGCTGTTTTCGATTTTGTGTTTAAATGAATAATGGAAACAAATGGATAACGGCTGTTTCCTGTTTCCCGAACTCTGGGCCTAAAATTCAGTGTGGCGTGTCTGTGTACAAAGCTGTGTCATTAGCGGACCGCCGAGCCGATCACCAGGACTGCACCGGGACTAAACCAGGACTAATCTTGGACTTGAGAGCGAGAGAGAGAATCCGAGTCTGTCAAACAGGGTATCCGCAAAGTGCGATCGGGCACCAGCCCCGTCGGCCATTTACTGGTGAAAAAACAAACAAACAATAAATAAATAAACTAGCAGATGGTAGGTTTTTAAAAATTATTATTATGTTTTCTCTTTTTTAAAATTAACTTTATGAAGTTTTAAGACACCATATAGTTTAGTTTTTCACTAATTTTTTATTAATTTTGTGAATTTTTAAGACACCATATACTTGTGGGGTGCGGAGCTCTGTGCCGGTCCTTTCGCCTGCGGTCATCCCGTCTACGCAGGTGCACCTCCTGGTTTAGTTCTGGTTTAGTCCTGGTTTATATGACCTGTGCAGGTTGTTTTCACCATTGCCAATAGCTCCGGTTTGACATTTAAGTTGTGGCTATTTGATATTTGTTATTTTTTTTATATCTCACGTCGGGAGAAGTGGGTGTACAGCTTACCTCATGTACCACACCCACTACACCCCTGGTCCTGGTTAAGACCTGGTTTAGACATGGTTCAGTCCTGGTTCAGTCCTAGTTTAGTCCTGGTTCAATCCTGGTTTAGACCTGGTTTAGTCCTGGTTTAGTTCTGGTTTAGCCCTGGGTTAGTCCTGGTTTAGCCCTGGTTTAGACCTGGTTCAGTTCTGGTTCAGTCCTGGTTTAGACCTGGTTTAGTCTTGGTTTAGTCCTGGTTCAGTTCTGGTGCCATCCTGGTGTAGTCCTGGCTCAGTCCTGGCTTAGTCCTGGTTTAGTCCTGGTGCAGTGCTGGTTTAGACCTGGTGCAGTCCTGGTTAAGTCCTGGTTTAGTCCTGGTTTAGTCCTGGTGCAATCCTGGTTTAGACGTGGTTTAGTCCAGGTTTAGTCCTGGTTTAGTCCTGGTTTAGCCCTGGTTTAGCCCTGGTGCAGTCCTGGCTCTATTGACGCAGCATAAGCAGACGCTCCACACTGGATATTAAGACCAAAAAGTACTTTGAGAAACGACCGTTATCCATTTTTTCCATTATTCATTTAAACACAAAATCGAAAACTGGAAAAACAAATCATTATCTATTTTATTTTTTGTTTTATTTTGGTTTGGAGACAAATAATGAAGAAAAGAGTTGTTTTTTCATTTCTTATTTTTTGATTTATATTGAAAAACAAATGAACAAATGATACGTGGATTATAGTATTCAGTGTTATTCAATTAAGACATTTGGTTTAAAGTTCTTATATTGCACAAAATTGACTCTTTTGTGTTAGAACGTTGTTAAATCTTCAAAAACAAACTTGGAGTCTAAATACATTTGTGATGAGAAAAATACTTTACAACATAGATCAGAAAACAGCGTAATATGGGCCCTTTCACGCACATATATTTCAGTTTTATGGCAACAAATCCGTAATAGTACTTTCACTTGTTGGACATCTTGAAGCTGTTGAACTTTTTACCTTTAGTCCATTTAAAACTCGGCTCACTCCCCATCGTCCTCATAAATAACTCCGATACGCTGACCTGTTTCTTTTTAATCCAATGCTAAAGTCATGTAGTTAATCACATATTAATAAAGAGCTAATGAAGCCCTTCCTGTATGTATGCAAATGCCCCCACCCACTCTCTGCTCCCTCTGTTCACATATACGACCATGTGATCGCTCTAATATTCTCCTGATTAATTGACGCTCCATTACGGCGGGTTTATGGTTTGGGTGTAAAGGGAACGTGGTGTCATGTGATGGGAACATGTGGGCTAATGCTGTTCTGTTCTGTTCTGACTCCGGGGGACTTCAGTTTAGTTTAGCAACACGTTTTTTTAAAGGAAACATAATACACTTTACACGGGTTTAAAGATATTATTTGTAGTTCAACTGGATGACCCACCCTGTGTTGTACTGTCACGTTTCGCCACTAGATGGTGTCAAGAGCCCAGGTGAGGGGAGGGAACAGGTTTAACTTTTGCCATCTACGGGTGAAAAAAACAAACAAAAAACAAAAAACAAATGCGGAGATGGTAGATGTTTTTTTTATTATTATTATCTTTTCTCTTTTTTAAATTAATTTTGTGAAGTTTTAAGTTTTTTTCTCTCTCTTTGTAAATTCATTTTGTGAAGTTTTAAGACAGCATATAGTGTTTTTTTCTAATTTTTTACATTTATTTTGTGAAGTTTTAAAACACCATATATTTTTTCTCTTTCTTATTCATTTTTTTTTTTTTTTGATATTTGGTCTGTAAATAAATTCCTATTCCTTGGCTCCAAATTTGCTCCTTAACTACTAGCATCTTGAACTTCATTTGACTGGAGCCGAACACTATGGGTGACGTCACATTCCCTTAAGCCGGGCGTACACTGTGCAGTTTTTGCCTCTTTTTGAGACGATTATTCACTCATGCGTCTGTTTTTGGGATCGGGACGAGTTTTGGCTGAATCGCGTGTCGTGCTTCATGTAGTAAACATGGAGGAACGAGAACTGGCTCCCGATCGGCGATCATAGGTAGGTGTGAGAACATGAATCGTGAGCAGTGAACATTTAAACCCTGAGATTTGGTCGTACAGTTTGAGCTGGGACTGAGTGAAACAATTGAAAATATCGCCCAGCATTAGTCCACTTTTTCATGGTCTATGGTTTGCACCCAGAGCTTTGTACATGATCTGGCCTAGAGAATCTTCTTTAGATCATGGACTGAAACCTGGAGATTTCACTTCTCATCTCTCCAAATGGTGATCTAAAGGAACTGGAGTCACTTAGAAATGTCTTCCTTCTGTAGTGACCTGTATTTGGTTTAGGCTTTAGCTCTGACACTGGTTTTCCAAAGACGAGCTTGAAGTAAAAACAACATAGCCTCAATATTTCAGCTTGTTGTATTTGGGTTGTCCATGTTTCTTTTCCTCAAACCCCCGATGATTTGATTCACTTACATGAGTTTGAGCCAATGCTGCCCAATCAAGCATGAGCTAACCTGATTAGCACAGTCCATTTCACCGCTCCTCCGCTCTGGGTAAAACCGGCCTATGGGACTGAGGCAAATACAACGGATGATTGTGGAGAATGGATAAGGACACATTTAATACAATAATATTAATTTAATATATAAAAATGTTGACATTTCTTTTCTCATAAGTAAACTTAGCATATTATTCAATGTTATTCCAGACATTTGGTAATTGAATTTGGTCATTTAGACTTAGACTTAGACAAACTTTATTGATCCACAAAGGAAATGATTTGGACACAGTAGCTCACACAAGACAATATAATATAATAACAAAGAGTAAAAATATAAATGATAATAATATGTTCTAAAAAAGATAGCAAAGTAATCAGTAATAGTAAATAAGTAATACAATAATATTTAAAGGGCAAACGTAGAATTTAAAGGTCTTATATTATGCAAAATTGACTCTTCTGAGCTGTAAGTCATGTTAGAATGCTGTTACCTCCTCAAAAACATAACTGGAATTGTGTTTTGTTTCATTCACACATGTTTGAGTAAACCTTTATTATTAGTCTGTCTCCTTCTCCAAAGCTCAAAATGCTCTTTTCTACCTGTAGTTTTCATGTCACCAGCTACATTTTACTTTTAGTTCAGTACAGATTGGCAATTCCAGGGCTGAAATCATTGAAATGATTCTAGTGGAGGTGTGTGAAGTTTAAAAACACATTGGAGCCCTTCATTTAATGTAATTTAATTTAATTTTCACTTAACTAATGAAACTTAATACATTATACAAGAGAGTATGAGCATGCTAACATGTACGTCTGGATTCTCAGACAATAAAACCCTTTATAATTAGCAGGCAGCACACAGTCAACTTATTTTAACCACACAGTGTATCCCTCCTGGGGTCATTTTGCTCGTATAAATGGGAAAAATCAGCTCCATGGACTTAAACATGTGGGAGTGCTGTTATTCACGAGCAGACCGTGTGCAGTCTATTTTAAAGTGATGTTGTGAAAGCTCCATAAAGGTTTGAGCTGGAGACGCAGCGTTCATGTGTTATTTACCTTCTGGAGGAGCAGAGGGTTGACTCAGCTCCGTAGTGTCACATGTCAGCAGTCTCAGGCAGGTGCTGAATATTTGATAGACTGGTCGTGTTTATCTTTGTTAGAATTGCAGACACAGAAACATGGTTATGGGCAGAAAAAGCTCCTTGCATGGATTATTTATGTATGGTCACATTATTAAAATTGCATTACTCAAAGGGCCCATATTACGCTGTTTTCTGATCGACCTGGACATGTGTTTTGTTTCATTCACATGTTTAACACACAAATTCTGCAAATTTAGGCTGTGTTCTCCTCTCAAATTGAAAAACACTGTTCCACCTTGTGATATTGTGATACAGGAAGTGCTCCACTGTGTTTTTAAACTCCATACACCTTCACTAGAATCATTTGGATATTTTACCAATCTCTACTGAACTAAAGGTAGCTGTGAACATGAACAATACTGCTTTAGCACCCTGGACATGGACAGTTTGACCTACTCCCCTCAGGCAGGAGGCTACGGTCCATTCGGACCAGAACCTCTCGCCACAAAAACAGTTTCTTCCCCTCTGCTGTTGGACTCATAAATAATAACACTCGGACTGGTCCCACCCCCCACTCTGCTTCTGTCACATGACCCTGTGTTCTCACACCTGCCTGTTTTGCACTGATCACTGATACTCTTATACTCTATATTATTATACTCCTGTAAATTTGTAAATTTTGTTATATTATAGCCTTTTTTTTTCTACTTTAATTTATTTTATTCTATTATTTGTTGCATGTCAGTGTTTGTCTACATCCTGCTCCAAGTACCGCAGCAATTTCCTAATGTTGTGAACCTGTTCACTCATATGGCAATAAAAAAACATTCTGATTCTGATTCTGATTTAGGTGGAATAGAGCATTTTGTGCTTTGGACATGTGGACAGAATAAGGTCTCCACAGACGACAGGAGCATTTGCCCGATTTAGGCTATGATTTGCTTGAGGTGTGACCCGACTTTGTGTCTCTGTGTGTGATTTTGAAGCTGTTGCATGTGTGTAATGTGTGATTCTGAGCTGCTCTTTCATGTCATAACAAATATAAGGCGCTAACAGAGTGTCAGGGGTAATCACAGTGAGAGTGACGGACACACAGATGCAAGATACAAACTTAGTATAGCTAAAATAATTATTACTCACCTCTCGTGATGTTGTAAGTAAGTTAAACTTCAGTATTTTCATTCATATTTTCCTGTGCAATAATGACACCCAGTCCAGAAAACAGCGCAATTAATCCAGTTTGAAGGATTCTTAAAAAGTAAAAATGTGAGAGTTTTTCCTCTAGTGTGTCTGTTTACATCCACACAGCGCGTGGACTGAGGTGAAGCTGAAGATTATCAATAGTGACTCGACACCATCTGTGCATTAAAAATCATGCATCTGAAGTATCGCACCACATTTCACAAATAATATACCACACTTTTAACTTGTATAAACTAGAAGTGCAGAGCTCTGATCTTTGAGTCTCAAAGCGACTCGTTTTACTGTAGACAGGAAACAGCTGACGTGATCACACATTTTAGGCCTGTGGTCCGCAGACATATCCCGCTACAGTTTTTGCGTTCGGAGATTTAAAAGTCACATATTCAAAAATCGTTTAAGACCAAAAAATCCTTTGGGAGTGGCGGCCTTAGAAACAATGACAATCACATGTGTGAATGAAACAAAACACAACATTTGCATTTGTATATTATACAACCTTTAAAGCCAGAATGTGCAATTTTTTCTTTATTTTGGTTGTGTTTATTGCACATAAAACATCCTTACTGTGTGCAGGGTTGCATCTCCGCAAACATAACTCTTGTTTGGACTGGAGAAGGGCCTGCTTGTTTCCATGGAGACCATTATATTATAGCATCGTGCTGGCCAAACCTCAGTCTTACTTCTTCCTCTAATAAAAATCTCCATGAAATTTCATTCAAGAGTGACATAAACTTGCACTAAGTAAGCTTTTTGGCAGCTTGGTGTATGGTTTATTTCGAGCATAGTACACAAAATCATATGTACAAACATGCAAACTCCAAATACAAGAAACAAAAAGGAAGCTTGTTTGTGTATGTTTGTTATAGCTTAAAGGTACCTCATAAAACATGCATTCTTACTGTAAGTTAGGTTGCCTCTCCACAGATCTAGCCTACAACTTGCCCTGGTGATGTTATCTCCTCATCATCTCCCTCGTTTTTGGATTAAATATGTTTAAGGTTGTTAATCCTGTCGCTGTGGTAGAAATAGGACGAGAATCTCTCGAACAAGGAAAAATGAGAGTCTTCTTGGTAAATTTTGACTCTATAAAACACACGCGCGCTCTTACAGACCTCAGAACATAAACATATATGGCCTCATTGCAGTGTTTACATGTTATACCTCCCGGGCGCATTGAAATCTCCGTTTCTCTGCGGTCTGTAATTTGAATATACGCTGATGTAATGCGACGTATTCCCCGCATCGGTGACACGTCTATAATCAGCATAAACAGAGTCTGAGTAATGTGTGCGAGTGGACCCTATATTCTCATGAATATGTTTGGTCCAGAGAATAACGCCATAAGCAAAGTCTGTGCTGACTCACTGCAAACAGCCGTGATGAGAGACACATTGTTTTTATTAATGCAGATTCCACTGTTATTCCATTATTTCCTTGCATAAATATGTCCTGTGTATGATATGAAGGTACTTTGGCTCTGTGCACAGTCGTACGCCAGTGAGTTCATTGTGCCTCAAACCTAACAGTTACTTTTATGACATTTGTAAAGTATAAAATAAGCAACCTATTAAAATTCTGATTAATCAAAGACTACCCAATTATGATTATTATTTTTTAGTGAAGGTTACATCAGTTTGTGGTGTTGGTGTGGTGTAATATTTATTATGCCTCAACAAGCGCATTAGTGTTGAGACACAAACGTCTGTTGATTTCCTACTGCGCATGCGAAAGGCCAAAAGACTCGACTGCCGACTCCAGCAGCGGAAGCAACAGGTGAGGATCGACTACTGACGGTGAAGAAGAAGAGAAACTGAAAGTTGTTGAAATCATTTTTTTTTTTTAGCGTTTTTCAAAAATTATAATTCACTACATCAGAAACTACATCAGCAATCGAGTCTTTTGGGCTTTCACATGCGCAGTGGGAAATCAACAAAGATAAGTCTTAAGGCTGCTTATGAAGTTGTTTTATTACGTTTCCAGACACTAATGAGTGAGCCAGGCAGAGCGTTTTGTTTGTTAGACTCATAGTTATTTTGTTAGATGGGTTAGAAAGTTAGAAAGCTTCTTCAGTGTGTAAATTGGCATTTTCCATGAAAGGTAAGAACTTGCCCCCATCACTACACTAGCTTGGTGCCTTGGTGCCTATTCGATCACCTCTAGCAATGGACTTTAGCTTCAAACGTGCCGGAGTTCCCCTTTAAGAATGCTGATCCCCAATTTTCTGAATCAAGAATATGAACTTAAACACTTCTTATAATGTTATATTTATTTCTAATGTAATTTTCTTGATGTACAATGTATAGTTATATATTGTTTTGTGTGTACATATCCTGTGGCTCACTTTTGGATTGGCCAGTCAGTGGGCAGAGTGTATATAAGGGAGTGGCACACAGAGAGAACCATGATCTGACAAAGATCCACTGATCGAAACATTCATTCATCATTCATTCATCATTCATTCATTTAAAGCAGTTTGGGAGTCAGTGTGCAGGCTTTGTCTCACTTTCTATGTTCACTGTAGTAGCCGTCCACCAGTGATGTACGCATACCTAGACATTTTATGATTTTACTGGAGATGGTACACCCACTTTATGTTTAAATATGTTTATGATTAATTGGGGTAAGAATCGTCATCTATAAAGAGGAGTTATTATGCAAAATCAAACTTTCTAACACGTTTTAATGTTCTCTGCTCATTAAAAACATGCTGAATATGTTTTAGATGTCATCCATGCATGTTTAAGTCTAATGATCTCTTCCAGGCCTTATTCAAGCCCTCCTTATAGTTAGCAGTATGATCTTATACAAGGCTCCATCCACACCTATGCTCCCACACAACAATTCTCCATAAATACACAAAAACATGATGCAAAAGAACACACTACAACTTCACAAACCCAAGCTGATTGTGTTGTAGCGCTCTGAAGGGGGAGTAAAGGTTAATTGTTGATCTAAATGTTTTATGTGTTAGCAGTTAATCCCCCATAGAGGTAAAATGTGTAACATATTTGTATCTTTAGTTATTTCTGTCCCATATTTGTAGTATTCTGACAATATTCTCTGTTCCCAGGAACTTCTGAGTCACTCCACGGATCGGCCGGAGAGACAGCAGCTGAAGGAAGCACTGGAGGCCATGCAGGTCAGTCTTTCCCTCGCCTTCCATATTTAAAACGTTTATATAATAACTCCCCATGGCCCCGGGTCCCCAAAACACCGCTAAAGCCTTCACAGGTTTACGCGGAATGGTAAATGTAGCGTGAAGAGACACATGTCAAAATGATTTATGTCTAAACTTTGAAACGCTGCCTGTCTCTTTTAGGACCTGGCTATGTACATCAACGAAGTCAAGCGGGACAATGAGACGCTTAAGAAGATTAGTGAGTTCCAGAGCTCCATAGAAAACCTGGTAAGGAGAAGATAACAAGTTTGGTAGACAATAATGTAATGGGTTTGTATTTTAAATATCCTTAAATGACACCAAATTGACCCTTGTGAGGTTTAAGCCATTTTAGAACATTGTTACCTCCTCAAAAACAGACCTGGGTTTATGTTTTGTTTCTTTCACGCATATTTGAACGTGTGAATGAATCAAAACACAACTCCTGGTATGTTTGTGATGAGGAAACAACATTAAAACAGATCCGAAAATAGCGTCATATGGGCTATTTAAAGTAGGCAGCAAGTTGCATCAATTTAGTACTTGGAATTTGCCTAAAATACAAACTTTTTCAATACTTTGTGAAGATGTGAGTCTGATGCCTGGTGAACCTCCCAAATTGAGAGGTGGATTAGGGACATGCGTGGTCCGAAAGAAAAAACAGAACAGGGGATTGAAAAAAGATTGGTGGATTTCTCACTGACCTCTTTTAATCTGAGGTGAGAGAAATAGGATTTTGTTTGTAAATGATGGTGACCAATGAGCTCTTTCACATGCATCACTGAAAAAAAAAAAGCATGATTACATTTGGTGGTAGATAGACAAAAAATGTGCAAAAGAATGAAAAGATTCACACTGCAGTTCTTTGAAGCTCCCAAAATTTTATTTCAGTGACACCACAACATGAAATTCTTCAGACATGATCAAGTTTGGTCACTCGAGGCACAACAGAGGGTGTAGGGACCAGACTGATATCAAGCTATGCAAAAATACAGAGAGATAGAGTAATACAAAAATATACAAAATACTCTGCTGGTAAGAAAAGCAAATCAGATGCCACTGTGTGTGTGTGTGTGTGTTTAATTAATTGTTGACTATTTAAAAGCTCTGTAATCAAAATGCCATGGACTTAAGTCATAGTTGATATTGTGCACTTATTTGTTAGGGTTAATGACTCTATTAAAATGTGCAATGTGTAACTTTTCTGGTGGAGGGTCTGGTGCTTTGGCTGGAGACCAAGTTACAGGTCAGATCTATGGAGAGGAGCTTACAGTCAGAATGTCTTTTTTCTATATTTTTGAGCTATAAAACCACCTGTAATTGAATACATGTAAAGTAAATCTGTTTAATGTCATATTGTGGAACATTCTAATGGCATATCCATAGAAACAAGCAGGTGACGGACCCCCAAACCAAAAGGTGACATAGTGGGCTTGCAATATCATACAGCATTTGTCAAAAGGCTAACTTCAATAAAAAAGGAGTACATTGCATTACAGGGGTCAAATGCAGAGAACAAGTACAAAAGACCCGCCCAGTGTGTTTCCAAAAGTCCTTCAAAAAGCTGTTACCGTTCCATATTAACGCCCATGCATTTTCAACAGGAGAGTTAGCATTGGCCTTGCAAACAGCAACAGTGTCTCTTTACCAAACATTACCTTGTGTAGTGTGCAAGCGTTAGTCTTATTGACATAATTATTAGCATCAAAATTAGCAGAAAAGCGAACAGTAATGTCATAAAAGGGGTCTGCCGCCTATTCCGACCTCCATTCATCACGACATGTCGCTATTTAGACGTACCAGTTTCCCGACACTTTTAAGTCTCACTATTCCAACACATCATATAAAACACAAAGGGCCCACGCAGCCTCCGTTTTAGATGCTATGCTCTTTTTAAAAATGCATGACTGTTTTCCACAGCTATTAGTTAGGACATTTTCTCACTGTCTGATATCCTGTGTGGCCGAAATACACTGATCGAATGCTTTACACCGGCCCAAACATCTTATCATATATCACATTACATTTTATTCATGTCGAAAAATGTTTGAAAAATAGTAAAGTGCCACTACTCCAATGGAAACATTAAAAAAAAAAGTCGAAGTAGTGCTACCCCTGAAAAATATTGTTTATGCCTCTACTCTGACAATTAGACGTCAACGTGGAACCATCATAAAAATGTCTTAAATCCAACGCCAATCTAACTGCGGGCTTAACAATGCAATTTTACTTTTGAGTCTTCTTACTGGTAAGTCATTTCCGTGGTCTAAAAATGCGAAATACCTCCTTTTAATTTTTGCTACCTCTTTAAATTCAACAGGATATAGCTTTCTATTAGTACCAGACTGTGTGCGGAGTTAATGGAAACACAACAATAAAACGTCTGCATTTACAAGTCTGATTTGTTATGATTGTGGTACATATTATTTGGTCTTGCCAGGAATTCTACTATTCATCTTCAACAGATCCGAGCCTACCCAACCATACCCTTTATAAATCACACATCTGTAAACATGCGATGAAATTCTAAACTTGCCTCTTCTGTCACTTGAAGACACTCTCAGCGTTTTTATTCCCTCCAAACCCTTAGAACCCATAAACGTGACCAATAGCTCTGGTAAAGACTTATTATCTGCCCCAATAAAAAAAAAAGCAAAATAAAAAATTGCGGTTTATTGAAGACAAAGCCCTGCCAGGCATCTCGCGGTGAGTAATGGAGGAGTCATTGGATCCATGACACCTCACAGCTCCTCTGGACGTGCTCCACATGGTTAAGCCTTGGCTCTTTATTTCTCCTCCTGCGATGTTCCGTCATTAGTTCTGGGGCTGTCAGCTGCCAAACGCACTCATCTGTATTCCCCACGTTCGAGCAGTGCATACAGACATTAGAAAACCTCTGTCATTGTAATCCGGCCCATTAGAAAGCCCATAGACGACAACGGTGTCAGGTGTCTGGTATGTTTAGGACAAAGTGGAAGAAGCACGTGCCAACAGATGCCCATGGTAATTATTCAAAAAAGGGACGTGTGATAAGGAAAAGTGTGGAATTGTGGTGTGGTGGATGTATCTGGTATGGAAGATTTATGTAGGTTTTGATTTTATGGAACGATGGCCTTGTTAAAGCTGAATTTCCCAAAATTGATCGAATAAATTAACTTTGTGTGTGTTTTCCCTATTCACCTTATTCCGCCCTGCCTACTTTTTTTCTTTTTTGTGGTGGCAATTCCGGTTAAACGGGAATCCTGTTCATGTCAGTGGAGAATTTGGGAATCGTTTGGCATCTTAAATATGTCATTAAATCGGTTCATTTGTGTAAAATGATCAGTGTTCATGTGCACCAACAAGTCACACTGCACTGATTCTCTGGAAGCTTTAAAACGGCTTTATAGTCCAGACTGAACTTATTTGCTGTAAAGATCGGCAGCCCTATACAAAATAATACAGTCGTCCTTCACTATAATGCGGTTCACCTTTAGCAGCCTGTCTGTTTCGCCGATTTTGTTTTTTGTGCAGTTTTATATGTTTTTTTTTTTTTTTTTTTTTTTTACAAAGTGTATGAATGCGCATTGTGTTCAATGCCCTGATTGGCTGTTCTGCGTAATTGAAGGTGGCAGTCTCCTCAGTTTAGATCGTGGAGGCTTCCCCCCCTCAGTTTAGATCATGGAGACTTTCCCCCTTCAGTTTAGGTCATGGAGACTTTCCCTCTTCAGTTTAGATCGTGGAGACTTTCCCCCTTCAGTTTAGATCGTGGAGACTTTCCCCCTTCAGTTTAGATCGTGGAGACTTTCCCACTTCAGTTAAGATCGTGGAGACTTTCCCCCTTCAGTTTAGATCGTGGAGACTTTCCCCCTTCAATTTAGGTCATGGAGACTTTCCCCCTTCAGTTTAGATCATGGAGACTTTCCCCCTTCAGTTTAGATCGTGGAGACTTTCCCCCTTCACTTTAGGTCATGGAGACTTTCCCCCTTCAGTTTAGGTCATGGAGACTTTCCCTCTTCAGTTTAGATCGTGGAGACTTTCCCCCTTCAGTTTAGATCGTGGAGACTTTCCCCCTTCAGTTTAGATCGTGGAGACTTTCCCCCTTCAATTTAGGTCATGGAGACTTTCCCTCTTCAGTTTAGATCGTGGAGACTTTCCCCCTTCAGTTTAGATCGTGGAGACTTTCCCCCTTCAATTTAGGTCATGGAGACTTTCCCTCTTCAGTTTAGATCGTGGAGACTTTCCCCCTTCAATTTAGGTCATGGAGACTTTCCCCCTTCAGTTTAGATCATGGAGACTTTCCCTCTTCAGTTTAGATCGTGGAGACTTTCCCCCTTCAGTTTAGATCGTGGAGACTTTTCCCCTTCAGTTTAGATCATGGAGACTTTCCCCTTCAGTTTAGATCGTGGAGACTTTTCCCCTTCAGTTTAGATCATGGAGACTTTCCCCTTCAGTTTAGATCATGGAGACTTTCCCTCTTCAGTTTAGATCGTGGAGACTTTCCCCCTTCAATTTAGGTCATGGAGACTTTCCCCCTTCAGTTTAGATCATGGAGACTTTCCCTCTTCAGTTTAGATCGTGGAGACTTTCCCCCTTCAGTTTAGATTGTGGAGACTTTCCCCCTTCAGTTTAGATTGTGGAGACTTTCCCCCTTCAGTTTAGATCGTGGAGACTTTCCCCCTTCAATTTAGGTCATGGAGACTTTCCCTCTTCAGTTTAGATCGTGGAGACTTTCCCCCTTCAGTTTAGATCGTGGAGACTTTCCCCCTTCAGTTTAGATCGTGGAGACTTTCCCCCCAGTTTAGATTGTGGAGACTTCTCCCCTTTCAGTTTATCGTGGCTTCCCCCGATTACAATTATTACAGTGACTGACAGCAATATACAGTGGTAAAAATTACAGAAAGTGTACATTGTGCAAAATTCAAAATTACACCATTATACAAACGTACACATATGCATTCACTCACCTACACATCATACACATACACATAGACCTATATACATACATGCCTGCGTACCTACATACATACACACATACCTGAAAGCCTTACCTGCAAAGTGGTTTATTGATTGGGTGTGTAGTATTTAGAAAAAAGGTGGGTTTTGAAGTATGGATTTGAACATATGAATGGATGGGGCATTTCTCACAGTGGGTGGCAGCTGCTTCCAGAGGTCGGGAGCACGATAAGAAAAGGCTCTACTTCCAGCTGTTTGTTTACGGGTTTTGAGGACAGTGAGGAGACCGGCATCTTGTGAACGGAGGGGGCCGCGAGGAGTGTAGGGGATATGATGGCGCTTGACTATCTAGAGATTTGTAGGCTCGGACAAGTATTTTGAAACCAAGATCGAACAGGGAGCCAGTGGAAGGATTTAAGAACAGGAGTGATATGTTTGAATTTCCTAGTATGGGTGAGAATTCTAGCAGCTGTGTTTTGAACAAGTTGGAGTCGTTTGGTTGTGAATGAGGCTAAACTTGCAATAGTCAAGTTTGGATGAAATGAAAGCAGCATGGAGCAGATCTTTGAAGTGATACGTAGATGGAAGAAGGCAATTTTAGATATTTCTTGAATGCGGGTATGGATAGTTTAACCAGAGTCCAAAAGGACGCTTAGATTCTTAACCCAAGGACTTGAAGTAATAGAGCAGCCGTTGAAGATTAGGGCGAAGGTAGAATGGAAAGGGAGCGTATTCTTAGGGCCAACAATGAGCAGTTCTGTTTTGGTCATTGCTACTTCTCTCAATGAGCAAGAAGTCCATTGCTTTACTTCTTGTTTTTCTTCTAGTTTGACCAATCAGAGTAATGCATTCTGTGTCTGTCCTAAGCAGCAGGTGAAACTGGAGGAGTATGGTCGCCCAAAGATCGACGGAGAGCTCAAAGTCTGTTCCATCGTCAACCGGACCAAGCAAGACCGGTCAGTTACACTTTTTTACAAATTCTGCGATATTAACATCCTAGAAATCACGTTTAGTAAAATATGATACCGTTTTTGTCTTTGTAGGTACATTTTCCTGTTCGACAAAGTGGTGATCGTGTGCAAACGGAAAGGCTACAGCTACGAACTCAAAGAAATCATCGAGCTGCAGTCGTACAAAATGTCCGACGATCCCATGAACAATCGCGACATGAAGAAGGTAAGAAAGAACAGGCTTTTTTCTTCCGTAACACGTACACCGACCGGATCACTGTGTAAAACTGTGAGTATGTGGCGTATTGTTAGCCTCATAGCAAGCCATTTAATTTAATTTTTCCTTCTTTTTTACAAATTGTTTTTCTGAATAACAGACTAAATATTTGTGTTCACATATTTCTTGATATAGGCAAAAAAATGACGTGGCCAGTTTCAGTGTGATATTGAGTGACAGTTTAAAACGTCCAAATGTGAATGTAAATGTTCCTCAAAAGTCCTGACCATCTTGAAGGTTCCCATTATTTTTTTGTCAAAAAAATTCAGATAAAAATAAAAATGAAGAGTATAAATGCGATAATCAGACGATAATCAGTCATGAGCTCAGTTTTTACTTAGCCATGTACTAATCATCCATGATAGTTAATAGTTTTTCAAGTACCAAAAACATACTTGAAGCCTAAAATAATAATAAAAAAAAATAATTTCCACTACTCTTAAAGCGTTACTTTTGAGCTTCATTCTAAAAAAAAAATCCACAGTTTTTGGTTTTAGTTCACGTTGTATCTCCAAAGATTCGGCATAGAATTTTTAATTATTGACTTTTTAACTGAAAGATACCTGTGTCTATTCTCACTCACGCACATTCTAGTTTCGTATCCCTTGGCAAGACACTTTACTCCCTCAACCTACACCTGTAGAAAGAAAAAAACAAACAATACTTACATGAGGCTAACAATACGCATCCGTTCTTACGAAATCACCGGATCACAAATATGTAAAAGCGCATTGTGTCCACTCATGCTTGGACGTCCATACGATTGTCCTGAAGTCCTTTTGGGGGCTGCTGACTCGTCCCATGGCTCTGTGTTCTGATTGTGCATGTCGGGGCCCATGCTGCATGTGTAACCGGCTGTCCTCTGGTGTCTTTCTTTTTGCATGCCAAACCAGTCGAGTGGAAAAATGGTAAGATCCAGTCAACTCTTTATTTCGACCATTTTCTCATAGTGGTGCAGTGGGATTGGCTTCTGTGTGGGTGTGTGGAATGAGTTGTGCATGTGATTGGTGCTGTAGGTGTCTAAATGTGAGGTTTAATATTTTGTATGAAATCAGTGAAGATCCCATATTACGCGAAATTGGCTCTGTTCACGCTTTTGTCACAAACCGGGAAAACGTTTGGAAACATGCGATGACAACTTCTGGTGTAGTTACAGACACTATGGATCTGTAAATGTGATTGTTGGTAAAATGAAGACTGCATACGTATGTGCTGTTTGGAATCATCTTGAATTCGGCGCCCTCATTTCTTCTAATCACATGTACCCAGTGCGTTGTGCGTCAGTAGGGAAATTATGAAAACTGAGGTATGGTTGGAATTGTTGATTAGCCGAACATAACAGAACGCAACAATGACATGGAGATGAAGAAAACTGGCCCAGTGTTCCTAGATTTTGTCAGACTATCCGCGAACAAAGCTCGTCGGAAGTCGTCATCGCATGTTTCCAAAAGTCTTCCTGGTTTGTGAATTAAGTGTGAATAGAGCCTATTGACTCTTGTGAGATTTAAAGGGGAACTCCGGCACGTTTGAAGCTAAAGTCCATTGCTAGAGGTGGTCGAATACTGTCAGAAGCCGAAAAACGGCCCAGATCAGTGTTTTCTAGGCGAAGATCTCTTTTGGGCTTTCGCAATGCGCAGTGGGAAATCAACAAGCTAATGCTAAAGCTGCTTATAAAGTTATTTTATCACGTTTTCAGACCACTAATGAGTGAGCCAGGCAGAGTGTTTTGTTTGTTTGACTTGTGGCTGTTGTAAGATGGATTAGAAAGTGGTGTTAAGCCTCTTCTGTGCAAATTGGTGTTTTACGTGGAACCTAAGAACTTGCCCAATTCACTACGCTAGTTTGTTGCCTTGACAGACAGTGAGACACAGTGAGATCTCTGCCTAGAAAACACTGATCTGTGCTGTTTATTGGCTTCTGTATTCTGTATTCAACCACCTCTAGCAATGCACTTTACCTTCAAACGTGCCGGAGTTCCCTTTTAAGCCATGTTATAATGTTGTTACCTCATCAAAAACATACCAGGAGTTATGTTTTGTTTCATTCACGCATATTTGAGTACTCCTCCAAAGCTCCAAGTGGTCCATTCCACCTTGTGATGTCATGAAGCAATAGTTTAACACCAAAGTCTCCATCCTTTTTCTTCCGGCGAGCTACATTTTACAAAACGAAAATGGCAGAGAGCCACTATTTTTAGCGGTTACAAGAAATGGAGTATAAGCCTTGAGGTTCAGTTAGACGTCTATAAAACATAAACCATTATCTATTTATTAGTGTACAAAGTTACAAATCAAAATAATACATGTACAATGGTAGTAGGCATTTAATTAATCAAATTTTACTTATTCAAGACTGTGTGTAATTCAGAAATCCTTGGTGTGCTGCTGGGAAGGGGGTTAGGTTAGGTTGCTTTATTCGTACCTGTAGGTAAATTTGTTTTGCAGATTTGAGAGGCTGGTCCCACATTTCATATTTTATTCATCCACACTCTACACAAGAAACACAAATAAAAACACAATTACAAATAAAGTGTTATAGTGCTCCAGTGCAGAATGGTTTTGTTCCATAAATACATGAATTAATCTCACTTAGCTAGAAATCACAATAAATATGAACTATATCAAAAACATGATACATAGATTATAATTTATTCATAAATATAATGGCAGCTGGAACAAAACTCCTTTTAAAATGATAGGGTGAAGCTACAGGTTGGAGACCCTTGATTTAACAAGTACCGTTCACCTTTTTGTTTAGTGGAGATTGGCAATTCCAGGTCTGTAACCATCCAAATGTCTCTACTGAAGGTTTATAGAGTTTAAAAACAAAATGGAGCACTTCCTGTATCACCACATGGCATCACAAGGTGGAAGTGTTTTCTGTTTGAGAGAAGAATTCCTAAATATGGAGGATTTGTGTGTTTCAGGTGTATCCAGGTATGTTTTTGTCGAGGAAGCAACATTAACATTACATAACATAAATCAGAAAATAGAGGAATATTTGCACTTTAAACATACTGTAGATAACTTAAGATGCTTTGGTTATGGGACTAAACAGCTAAACTCCGTCCGAGAGTGAAGGGGGGACGAGGGGCGGGGTTTGGAGGTATAAGGAACAGTGTGATTGGGCAAACAGGCATCCACACTTCAAACTCCACCCCTGAAATCAGAGCGGTCTTCTTTGACATCACTAACTACTTGAAATTGCAGTTGCCCCGTTTTAATATACATAACGGAGTGTTCAGTGCAGTAAAACTTCTCCTCGTTGTTTAATACTTCCATATTGGCCCTTTAAAGGTGCACGGAGGGTCCATCAAATGCTTTTTTTCCATGGAGGTGTTATTGGTTTATCTGGAATGTTTCACAGTATGGCATTAACCCTTTTAGCCCTATTTAATCCCATGCATCAAAATCTCAGCTGGATTTTTTTGTGTTCCTTTGCCTTAAAAAATGACAGAAAATGTCCCAGGAGTAAGTGCTTTTGCCCCTTTTACCAGGATGAGTTCAGCTTTCAATATCTAGTAGTTGTTCAAACATTACTGTATGTGTATTGATGTGGAATCACAGTTGAAAGAGAAGAAAAACACACAAAAAAATCACAAAAACACACAAAAAATAAAAAAGCACCAAAAAACACCGCCGCTCTCCAAATCTCCTTCACTCTGCACTCGATACTACAGGCTCCTTGGCGGGTGCTGCAGAAATTTACCGTAATAACCCATTATGGGTAGAAAGCACAAATTATCTGCTTTCAGGAACTGTTGGAATTTTTTCGATAGCGCATGTAGTTCCGGATATACGGTAATGAAAAGTCACGCATTGAAACTGGGAGAGTTAAACCTTTCTATCATCATGGAGACCAAACCAGACCAAGTTACAGGTCAGATCTGTACACACAGTCCGAATACATGTTTTTCTAAGTGTTTTTGAGCAAGAAATGTAAGGTAGAGCTGTTTAAAGTCATACTGTGGAACATTCCAGGCAGAGCAATGACGTATAGAAATAGAAACAAGCACATGATGGACCCCCCAACCCCCAAGATTAAGATGTACACATTTTTACTGGATGCTATTGTAGAATTTTGGTAAAATCCTACCAAAATTCTAGTCAAACTAAAGTATGATTGTGCCTATGTGTGTTCTTACGTTCTCCTTTTGCACAGTGGTCCTACGGATTCTACCTGATCCACCTGCAGGGGAAACAGGGCTTTCAGTTCTTCTGCAAAACGGAGGAGACCAAGAGGAAGTGGATGGAGCAGTTCGAGATGGCCATGTGAGTACAACCCTAAAACATCGCCTACAGTCGCACTACAGAATATTCACTTGTATCTCAGAGCAGTCATCTTCTCATGTTTCCATTACTCGTGGGTGGATGGAGAAACAAAGGCGGGCGTAGTGTATCTAGGTTAACTATCTGCAGAGCTCTGTTGTGTCCAGCCCTGAGGGAAAAGAGGCCACGGATACATGAAAATGTGGTTATGTTGGGATGTGGTGCAAGGAAGTCTCTACTGGTGACTTGTTGTACTGCAATAACAATGCAACATGTTTTCATCGCTTATAAGTAAAGTTAAAATTGAAATATAATCAGGATTGTTCATACGTGCAAGTAATAGTCAGTGACAACTTCTCCATGGTTGTTTTAAAAGTTTCAAAAACGGGTCAAATGCAATTATGTTGATGTTTTATTCCACAACTGACCACGATTTCAGGATATTAACCAAAACAGCCCACCCTAAACTTGCTCAAGATCTGGAGATGACGTTTATCTATGGGTCAAACGCAAAGGACAAATTATTTTATATTTATTAATGATGACTTCTCATTCTTTGGGGTCATTACTACAATTAAATGCTGCGACTGTGTTTAGTTTGCATGTTCTTCTCATGTCTTTGTGGAGTCTGTATGTTCTCTCAGTGTCTGTGTGGAGTTTGTATGTTTCCTGCATGCCTGCATGGAGTTTGCATGTTCTCCTCATGTCTGTATGGAGTTTGCATGTTCCCTCAATGACTGTATGGAGTCTGTATGTTCTCATGTCTGTGTGGAGTTTGTATGTTTTCCCCATGGCTGTGTGGAGTTTGCATGTTCTCCTCATGTATGTTTGGAGGTAACATGTTCTCATCTATGTGTGGAGTTTGTATGTTCTCATGTATGTGTGGAGGTTGCGTGTTATCCCTGTGCCTGTGTGGAGTTTACCTGTTATCCTAACGTCTGTGTGGAGTTTGCATGTTTCCCCCATGTCTTTGTAGAGTGTGTATGTTCTCTCCATGTCTGTATGGAGTTTGCATATTCTCCTCATGTCTGTATAGAGTTTGCATGTTATCTCCATGTCTGTGTGCAGTTTGCATGTTCTCCAAAATGTCTGTGTGGAGTTTGTATGTTCTCCAAATGCCTGTGTTGAGTTTGCTTTTTATCCCCATGCCTGTGCTGTGTGGAGTTTGCATGTTCTCCTCATGTTTTGGCGAGTTTGCATATTCTCCCCATTCTATGTGGAGTTTGCATGTTATCACATGTCTGTGTTTAATCTGTATGTTCTTCTCATGTCTGTATAGAGTTTGTACGTTCTCGTCATGTCTGTATAGAGTGTGGATGTTCCCCTCATGTCTGTATGGAGTTTGCATGTTCTCCCCATGTCTCTGGGTGATGCTGTTTCCACTAAAACCTGGACAGTATAAACTCTCCTCTGGACTCTCCTGAAAATGTGAGTCCAAACCTCAGCGGGACTCTTCTGCTTAAATAAAGATCCATAAATTATTGCTGTGTCGACTTTTCCATTGACTTTAATCAGATTAGTGAAGAGCAAGGCCCAAGGTGCTTGTGCTGCTCGAATATTGATTTTTGCAGAAGTGTTTCCCAAGTGCACCAAAGAACAAAACACATCTAACCTGCACGATTTGGTCCACATGAAGCTATTTATCGACATGTTATAATGTTGTTTCCTCATCAAAAATGTACCTAATTCACACGTTTAAAACACAAATCCCGGATATTAACATATAACATAAAACCCTCATACTGGAAGTGCTCCACTGTGTTTTTAAACTCCTTATACCTTCACTAGAATCATCACAATCTCTGCTGAACAAATGTTAAAACATACTGTAGCTGTCAACTTAAAAACTACAACTTCCTCACATCACAACACTGCAAATTTCTCTGATCTGATTTTAAAATTTATATGAGGTTATTCATCTTGTTTTCAGATTTAGTATCTATTTATTAGACCAGAGACTGCTTAATTTTAGTCTAGAGGGAGTTATTGTTAAGATAATTTGTCAAGTAAAATTATCTTGCTGCATGGACAGATATTTTTCCTACTTTTAAGTCATTTTCTGATAGATTTAGAGTTTATATCTCAAATTTTGGCCAAGATTTTTTGTATTCTGAGGTTTGGAGATTTAAAACGTTACTCAAACATGTGCATGAAAGAAACACTCCAGGTATGTTTTTGATGAGGTAATGTCATTATAACATGACTTAAAGCTCACAAGAGTCACTTTTGTCTAATATAGGACCTTAAAAGTTGCACAGTGTGTCTCGGGGAGCATTTACCACCTGCCTGTCTCCATGGAGATGTTATCAATTTGCCTGGACTCTTTCGGTTTGGCAGTAAATTGACCTGTCTTGCTTTTATTCAGTTACATGTATTTTTTATTGCCTGCTTGTTTCCGTGGAGATAGACATATTTAATGCCATACTGTAGATAACTTCGTTCAGAAAAGTGACATGATGTCCTTTTAAAACCACTTACAAACCCATTGCTCCCCCTCCCCACAGCTCAATGCATTTCATCCATATTAAACATTACTCCCCATTAAAAATATATGATCTAAATGAGTGGCTCCCCCAGAGGACAAAAACAGTAGTGCGGGAGTTGTACAGACGGAGATTAAATGCTGGACCCGACTGCAGTTCTTCCATTACGGTTTCACGTCACAAATCACGACGGTTAATATTTGATTTGCATTCGATTTCTCTCATGGTTATTTGTGTTTTCCAGGTCAAATATCAAACCGGAGAGAGCCACAGCGAACCAGCACAATTTCCAGATGCACACGTTTGATAAGAACACCAACTGCCGAGCCTGCAAGATGCTGCTCAGGTAGGACACAAGGGCCCTCTAACCAGGGGTTTTCAGGTACTAAAATGTGATGAAGATGTTATACTGTAATCCCAGATGGAGGCAAAAGACGTTTTTTTTTTTCTCTTTTGATCATGTTCCGCTTTATTGCGACATATCCAAAAGGTAAATTCACTAATGTTTGTCCTGATGATTTCTATTAGCGACTGTACCCAGGAACTCACTGCGTTACAACAAGAATCTGCATTTTAACAATATTAATTTAAGATGCTCCCATCTGTATTAAATATTATTGGTCTATACTGTGATACCATTTGAAACGTGTGGAGTAATGGAGTACACTGGGGAATTCCATCCATCCATCTTCTTCTGCTTTATCCGGCTGGGTCACAGGGTCAGCAGTTCACCGCCCAGTCCTCGGCGCACCTGACCCCCCCTATGAACCCCAGGCACAGGGCGACGTCATGGTCCTTGATGTTAGTTCATAGGGGTGCTGCATGTTTTGGGTTGATGGGGGAAACCGGAGTACCCGGAGGAAACCCATCCAGACACGGGGAGAACATGCAGACTCCACACAGAAAGGCCCAGACGACCCGGGGATCGAACCCGGAACCTTCTTGCTGTGAGGCACTGGGGAATTAAGAAGTTAATTGCATTTAAGATCATGTTATTTACATGAATGTCCAAGATAGTGAAACGGATTAACTGTTAACTTGACAGGCATTTTTTATTTATTTATTTATTTATAAGAAAGAAAAAAAAAACTAAATAAAATACATCAAATTGCCCAATACAGTACTGATGTATTGGGGGCATACAATATAAACATAGAATACATTCCATACGTACACATACCATAGAGCGTATATATGAGTGGACTAAGTGAGTGTGACATCACCCACAGCGTTTAGTGATGCTCAAATGAGGCTCACGATGCCACGATTACAGAGTGAATCTGGAGCCAGACTCTGTTATGAATACGATTTTTTTGACGGACAAAATAGCAAAAAAATTAAAAAAAATTCAGGATCACGTGTCACGGGTTCATACGAACATTTTAAGACCAAAATGACGAGGTTCACTGCAGGAGTTACAGAGAGAGGAGCAACAAGATCTCAATGTGAGTCAATGGGAAAAAGGGAGAGAAGGAGCCGGAAGAGCTTCCTGGAGCACTTCCTGTTTGGCACGCGGTGCTAACGGGTTAGCTTAGTCCACTTATATATACAGTCTATGACACATACATACATTATATCGTTACACACTACTGAAGAACTTATATGGAGCAAACACATCATTTAGACAGTTGTTCTGTTCTTTATTTTAATTTGAAGTTACAAAAAAGTAAAAAAAAAAAAAAAATCTCCCCCTTAAAGTTTCCATTTGTACATTTATTAATTTCTTCTGATGGCCCCTCCCACCACTGCCCTGGCCCCTCCCCCTTCCTCTCACCTGGCCTTGGTGTAGTCTCACCTGTGCTCTCGACTCTCCTTTCAGACCAAACTGTCAGACCGCAGTAACGTAGACGACATCTAGTGATGATATGTGAGAATACGACCGGGGCGGGTCAGCCAGTCTAATCACAGATGGTATCTTTAAGGTCATAATGCCGATCGGAGTGTGTAGAGCAGGGGCGTCAAACTCATTTTGGTCTGGGGGCCGTATACAACCAACTTTGATTCCAAAGGGGCCGGATCAGAAAACTCATGGCATAAATACCCCAAAAATAGCAATAAGTCCAAATATTTGTGCAGAGAAATGCAAATCTATTACAGACATTTATTTTATTTGATTTGATAAAATATTATAATATTATGCTAGGTTAGGTTGCTTTCACAGCAGCATCAGTAGCCTCTTGGCCCCTGGGTGAAAACAGACGGCTGTTTCTTCAGTCCCAGCGATAATTTGTTTATCTTTTGTCTTCTCAATTCTCCATTCAGTTTATTGTATTTTTTGCCGCGTCTCGTAGTGGTGTTTAAGATTATATTCCTTGAGCGTTGCCACTTGTTGCAAACACACCGAGCACACAGGTTTCCCACTCACCTCCCTGAACAACGAAGAACTAGTCAATTTTTGTTGGAAAATCCTGCACTCAGCTCCACTTTTCTCATTTTGGACATTTTGCTGATGAGGGTGTCACGGTCAACGGTCAAAACGATCGTCCTTTAAGAGCGTTTGGAAAGAGGCAGGTCTTCATTTGTCTGGTGGAGGCGCCACGCACAGAAGCACTGGAGACGCTGCTATGCTAAGATGCGCAGAAAATTACCAGAAAAATCTGAATTTTTTTTATATTTTAATAGAAAATCAGCCGAGGGCCAGATTAAAGGCCGCATGTTTGACGCCCCTGGTGTAGAGTTTGTGGATTCGGTACATTTTTGATTTGATAAACCACTTTTCCAATAGCGTCCCCCTGGTCTTGACCCAGTCCACTGTTTTCTAGCCTGTCCTGACCTAAATCCTCCCATCTCAGCACCAGGGCTCTTCTCCTCAGTTAGATCCTAATTACCGCAGGGCCCCGTGGAGCCTGCAGATTTATACCACTTAGTATTGAACATGGCAGGAGCCCGAGTTTTCACTGATATAAAGTTAGACTAATAAATGCCTCCCCATGTTTACTGCGTTTACATAGTACATTTTATGTTTTTAATAATCACAATATTGAAATGAAGTCACGTCTCCGACTGATTTTATGGGTGTTTTACAGGGATTTATAATGTCTGGGGTATTTTCAGTTTGCTGCAATGTAATGGTGCAGTGAATCACAACCCTGAAACCTCTATTAGTATTTTAATGATGCACTGTGTAACTTAAATCTTAAAATTATCCCTTGGTTAAAAAAATGTATTAAAAATCATTCATATTTGGGTTGGGTTAAGGTGGGTGAGCAGTCGTCCTGTGATTTATAGTTTATACGCTGATAATATTTCATGCATTTGGGGGCAGGTCAACTTAACGGAACAGTTTGTAGTCATTTTTTTGTTTGTTTTTACTCCAACCACAACTGAACCTGTGTTGCCAGTGTCTTAACCTGCAGATAGAGACACATCCATGTTTTTCTCATTCTCAGTTTATGAACAGGCCTCATGTGAAGCTCAGAACCTCCAGAATTCCCTCCCTGAGCTGCAGAGGCTGCACTAGCACTGACTCATGACTGTCTACAGGTTTCTTTAGTGACTGTTCTGATCAGAAAAAGGCATCGTAGGTTTAAACCAACTGAATTTCACCCAATCGCGAGACCCATGTGAGGCTCATTCTGCTTTCTGAGAATCAAAACACCAAATTAAACAAATTAAACATCATGTAAAATGTTTATTTTTTAGAATAAATCCTCATTAGAATTGTTCAAAGTAAAATATTTCTGATCTGATCATGACCACCTCAAATCTGGGGATACAGATATGTCATGATTACTGAATTTTAAATCTAAATCTTACCTATGTACCTTTAATGTGTAGATAAAATGCAGATTTTTGTTGTAATACAATGAGATTAGGTCTAGTCTAGTTAGGTCAATAATAGAAATGATCAGGTTCAGTATTTGTGGATCTACATTATGGTCATTTGGTAATCAATAGCAAAAAGTGTCTCTTGCTCCCCCTTGTGGAACTAGGACATCACTGCATTCAAGAATCACTAACCACACTGGAAAAAAACTTGACAAGTAAAATGATCTGCCAGTGGAATAAGTGTTTTTTTCTTAATTCTTAATTTATTTCTTATTTTAAGTGCAAAAAGTTATTGTTTTTCTGATTTTAAGTGTAGCAAGATGTATTTTCACATTTTAAGTACAAAAATCTTATTGCACTGGCAAATCATTTTACTTGTCAAGTAAAATTTACTCAGACCATGATACAACTTTCTTAATCCAAGTCATTTTAGCTTGACTAGATTTTGTATTTTGCAGTGCATAATGACTGATGTAAGTGACTATTGTAGTGGGATAGGCCAGCCATGTCCAAACTATGGCCCGGGGGCTAAATGTGGCCCTCAGACCAATTGTTTTGGCCCTCAGGCTTCCAGGTGAATTGGCCCATACTACCACAAGTAGTACTTTTTACTGCATGTTTTAGAAATCTACCTTGATCAAGCAAATTTAGTGCGTCGTTTTGAGAGTCTAAGCACGAACAAAGCTCTGGAGGGTCATTTAAACCTGTTATAAATGCACAGATTTTAATTACTCACTTTTTCGACCATCAGTCTATGACCCTGGATCGGCCCTCACGCTGATCTGTGATTTAATATGTGGCTCTTGATGAAAAAGGACAGTGGTGGCTATAAAAGTACAGTCACAGCACAGGGTGGAACATCTGTGTTAAAAATGTGCCATATAAAACCAAAATATCAGCATTATTATTATCATTATGTGGAAATAAACTTGTAAAATGTCCATGTGCCTCTCACACTTTGGGGAACCCGTCTGTATTGTTTTGTAAAGTATTGTAAATTATTGTAAAGTAACAGTATGTTAAGTAACAGTGTGTATTTGTCTTACAGGGGTATTTTCTACCAGGGCTACTACTGCTCTCGCTGTGGGACTGGAGCGCACAAAGAGTGTCTGGAGATCATCACCATCTGTAAAATCAGTGAGTGTGAGGCTCTGCTAGTGCCACAAAATGCTGACTCTATGAATGAATGAATAATAATGCAACCGTTTTCCACTGAAATGCTGAATATTAATTTTAAACAAATTTGTTTTTGACATAAGCTCTGTATGTATCTAAGTTTCGATAATAGTATGTTCATTTAGCATCAGATCTTGAGCTAAACATGGTGACATATTATATTTATTAATGGATTTGTTTTTATTTTGTGTATTAAAAGGATGTACCAGATATTATTTGTTATAATTAATATCGATACCCCATTTTTGTAGTTTTGTAACTCTAAAATAAATCATAATAACAGGATCAATAATAATAGGCATTTCCTCTCATCACTGTGTTTGTGTTTGGTTCTTTTCTTGCAGATCCTCATGATTTGGTGAGTACAACTAATTCAATTTCCACTGTGTCAAAAAAAAGATGAAATGGATTTCTTTAGTGTGATAATCGTATATGTGCTTTTATATTATCTTCCAGGAGCCTGGGATGGCATCAGGTAAGAACCCTTCTATCTCTAAGGCCATGGTTTAGTCCTGGTGTAATCCTGGTTTACTTCTGGGTTAGTCCTGGTTTACTTCTGGCTCAACTCTGGTTTACTTCTGGGTTAGTCCTGGTTTACTTCTGGCTCAACTCTGGTTTACTTCTGGTTTAATTGTGGTTTACTTCTGGTTTAATCCTGGTTTAGTCCTGGTTTAGTTCTGGTTTACTTCTGGTTTAATTGTGGTTTACTTCTGGATTAATCCTGGTTTAGTCCTGGTTTAGTTCTGGCTCAACTCTGGTTTACTTCTGGTTTAATTGTGGTTTACTTCTGGATTAATCCTGGTTTACTTCTGGTTTAATTGTGGTTTACTTCTGGATTAATCCTGGTTTACTTCTTGTTTAATTGTGGTTTACTTCTGGATTAATCCTGGTTTACTTCTGGTTTAATTGTGGTTTACTTCTGGATTAATCCTGGTTTACTTCTGGATTAATCCTGGTTTACTTCTGGTTTAATTGTGGTTTACTTCTGGATTAATCCTGGTTTACTTCTGGTTTAATTGTAGTTTACTTCTGGATTAATCCTGGTTTACTTCTGGTTTAATTATGGTTTACTACTGGTTTAATCCTGGTTTAGTCCTGGTTTAGTTCTGGTTCACTCCTGGTTTAATCCTGGTTTAGTCCTGGTTTAGTCCTGGTTTAGTTCTGCTTCACTCCTGTTTTAATCCTGGTTTAGTCCTGGTTTCAGTCCTGGTTTAGTTCTGCTTCACTCCTGTTTTAATCCTGGTTTAGTCCTGGTTTAGTCCTGGTTTCAGTCCTGGTTTAGTTCTGCTTCACTTCTGTTTTAATCCTGGTTTAGTCCTGGTTTAGTCCTGGTTCACTCCTATTTTAATCCTGGTTTAGTCCTGGTTTCAGTCCTGGTTTAGTTCTGCTTCACTCCTGTTTTAATCCTGGGTTAGTCCTGGTTTAGTTCTGGTTCAGTCCTGTGTTAGTCCTGGTTTAGTCTTAGTTTAGTCCTGGTTTAGTCTTAGTTTAGTCCTGGTTTAGTCCTGTGTTAGTCCTGGTTTAGTTCTGGTTCACTCCTGGTTTAATCCTGGTTTAGTCCTGGTTTCAGTCCTGGTTTAGTTCTGCTTCACTCCTGTTTTAATCCTGGTTTAGTCCTGGTTTAGTCCTGGTTTCAGTCCTGGTTTAGTTCTGCTCCACTCCTGTTTTAATCCTGGTTAAGTCCTGGTTTAGTCCTGGTTCAGTCCTTATAACCGATGTAATTCCTCTTTAGTTCAGCTACAGGTCCTATTTTAGTCCTGGTTTAGACCTGGTTTAGTTCTGTGGAAGACCTAGTTTTAGTCTTCTGTCGACCTCAACTAGTGTGGATTTAGTCCTGGATTAGTCCTTGACGGTCCAGGTTCTAGCTTCCTCCTGGTTTAGATCTAAGTCAGTTCTTCTCTCTCAAACTGTTGTCAGCTCCAAACAGAGACATCATGGTCATACGCCGCCATCTAGTGGATACTGTGTGTAAATGACGTTCACTACCACAGTTGGTGTATAATGTTGTACAGAAAAAAAAACATATTCAAATCAGGGCACTACAGTTTCAACAAAGATGCCTTAAAGGTCCTGTATTACTCAAAATGAATAATTCTATATCCTAAATTACACAAAATGGACTCTTGTGATCTTTACGCTATGTTACAAAGCTGTTACCTCATCAAAAACATACCTGCAGTTGTGTTTTGTTTCATTCACACATGAGTAACCCTTTATTATTAGTCTGTCTACATCTCCAAAGCTCAAAATGCTCCGTTCCACCTTGTGATGTCATGCAGTGGTAGTTCAAGTTAACAGTTACCTTGAACCTGTCCTAAATATGCAGGTTTGTGTGTTAAACATGTGTGAATGAAACAAACAAAACAAAACTACAGGTTTGTTTGTGATGAGGAAACAACATTATTACATGGATCGGAAAATAATATAAACTATTAAAATATGAGGCCACTAAAGGTACAGTGTGGAACTTTTATGGTGGATGGTGTTTCACAGCATGGTATTAAACTATCACCATGGAGACAATCAGGATTTTCGGGTTAATATTCCTGAAAATTGACGTGTGTTCTCCACAAATCTTACATGTAACTTAGCTTTATGGTACTTGTCTCCATGGAGATAAGCTTTAATATCATATTGTGGTACATTCCTGGTAAAGAAATCACATTTTAGACTTAGACTTTTACAGTTTCTTATAATATTTTGCAGCTTGTTTATTTCACAGTGTCAGTATATATGTAAAGTGTTTGTTTTTCTGTCTCTTGGTGCAATTTGACCTTTTTGCACATGTTTTTTTGTGTTTTATTTAACTACAAATGGCAAATAAATTAAATTAACCAAATGAAAATATGAACTGCTTTCCTAAATAAAAGTCCCACATCCTGTACGTGCAGGTCCAAAGATGGTGGCGGTGAGGAACTACCACGGCACTCCGGCTCCTCCGGGCAAAGTCCACCTGAGCTTCCAGACCGGGGACTACATCGAGCTGCTGAAGGGGGACCCGGACACGTCCTGGTGGGAGGTGAGAGCGCCCTCTAGTGGACGAACATCTGTGTTGTAGTCGTAGTTGCAGTAGTTTATTTGGTCATTTTCCAGCACCACAAAACAAAACAAAACAAAACATAGACTAAAACCCCCATAGATCATGACCGAAAGGGTTTAGGCTGAAGTGAAAGTGCTTAACCTTATTAAACAATGACAGAATTACAAGAAAGTAAAGCAATGCATGATGATAATAATAATGTTTATTTAGGAAGCACTTTTAAAAATAAGGTTTACAAAGTGCTGCAACGAACAATACAAAACACATAAAAATGGCAAAAACAGTCAATGATGCAACAAATCTGATTAATTCTAATAGATAAATAAATAAAAGAGACAGAATAAAAACAAGTAGAGAATAAAAAGAACTAAAACCAGTTAAAGGAAGGTCAACTGATAAAAATGGGTTACTTAATGCAACTTAATGCATAATTAATTCATCCCAGAGCGCTATACGTTTATGCTTTATACTGTTTTTTAAAGGCTTCTACAGTGTTAGACTTTAGAAAATCATCACTCAGATCATTTCTTATACCCTCTGACGGAAATACAATAGCTTTTTTCCTTAGTTCTTTTCTTGATTTTCTTAAAGATGCCAGTTTTTTGTTTGTTTTTTTCATTTATGGTCGTACAAACGAATAATAATGATAAAGAAGGAACCGAAGTTTATCCTTTATGATTGTATCAAAATAAGCAAAATGAGAATGAAGAATGCAAGGATTTTTTTTCCCCCCATTTATGGTCGTACAGCTAATAATAATGTTAACAAAGGCACAGAAGTTTATCCTTTATGATCGTACAAAATAAGCCACAGTGAGAATGAAAAGTGTAAAGTACAGATTAGAATAAAGGGGGATACAGTACTTCAGTGAAAACAATATGGAAATACTGGGATAGTTTGATCTTGTTTTGAGATTGTGGATATTAATATTACAAGATTGATCAGTATTTGTGATTATTGTAAAGAGAGAAGATTCCACAATAAAATCTTAAACTCAACTCTAAAATCACATGTTTTAAGTCTCGTTTTAAAACCCAATTTTATTCTCTGGCTTTTAACACTGCGTGAGTTTGTGTGGTCCTCTGTGTCTTTTATGTATTTTATTCTAATAATTCTACTTTGTGATTTTTTTATGGTGTTGTTTTAATTCGATTTTTATTGTTTTATTGTTTTGGGACTGGTATGACCACATTTTAGCGCTCTTTTTGTTTTATCTCTGTGCAGCACTTTGGAAACTGTTACAAACTGTTTGTAAAATGCGCTATAGAAATAAAGTGGATTTGGATAAAACAAACTGGAAGTGAGTGCAGCAACGCTAAAATCGGGGTAATGTTCGCACGTTTTTTGCTTCTCGTTCAAGTCGCGCAGCAGAATTTTGGACCAACTATAAGCGAGAAAGTGCAGGGAGGCTCATGCCGGAAAAAAGTGCATTACAGTCGTCTAAACGAGAGGAAATAAACACGTTTGTGACCTGTACACATGATTTAAACCAGGGGTGTCAAACTCATTTTGGTCCGGGGGCCGTATGCAACTTACTTTGATCCCAAAAGGGCCGGATCAGAAAACTCAGTTCTCTCTTCAAGTTATTGTATTTTTCTCCGTGTCTCGTAGTGGTGTTTAAGATTATATTCCTCGAGCAACGCCACTTGTTCCAAACACACTGAGCACAGATTTCCCATTCACCTCTGTCAACAAATAAGAATTAGACTATTTTTCTTGGGAAATCCTGAACTCAGCATCTGCTTTTCTCATTTTTTGACATTTTGCTGATGAGGGTCACGGTCGACAGTCAAAACGATCGTCCTTTAAGAGCGTTTGGAAAGAGGAAAGTCTTTATTTGTGCTGCTCTGGTGGGAGTCACAACGTACAGAAACGCCGGAGACGCTGCTATGCTAAACGGTGCAGAAAATTAACAGAAAAATCTGAAAATTTTAAGTATTTTAATAGAAAAATCAGCCGAGGG
Organism: Odontamblyopus rebecca; assembly: GCA_030686955.1. NCBI lineage: Eukaryota > Metazoa > Chordata > Actinopteri > Gobiiformes > Gobiidae > Odontamblyopus > Odontamblyopus rebecca. Next base: position 21,249,907 of record CM060653.1, on the reverse strand, counting down.
CCAGATTAAAGGTCTTGGAGGGCCGGATCTGGCCCCCGGGCCGCATGTTTGACACATGTGATTTAAACGATAAAAAAGGTTTAATTTTAGATAAAAGCTGCAAATATATATATTAAAAAAAGAACAGATTTTACAACTGCATTCACGTGTTTGTCAAATGTAAAATGAAATAAAACACGTGTCCAGATATCTGATCGAGGCACAAATAAAATGATGACATTCTTAGATGCTTAAACTCTGGCCTGTCCCCTTTAATCTCATATCATCCACTTCGGAGTCATTTCCGTGTAACTGTAATAATGAGGATTTGGGAGCTTAAGGCGAGTGCTCTAATCAAGCTCATTATGTTTCAAGTGGAGGGATAACGGTGGGGCGGTGATTTTTCTAACACTTCCTGCTGATTTCTGGGAACATTTCTCAGTTTGTCCTTCAATTTTCAGCCTTAAAATTCCACTCGTCTTAACTAGTTTTATAACTGACCCTTTTTACGCCATTTTGACACTATTTCATAAAACCAACATCTTATCTACAGTACTAGTATCGTGTAACTGGATGTGTGCAGCTCTGTGTAACTTCATGGAGTTTACCGCATGCTCGTCTCCATGGAGATGTTTCATTTGCGTTTCCTGGAATATTCCACAGCTTGGCATTTTAGCTGGAGTCAGAATTTTGATTTTTAGGTTTTACTGGACATATGCTACAAACATGTTGGTCCCATAATAATTTTAATTTTATCCAAAAGATTTTTTACGCAATTTCTATGCTAGAAAATCCGATTTTGCACACGCACACGCACGCACGCACACACACACACACACACACACACACACACACACACACCTAATGTTGTGAACCTGTTCACTCATATGGCAATAAAACTGTTCTGATTCTGACTTTTTTTCAGAAAATTCCTTAATATTGGCAATTTAAAATAAGACAAAGGGATTAAGAACGCAGCATGAGGTGAAATAAGTTCATTATAATGGTAGAAGGAGCTGTGGGTCTGTCGGATTCATAAACAGGCATCATAGTATTTTTTATTTTTATTTGTTTATAGACTCTTTAGGTAAGGCAAGGTAACTTTATTTATATCGCGTTTTCACAGACACATGTCCCCAAAGACGTTTTACAGAGGATTTTTAACAGAGCATTTATTTATCTGTGGTCTTATTTATTTATTATTATTTCTGTTTATTGCCATAAAAATTCTAAATTAACTATGTTTAAATAAATATAGTTAAAGGTCCTCTATTTAGGGTCCATAACGTGCGACAAAATACAAACACCACAGTCAGGAGGAGAATCTTATGAGAATTAAAGATCTGATCACAAACACTGCAGCAGTAAACGTCTGTGGACCACAGGATATAAAGCTGTGAGCTGATGGCATCAGCTGTTTCCTGTCTACAGGAAAACTTTCGCTCTGAGACTCTGAAGTGTTCAAAGATCAGAGCTCTGCACTTCTACTTTAGATACAAGTCAAAACTGTGTTATTATTATTTGTGAAATGTGGTGCAAAACTTCAGATAGAGGATTTTTAACAGCATTAAAGATAATAAATAGATATTAAAGTCCACAGGAAGTAGAGTCTCGATCGTTAATCTACAGCTTCACAGTTTTTAATGTTTATCAGAAAATAACTTCTCAGTATTCTGAGTGTCATTTCTGTGACATTTAGGGCCGGATTTGGGATTCTGGACAGCAGCTTACATTTCGGGACATCTGGCCACCCTAATATGTAGCGAAATTAAAATGACTAAAAACAGTTTTTATTTGAGTAGATTCAACTCAACCAGGAAAAAGTGTTTTTTTTTTCTTAATTCAAGCAACATAAGCTTTTGTTTCTTATTTTAAGTGCAAAAAGTTGTTCTTTTTCATTTCATTTCATTTTTATTGCTTATTTCATTCATTTAAAAACAATTATAACAGCCTAACTTTCAAATTAAATATTATGAATGAAAAGAAGCAGAAAGAAGTATAAACTTATTGTGTCTGGCCCCTATTCACAATTTAACATTTCTAATCAAATCATAAAAGCTGTAACACAGCAATTTTTCTATTTCATTACACTTATTACATTACATAACTTATTTTAAGTGTACCGAGACGTATTTTCATACTTTAACTTCAAAAAAGCAAGTGAAATTTACTCAAATCATGGTAAAACTTTCTTAATTCAAGTCATCTTAACTTGGCTAGATTCTATTTTTTGCTGTGTACGTGTAGATTGACTCCGACATGAACAATAAAACTATCAGGAGGAGAGGGGAGGGGCCCCTAGCAGCTTGTGGGGCCCTGTACAACTTGTGTAGCCTGTGTCTTGGATGGCTTGGCTCTTTGGGGTCTATAAATTCAAAGTTTTGTATTATGAGACATTCTGGGCCAGTAATTTTATATAAATCCCCCGTAAATTAATGGGCACAACCAGGATATTGAAAACACTCCTGATGCAACCTGTTTGTCTTGATCGGCAATATCGGCGCATCTCGATATCGCACATTCCTCTTCCTTCTCCATAACCATCTCTTTGGCCCTGGTACAGTGCCAGCAGCTTGTCTGGGGGATTTTACATGACACTGTTGGATTGTGAATACTCTTAACAGCACTGGCCCAGGGCGCTCTGACACAGCCCTGTACTATGGAGCTAAAAGCATGTCTTTTTAGCCCCAACATCCCGGAATAACCCGGCTTAAGTAACAGGTGAAAAACTGACATTACATCCTGAGATCTGGCCGCTCGCTCTTGCAGCTAAATTGACCTATTTGAAGTTTTCTTTTGGGTCCACACAATGTACTTTCTGCAGTGTTAAATGTAGAAGGGGCTGTTTTGTACTTTCTGGAACTTTTAGTCACATTTCAATAGTGTTTCGAAAGTTATACCGGGAGTACTGACCTGTTTCATATGTGTTATATTGAGTAATTGAGCACAAGGGATGTAACAATAACCGAAATATTGTGGTATCGTATCGTCAAAGGTCTCACAATAATATCGTGGACCATCACAATATATCGAATCCCAAGTCTCTTTGCTTAAATGAATAGTTATGATGCAGAAATAGCTAAAAAAAAACAGAGGGAACTACAAGGACCATGATCCTTTGCTCCGTTTCAGTGCAGACGACATGAAGAAATAACTGTTCTAAGCACTTTTACATCTTCATTCTTTGGATTAAGGAGGGAAAAATAGGATATTCACAGTTTTTTGACCCTCCACAAAATAATGCAATGAAAATATCAGAGAGATTTAAATATCGTTCCATCCTTAATGACAATAAATGTTGTACCAAATGACTGGTCAAAGCATTTTATAATGTCAGTCTTGTTATTATGTAGAATATCGTGAGGCTCCCTAACATATTGTGATAAATATCGTACCGTGAGGTTCATACTGTATCGTGAGACTTGAATATCGTTACACCTCTAGTAATTATGCATTTTTAGGCTGCCTTTTTTTGGAAGAGATGAGAATATGTTGTTCTACCTGGTTACTGTGGTTAATTATTGCGCTCAAATAGTCACAATTAGATGTATATCAATCTTCATGAGAGCAGATATTGTTTTAATTTTTCTTCAGTTGCTGTTATTTCACCAAAAACATGCCTAGAGTTCTGTTTAGTTTCATTCACACATGTTTGAGTAACTTCTTATTGTTAGTCTGCCTTTATGTCCAAAGCTCAAAATGCTCTGTTCCACCTTGTGATGTCATGAAGCAGTAGTTTTCAAGTTAACAGTTGATTTGAATGGACATTAAAGGTCCTACATCACGCAAAACTGACTCTTGTGAACCTTTAGCCATGTTATGATGTTACCTCCTCAAAAACATACCTGCAGTTGTGTTTTGTTTCATTCACACACTTAATTATTAGTCTCAAAAGCTCAAAATGCTCTGTTCCACCTTGCGATGTTATAAAGCAGTAGTTTTCAAGTTAACAACTCTTTTTTACCTTTAGTTCAGTACAAATGGGCAAATCCAGGTCTGAAATGATCCAAATGATTCGAGTGAAGGTGTGTGGAGTTTAAAAACACAGCGGAGCACTTTCTTTCCTGTATTACGACATGACATCACAAGGTGGAACAGAGTGTTTCTGATTGAGAGAAGAACTCAGAAGCCTAAATATGCAGGATTTGTGTGTTAAACGTGGGAATGGAACAAAACACAACTCCAGGTTTATTCCGTTTGTGATGAGGAAATTATAACATAAATCAGAAAATTGCGTAATATGAGCACTTTAAAATAACACAAAAGGGATAAAGAAAGCTGAATGAAGAATGAACGCTGCCTGAAGTGAAACTCGTTCATTGTAATGCTAGAGGGCGCTGTGGTTCTGTCGGATTCATGAAACAGGAATTGTAGTAGTTCTTATAATAGAGCATTTCCTGGTAATAACTGACGTCTGTTTTCTATAATTGTGATTACATAACAAATTGTGTTTCTCCCACACAAAAGACAAAGACTGTTCTTGAAATAATTGCACTGTAATGTTTTTTTGCTTGTTTCAAAGGAAATGTACGTAGTCTGAGCTTTTACAGTAGAAAAAAAAAAAGCTTGTAATATCTAAACGTGCATATAGAGGACACATGGCGACGATACGCCATAAATATACAAAAACATGATACAAAACAATACACAACAAGCAGTAGTTTCATTGTGGTGTAATAGTGCTCTGAAGAGGGAGTGACTTAGCACAGAGAGCAAATGCAGGGAGACTCAGGGGATCAAAATCGAAAGTGAAACTTGTTCAAAACGTGTTAAAACAGAAACATGTCTAAACATGGGTGAGAAACAACATCTCGCTAAATTAAAATGACTTAAATTAAGAACATTTTACTTTATTTGAGACGAATCAACTTGACAAGTGAAATGATCTGCCAATGGAAAAAGTGTTTCTTAATTCAAGCAACGTAAGATTTTATTTCTTATTTCAAGTGCAAAAAGTTGCTGTTTTTCTTATTTTTAGTGTAGCAAGATGTATTTTCATATTTTAATTACAAAAATCTTACTGCATTGGTAGATAATTTTACTTTTCAAGTGAAATTTATTCAAATCATGAATCATCTTATGTTAACTTGGCTAGATTTTGTTTTTTAGAATCTAGGGTTTCACTGCAAAAAACAAAATCTAGCTTTTACATCTAGGGCCTAGATGTAAAAGCTTAAAAAAATCTAAACTAGTAGAAACTACTCACAATTATTCTGCAAATTGTATTTGAAGTTGTATTTGGAGTGTTTCGTGCATGTCTGACTGATCTATAACAGCTTATTTTCAGGAAGCCATCACCAGTACACGTCCATTACTGTGATTTATTTTCTTTTTCGGTCATACGTGTAGAATTTGACAGTGTCGAGTTTTGGTACAAATGAAAAATAAAATCTTGCTGTTACCGTGATGTGCAGCGATCCATCCGAGGTGCCGACAGCTTTGCAGCTTTTTGTTGTGATGACGTTTACGGCGACGTCAGCTCCCATTGAGCAGCACTGTTTCCTAACGCAGAAGTTTGCAGACTTTCTTTTATTAAATACCTTTAGATGAATATTGTTAGCCTAATAGCATAATTGCCTAAGTCATTTTTTGGCCAAATTGTGATATCTGCCCGACTTTCCTCTCCTACCACTGCTGTATCACCCTGCAATCAGTGTTGTGTCTTTCTTTCTTTGGAAACTTGTTCACTATGTGCATCACCAAATAAGAAAATAAATCACAATGACGGACGTATACTGGTGGTGGTGAAAACGGGGGTTGATCGACAATATGGCGTCTTGAAAATAAGTGGTTAAAGATCACTCAAACATGCACGAATCACTCCAAATACAACTCCAAGAGGGTAAATGAGACGATGATCACATGGCTACAAGTCAATTTTGCAGAATATTTGTGAGTAGTTTTTACTAGTTTCGATTTTTTTTAAGCTTTTACATTTAGAGTTTTAGACATGTTTCAAGGTTTTATCATTTTCAGTTTTGATCCCCTGAGTCCCCCTACCTTTGCTCTCTATGCTAAGTCACTCCCTCTTCAGAGCACTATTACACCACAGTCAGTTTGCATCCCGCTAATGAAACTACTGCACAGCACATCAGGTTTGTAAAGTTGTTGGGTATGATTTTGTATCATGTTTTTGTATATTTATGGAGTATCGTTGAACTTTCTGTTACAATATCAATAATATATATTCAAAAAAAGTTTGTTCTAGTTTTCTGAAAACATTCAAATATGACTTAGGCAAATATGCTATTGGGCTAATGATACTGCAAACCTGTGAGCTTCAGGATAGATTTTAAAGTTCTTTTATTGGTTTATAAAGCTCTTAACGGTCTTAGTCCTGTTTATTTATCTGATCTGCTTTAATCATATGAGCCTCTCGGACTCTCGGCTCCTCAGCTAGTCGTCTTTTAACTGCCCCAAGAGTCCAAACTAAAACTCACGGTGCGGAGACATTCAGTTTTTACAGCCCCTGTCTGTGGAACAGTCGACCTGAAGATCTGATTTCCTCTGCGAGTGTCCATATTTTTAAAAGTCAAAATGTTTTTAAAAGGCAAAATGTATATTTTTTATTCAGCTTTTAATTGAAACTTTTACTTGTAACTTTTACTTGTTTTAAATAATAATAATAATAGAAGAAGAAGAACAAGAAGAAGAAGAAGAAGAAGAAGAAGAAGAAGAAGAGCTGTTTATTATTATTATTTTTCCAAAAACTTTTTTTTTACTTAGTCTTCACCTAATTTTAGCTCTCAATTCTTTCTTTCTTTCATTTATTTATTTATTTATTTTTTTTCACTATAACCTTTAGGAGCTTTATGTCTTTGTTTCTTTTTACACTGCTGTATGTATGGATAAAACAATGGGATAGGACCTAGTGAGATTGCTGTTGTTTTTTATCATTGTACTTTTTCTGTTGCTATACAAATAAAGTTTGATTAAAATGTCCAAATTATTACATATAGATCCACGTGTCTCATGGATTCTAACTTTATACAGCAGACACAAGCACTATAGGTGTTCTTTAGTGTAGACTTTTCTGCAGCGTGGCGTTATTGCAATATTTCTTCCTATATCTACACACATTTTTATGCCCTTCCGTGTGATCTACAGTTGTAATTATCTCACCGTACCTCTCTATGTTTTACAGGGGAGGCTGATGCAAACACAAAAGAGCGGATTCTTCCCCAGCTCGTGTGTAAAGCCCTGTTTGGACCCAAAGGTACTTGAGCCTGCATATTCAGCATCCTGCACTCCTCCTATAGGCTCCGCTGCACATACATCACAGGACCCGTGTACAATACAGAGGGCGCATAACTCCCTGACTACCAAGTGTTCTTACCGTACTGTCATTAACCCTCATTATTTGTGCCAGCCCTTCCAGACCCTATGTCGACCAGCGTCCAGAGAGGGGGACTACTACGGCTATCCCTGGTAAGTCACTTCAGACTAATGTAACTCGTGTAATATATTTGATAAATGTTGAGGAGCGATGCGATTAAAAGGTCCAACGTTACGCCAAACTTGACTCAGTTGAGCTTTTAAGGCCGCCACACACTACAGGAGAATTTTTGGCTGCGATTTCTTCTCCTCGAGTTTGTCTCCATGTGCAATTTTGAAGCCGCTGCTCCTCATGTGTGCGGAGTCAGTGTCAGATCGTGAACACCAAACATCAACAACGCAACGGTAACAGCCGATAAAACAGAGTGTTGGGGCAGAGGAGTGACGGACACAGAGATGCACAAAGAGACATACAAATTCGGGATATATCGAAAATAAAGACTTTATTACTCACCTAATGTAAAGTGGTACATTTAAAGTGCAGCATCTCACCCACATTATCCATAGAAATTGACCTTCAGTCCACAAAACCACACTGTTAATTTAGTTTGAAGTGTTCTTTGAAAGTAAAAAGGTGAAAGTGAAAACAGAAACTATTCTTCCTGCGGGGTTCCTGACAGTCTATAAATGAATAAAAAAAAAAACAAAAAACTGGATGTTGACGTACACACATTCACACCAACAATGAAACCAAAACAGGGCAATACCAGACACCACAACAAGAAAATCCAAGTAACAAGAATAAGACATAAGAATAAATATAATAATAATAGCTCTACTTCAGTTTGGATCAGACGCTACTGTTCAATTTTTAAGCCCTCCACAAGGCTCCAGTACAACGCACACAAAATCACAAAGGTTCCAACTAATTATTTTATGGTTATGGCTTGTGATGTCATGTGGTAATACAGGAAGTGCTCCACTGTGTTTTTAAACTCCATACACCTTCACTAGAAAGATTTGGATAATTTCAGATCTGGAATTTCCAATCTCTACTAAACAAAAGGTAAAACGTAGCTGTTACTTTGAAAACTACAGCTTCATGACATCACAAGGTGGAACAGAACATTTTGAGCTTTGGAGATGTAAGCAGACTAATAATAAAATGAATGTGAATAAAACAAAATATCCAATTCCCTGCTCACACATGTATATAGTTGTAAATATGTCACTTGATGTAAATCATTTTCGAGAGAGAACTATTTTTATCTTTTATCTTATTGTATTTATCTTATTTTTGAAAACTTCATTCTAACTACAGGTTCTTGGTCGGTTGCATCTGTAACGAAGAAAATTTCCCCTCGGGGATGAAAAAAAGTAATTCTGATTGTGAAAACACAACTCCAGCGCTTTTCAAGAAACCCAAAGCGCTTTACAGTTTATTGTTCATGCTGGGAGAGACTTTATGTCGAGAGCAGGATTCACACCACTAATCCTCAGATCAGTGGACAAACTGAGCATTTCTGCCCTATTGTATTCCACATTTCTGTAGGTAACGAAGTACAAAAGTAAAAGTACAACATTTATGTACAATTTTTAGGTATCTGTACTTTACTTAAGTACATTTTTCTTTACTTCACTACATTTGAGAGCATGTATGTACTCCACACACCTTCACTAGAATCATTTGGATGATTTCAGCCCTGAAACTTCCAATCTCTTCTAAGCAAAAGGTAAAATGTAGCTGTGAACTTGCAAACTACCACAGAGTCCTGCATGGGTTCGGGTACCTGCAGATACCCGACAGGTGAACCGCAAATTTTATTAAAACGGGTGAAAAATGTTGCACTGTGTCGGGTTCAGGTCAGGTTGGACGCAGGAGAGCGCACATCTAATCTGCGGTTTACAAAACATCATGTGCGAACAAAAAACAGGTCTGTATTTTAGTGGAATGGAAAATCAGAATCAGAATCAGGAAGGTTTTATTGCCATATGAGTGAACAGTTTCGCAACATTAGGAAATTGCTGTGGTACTTGAAGCGAAACGTAGACAAACACTAAACATGCAACAAATAAAATAGAATAAAATAAAGTAGAAAATGCCGCAATGCCATTATTTTTACCAGATGATTAAATGTAAAATCCATGTGTTTTTGCTGTGCGCATTCCCAGAAATCTCTGCCACTTTCATTTTCAAACCACACATGCGAAGTCCTGCAGTTCAAATTGACTTCAGAGGAGCTGAAAAGAAAATTAGCGAGTGGAGAGTCCAAAGTTGTGGCTCTTTTTTCGCTCTTGGACTGATTTTCATCCAGTGCAGTTCAGGTGTCGGTTTGTATTTATCGCGGGTCAGATCAGGTGTGGAATTTTATTTCAGTTTTGTCGGAAAACGGGTCGGGTGCGGATTGAGGTATGATGTGTACGGGCGAGTGGGGTTTGTCTTGAACTGCTGCTTCATGACATCACAAATTGGAACTTAGCATTTTGAGCTTTGGAGATGTAGACAGACTAATGTGTGCGTGAACGAAACAAAACACAACTCCAGGTTTGTTTTTGACGAGGTAACAACATTAAAACATGGATTAAATCTCACAAAAATCTATTATGCGCAATATAGGACCTTTAAAGATGCACTCTGCTTGTCCCATGGCGATGTTATTGCTTTACCACAATATGGCATTAAACTTATCCATCATTTATTCACCTGCAGGTCTTTTGGCTTAAATCCGCTCAGGTATTACTTCATATTTCCAAGTTAAAAGGCTTCAAACTACAAAAGGAACCTGCTATTAGATGTTCGAAGAGCGATGTCATTGTATTAATTACATAACCCACCTCGTATTCAATGCCGCCGCAACCTTTTATTCACTTTACATCACTCCATAATTAGCATCAATTTGTCGACAATGTGTTTGCGCTCGCCTGTTTTGACCCTTTACGCGAAGATTTATTACAGCGCCGGTGTTTGAAGCTTTGTCCTCATTAGCGCGTTATTGACTTTACATGAGTTTATTTGAAGGTGATGGCGTTTTTGTTTTTTGTTTTTTTCTGATGATAATGTACATTTTTTCGCCGTAGGTTTGCCGGGAACATGGAGAGACAGCAGGCTGACAACCTCCTCAAGTCCCACTGCAGCGGCACCTACCTGATCCGCGAGAGGACGGCCGAGGCGGAGAGATACGCCATCAGCATCAAGTAAGAAAAACGACAGAAAATGTTATCAGGTTTTGTACAGTAATGCTAATAAGGGTCACGGTCAGGGTCGCGTTCATATTTATAACGCTTTACCGCAGGGAATCACTCACCCATGCACACACACATTCATACACCAGTGTACACAGACACTACGGATGCGTTAAGTGTCTTGCCCAAGGACACAACAGCAGCAGTCATCTGTGGGAGTGGGAATCGTGCCGCCAAACTGTGGGCCGATGGATACGACCTCTGAACCCATGATGTTTTATGTCAAGAGCAGAATTTGCACCGCCAACCCTTGGATCAGCGGACAAACTGAGCACTGCCGCCCTATAGTATTCCATTCCAAAGTATTTCTGTATGTAACAAAGTATAAAAGTAAAAGTACAACATTCAAATAAATTTTTTTTATGTATCTGTACTTTACTTAAGTACATTTTTCAGGGGATACTTTTTACTTATACTTTACTACATTTGAGAGCAGGTATCTGAACTTTCTGCTCCACTACATTTTAGATCTGGACAAAAAAGTAAAAAGTACTTTCCTTTACAGTTTGAGACCTAATGAACGGACTGAGACTTATTTTTACCACTTTAAATTTGAGTTAACGTCCCAACTTTGGACAAACTAAACACACAAAAACACAAAACAGCTAAAAACAAAAAAAAAAGAACTCATTTGAATCACTTAAAACTCACTAAAACTCATGATCTAGAAGAGGAGCTTGAGAAGTCTGTATGTTAATTAATTAATTTGGGACAGTGGAAAAAAGGGGTGGGGTTAAATAAGTATTTACTTCCTCCCACTCCTTTTCAGACATTACTAAAATCTGTGTGACATTTATTTTTGTTTATTGTTATAGAAAAGAAGCATTTGTTTCTTGTATTGTATTTCTGTATTTACATTATAATTATGCATGTTCTGTGCATTGCTGTCTGAATAAACATTCATTCATTCATCTAAATCTAAATAGTGATTCATCTAAATCACTACATTTCATCCTTTAATTGTTCTAAAGCTCTCTGCAAAATACTTTTACTTTTCTCTTTCAGCATATTTTTGAACAGGAACATTAATCCTTTTTTCCTTTGACTTGTGTAATCTTTTGCCCCTGTTTCTGTACTTTTCTTTAAGTAACAAAACTGAGTACTTCATCTAAAAATGAATGTAATCAACAGGAAATCGTCACATTTTAGACTCCACATTTTAGAATCCATCCTGGTTTCTCTATTTCTTATTGCATTACTGCCCTACAAAGGCTAAAAACCTTAACTCGCCAAAGTGTGAAACTGAGAAAAATGACTTCAAAGTTTTTGTTTTGTCCAGACAAAAGTCTAATAAGAAGGGCTCCCAAAATGTGACAACTAGTTGCTATAATGAAGAAATATTTGTATGCGAAACAGTGTCAGTTTCTGCCTTTTGCCTTTGCACGACTCCTTATTTTTGCCACATGATGCAAAGGCAAAGTACAGGAACTGCCAAATAAGAGTCAAAGGTCCATTTTGAGCTCAATATTTTTCACTATATTTATTCACATGGTGAAATGTTATGGTGTTCTGCCTTTGTAGGGCTTGTTACTTCTGGTTTTAAAAAGACGCTGCGGTGGTAATTTGACAACCTCGTCCTAAACTTGTGTTACAACCACGACCGCTGAAAAATGGTGATAAAACTTTCGTAAATAAAATAGCGGTTGTTCAGGTCTCAAGTCAGTGGTTTTAATAACAAATATGAATTATTATTTATAAATTTGTACAAACTTGGTACATTCAAAGCACATATTTACCTGAAAAAAGGTGATAAAACTTGAGTAAATAAAACAGCGACCGTTCAGGTCTCAAGTCGGTGGTTTTAATGACCCGAGACCAAACTGGAGCTCCCCCTGCTGTTCACCGACCGGATGCGCTTTATCCAACCAAAATAGCATAAAATAGTTTAATATCACATAATCATGTAATAATCATAATCATGTAATGCAAATAAAAATCATGTACCAATAAAATGAAATAGTTTTCCTTTTTAAAATAAATCCTACTATGAATGATATATTTAACAGTAGTAGTATTGTATAATAAATAATGTTTTTTTTTATTGACTTTCTAATGGTTGTGTTTTACAACCATTACACTTGCATATATTATTATTAGTAGTAGTTTTTTTCTTATTCTCAGTGTATGGACAGGCTGAGGGTTTAGGTATCGTCCTTTTAGGTTTAAACCAGCTGGATTTCAGCGTTGGACCTGGCAACCCAAATTCATGCGAGGCTCATTCTGCTTTCAAATTGTCTTCAGCATAAACAACTTGGCCGTCATGTCCAGTGTTTTTGCAGTTAAGAATAAATCCACTTTTACTGGGCCGTATTCGCCTTGTATCCGGGCACACAGAGCTCATGCATATAACATTTCATATAAAAAAGTCTCTTAAAAATGTACATTGTGGCCCTAACTACTGGAGGCTGCAGTGGCTGATTCATGACTGCAGCTGCTGTGTGAGTGTTCAGATCAGAGAGAAATGTCCCACTATTCAACCAGGAATCTCTTTTAGATTTGGTCTGTAACTATAAAGTGAACACAAACACTTCTCATTAAATGTTGCACTATGTAACTTTTCTGGTGGTTGGTCCGTCAAATGCTTTTCTCTCTACCTTTATTCAATTACAGGTGATTTTATAGCTCAAAAATACCTAGAACAGGGGATTTCAACATTTTTTTCAGGACAGGGACCCACAAACTGATGGAGAGTTGGAGCATGGACCCCTACTTTATACAGCTCTGGAAAAAAATAAGAGACCACTGCAAAATGTTTCTATGATTTTACTACTTATATAGGTATGTTTTGGGAAATTGAACATTTTTGTTTCATTCTATAAACTACTGACAACATTTCTCCCAAATTCCAAATAGAAATATTGTCATTTAGAGTGTTTATTTGCAGAAAATGATAAATGGTCAAAATAACAAAAAAGATGCAATGTTCTCAAATCATTCAAAGAAAACAAGATCATATTCATTTTAAAACAACACAATACTAATATATTAACTTAGGAAGAGTTCAGAAATCAATATTTGATGGAATAACCCTGGTGTTTTTTCCTCCTTTTCCTCCTTAAATCAGATTTGGTTCATCTCCTCATCAGTGCTTCATGAAGCAGAATGAGGTGTGTTTGTGTTTTCAACAGACGCTGGAACAGAACGGCCGTCACACATGTAGAGATGCTGATTTCAGAAAAAAAATCCTCGTAAAAATGGTCTCTTATTCTTTTCCAGAGCTGTATATGGCATGCAATTGTGTTTTGTATTCAACTGGGCCTAGTGTTGTGTATAGACATAGCTACTCTGTTATTGTACATTCTATACCATTGAAGTCACTTAAAAAATCCAGGCTTATCCTAAAATCCTGAGCTGAAACTAGCTCCATCTCCATTCGTTCCATGACAGAAATAAGTCTCTGACCGAAGCTAATTTAGGCTTGGATTCGATCGCCGACTCCAGCAGCGGCGAGCGGCTATAAACAGCCAGAAGCAACAAGTGAGGATCGACTACTGACTGTGAAGAAGAATAGAAACTGAAAGTTCTTGAAAGAAAATGGTTTGGGGATGTATTTTTTAGCATTTTTCAAAAAATGTAATTCACTTGTAAATAAATGATTAGAAACAACATTGACAATCGAGTCTTTTGGGCTTTTGCAATGCGCAGTGGGAAACCAACAAGCTAATGCTAAAGCTGCTTATAAAGTTGTTTTATAACGTTTCCAGACACTAATGAGTGAACCAGGCAGAGCATTTTGTTTGTTAGACTCGTGGCTGTTGTAAGATGGGTTAAAGTGGTGTTAAGCTTCTTCAGTGTGAAGCAAACTCGCGTTACATGGAAGTTAAGAACTTGCCCCCATCACTACACTAGTTTGTTGCGTTGACAGACTCACTGCCACAGTGAGATCTCCACTGAGGCAACACCGATCTGTGCCGTTTTTTGGCTTCTGACAGTATTCGATCACCTCTAGCAATGGACTTTAGCTTCAAACGTGTCAGAGTTTCTCGTTAAGTTCCACTGTGTGTAAAAGTGAAGTTGTAACAGAACTCTTCACATGTAGCTTAGAAGAAACGATAAAATCCGGACCGACATGTTTGCAGTTTGACAGGAAGCGAGAGACAAGGGAATGAAGCAAGAGAAACAGACATGATGAAGGAGCGAACAGCCAGAACCCACCGAAAACTAGCTCATCCTTCAAAAAAGAATAAATAGCAAAAAATCAAGTCTAATCAACCAACGATTTCACGACCCCCTGTTGAAGATCTCTAACCTAGAAAAACAAGTCACCTCTGCACAGATCCGACCTGTAACTTGGTCCGGTTTGGTTTCCGTGAAGAAAGAAAGGTTTAATGCCATACTGTGAAACATTCTGGGCAAATCAATAACATTTCCATAGACTTAAAGTGTTTGACGGACCCTCCACCAGAAAAGTTACATGCAAAATTACAAAAATGCTAAGAACCTCACAAACTGCATTTTAAATAAGGATCCTGAATGACCAGGTTGAAGTTTTGCTGGTGTCTGTGTCATCGAGCAAAGCACTTTTCCCTGTAGGCATACGGTGTGTGAGTTATTGCACAGAGACAGACTTTCACTGCAAATCAGCGGCAGGTGAATAAAAGGCGAGAAACGGCATCATTATGTGTGGAGACTCCCTGAGGACACCGACTCAGAGGAAACAAGAGGCAAGCTGTGCCTCATTACAGCTCCAAAATGTTTACGTTTTGTATTTATTTATGTAATGAGTCGTTTGATTAACCATAACATGTACATAATCACACAGCGCCACGCTCAGTAAATCTGGAAGCATATGGCCCTGTTTCTTATAGTGAAAAGCCCATATTTATGCTTTTTTCTTTCACATTTCTTAAAGCATCTATTTTATCCTATTTTCTGATCTGTTATAATGTTGTCTCCTCATCACAAACATACCCAGTTGTTTTCATTCACACAGTTCTTCCCTGAAATATATAACACTCTGTTCCACCTTGTGATGTCACGCAGTAATACAGAAAATGCCCCACTGTGCAACTACACACATCTTCACTAGATTCATTTGGATCCTTTCAGCCCTGGAATTGCCGATCTCTACTGAACTAAAGGTAAAACGAGCTGTTAACATGAAAAAAATACTGCTTCATGACATCACCAGGTGGAGCAGAGTGTTTTGAGCTTTGGAGATGTAGACAGACTAATAATAAACATGTCTGAATGAAACTAAACATAACTCCAGGTATGGTTTTGATGAAATAACAGCATTTTAACAGGACTTAAAGCTAGCAAGAGTCACTCTCTCATAATGTAACACCTTTAATATTTACTGCTAACTGAAGAAAAGCCCTAAATTAGGCTTAAAACAATAGCTCCTCTCATGAACATTGATATGCATCTAATTGTGACCTTTTGAGCACAATAATTAACCACAACAACATAGAACAACACATTGTCATCTATTCTGCAAAAAGGCAACCTAAAAATGCATAATTACTAGTGGTCATGATATGATATCGTCATGGTATAAACTTCATGGTACGATATTTATTGCGATATCGTGGGAAAGGTAAAGGTAGGTGTTAACATGAAAACTACTGCTTCATGACTTCACAAGGTGGAACAGAGCATTTTGAGCTTCGGAAATGTAGATAGACTAATAATAAACCATTATTCAAACATGTAAATGAAACAAAACACAACTCTGGGTATGTATTTGATGAGGGAACAGCATTATTGCATATCTTAAAGCTCACAAGAATCACTTTTGCCTAATTTGAGACCTTGAAAGTTACAATATGATCTTCTTGGAGGTGAAACATCAAGTGTATGACTCCATAAAACCATACTTTACAACTTTCTCCATGGAGATAAATAAGTTTTATGCCATACTTTGGAAGATTATAGCCAAAGTTACAACATTTTCATGGAAACAAGCAGGTGACCCTGGCATCAAACTTATCCCTTTTCATTTATTCAGCTGTTTTTTTCAGGTGAATTCAGGTGTTTTGGCATAAATTTAGTCAAGTATTACTTAAGATTTACAAGTAAAAAGGCTTCAAACTACAAAGGAACCTGATTTTAGATATGTTAGAAGTGCAATGTCATTGAATTAATTACGTACCCACCTCCTATTCAAAGCCACTGCAACCTTTTATTCACCACTCCAGAATTAGTCGTGAAAAGTCAAGAAATAGAGAAATAGACTCCATGGAAAGAGAAAGTTAAAACCATAATTTGGATCTTTCTCCTTGGAAATAAGAAAGTTTTATGCCAGACGTTGGAAGATTATAGCCAAAGTTACAACATTTCCATGGAAACAAACAGGTGACCCTCTTCCAGGCGAAGAAAAGTTGGGTTTGTGTAGTGACAGGACGTGAAAGTAGACAGGAAGTGTAAGGACATATCATAGGACATACATCAGTGCACTAAACACCCATAATGAAAAATAAACACTTTTATTTTAGTCCGTTTTATGGCAAAAAAGTAACAGTTTTTGCAGTTTTTGAGTTTGAGTTGCTATAATCCGACCAATATTCTGTACTAACATCTGTACTAACTCCTCTTTTGTCTTTTTTCTCTCCCAGGTTCAATGATGAAGTCAAACACATTAAGGTGATCGAAAAGGACAGCTGGATCCACATCACTGAGGCCAAGAAGTTTGAGAGTTTATTGGTGAGGACTATTGAGACCGATCTTTCTTTATAAAAAACATACTTTACACAGTGTTTCCCATTTGACTACAATGGCATGAATGTGTTTTCTCCTCAGTTGAACAGATCATGAGACATCTGCAAATAATGTCCTAGGCATGAGTGTGACTTAGGCCAGTTTATTTGCTATGATATCAAACCCCTCCTAAAATAATGGTCTGTCAGTTATTTCCCATGTGTCATACAAAATCTCACTTACCGTATTTTTCGGACTATAAATCGCACCAGCCAAAAAATGTGTAATGAAGAAGAAAAAAACATGTATAAGTCGCACTGGACTATAAGTTTTGGGGGAAATATATTTTATAAAATCAGAGACCAAGAACCAACTTTTCATCTTGAAAGGCAAGTTATAGAAGTTATAGTAATAAAAACAACCCAACAGAGAAGAATCCGTGTATCATTCATTAGTTCATTTTTCAATATAGAACAAAAATAAGAAAACAAAAAAACAATTTCTTTATTATTTGTCTCTAAAACCAAAATGAAAAAATGGATAACGATTTGTTTGTTTTTTATTTTTTGATTCATATATACAATTCATATATTTGGTCTATGGACTGTCAGTGTGAAAAATGTTATATATAAGTCGCACCTGAGTGTAAGTCGCAGGAACACCCAAACCTTGAAAAAAAGTGTGACTTATAGTCTGAAAAATATGGTACATCCTTTTAAATGATTTTTAAACATGCGACAAAAAGCTCACACTACAGACACGAGGAGAATTTTATGAGATTTTAAATCTGCGATCGCAAAGACTGCAGTGGGATCTGTCTGCGGACCACAGGATATAAAGTTGTGAGCGTGATCGCATCTGCTGTTTCCTGTCCAGAGTAAAACACTTGCTTTGAGTCTTTGTTTTCACATTTTGGTGAAATGTGGTGCAATACTTCAGATACTTGATTTATAAAGCATAAAAGATTGATGATAATGTCCACAGGAAGTAGAGTCACTATCGCTAATCTACAACTTCACCTCAATCCGTGCGTAAACAGACACATGTGAGGATCTACTCTCGCTGTTTTCCTTTCAAAGAACGCTTAAAACTGGATTAACAGTGCTGTTTTTTGGACTGGACGTCATTATTTGCGGAGGACAAATTCTTTCGATAATGCGGATGAGATGCTGCAGGTTAAATGTACCACTTTTTGAGAGGAAAGTAATAAAGTCGCCTCAATATTTTAGCTTTTTCCTGAGTTTGCATCTCGCGTCTCTGTGTCTGTCACTTCTCTGCCCCTGACGCTCTGTTTTATTGGCTGTTACCATAGTGTTGCTGATGTTTGGTGTTTACGATAAGACAGTGCAGCTCAGATCCCACACACACGAGGACCACAGCAGTTTGAAAATCGCATACGAAGACAAAAAGTTAAATTCTCCTGTAATATGTGGCGGCCTTAAGTCTTTTGGAGTCATTTTTGTGGATTTGTGCAACATTTAACTCAGTCAAGTGTGTATATGATTTCCGTTAGTGCATTGTTTCTCATCTTATTAATGTGAAACTGCTAAAATCATCCTGTAATGTTTATGTGTTTATTTACATTAATTAATCAGTTGAATCAATCTGTTCAGGAACTGGTGGAGTACTACCAGACCCACTCGCTAAAGGAGAGCTTCAAACTGCTGGACACGACGCTGAGGTACCCGTACAAGTCGAGAGAGCGGTCGCTCACCAGGAGCAGCACCAGGTCACCAGGTAAGCACCATAGACGACCTGCTGCTCAGACTGGGTTATACAGTGACACAGAACAGACTCTGGGTTAGGGTGACCACTGCCAAAGAGTCAGAAAATGAGTAAAATCTGACGGGGTGTGGAGATGTTGGTTTCATTTGGGGCAAAATGTTAAAATGTGTGTGTATTAATGAGTGTTGTTAGTTAATATATTTTTACCATTTGCTTTTCATATTGTACAGGTGCAGAAACATGCAGGTAAAAAGTGGAAAAAGTACTGTTGCAGGAAAATGTGGATGGAGAAAGTACACATAGTTAAAACAGTACAGGTATTGGAAAAAGTATGTGTACTGAAAACAGTCCCGGTATTAAAAAAAAACAAAAAACAAGTACTAAAAAAGTATAGGGACTAAAAAAAGTTACAAGGACTAACAAAAGTACAGGTACTGAAAAAATGCAGCTGCTGGAAAAAGTACAGGGATTGGAAAAAGTTACATGTTCTAAAAACAGTCCAGATACTCAAAAAATACAAATACTAAAAAGTACAGGGCCTAAAAAATACATGTACTGAAAAAAGCACAGGTACTGGAAAAAAGTGCATGTTCTGAAAACAGACCAGGTACTGAAAAAATACAAGTACTTAAAAAGTATAGGGACTAGAAAAAGTACAGGGATTAGAAAGAAGTACAGGTACTGAAAAAAGTACAGGGACTAAAAAAACTGTACAGGGACTAAAAAAGTACAGCTACTGAAAAAGGTACAGGTACTGAAAAAATAGAAGTACTAAAAAGTATAGGGACTAAAAAAGTACAGCTACTGGAAAAAATAAAGGTACTGGAAAGAAGTACAGATACTGAAAAAAGTACATGTACTGAAAACAGTGCAGGTACTAAAAAAATACAGAGACTAAAAAAGTACAGGTACTGAAAAAGTGCTTGTACTGCAAATGGTGCAGGTACTGGAAAAATACAAGGACTAAAAAAATCTCCAGGGACTATAAAGAGTCCAGGTTCTGAAAAAAGTACAGCTACCGGAAAGAAGTACAGATACTGAAAAAAGTACATGTTCTACCCCACAGGTGTCAAACATGCGGCCCGGGGGCCAGATCCGGCCCTCCAAGACCTTTAATCTGGCCCTTGGCTGATTTTCTATTAAGATATTAAAAATTTTCAGATTTTTCTTGTAATTTTCTGAGCATCTTAGCATAGCAGCGTCTCCAGTGCTTCTGTGCCTGGCGCCTCCACCAGACAAATGAAGACTTGCCTCTTTCCAAATGCTCTTAAAGGACGATCGTTTTGACTGTTGACCATGACACCCTCATCAGCAAAATGTCAAAAATAAGAAAAGTGGAGCTGAGTGCAGGATTTTCCAAGGAAAATGGACTAATTCTTATTTGTTCACGGAGGTGAATGGGAAACCTGTACGCTTGGTGTGTTTGCAACAAGTGGCGGCGCTCAAGGAATATAATCTTAAACGCCACTACGAGACACTGCAAAAAATACAATAACTTGAACGGAGAATTGAGAAGACAGAAGATAAATGAATTATTGCTGTGACTGAAGAAACAGTAGTCTGTTTTCACCCGGAGCTAAGAGGTTCATGATGCTACTGTGAAAGCAACCTAACCTAGCATAATATTATAATATTTTGTAAAATAAAATAAAATAAAAAAGATTTCTGTAATAGATTTGCATTTCTCTGCACAAATATTTGGATTTATTGCTATTTTTGGGGTATATATGCCATGAGTTTTCTGATCCGGCCCCTTTGGGATCAAAGTTGGTTGTATACGGCCCCCGGACCAAAATGAGTTTGACACCCCTGTTCTAGCCGGTACAGAAAAATAAATAAATACAGGGACTAAAAAAGTACAAATACTGGAAAAAATACAGGAACTGAAAAAAGTACAGGTACTGGAACGAAGTACAGGTACTGGAAAAAGTACAGGTACTGAAAAAAGTGCATGTTCTTAAAACAGAGCAGGTACTGAAAAAATACAAGTACTAAAAAGTATAAGGACTAAAAAAGTACAGGTACTGGAAATAAGTACATCTACTGATAAAAGTATAGGTACTAAAAAAAGTACAGGGACTGGAAACAAGTACAGGGGCCGGAAAGAAGTACAGGTACTGAAAAAAGTTTAGGGACTAAAAAAACAATACAGGTACTAGAAAAAGTACACGGACTGGAAAAAGTACAGGTATTGGAAAAAGTACATGTACTGCAAATGGTGCAGGTACTGGAAACATACAAGTACTAAAACAAATCTCCAGTGACTATAAAAAGTCCAGGTTCTGAAAAAAGTACAGCTACTGGAAAGAAGTACAGGTATTAGAAAAAGTACAGGGGCTAAAAACCGTACAGGTACTAAAAAAAATACAGGGACTAAAAAAGTATAGGTACTGGAAAAATGCAGGTACTGAAAAAGTACATGTACTGAAAATGGTGCAGGTACAAAAAATACAATAAAAAAGTATAGGGACTAAAAAAGTACAGGTACTGGAAAGAAGTACATGTACTGAAAACAGTGCAGTACTGAAAAAATACAGGACTAAGTAGTACAGGTAGTGGAAAAAAGCACAGGTACTGAAAAAATACAAGTGCTAAAAAGTATAGGGACTAAAAAAAGGGACATTTTCAGCATCAAAACTGTCCCTCTGGTCCTAATGATTATTATACATGTATATTTGGACCACTTTGTACTTGAGTAAAATGATTATAAAGTCAAACTCCTCTTATTTGAACACAGTATTTCTATCAGCGCCTCTTTTTGCCCTTCCCCCACACTAAACCAGATAACCAGGCTTTGCAGTTTGCACCGTCCACCTTTATCTCTTTGATTTCCCCTAAAATGAAACTCCTTTACCTCCTGCTTCTCTTCTTTGGTCCGATGGCGTTGACTCTGCTGGCGTAATCTGTGGTTTGGGCTCTGCTGCACGCCTCCTGCCCGCTGCTTTACCTCTGCCTTTTTGTTCTTCTTCTGTTGTTTCCGTTGTATGCCGCTCGCCAGCCGCCACCTGCGCCTCCTACAACTTCTCCTTCCTCAGCCCGCAAGGCCTCAACTTCTCCTCCTCTCCGACCGCTGCCCCCTTCTGGTCAGGTACTGCAGCCCTTTTCGCTACGCTTTTGTTTATCTGTGTTTAAGCCTGTCTGTCCGTCTATTTGTTTGTCTGTGTTCATTTGTTTGGATGGTTTTTCAAGGCTCAAATCATTAACAAAAAAGCTGGGCCCAACTGGGGTAACTTATACTTCAACTGAATAGAAACAAACAAAACATTATAAAACACCAGACAGGGGACAGCTGTGCTTAAAGGGACAGTTCTGAATTTTGGACATAGGGCCTCATTTCCTCATGAGCCAGAGTGTTGGAGACATGTGGAGACACTTTATTTAAAAAAATCCATCCAGTCCTTGTATTTGGAGAGGTTGCTGGTGCTAGGCTAGTGCATGTCAATGGCCATAGTTGTCCTATGTCCAAAATTCAGAACTGTCCCTTTAAATACATGAGGGCCAACTAAAACAGGAGCACAAGAGGTGGGAAATTACCTTAAATAATTAACTAACACTGCCGACTTAATTAAAGTAACATGAAGGCAAATAATTATACTACAGAAAAGTCATAATAAAGTAACATTAAATGAACTAACTTAGCCAAACTAACTAAAATAGTGCTCACCCCTTGGTTCGGTATCAGTGGTCTTTGCCAAGGGTCCTCTGTCTGGCCACTCAAAAAAAACCATAAAAACTATAAAAAATTTTTTTAAAAAGAACTAGTGTAAGTAAAGGGATGTAAAAGTAACCGAAATATCGTGATATCGTATGGTCAAAGGTCTCACAATAATATCGTGGACCATCACAATATATCGAATCACAAGTCTCTTTGCTTAAATGAACAGTTCTGATGCAGAAATAGCTAAAAAAAACAGAGGGAACTACATAGACCATGATCCTTTGCTCCGTTTCAGTGCAGACGACCTGAAGAAATAACTGTTCTAAGCACTTTTACATCTTCATTCTTTGGATTAAGTCTTGTGAAGGCATTTTTAGAGGAAAAAGTAGCAGATTCACTCACAAACATTGCAATAAATCTGGTACGGTGAGATGTATATGGTGAAAATATCGTACAGAGTGATTTGGATATCGTTACTTCCCTAATGACAATACATGTTGTACCAAATGACTGGTCAAAGCATTTTAGAATGTCAGTCTTGTTATTTTGTTTAATATCGTGAGATTTCCCATGATATTGCAATAAATATCGTACCGTGAGGTTCAAACTGTGACGATATCGTATTGTGAGACTTGGATATCATTACACCCCTACAAAGTAATAATTCAGACTTATATTCACTAATATGTTTGCACCCAAAATTAGAAAATATAAGTCTAAATAAAAGAGTTAAATGAATTTGAAATGAAAAATGAAATGTGTGGGAATTAACTTGAAAATAAAAGAAATATTAAACGTGGATTGGTGGCAGAGGTGTCCATCACAGTCTGTCTATGTTTGTCTAAGCTCATAATGCTCTGTTCCACCTTGTGATGTCACCAAGATGCAGTTTTAACGGCTCCTTTTACCTTCTGTTCAGTACGGCAAAGGAGAAATTCAATTCTGTCAAGTTTTTTTTGATCGAACACGTTTCTTAGCTCCTTCAAGCTGCTGTTTCAGTTCTGGTCAGATCGCCGGTGGTCACTGCCTTAAATCTGCCTCAACGTTCAGTACCAAACTGTAGATCATCTCCATGGAGAAAAGCATTTGACAAACCCTCTAACAGAAAAGTGACACAGTGCACCTTTACTTAAGAGTACTGTAATTTACAATCTAATCTGGTGTCCAAAAACTACTCTGAGAAATACAATTTATACAAAAGTTACTCAAGTAAATGTAACTTGTAACTTATGAAATGTAACTACAGTGTGTTCAGTTTTTTCTATGGAAGATCATTAGTTTCATAAGATTTTCAGTTTTAAATGTCACTAAATTTCTCTCTTTAATTTTGGAATTTTTTAACTCTGAAACAAAAACATGTTTGAATTTTTTTTATTCTGAATGTCAGTCAAGGAAGTGATATGTGCGCATGTTGGGGCAAAATGTTGAGTTTATATGTGTGTGTAAAATTCAGTATGAAAAAATAACCTTTTAAATATTCAGCACAAATATTTCCAAACCCTTCAAATTTAACAAAATCAAAATTGAGAGTGTAAAATTCACAAGAAAATTTTCACAGCAAAGATCCAAGATGCTAAGGCAGAAGCATTTTATTTGAATTTGAAATATATTGAAAAAATATACGTAAAATTTCAGCAACTAAAATTCAGTATATAAAAAAATTCAAGCATCTTAAAAAAAGTAAAAATAAATTAATAATAATAATAATAATAATAATAATAATAATAATAATAATAATAATAATAACAATAACAACAATAATAACAATAATAATAATAATAATAAAATATTCAAAGTGAGAAATTCAGCTGTATTAAAAATAAAAAATGGTACAAATGCTACACTGGGCTCCTCTCCTGCCTCCTTCCGGCTCCCCCTCTTCCCCCTGCCTCCTTCCGGCTCCCCCTCTTCCCCCTGCCTCCTTCCGGCTCCCCCTCTTCCTGTAATTTTCAAATTGGCTTGTGTGATTTCAACCTCATTACGTTTTTACATAGACCGCTGTGTAAGTTCCAATTACCAGAACATTTCCAGGGAAGATATTCACTCATTAAACCACAAAAAAGTCATTTTCTCAGCACCGGATGAAACGTTCTGTCCTCTTCCCATCATGTGTCGGTTGTTTTGAGACTTGTACAACTCGACTCATTATTACAGTGTGTCTGAGCGTCGCCGGAAAGCTACACGGTTAAAGACGGGTTTGTGTTTTATAATTATGACTTGGGTTGGCGGGATAGTGCGTATTTGTCATAATTTTACGTAATTCGAGTGTCAGTTTGTGGAAAAAAAGGCAGAAATACAGGAAGTAG
Source organism: Odontamblyopus rebecca (assembly GCA_030686955.1). Lineage (NCBI taxonomy): Eukaryota > Metazoa > Chordata > Actinopteri > Gobiiformes > Gobiidae > Odontamblyopus > Odontamblyopus rebecca. The sequence goes on along the minus strand of CM060653.1, from coordinate 21,225,082 downwards.
TGCTGAGTTGAGGACGATTTACACACAAGGATGGCGATTTCTCAAAATAGAAGGTTGCCCAAAAATTTGACATCATTTTGCAGGCAGTAAATTTTGCCAATTCTGGTTGAAATAACCTCAAATTTGCAGGTCAGATCTGTGAAGCGGCGACCCCACTGACAGTAAGGACACACGTGTTTCAAGGCGTCTTCCTCAGCAATAAATAAATAATTAAATGAGAGATCAGCAGAGAAATGACATGATACAGGAAGGTGACGGACCCACAAGCAGAAAAGTTACAGCAGATATTTATATTTTAATCCTGACTGATCGTTTTTTCCTGTATTCTGTCCCATTTCAGTGTTCACTCCCAGGGTGGTGAGCACGGCGGTTGCCAGGTATAACTTCGCGGCCCGGGACATGAGGGAGCTGTCGCTGAGAGAAGGAGACGTGGTGAAGATCTACAGCAAGATCGGAGGAGACCAGGGCTGGTGGAAGGGGGAGGCCAACGGGCGGGTAAGAAAACAACCACGCAGAAAATGAAATCAAATCGCGATTTTTTTTCTCACAAATATTGCGATTACAGTTGCGTTTTATGTTTAAACGGGCCATATTGCGCTATTTTTCTGATCTGGGTTTGTTATAATGTGGTTTCCTCATCACAAACGTGCCTGGAGTTGTGTTTTTGTTTCATTGTCACATTCAGTCCATTTCACTTTATATAAATAGCACATTTTATAAATATGACAGTTTCCAAAGTGCTGCACAGACAAATTAATACAATAGAAGACAGTAAATCATAAATAAAAACAAATAAAAAGTGCTCAAATGCATAAAGCTAAAAATGCTTAATTTAAAAAAAAAAAAACAATAAAAATAAATAAATAAATAAATAAAACAAATAAATAAAACAATAAATAAAAAATGCCAAAATGCATAAAGCTAAAAAATACTTTAAAAATCTAAATAAAAACAATAAATAAATAAAACAAATAAATAAAACAATAAATAAAAAATGCTAAAATGCATGAAGCTAAAAATGCTTAAAAAATTAAAATAAAAACAATAAATAAAAACAATAAATAAATGAAACAAATAAATAAAACAATAAATAAAAAATGCATAAAGCTAAAAATGCTTAAAAAATAAAATGTATTAATTAAATAAACAATAAATAAAAACAAATAAAAGAACAAACAAATAAAACAAATAAAAAGTGCTAAAATGCATAAAGCTAAAAATACTTAAAAAATAAAACTAAAATAAATTAATTAAATAAAAGACACGAAGGACCACACAACTAATAATAATAATAATAATAATAATAATAATACATTTTATTTATTAGACGCCTTTCTGGACACTCAAGGTCACCTTACAACAACATAAACAAATTAAATATGATTAAAACACACAGGTAAAAGCCTACAGTTAAAGTGGGACAGTATTTAATTGATTGATTGTATTTAGTATTGTATTTTATTAGTATTTAATAATGTATTAACAGTGTTTTCATTGACAGAGAATAAAAGAGACTTAAAACTCTCCACTGTGGGGCTGTTCGGACATGGAAACACGCAAACCCTGCATATTTAGGCTGAGTTTTTCTCTCAAACTGAAAACACTCTGTTCCACCTTGTGATGTCACGTGGTAATACAGGAAGTGCTTCACTGTGCACCAAACTCCACACTCTTGCACTAGAATCATTTGGATGATTTTAGCCTTGGAATTGCCGATCTTGACTGAACTAAAGGTAAAAAATAGCTGAAAACTCTCACATCATGACATCACAAGGTGGAACAGAGCATTTTGAGCTTTGGAGACGTAGACAGGCTAATAATAAAGGATTAAGAACACAATTCTAGGTATGTTTTCGACGAGGGAACAGTGTTATAACACAGCTTAAAGCTCATAAGAGTCAATTTTGCTTAATATAGGACCTTTAATACACAAATCTCATGCATTTCAGAACATGTTTGTAGCAAGATCTGTACAAAAAAGGCAGAATATTTTGTTTTTGTGCTTTCTAGAGGGCATACTGTTATCTAAATGAATGCAGAATTAGAGATTTGATCATCGCTGCACCAATAAAGGTTTATATTTGTATTTAATTTGATTTCCCACAGCCGTTTTCTCGTTATTTATATAAAGTCTGATGCTTAATATCAGACGGAGGGCAGAGGCCTGTTTAACTCTGCGGGAGATTCACTGTTTTTCAAAGAAGTAGAGAAACTGAAAATCCACAAATGTTGAACCCTATCATTACTGTATTTGTTTGGTGCGGGTTTTGGTGATTCTGTAATACTAACTTTAAAAAACCTGTTGTAAATATAAATATATGTTATAGTTTTAGACCAACCAAGAAGCAATTTGCAAAGAAAAGTTGAAAAATATGTCGATTACACAAAGCAGAGTGTCCCATTTTGATCCCATCCCAGTAGCGAGAATTCTATTCAAAAGTTTGGAGCAATTTAAAGAAACTTTTTGGCCTTTTTTTGATACATTAAACAGTACTTGAACAAAATAAACGTCTTTTCTTATTATGATATGCTCAAATGATCATTTCTGTGGAGTTTTGGCCCAGTCCACCACATGTTTGGTCTGTAAGTTATGGACGAAAATGATGATTTCCAACCAGAAAGTCAAATTTGAAACCTAAAAAATGGCCAAACTCAGGGGAAAAAATGTTAAAGTTTCAGCAAAATCTTAAATATAATGATCTTAATTGTGTTTTAAAAGAAATTAAATGAACTTTTGTAGTATATGTTGGCAGAAAAGATACCAAATTTTGTACCAATATTTGTTGATAAGCTTAGTAAATACGGAGATATTAACCATAAACTAGAACAAAATAAGTTTACATGGACCTGCCCTCCAGCTCATAATTTCACTGATAATAGCTATAGGATTGTTTTTTCTCCTTTGCTGCACATTACGCCCCCTGTTGGTCAATTGATGCACCTCTTTCTTCTGTTGCAAGCACAAAACAGACTCCCGAAAAGCTTTATCGATCTATAAAGCAATAAACACTTTAAAGTACTTCTGACAGCTTTTCTTGTTATGTAGTTATGACTTGTTTGGGTGGGATGGTCGATATTTAGGATGGTCAATATTTAGCGTAGTTCTGCGTCCGTTAAGTGGCAGTTTGTGGAGAAAAGTTGAAAAGTAAAAGCTGAAAGTTACACCTCTGGATATATTTATAATATTCAAACTGTAGCTATTGTGAAAATGGGTGTGTTTTAGTGCTTGTTTACATTATTGACGCAAGATAACAGTTACAGAATTGCCTCCGTCTCCCTCTCGGATCTCAGATATGATGTCAGGGCTTCAGGCGTTTTATTATGTTTCGTGTGTCTGACTCGGAGAAAAACGTGGACGCTAACCCGAAAACTGTTGTCGCTCCAAAATAAGTCTGTGTTTCAACTACACAGCCTCGAGGGAGAATTCAGTATAAATAGTATAATTCAGTTTATTAGTGAAGTGAAAGTGTTGGTGTCGCGTGATAGTCGATCATTTTGGCACGTTAGCGAGCAGGAAATGGGCTAAAAACAAGTATGACACCGAATACCAAACCCATAGGCAGTAATACAGATGCAGTAAAGTATTGCAGTAATATGAGTGACTGAAATTGTCATTTAACCCACCGAAGCGCCCAAATACAATGAAAACAGTTCATACAAGTGATACTGGACGCAGCGTCTTGGATTCTGTCTCATAATCCTCGCTCGGTCTCCTCTGAGCATTACCGAGTTCCACCGTTCGAGAAAAAGGGGCGTGTCAGTGCGTATCGCTAGGCAACGTCCTCCGACCTCCAAGTCGGATGGGCAAACGAACGCACAATAACATCTGGTGCTCGCGTTCAACCAGGAAGTAATATTCTAAACGTCAACAAAATTATCAGATACAATACAGAGAATCTCCCTTTTGGGTTAAAGAGTTCCTGTTCTATAGATCCTGTGCTGTGTATGACCCATGGACTGTATAAAGCAGTGGACTGAGGGAGCGTGACGGCACCCACAGCTCCAGTCAAATGAAGCTCATTGAGGCTGGTGGTTATAGCAGCTAATCTAGAACCCAGTTCCGTATTTGGAATTCTGTCCGCGAGTATCATAACAATCAGAGAGCCAATCCGGAGCCATTATTCGGGAGATTTTTGTCAGCTAAAACATCTGAGCTGGTTTGTGATCACAGTGTTAGCGGTGTAGATTGCTCACAGACCGTATATATGAGTGGACATAGCTAACCCGTTAGCCAAATAGGAAGTGCTCCAGGAGGCTCTTTCGGCTCCATTGACTTACATTGAGATCTTCTTGCCCCTCTCTCTGTAACTCCTGCTGTGGCCTCGTCATTTTGGTCTTAGAATGTTCGTATGAACCCGGGACACATGATCTTGAATTTTTTTTTTGCCATTTTGTCTGTCAAAAAATCCTATTCATAACATAGAGCCTGGCTCCAGATTCGCTCCTGTAATCGTAGCATCGGGAATGCTCTGGGTGACGTCATATTCACTTAGTCCACTCATATATACGAGACTACTGCATACTTTTTAATTTTTTTTATTTTGGGCAATTAAGAAGTTTACATTCTTTTACAATGGAACATATAACACTAGAGAAATCATGAGAGAACTAACAAAAACAACAACAAAATATTTTGCCCAAAAAGGAGTGGGAAGAAGAGAATTTATTTAATCCCATCCCCCTCTTCTAAATTTGAGTTTAGGTGTTTCTCATGCACCATGAGACTCTTGTAGATCTCGCTCATCACTGGTTTAGCAGGGGGCAGTCACTTAGCAACGCTGTCAATCAACCTGTTGCCAACGCCAGCGGGAGTGACTTAGGCGAAAGATGACTCCTGATTTGTCTGTTATTAATGTTCATATCTTTATTTACAGACAAAATATTGAAAGAGCAGTTTAATTCGAACATTTTAAGACCAAAATGTAAATATAAAGCATATGCATTAAAATGAACTAAATAACGCCTGAAAAGCAGAAGAGGCGATGTCTTAAACCCACGAAAAACAGATTGAGTTCAAATTTTGAATATCCTAATTATTCACCATAGAGTTTATTAACGCTTTGCACAGCTCCCAGAGACCAGAGCAGAGTTTTGCCATCACGGTAATGCTCACAACAACTAGCATGCTAACATACACTTCCTCATTATCAGAAAACACTTTGTAATTAGAAGCAGACGAGACGCAGCAAGTTTATTTCGACCTCCAGAGCTGTTTATACAGCATATCTGAGCTGAGGCTGGTTCAAATAACTAGGGAAAATAGCGACAGTAAAAAATAATACTAAATAGCGACTAACTTTCTAAATTTACAGCTGACATCTGAGTCTATTCATTTCTTTGTAAACACTTCTTGCCTGTCATTTCAAACATGAGCTGTGTCTCGCTGTGGTTTGATTCTCTAATAATAATGTCTCCATGACAGAGCTGGAGTTACAATGGAAGAACTGTCACACATTACATCAGACCGATTGCACTAAACAAGACTGAAATAAAACCTTTTCTCCAGTGATTTTCTGTATTTGGTCTGAAAAGAGTGCATTTTTGGACATGATTTTGTGAAAAGTCCAATATTACGCAAAGGTTCCTCAGGCAAAACTGACTCTTCTGAACTTTAAGCTGTGTTATCACATCCAAAACATACCTGGAGTTGTGTTTTGTTTCCTTCATGTTTGAGTAACCCTTTATTGTTGGTCTGGGTACATCTACAAAGCTCAAAATGTTCTGGTCCACCTTGTGATGTCATAGAGAAATATTGTGATTAAATGTGTGTTTTATGTTGAAAAGAAATAGGATTATGTTCAAAGTGCAATACTGAAGGCCTCTACCATTTTTTTTCTATATTAAAACATGAAAAGAGTTACATATCTTCTTCTTCATCATCTTCTTGTACTTCTTCTGGGTCTTCTTTGTCTTCGTCGCCATCTTCTTCGTTGTCTTCTTCACTTATTTATTTGTTTTTGTTTTTCCGCACTTCCCTTATGCGTTCTAAGCATCCTAATTATTTACCACAATGAGTTGTAAGAGATTTCCACGCCTTTCCAGAGAGAGTTTTGCCAATGAAGTACAGCTAAAAACAACTAGCATGCTAACCAGCGCTATGACACAGGCTATCGGACAATAAAACACTGTAGAGTCAGCAGAGTCAGTATTTTAACAAACTCGTCCTAGGGTTTTTGACGTAGCCTCACCAGAATCATTCTGTGTCATCTTGACGAGTGGAACATTAAAAGTTGTTAAAAGCTTTTTAAAAGATCAAACGGTGTTGCCGTGACAATGGCTAAAATTTCGGGTTCGTTTACAACCAATAATTTGCACAAACTTTGGCCGATTTCACTCAAACATTAATTGTTGGTGGACGCCCTGACCCGGAACAGATTTATATAAGAAAATCTCAAATGGGCACTATAGCGTCTTTCTGTTTGAAAGAAGAACTCTGAAGAAGTCTAAATACACGGTTTGTGTGTTAAACATGCAATTTTGTGGGTGCATTTGACCCAGTCGGATGGAATCTGTGACTTGGCCATTTTCCCAAGATGCATTTTCACCCGTAGGGACATTAGCAGGGCCAGCTCGGGACAAAAAACAGCCCTGGACTTTTCACCCACAAATAGGCCTACGATGAAATAATTAAAGAAAACACACAAAGATTAACTACATTCTGCTTGATCAAAAACACCTAAATCACTTAATTTCAAAGACCTTTTGGTCTTTAACTTTTTCCCATCCACCTTTCCCCTTAAGTTTCCTGTTTGACATCTTTGACTTTGTTGAAACCAACGAGTAACCCCCTCTTCTTTGTCACCTTTTAGGTCTATGCATGATAATATGATCATATTAGCGCCCTCTGCTGTTAGTAGAGCAGACGACCGTTCTGGACTTTTAAGGATCATCCCTTAACGTAGTTGTGACATACACCAAACTTTGCATTCTTATACTTTACAAGATTTTCATGGATTGTACAGAAGGCTGTTACTTCTCTTATTTTACAACAACCACTGTTGCCTAGAAACTGGCCGCTGCTTTAAGCTCCCGTCCCTCCTGTGTAACGTGCCCAGTTCACTTATACATAGAAACATGCCAGTCATCATTACTCCTCTTCCTACTGCTTCACGTGTATTTGGTATTTCAGAACCACTCTATAACCTGGTGTCTTTCTCACTCTCTATGGGGAATGTACTTTTACCTTATGGACAAAAGAAGAAATAATTAGGGATGCAGATATTGACACTGTCTTTAAGTGTCTGCAGATATCCAATACTAACCAATGAAGGGACTGAAAATTACATGTTTTTCTCTCAAAACACTTATAATACAGTTTATTATGTTATGCAATTGTTACGTATCCTGCAAGTAACTCCTGAACAGCTCTGTATGAATTGAAGTTCAAACATCATGATATGTCCTGGGCCTACATCAGTCAGTAAAGCATCCAACCAGGATATCGACTGAACTGATATCAATCCAATCCACTTTATTTCTATAGCACATTTCATAAATGAACAGTTTCCAAAGTACTGCACAAATACAGAGTAAGAACAATAATAATAAAATAAAAATAAACCCTCAGATTTCATCATACTAGTCTTAAAATGACAAAAAACTAGTCAAATTAAATAAGAACAAACCCATAGAATAGCAATAAGTAAATAAAAGCAATAAAATAAGTAAAACATTAATAAAAGACACAGAGGCCCACACAACTCACCCGGTGTTAAAAAGAATAAAAGTGGGTCTTAAGATGACACTGAATACTCTCCAGAAGGCCCCATCCCCCCTGGTTTTAAGTCTTGTTTTAGGCACCACGAGCTGGAGCTGGAGTCCTCAGACCTCAAAGCATGTGTGGGGATTTAAACTTATAGGAGGTCCAAAATGAAACAAGGAACCGATGCCTGATACTGCAAATTTTCCAGGATCGACATTATCCTTTACCAGTATCGATGCATCCCTAACGATAATAATAATACATTTTATTTATAAAACGTTTTCTCTAGACAGTCACTCACACTGCATGTATGGGAAAACAGTCAACAGTCAAAAATACTTACAAAAGTTACTAACGTTATGGTCATGAATAAAACATAAATAACTTGTTCACTCAGACTGATTCTTGAATTAAAATTAAAAATTGATTTTGTCTAGACTGAGAGATATGTGCAATTTAAATGCTGTAGATGTTCTCAGATTAAATGTCGACCATTTAAACTGCACAAATCTATATGTCTATGCTAATATCGATATCACAAAATCGATTTTTAATTTTAATTCTAGTCGTTGTTAGTCTTAAGTTTTCATCTTTCTAACCTTGATCGTTGTGGATAAATTCTTCATGGACAGAATCTGTTCTTTGTCGACCTTGTTGGATGAAGATTTGGTGTTGGGGCAGATTTATGAAGCTGGTTAAAAATATGCAACACTTTTCCACAGGTATTTTGCCGTAGAAAAGCATTGACCAGAAATTGCACGACCCAACATCGCCGCACTTCCTGCTGTTGTGATAATAGCCTATTTCCTTCACTTCACAACTTGCACCATGATGACCCAGAGGTTAGATCACAGCAAGAAGGTCCTGGGTTTGATTCTGGGGCAGCGCAGGGTCTCTCTGTGCGATGTTTGCATGTCTAAGTTGCCTCTGGGTGCTCTGGTTTACACTCCCACTACAATCATATACAATAGACTCCACTCTGGGGTGATGAAAAGAGATTCTTTCTCTCATCGGGACTCTCCTGGTTAAATAAAGGTCGATAAACAATTTACGAGCTTCAAGGCCTGCAGCTATTGCCTTATTTAAACTGCTTTATGTCTGACTGTGACAGTAGGTCCTTGAGCCCTGTGCTGCAGCAGTGCATTTTCTCCTCTTAAAAATTAAGGACTGAGCTTTTATTTGTTTCTATACATGTATTTTCTATTAAACTATGCAATGTTGAAATGCCAGAGCTGTGGAGTCAAAAGTATCAAGTGAATTTTTAGAATTTTTATGGAATACTTAAAATACAACGTGGAAAAATCTCATATTTTTACAGTGAGCGGGGTAGCCTCTCCACATATCTAATATGTAACTGCTTGTCAACATGGAGAGCAATAAGTTAATGCCATACAGTGGAACATTTAGTTGCATAGTGCTCATTTAATGCGTAAAACAGAGCCTTTTTGTGACTGTCAGAAGCCTCTTTTGTGTGTGATAGTGAGTGGTGCTTTCTGATTTTCAAAAGTCTGGTGATTTAGTTTATTTGATGGAGCAAAATTAGTTCATTTCGACCAAAAAAAATGTCACAAAAACTCATATTTTTGTTGATTTGAAGCTGTTTTTGAAAGATTATTGTTGAAAAGAATGTTTTATGAATATCACTTCCAACCACGAACTACACCAAAGCAAATGACAAAAACTTGAACTGCCAGGATACATTTGTGACTCACCAACCAGCCGGTAATTACCAACGCCACTGGAGGGATTTTGCAATTTCACTTTGAAAATTTGAAATGAAAATTCAGATGAGAACTGCATCAGCTTCAAATGGGAAACTTGTACTTGAAACAAAGGCAGGAGGACTCAATCAGGTGTACTTTTACTTCAATAACTACACAAAAACGCTCTCTTTAAGTGCTTTTTGCTTTACTTAACTGACTTTTGAAAGAAATGTTACTTTTCATAGTATTTTCCTAGCAGCATACGTTTACTCCTACTTGAGTGATATTTGTATTTAATAGTGCTGTCAAAAATATTGCATTATTTACGAGTTAGCACGTTCATTTTTTTAACGGCATTCATGTTTTTATCGCAAATTAGTTTTTCATAAGCTGTGGCCACTGCTGTAACATTAGAAATCAATGTTATTCATATGAAGAAAATACGAAACTAAGTCAGCTCCAAAACATATCATGAATACGCATTTACCTTCAAAGTTTTTTAACCTCTCTCCTCCGGCTGTTCTCACTGCTTTGAGCTTTTGTTATATCCATAAACTCACGGAGGAGTGTATCGCAGCAGGACTCGGATCTGACTATTTAATAGATACTTCTGCCGCTGGATTTATTTTCTCCGCTAAAGCGTCGCTCTGCTGCTGAGTATAGATCCATGTGCTGCTGCGACATGTAAACAAACAGCGCCCTTAGTGCAGCAGCGTTGGGGCCCTGGATCTATTATAAATTTTAATAATAGATTTTATTATAGTTCTATGGTTGGGGCAGATGGGGCAATAAAAAAAAAAAATTGCACAAAGCCTATTCACTCTTCTATGTCGATAAGAGTGTTCAAATGATTTTTCAAGGGACAAAATGTGTGATTAATTTGTGATTAATCGTGCGTTAACTATGGCATTCATGAGATTAATTGTGATTAAATATTTTAATTGATTGGCAGGACTAGGATTTAAGTAACAGTACTCTTACTTGAGTAAAACTTTTGGTTAGTAAGTCTACATGTGACAAAAGACAATATGAAATGATTTGAACATTTGTGTTTCTTGCACTCTTTCAGATATGATTTATTTTGTCTCATTTTCTCATGTTTTGTAGATCTAATTACATTAGCTTCAAATTATTAATAAGATGGTACTTCCTGACATTTACTCGTTTACTCTTTAAGCTACTCTTACTTGAGTAGTACTTTTTCCACCTCTTTTTCTATTCTCTTACTGTTCTTGAACACCTGAATTTCCCCATTGTGTGTATATATGTGTGTGTGTGTGTGTGTGTGTGTGGTTTAGAGCAAAATCATTCTAAAACTCCAGGAACGGTCCAGTTGTGTCGTATTTAGGTTTAGATTCTGTGATTTCTTAAGTATAAATAACTTCACAGATGAGTATCTATTATCAATACTTGCTCTTCCATTCTGAACCCTGTAAGCCTGTATTTTACCATGAAGAAACAACTTCTCACCTGTCATTGTCCATTATACATGGTCAGAACAGGAGCCTTCATGCAGGAAACTCTAAATCACCATGCTACCTTGTGGAGTATGTTTAAATCTACCACAATAAGCCTGTCAGAGGGCTACACTGTCATTATTCATTTCCTTCACACACAGGTAACCTTCTGCTGTAGTCGTAACTGCCACGGGACAGACAGATGGTCCTGACTCCTCCAACCTCCAACAATCACTCACGCATAACACTTAAAGGCAATGTGGGTGAAGTGCCTTGCCTAAGGACACAACACCACATCTTGGCGTGAGCGGGAATCGATCCTGTGACCTTTCAGATTAGTGAATTGAGGCTAGAGACCGACCGATATGCATTTTTCCATGGTCGATTGTTTAGAATCCGAATGGACCAATGGCTGATGAGCTCTGCCGATATTCTTGGGCTAATTTAGACCATTTTCCCCAAATTATCGAAGTAAAATTTTGTACTCATTAACCGCTTTCTGCTGCTTTTCTACAAACTTTCAGTGTCCAGAGTCCAGTGTAGTCGCATTTTTGCTGCATTCCACTCTGGACTAGATTTTTTCATGCATATTTTGGCAGCTGGTTGGGCCAATAAATTATCACCCTTCTCTGGAGATTTATAGTTAGCCAATACCCAAAAAAGGTCAAATACCGTCCCATATATCAGCCAGTCAATATATCGGCCTATTTCTAATTGATAATGAAAAAAAAACACAATAAACAGGACAAATTTGGAGGTTTTTCTGAAAAATAATCTTGCTCAAGTATCAAGCATTTTTGTCAGAGTGGAGTTTTTATCATCATAACAAACCATTTTCTTTTGTTTTTTTGCAAACGTCTTATTATTTATTGTGTCTTTCAGATCGGCTGGTTCCCCTCGACTTACGTGGACGAAGAGGGCGGCGCTCAGTAACTCACTCCACTTCAGGAACTCTCTATCTACTGTTCTACTCAGAGGAAATCACTCCAGGAAAACCCAATGGAAAAAACAATGGAAAACCCAATGGAAAACCCCAATTGACTTTCGATGTTGCTTTTGCTGGATACTGTTTTTCAGTGACTGTCCCTTTCTCTTTCTTCTTATGCATCTGCATCGCTCTCGTTTTCGTCCAAGATCTCCTGTCTCGACTCTTTCAGGAGAAGTGTGGCTCATTTCGCTGCACAAAATTTGGATAGCTTTACTTTCAAAGGCTCCATTTCGTTGCTATGGTGAAATAATTGTACAGTATAGATAATTTATTGAATAGAGTTTATTATCATGATTATTGTGAGGATTTTAGCCGCGCTCCAAAACGTGTTCCGAAAACAAAAAACCTGCTTTTCTGATTTGTTGTCGAGAGATTTTTTGCCTTAGTTGTCATGGTGATGCCTTGTGGGGGCGGACACCGGGCGTTCTGGTTGGACTCCCGTATGCATGTGCCCACACACACACTCACACACTGACCAATGGACAGTACGGTGCCTTCGAGAAATGGTCGTCTCTCCAAACCTCAACATCAGCAGTGAACAAGAGCATCTTACGAATACTGGAGGTATACAGTTCAGTGGACCAAGGGACTCTGAGCATAAAAACATAGTGAAGCTAGCATCAAAATGATTTTAAAAGGCATTATGGAACTTTTCTGAAGAGAGTCTACCACCTGCTTGTCTCCTTGGAGATGTTCTTGTTTTACTAAAAGAGATGTTCTTGTTTTACTGCTTTATTAAAGGAATATTTGTTCTTAAATTATGAATACATTTTTGCTGTCAGCGGACTCGCCTTCCCACAGATCAGACAAGTAACCTGCTGGCTTCACTTGTGTAATGCTAAGCTGTGGAACGGTGAAGGTGGAATAGGTGGTGGACCCTCTAAGCAGAGTCCTGCACGGGTTCAGGTATCCGCAGATACACAACGCAAACGTCAAATTTGAATGAGACAGGTGAAAAATGTTGCGCTGTGTCAGATTCGGGTTTAGGTCGGGTCGGACGCAGGAGAGTGTGGGTCTAATCTACAAATCTAAATGACGAAACATCGTGTGCGAACAAAAACGGGGCTGTATTATAGTGAAATGCAAAAATACCATTTTTACCAGATGATTTAATGTAAAATCCATGTTTTTGCTGCACATGCGCATTCCCAAAAATCTCTGCCACTTTCATTTTTAAACCACACATGCCATGTCCTGCAGTTCAAAATGACCCCCGAGAACCTGAAAAGAAAATTAGCGAGTGGCCAAAAGTTATATGTTGCATATACTCCAGAATGTTATGAGGAGCAGACCCTGTGAAAATGTAATATTTGGTATCATTCTCAAAACTTTTGGCCACGACCGTAAAGTTGTGGCTCTTTTTTGGCTCTTGGACTGGTTTTCATTCGGGTGCGGTTCGGGTGTTGGTTTGTATGTGCGGAATTTTATTTAAATTCTGGCGGAAAACGGGTTGGGTGCGGATTGAGGTGTGATGCGTATGGGCGGGTGCAGTTTATCAAAAAAATCAGACCCGTGCAGGACTCTGCCACTAAGTTCAAGAGTGCAAGAGTACGGCTCTCCCTGTAGGTAGATTTGGATTTCAGTTGATTTAGGTTCATGATAAAGAGCCCTGATCGGTCTACTGAGAATTATGGAGGAAACTGGAGCACCTGACCACCCAGACACAGGTAGAACAAGCAAATATAAAAAAAAAGACTTCATGTTGGCTGGGTGTTGGACTTACGACTTCACAGGTGTAAAGCATAGGCTGTATATATGAGTGGACTAGGTGAGTGTGACGTCATCCACAGCGTTCAGCGTTGCTCAAATGAGGCTCCCGATGCCACGGTTACAGGAGAGAATCTGGAGCCAGGTTTTTTGACAGACAAAATAGCAAAAAAATAAAATATCGGGATCATGTGGAGCAGATTCATACAAACATTTTAAGACCAAAATGACGAGGTTCACTGCAGGAGTTACAGAGAGAAGGACGATAAGATCTCAGTGCAAGTCAATGGGAAAAAGGGAGAGAAGGAGCCGGAAGAGCCTCCTGGAGCACTTCCTGTTTGGCACACGGCGGCTAACGGGTTAGCTATGTTCACTCATCTATACGGTCTATGGTGTAAAGCCAGTTTTACTCTCTCTATTATCCCTTCTCATTGATTTAAATGCATTTACTTAATCACACAAACCAGGTGTATGAGTCAAAATGGAAACAAACAAAAGGGTGGTCAGGTCTCTTTGCTACGACACTGCCAACAGCACAAACTTGACCTGAGGATCGTGTGGTCAGGATTAGAGCTACAGCTTCTGCGTTGATGTTTGGATTGTTTGGGATGTTACCAATTTCTTGTGCCAACATCTATCACACGACAAACTACATTCTGTCAACTCACTCTCAGGGTTTTTCCATCAAATCCAACTGCTGAGCTAGATCGATCTTGGTGAGGAACTAGCTGAGGCTTTAGCTAAATTCGCCAATTCTAACTAGCATGATTTATGTTCGCAAATTCAGCAACCAAAGTCAGTTTTCAAATCTCCGAACGTTCAGATGTCCCTTGGTCCATGTTTTGTGTTCAGTGCTACTCCACAACATTGCATCCATGTCCATAGAACTTTGGTGAAGAAAACGCATTTGTGCCAACCGTACGGACTGAGCGAGCTGTTGGCCAAAAAAACTCAACAAAAAAAAGGAAGAAAAACTACTGGACTCTTTAATTTTTTACAATAATTCCTGCAGCTCACAGGAAACCATCGACGAAACCATCGACGAAACCATCAACGCTTCACGCAAGACTCCATCACACTTTATACTCTTACTGTTCAATGTTTAGTTTTTGCACAGAAATTTTTTTGTTTGTTATTTTTTTGTTAAATGAAGCCAAATCACCATGTTGTCAAGTCTGCATGGATTCCTCTCTGACGATCTTCTATGATTTTTGTACTTTTGCCTTATTCTGTGACAGGTGACGGGTCTTTATTTTGTTGCGTATTGTTTTTCATGTTTATTTTTGTTGATTTTATTTGTTTTTTTGGTGCTGAAAAGGTGAAATTACAGGCAGTCAGAAAATAAGAAGCTGTTTATTCAGAATTCTCAAACTGTCACGGGGCATTGTGTTTTAAATAAGCGTTGCCAAAAAGTACTGCAAACTAACGAAATGTGATTTGGTTCGACTCCAAGTGTTGAAATAGATTGTGAAAGTTTGTCATGATCCAGAAACTTTTTCTTGCGTCGCCACCTTCCACCAAAAATAAGAGTTGACTCCAAAAAATAAGTATATCATTAAATTACTAAAAGGAAATGTTCTATGCATTTTCCCCCAATAGCAAAATAAAGACACACAAACTTTTTCGTAACTCGACGTTATTGGTTCACCTGAATTTTCCACAGTATTTGCTATAAAACATGTGTTGCTATTATGTGCCACGTCACCTCTCCATAGATCTGATCCATAACTTGCCGATGTTTTACTAAAGGTGGTTGTTGGCATAGAAGGTTTTATCTCAGATGCCCTTCCAATCACAACTCTTACAATGTGCTGTTTATTTATTGCGTTTTGTGTAACTTTTCCGGTGGAGAGTCCGTCAAACGCTTGTCTCCACAGAAACGTTATTGCTTTCCGGAATGCTTCGCAGTGGCATTAAACCTTTCTATCGTCATGGAGACCAAACCAGACCATGGTACAGGTCAGATCTGCGGAGAGGCGACCCCGCTCACGATCAGAATGTTTGTTTTTCTGGGTATTTTTGAGCTATAAAACCACCTATAATAGAATAAACGTAAGGTGGCGCTGTTTAACGTCATACTGTGGAACATTCCAGGCTGAGCAATGACGTATCCATAGCTACAAGCGTGTGGCAACCAAACCTCAACCAAAAAGTTACACAATGCACCTTCAAAGCAGAAATGGTGTTGCAAGAACCTGATTACTATAGCGAATTTTGAAAACCAGACAGCAAAATAATGTAAAATTGTAAGTATGACACCATAAGAGTCACTGGAAAATTTAAATTTACACTTAATGACAAAATATATAGATCTCATATTCCAGATTTGTAATATTTTTGGTGGAAAGTTGGCAAGGGACGCACCACGGGCTTTGTAGGATTTCTAATGTATGCAAATTCACATTGTACTCAGACTTAATGCACCGTAGGCTATTGTAAACTGTATTTGTGATCAGTTATACAATATTAGCAACACTGTCTGAACTAAGGGACGACTGCGGACTACACTCTTCTATCTGCTTTTGATACCTTGCAGCTGATTTCATCAACATTCCCTGTGGGGATGAGGCACTACTCTGTCTGAAGCTACTTTAAGACTTTGTTTTAACACAATCTGACCAAAAAAGACCGACTTCACTCTAACAACAAAAGGTGCACTGATTTCTAACATTGACAAGGTTTTCCGTTCGTCATTCACCTTTTCGTATTCATCACAAGATTCTGAAAATTTGTGCAGTGTGTCGCCATCGTCAGGGCTAAACATTCCACCGTAGACATACATGAAATACCCCCCAGCGTGATCACTGCAGAGTATCAATGTATTGCCAGTAAACTTGCCAGCACAATTATTATAAAAAAAAAAGACAACTTTGATTTTGATTTTAAAGTTCACTGCCCCAGAACTACACAAGATACTACTACTACTACTACTACTACTACTACTACTACTACTACTAGGACTCGAATACACACTCCCTGTATTCGGAGGGGGAGGGGCTAGGTGCAGTCTGTGTAATGGAAACTCACCCATTGCATGTGGCTTTTGTTTTCATTTCAACTCCTCAGTACATCCTCCAAAAATACATACTTAATCGTGTACATTTTTTAAATGGTTGAATATTTCCAAATGAGGTCTATCATGAAATAAATATTCATTTTGATTTAAAACTGTGTGTGTTTTTGTACTCTTCACGTGACATTGAGGGAGATTGAAGAGAAATGATGAAGTACTTTATTCATTCAATGTTATAAATACATTAGAACACATATTTATGTTTAAAGTAAACTTCAGGAAATGGACATTTGTTCCAGTGTAGATTTTTGAAAATAAAAATAAAAAACAGCTGCATTACCTTAAAGTTGCATTGCCACAAAATGAAATTATAGTTTTTATACAATTTGAAATATAAAAATTTGCCTAAAAAAATAAATAAAATAAAATAATAATCTAAAAATGGTTCTGCTTTATAATTTTACCACATAAAAATATAATAATAAAAAAGGGTCTGCTTTATAATTTTGCTACATTAAAAACCAATAATTTAAAAAATGGGTCTGCTTTATAATTTTATCACATTAAAAAATATTTAAAAATCTGAACAATAGCAAAAAGACAATTGTCAGGTCAAAAAAATATAACTAAAATAAAACTACAGACGTGTACGTGTTTAGCAGTCTTGAAATAACCCCCTGGAGTTTTAGAAATTTGCCAATTAATTAATTTTCAATCAAAATTTGTCAATTTTTCTTTTGACCTTCCCATTTCATTTGCCATTGAGCATAATACAAGACAACAATACATATTTGACGAAACTGTACAAAAGTATGAGTCACTTTTCTGTGTCGATACTCTCAAAAATAGTGATTCAGACGGTTTTAAAAAGACATGAATTTTACTTTGACAAACGGCCTTTTATTCGTCCTTCAGAGCTTTATTCATTCAACAAAACAAAGTGAACACAAAATTAAACTTTCACTCAAATCTCAGTCTGTCAAGCTCATCAAGTTTGCAGATGACACCACGGTCATCGGGCTCATCTCGGACGGGGATGAGTCTGCCTACAGGACGGAGGTTGATCGTCTGGTGTCCTGGTGCAGCCAGAACAACCTGGTGCTTAATGCCCAGAAGACAGTGGAGATGATTGTGGACTTTAGGAAGCACACAGCCCCACTCCCCTCCATCATCCTGACCGACACCCCCATCACCACTCTGGACTCATTCCGCTTCCTGGGGATCACCATCACCCAGGACCTCAAATGGGAGCCCACCATCACCTCCATCATAAAGAAGGCCCAGCAGAGGATGTACTTCCTGAGGCAGCTGAAGAAATTCAACCTGCCAGCACGGACAATGGTGCAGTTCTACACTGCCATCATCGAGTCCATCCTCACCTCCTCCATCACCGTGTGGTATGCTGGAGCCACCACCAGGGACAAACAGAGACTGCAACGTGTTGTGCGCTCTGCTGAGAAGGTGATTGGTTGCAGCCTTCCATCTCTACAGGACCTGTACACTTCCAGGACTCGGACACGTGCAGGTCGAATTGCAGCTGATCCTTCTCACCCTGGACATGGACTTTTCGACCTACTCCCCTCAGGCAGGAGGCTACGGTCCATTCGGACCAGAACCTCTCGCCACAAAAACAGTTTCTTCCCCTCTGCTGTTGGACTCATAAATAATAACACTAGGACTGGTCCCACCCCCCACTCTGCTTCTGTCACATGACCCTGTGTTCTCGCACCTGCCTGCACCTGCCTGTTTTGCACTCTCATACTCTATATTATTATACTCCTGTAAATTTGTAAATTTTGTTATATTATAGCTTTATTTTATTCTATTATTTGTTGCATGTCAGTGTTTGTCTACATCCTGCTCCAAGTACCGCAGCAATTTCCTAATGTTGTGAACCTGTTCACTCATATGGCAATAAAACACATTCTGATTCTGATTCTGATTCTGAAATCAACCTGATGCCTCCACCAGTCAGAAGCCTCATTCACACAGACTCCAGCCTGACCAGTCTGGCCTATTCGGTTCTGATACCGATATCGATACTTTGACTTTAAAGATCTGCCGATATACCTGATATTAACCGAAACCAGTGTCAAAACAGAAAATCTTATAGTCTAACAGTTTTTTTTACTTCATGTGTAGTACTTTCTACATTTTAAACAAAAAAGAAGTGTAAACCAGGGTGCATTTTTTTAAATCGAAAACAAAACAGGGGTTAGTGTTGTTATTATTATTATTATTATTATTATTATTATTATTATTATTATTATTATTATTATTATTATTATTATTATTATTAGGCCCGAGCGCCTCGGCGGCGTAGAGCCTATTATGATTGTTCAGCAGTGCGAAGCACTGCCATGCTGCGTGCGCGGAGCGTAGCACAGCGCATACAAACAGAGCGCGAAGCGCTCTCCCCTTTCCAAGCACACTATCCTCATCATGTCACTGACTGGTGCCCGCTGACCTGGCACAGTGGCATCGCCATGGCCGCGTCAGCGGCATAATTGTAATTGTTCACCCAAAAACGTAGGGCGCACATGACATCATGCACTTCGGCCCTGACCAAAAATCTAATTTTTGTCCATGTCAGGGTTTTGAGCCCAAAGTGCCTTCAAATGACAAACCATGCTCTAATATTTACATCTGGGGTGGTCTGAGGTTGTTTGGAGGCGCAATGACGAGCGTAACACACTCGTCATTGACAATTGGACGCAAGTGTTTTCCAATCATATGTATATGTGCCCCCATTCGTGGCGCTATATTCTTCTTCTTCTTCTTCTTATTATTATTCTTAGGCCCGAGCGCCTCGGCGGCGTAGGGCCTATTGTGATTGTTCAGCAGTGCAAAGCACTGCTGTGCTGCGTGCGCGGAGCGTAGCGCAGCTCCCCCTCTCTCGCTCTCCCCTTTCCAAGCACACTGGCATCATCATGTCACTGACTGGTGCCCGCTGACCTGGCACGGTGGCATCGCCATGGCCGCGTCTCTGGCATAATTGTAATTGTTCACCCAAAAACGTAGGGCGCACATGACATCACACATTCGTGACATTCGTGACAGAGCCTGTCACAAATGTGATGTACACACATTTGTGACAGGGTCTTGATGAAAAAAGTCAATGACGCCCCCACGGCATTTCTCATCATGTTGCCATGGCACAGGCCTAAAATCTGCCATTGCCAATGTGATGTCCTGAGAAAAAATTTGACGTCACCAAACTTGGTACACAGATGCATCATGGGAATAGGAACAAAAAAGTATACTGTGACCATGCGCCCTCCCATACCGGCAGTCTGCCATCTTGGATTTAAAAAAACAAAATCAACACATACAACAATTGAGAAAAATGGCAGGTTTAAGATTAAGGTGGTGTTAGGATTAGAGTTAGGGTGGGGTTAAATGCTAGAGGTTGGGGCTAGGGTTGGGGTTAGGGTTAATATTATGTTAGGGTTAGGATTAAAGTTAGGGTTAGGGGTATGGTTAAGTCCAGTGTTAGGATCAGGGCTGGGGTTGGGGCTGGGGTTAGATTAGGGTTAGAGTTAGGAGTTCAGGTAGGGTCAGGGGTTAGTGTAAGGGGTTAGGGTTTATTTAGGAGTTAAGGCTTAGGGGGTAAGGTGCGTTTGTGGGGCACGACATGTGCAGAGCGCAGCATGGCTGGGGCGGGACATAGGCACGAGCGAGGGCCGATCATCACCGCTTGCGGCTATATTTATTATTATTATTATTATTATTACTTTTTTTTCTTCATTTCACATATGTTCATTCGTAGTTTTGATGCCTTCACTACTGTGGTACGGCAAGAGCAAAACACTTTTACATTTCACAACACTCATTAACAAGTTTGAAAACAAAATTACATTTAAAATACACAATTACAACTTCAGAACAAATTCCAAGTTTCATAAAACAGATTTGCAAACGTGCAAACAAATTTACAAAGCATGAAACACTCGTACAAGCGCCGAGAGAAATTTACATGTGGCAAAAACACAAATACAAACCCCGCAAACTAATTAACAAAATGGTTCTGGACGGAAAGGGAATGTTATAAAAAGTGGAAGTGATGCAAGTGGTACCTACATATGCGCATATAGGTGACCTCAGAGCAAGGCTAGGCTAAGTCTTACAAAGCAAAGTTTTAGGCGGTTTGCGGATTTAAAATTTTTAAATCGTTTATGTTGTGAAAATAGAAAAGAATCCCTACAAAATCCGACGTTTGTGAAAGTTGTCGATGCCCTTTCAGCCGAACACGGGCAGCTTGAATTCCCCAAAAAATGCTTTGTGCTTCTGTGGGTAAATTCTTTCTGGGCCCAAACTCCTGGGAGCTGCAGTACCTGGAGCGGCCACTAGTCTGTCTCGATCCTTATCCAGGTTTTATCATAAATCCATGCATATGCGTTGAATCACTTTTCAATTCCTGCATGTTGTTCGTCACTTCCGTTTTTTATTTTGGACATTCCCTTTCCATTCAGAACTGTCTTGTTAATGAGTTTCGAGCATTTATATTTGTGTGTTTTCTACATGTTAAAGTGTTTCGTGTTTTGTAAATTTGTTTGCATGTGTTTTATGAAGCGTAATTTTGTTTCACAGTGAGAATCTACAATGTAAATACTAGTGATGTAAATAAACAAAACAAAAATGTAAATGTGTGGTCGAACTTTTGACTGGTAGTGTCATTAAAACCGTAAAATAGAATCAGAATAATTGACACTAAACTACTTTTGTGAGATTTTTATTGCACCTGAGTTGGCCAGATAAACCTTAGTGACATCTCCATCCCTGGAACTCAGTCAATGGATCCGTTTTTTTCCCCGAATGTTCTTGATAATCTGGATTACGGTGAGAGAAACTGTCGTCTTTCTCTTGTTCTTCACATCTTTGATCATCTTCAGACCTTCACCTTCTCCTCCTTTTATCAAACGGCGTATCCGAACTTGCTGTCGTACTGCACCGGGGTGTAGACTTGGTTTTTGCTGGAGGGGAGGTCCGAGGGCACGTCGTCAGACCAGCTCAGCTCTGTGCCCCCCACAGGGTCGTAGGTCACGTGGTGGTGGGACGGGGCGCTGCTCCTGGTGGTCCTGCGGCTGACGGGTCGGCTCTCTGGAGGGGGGACGTCCTCTCTGCAAAAGAAAATATGAGAGTAATGAAGACGGAGACGATTGTTTTTATTTTATGTGCTTTTATTTTTAAATAGGTTTTACTGTGTGTTTGTGCTTTGTGGTTTAACTTCCATCCATCCATCTTCTCCCGCTTAATCCGGCTGGGTCGCGGGGGCAGCGTGCTGGTGCTGGTTCAGTCCTGGTGTAGTCCGTATATAGTCCTGGTCTAGTCCTGTTTTGGTTTAGTTGAGGTCTAGTCCTCATCTGGTATAGTCCTGGTGTAGTCCCAATCTAGTCATGGTCTGGTTTAGTCCTGGTCTAGTCCTGGGTCAGTCCTGGTGTAGTCATAGTGTAGTCCTGGCCTAGTCCTGGTCTGGTTTAGTCCTGATCTAGTTCTGGTCTGCTTTAGTCCTGGTCTAATCCTGTTCTAGTTTAGTCCAGGTCTAGTTCTTATCTGGTTTAGTTCTGGTCTAGTCCTTGTCAGGTTTAGTCCCGGTTTAGTCCTGTAGAAGTCCTGGTCCAGTTTAGTCCAGGTGTAATCCTCATCTGGTTTAGTCCGGGTCTAGTCCTGGTCTGGTTTAATCCTGGTCTAGTCCTGGTCTAGCCCTGGTCTGGTTTAGTCCTGGTTTAGTCCTGGTGTAGTCAGGGTCTAGTTTAGCCCTGGTCTGGTGTAGTGCTGGGCTAATCCTCATCTGGTATAATCCTGGTCTAGTCCTCATCTGGTTTAGTCCACGTCTAATCCTGTAGAAGTCCTGGTCTAGTCCTTGTTTAGTTCTGGTGTAGTCCTGGTCTGGTTTAGTGCTGGTCTAGTCCTGGTCTGTTTTAGTCCAGGTCTAATCCTCAACTGGTTTAGTCCTAGTCTAGTCCTGGTCTCGTTTAGTCCTGATCTAGTCCTGATCTGGTTTAGTCCAGGTCTAATCCTCATCTGGTTTAGTCCTGGTCTCAATTAGTCCTGATCTAGTCCTTATCTGGTTTAGTCCAGGTCTAATCCTCATCTGGATTAGACCTGGTCTAGTCCTGGTCTGGCTTAATCCTGGTCTAGTCCTGGTCTGGTTTAGTCCAGGTCTAATCCTCAACTGGTTTAGTCCTGGTCTAGTCCTGGTCTGGTTTAGTCCTGGTCTAGTCCTGGTCTAGTCTTGGTCTGGTTTAGTCCTGGTTTAGTCCTGGTCTGGTTTAGTCCTGGTCTGTTTTAGTCCTGGTTTAGTCCTGATCTAGTGCTGGTCTGTTGTAGTCCTGGTCTGTTTTGATCCTGATCTAGTCCTGGTCTGTTTTAGTCCAGGTCTAATCCTGTAGAAGTTCTGGTCTAGTCCTGTTTTAGTCCTGTTTTAGTCCTGGTCTATTCCTCATCTGGTTTAGTCCTGGTCTGTTTTAGTCCTGGTTTAGTCCTGGTTTAGTCCTGTTTTATCTTCTCATCCTCTATCTGTTTAGTCTCATTTGTTTGTATTGCTGCTGTTTAATTGCTCTGCGTTTCATAGTCGTGTTGTTTGTTCACAGCTTCACAGAGTTCGATTTAATAACATTTCAGAGTCGTCTTCTTTCTTCTCATTATTGGCTAATCTCTGAGAGCGTCGCCTGAGAATCTTTCCACGCTCTTCAAAGTGAATAAAGACTCTTAATAGGATGAACTGTGTGGGCAAATGTCAGCATCGGGGTAATTGAATTTAGCTGGAAAATGCTTTGGAGACGGCACAGTTTCAGAAATAAGAAAAATGGGTGGTCCGTGGTTTACGAGGAGAGGTTCAAGTATCCGGGTCGTGTTGTGTGGGAATAAATGATGAGGATTGAAATGAATAATGGACTAATGCTAAACATGCAGGCAACAGGTGATAGTACCAGACTGTATGTCTTTGTAGGATGTTTGTGAGCTTTAAGGTATGTTAAAATGTTATCTCCTCAAAAACATACCTGAAGTTGTGTTTTGTTTTGTCAGAATGCTTGAATAAATCTTTATTATTAGTCTGTCTACATCTCCAAAGCTCAAAATGCTCTGTTCCACCTCTTGAAGCTGTAGTTTTCATGTTAACACCAATATTAAATGGATTTTAGTTCAGTGGAGATGGACAGTTCCGGTGCTGAAATCATCCAAATGATTCTAGTGAAGGTGTATTGAGTTTAAAAAACACCATGGAGCACTTCCTGTATTATCCCATGACATCGCAAGGTGGAACGGAGTGTTTTCTGTTTAAGAGAAGAACTTTTCTACCTTCAAGGCGCTCAAAGTACTTAAAAATCAAGTTTAAGTGCAGTTTAAATGTCTTGCCAAAGGACAGCATTCATCTGTGGGAGCCAAATGAAAGACAAGAATGGGATTTGAACCCCCAGCCATATACAAAACACTCTACCCAGCTACTGTCACTCATCGGTCACCATCATTTACATTTATTTTTTTCAATCCCTTATGTAACAGATAATACTCCCTACAACTGCACAACTCACCCTTATTTAATATAATGCTCCCTACAACTGTACAACAACTCACATTTTGTAATATAATAATCCCTACAACTGTGTAACCACTCACCCTTATGTAGCAGATAATACTCCCTACAACTGTACAACTGTTATATAACGATAACCCTAATTTTGTATTACTTATTTACCTAATTTATTTTGACTTTTACATTTACATTAACCATTCTCTTACTATCTTGTTTGGTATTTATTTAGAATTTCTTATTACATTTATATTTTTCTCTTTGTTATTATATTATATTGTGATCCGTGAGCTACTGTGTCCAAATAATTTCCCTTGTGGGGATCAATAAAGTTTGCCTAAGCCACATGTGTCAAACATGCGGCCCGGGGGCCAGATCCGGCCCTCCAAGACCTTTAATCTGGCCCTCGGCTGATTTTTCTATTAAAATACTTAAAATTTTCTGATTTTTCTGTTAATTTTCTGCACCGTTTAGCATAGCAGCGTCTCCGGCGTTTCTGTACCTTGCAACTCCCACCAGAGCTGCACAAATGAAGACTTTCCTCTTTCCAAATGCTCTTAAAGGATGATCGTTTTGACTGTCAACCGTGACCCTCATCAGCAAAATGTTAAAAAATGAGAAAAGCAGATGTTGAGTTCAGGATTTCCCAAGAAAAACAGTCTAATTCTTATTTGTTGACAGAGGTGAATGGGAAATCTGTGCTCAGTGTGTTTGGAACAAGTGGCGTTGGAATATAATCTTAAACACCACTACGAGACACGGAGAAAAATACAATAACTTGAAGAGAGAACTGAGTTTTCTGATCCGGCCCTTTTGGGATCAAAGTAGGTTGCATACGGCCCCCGGACCAAAATGAGTTTGACACCCCTGGTCTAAGCCCATATGTGTTTAAAGTCCGATCATGCAGTTCCCTGATAGGCTAATCCACCTGTCAATCACCGCCACCCGGTAACCAAACACTGAAGAAGTGTATATTATTTTGTACGCTTTCTACGATAATGTGTTTTTGAGGATCTCCCGGCGCTGCAATAATGCAAATGCAACTTCAGTACTTGTTGAGCTCACTTTTACTATTCCGCCCACACACCGCCAGCTCCCCTGAACAGAATCACATTAGACTGCGAAGACCTTGGAGACCGTTCTGAGCTTTTTTATGTCACTCGGTACCTAAGGCCTGCCCGGTATAACGCAGTGAAGTACAGATTACTTTTGGCACGCTCCGAATGCCGGTCTGCTCCCGTCCACTCCACCGCCAGCGCTGAGCCCTGTAGCGCGTTAGCATTCAGTGTGTGTTCAAGTGCAGCGCTCAGAATCAGCACAACACAAAGGGGAGAGGTTTACATACAGGGGAGAGGAGTTCCAAGGACTGTGGCGATACATAATGCGGGAGAGGCTTTCAAATGTAAATCTGTATTCTAGCTGTGTGCATGCACGTGTCTACCTTTGCAGTTATGTGGTAGTGATGCTGCGCTGTGTTCTTCACAACGGCATTTTGTGTCATGGTAGAAGTTCACTATTGTTTGCAGTCGTGGATATAAAACGGTAGATCTCGCATCGACGACCGCTGTCTATTGGAACTAATGCATCAACAAAGCCGCCATCTTGGTACAGGCGTAACTCTGCATTAAAGGGATGAATGTCGATCAGGGTCTGACTGGGCTAGACCTGGTTTAGTCCTGTGTAGTCCTGGTTTAGACTTCATTTAGACCTGGTTTAGTCCTGTTTTAGTCCTGGTTGAGTCCTCCTGGTTCAGTCCTGGTTTAGTCCCGATTTAGACCTGTTTTAGTCCTGGTTGAGTCCTGGTTTAGTCCTCCTGGTTCAGTCCTAGTTTAGTCCTTTTTTAGACCTGGTTTAGTCCTGGTTTAGTCCTGTTTAGTCCTGGTTGAGCCCTGGTTTAGTCCTCCTGGTTAATTCCAAACGCTGCCAAATAAGTTTTAAGATAAAACACAAGAAAAAATTAAATAAAATGTATTTAAACAGCACATTTTCAGGAGCCTGTGATCAGTGTTCATGGTCCTGTTTAGGTGTTTTTAAACAAAAATTTGAAAGCACCTTTTTTAGCACAGAAACAGGACAAAATGAATTATTGATACTTTGCGGCGACATCATGCTGGAGGTGTTCTACATGCACCTTTATGGCAAAATGTTCAGCAGTTACCATGGCGACGCAATGCACATATCGGCAAACACTGTCAAAGAGTTTTTAGATTGTCTGGAAACTCATCTAACTCTATATGTCGTGTTTACTGCCTGTGTCCAACCAGGAAGTACAATGATAAACACCAAACACCAAAATTAAAGCCACAGTATGAAGCGTTTTGGTCAATATTGAATAAAATCAACTTTTTTATTTCATTTTGGTTGAGTTTATTGCACTGAAAAACATGCGTCCTTATTATGAGCAGGCTTGCATCTCCACAAACCTGACTCTGGCCTGGAGGGATACTTTTGGCTATAATCTTCCACAATTCCGGTACAATTACTCTTTCATTCTGTGGTATTCAGAATATAGTTAGTCAAAGGAATAAATTGCGGTGCGTTTTCATATTTTTTTGCTCTGAACTGAAGGTTATTAGTGAGTGAAAAGAAAACAACGCTTACAAAGTGAGAAGTGAGCGTGTGCAATTTTCTTTCTCTAATTGAATGTAAATGAAAGCAGAACAAACAGCGCAACTACACTAAAGATGTTTATATAAGCTTGTAATTGCATATCATGTTTTTTACACTACAATATAATGCAACTCGATGTAAAAGTATTCACAATGCAGTACCGTGATTGACTACAACACAAAACACATTTTAAACCAGGTATTTGGGGCTCTGTAACCAAAAACATTTTCAAAGTTTTCTTCTGGTCATAATGGGGTGATGGTGCTCAGGTGGTAGAGCGTTTGTCCACTGATCAGAAGGTTGGGGATTCGAATCCCGCTCTCAACGTAAACATCATTGGTTGAGAGGTTAAATCCACTGATCCACGGGTTTCCGGTGCGATTCCGGCTCCCACAGATGAATGCTGTTGTTGTGTCCTTGAGCAAGACACTGCGTCTACATACAATGTTGTGTGAATGGGTGAGTTTTTCCTTGTAAAGAGCTCTGTGTGACTTGAAGGTGGAAAAGTGCTAAAAACCATCCATCCATTTTCTTCTGCTTATCCAAAGCCGGGTTACATGGGCAGCAGTCTAAGCAGGGACTCCCAGATTTCCTTCACCCCAGACACTTCCTCCAGCTCCTCCAAGGCCTTCCCAGGCCAGCCCAGAAACATAGTCCCTCCAGCGTGTCCTGGGTCTTTCCCGGGGCCTCCTTCCAGAGGGACATACCCGGAACACACGTCCAGGAGGCATCCGGAACAGATGCCTAAGCCACCTCAGCTGCTCCTCTTAACGTGGAGGAACAGCAGCTCTACTCCACCTACCGTGTGACTGAGCTCCTCCCCCTATCTCCCACCTAGTGACTCTGCAGAGGAAACTCCCCTCACTCGTGAACAAGACCCCGAGATACTTGAACTCCTCCACTTGAGGCATATAAAAACCATCGAAATACCATATTGAAATGTGACCATCACGTATTAATCTCCATGGAGAATATTTTGGAGCATGCTGTAACTTTTATGTCCATGGGCTCATTCAAGTAACATATCACCACCTGAAAGTTCCATATTTAGTTTTTTTGCTAACACTTTTTGACAATTTATGTCTGTGAAACTATGGTGGATTCTGATGCTACAATTTCCACCAGGTGCAGTTTTGACACAGACCGTGACTCTTCTCGCAAATTGCAGTGTTTACTTTTTACCGGGGCTCCAGTAAGTGACATTTGTGAGTAGAAAATACCTGTTTTTGTGTATTTTGTGTGTGCGATCATTGCTCCTCTCAGTCCACCCCCTGCACTGCTATTTCCATGTCAAACCCCAAACAAGGTAAGCTCCCGTGTTTCTCCCAATGAATTTCAAATCCGTTGGCGACAAAATCCAGCCCTGCAGCCGATTTTTGCGCCCGGTTGGAGAATTTGCATCATGAAAAGACAAAATATCAAATTATTTTCAGTGACACGAGGTAAGTACAAGACAGTGGGGTACGAAATTATCCGTTCCAACCGTGCACAAAATCTCAGGGTTAAAGAAATTCCAAAATCGACTGATAAATAGTTTAGCGTAGTGTCCAAAAAGCTACATCAAAACTTATTATCTGCAATTATTTGAGCTAAACTTTACATTTTGTTCATTCTTAAAGGTTCACTGTGTAACTTTTCTGGTGGAGGGTCCGTCAAATGCTGTTGCTCTATCTGGAATGTTTCACAGTATGGAATTAAACCTGTCTATCTTCATGGAGACCAAACCAGACCAAGTTATAGGTCAGCTCTGTGGAAAGGCGATAACGCTCACAGTCAGAATGCCTGTTTTTCTAGGTATTTTTGAGCTATAAAACGACCTGTAATTGAATAAATGTAAGTTAGAGGTATTTAATGTCATACTGTGGGACATTCCAGGCAGAGCAATGATGTATCCACAGAAACAAGCAGGTGATGGACCCCCAACCGAAAAGTTACACACTGTACCTTCTCATATTTAGTAATAATATTAGACTTGCCTATGTAGATAATTATTTTACACTTTTTTCCTATATTAAATTTGACTCTTGTGAGCTTTTAGTGTTTAGTTTGTCCACATCTCCAAAGCTCAAAATGCTCTGTTCCACCTTGTGATGTCATCATAAACCGTATATATGAGTGGACTAAGTGAGTGTGACGTCACCCACAGCGTTCAGCGTCGTTCAAATGAGGCTCTCAATGCCACAGTTACAGGAGCGAATCTGGAGTCAGGCTCCATATTTTTACATGTATCCGACCGTGAGTATCATAGCAACCACAAGAGCCAATCATGATTGAGGTCGTTAAATGTGCCCGCCCGACTCACCACTCTGCACCATTCCGCTGTATTTCGGTGATTCTTGAGAATAATAAGGAAACTTTTAGCTTTTATCATCAAACTTTAAATAGTAAATTTAACTCATTGATTTATGTTATATGTTCTGTTATGTATGAACAACACACTAGCTGTCAATCAAACCTGTTGCTAACGCTAGGGGTAGGGACCTTGGGGAATGAAGGCGTCTGATTGGTCCATTATTTATGTTCATATCTTGATTTAGGAACAAGATAGCGAAATGAAAAATTCAGGATCCTGTGTCTCGTGTTCATACGAACATTTTAAGACCAAAATGACGAGGCCAGTGCAGCAGGTACAGAGAGAGGAGCGATAAGATCCCAATGTAAATCAATGTGAAAAAGGGAGAGAAGGAGCCGGAAGAGCCTTGGAGCACTTCCTGTTTGGAACACGGCGGCTAACGGGTTAGCTACGTCCACTCCTATATACGGTATATGGATGTCATGACGTGGTAGTTTTCAAGTTACCAGCTACCTTTTTACCTTTAGTTTAGAAACAAGCAAGAGATCAACGTCGTGAAGATGCAGGCCTGCTCAGTGTAAAGACGTGTGCGTGTGCCGTCTTCAGTGAACAATTCAATTTCAGGTACTTGGTGACATCACGCAAGACTGCCCTGATTACAGTTTAAAGTGTGGGTCTGTTCGACCAATCACACTGTTTATTATACCTCCAAACTCCGCCCCTTCTCCACCTTCCCTGTCTCCTTTAGTCCTCTGCGCTGCAAATTTCTCCCATCTGGCCAAGATTTAAAAACATATATCAGGTTATTCATCTTGTTTTCAGATTTATTATCTACTTCTGACTGGGTTGTATAAGTTTAAAAAATGGTCACCTATATTTCTTCCATGATTCAAGTAATCAGAAAATCTTAAATTGAGGCAATAAATGTTTAAAAGAAGATACAGTCCATCTATCATAGTTTTCCCTTGCAACACTTCACTGTTTTTAGATTCAGTGATACAGATTTGCTTGATATAAGACTGAACTAATAACTACTATTATGTAAGACTGATTTAAAGTACTTATATCTAGAATTTCGCATTTTTTAATTTATTATCATTATTCATACTAATCACAAACTTGTTTTAAGTATGTTTAGGTAGAATTTAACAGAATTTAAAGCATTTAATCTTAAATTTGGCATTTGAGAATTTATTATCAAGCCATGAATACTAATCATAAACTGGTTTTAAGTCTGTTTATCTCAAACTTAGTGTCCATTTACTTATTTCCGGCCCATGAACACTCACTAAGGGCTGCTAAATTCTAGTCTAAAGGACATTTATTTTAAGGTAACCTGTCAAGTAAACTTATTTTGCTGCACGGACAGCTAGTTTCACTACTTTTAAGTCATTTTCTGATAGATTTAAGTGTTTATATCTTACATTTTGGCCCAGCTTTTTTGCATTGTAGTACTGCCCAGTTCAGCAGCTCTATTTCAAATGTGATTAAGTGTTTAGGTGTTCACAGTCTCACTTTAAAGAAGAGTTTTAACATCTTTCGAGCAGTCATTCCCTGCCTCGGGGTCAGATCTTTAATATAGATCCCCAAAGATTCTCAGTGGTAATAGAAAAGAGAGAAGAGTCCAAACTAGATTGTGTGAATTTTGATAAAGGGATGACCTAGCCTTAATATTCCCAGTACAGTAACAGTAACAATATCAACAGTGTCAATACCCACATTTGAGTCAGTATCGATTCACCTAGGACAATAAGTGATACAATGAGATACAACTGTGGGCTCTGCTGTGTCTTAAGCTTTATTAGATCAGTGCTTTATTTTAGCACAAACTGACCAGAAAATGCTGCTTTAGTTGGAACTACAACAGATGAGATGATGTGTGCTGTTAAACAAGTCTCTCACACATAAAATGGGACGTACCCTGGTGCATTAATGTGTGTGACTGACTTGATGTAAAGTGCTTTGAACGCCTTGAAGGTGGAAAAGCGCTGTATAAAATGTGATAATTTACCAAAATTACAGTTACAATCTACCTATCATTAGCCAGCAGTTTTCCCATTCATGTTCACCTTTTTGTTGCTGAAAATCAAACACATACAGGACCATGAACAATTGTAAAAAAAAAAAAAAAAAAAAAAGAAAATCTTGATTTTTCTTTGAGGTTTCAACACTACCGCAATTACCACATTTACATTAGAGCTTTAATTGCGAACAAAAATAATTTAATTCTGAATAAAAATTAATTCCGCTTTAAAAAAAGACTACGGAGACCCTGATTGAAAAATGATTATTTGGAATTAAACTTAATTCTGAACTAAGTGGGTGGTTTATTTCAATTTTAAAGCCAAATTAATTTATTCCTCGATCTTGCAAACGTTTATTCTTCTCAAAAAATAATTGTTCAGCGCATTCTCGTGGGGTCACCCTTCTGACACGATCCGGCTCCACCAGTCGTCTCTTTGGACTTTCCTCCACTGCTCTTTGGATTTGTGAGCGGGATGTGGGAGTGGGCTGAGGTGTCACAGCCTCAGACTCAGTTTGTCTTCTTCCTCCTTCTCTGACACTCTTCCCTTCTCCTCCACAGCTCACAGACGTAAAGCGTAAGGACAGAATTCTCCATTTGCTGCTTCATTTCCTTATTATCGGAATGACGGTGGAAAAAGTTTGGATCATGTTTGTGTCTGTGGCGTAACGGCAAACCAAGATGACATGTTTTCTATGTAAACCTCAATTTGAGATGATTAATTCCCTGTAAACTCAAAGGTGAATATTTTAATTCCGAACAATTTCATTCAGAACAATTCATTTGGAATAAAAAATAAAATAAAAAATCATGTAAACTTGGCCAGTGTTTGCAAATGTGCGTATTGCGTCCCTGTGGTAATTCCTGAACACTCCACCATAGAGATACACGTAGAACACCCCCAGCATGATGTCACTGCAAAGTATCAATACTTACTGTAGAGACTCCCATCCCTAAAAGAAAGAAGACAAATTGACTTGCCATTCTACAGTAATGTTAATGTAGTTAGAGAATGCCAGTAATGCGATTAATTTCTCATTATCTGAAGTGCGTTAAAAGGTCAAGACGCTGACTCACTCATCTCATATAAGCCCATGATTAAGAGGAGTTACTTTCTTCTTCTGCGTTTGAATCTTTTGTACAGATGTTTGTGTTCTGAACAGATCTGTCGGGCCTGTGAGCTTCAACGTTATAGAATTAGACAAACTTTTGCTGAACTAATGCACTGTCTGCTCCTTGAAGCCAGAGCCCCTGCTGCTAAGTAATAGCAGAATATCCAAGCTCCCATGAGAATCTGTTCTATGAAGTGGATCCGAATGTGCATTAAGACATAAAGTGACAGTTTAAAGGGCAGATGTTGGACAAAATTGGCTTTTAAAGGTTCTATACTACGCAAAATTGACTCTTGTGAGCTTTAAGCCGTGTTCTAATGTTGTTACCTCATCAAAAACATGCCTGGAGTTGTGTTTTGTTTCATTCACACATGTCTGAATAAACCTCTATTATAAGTCTGTCTACATCTTCAATACTCAAAGTGCTCTGCTCCACCTTGTAATGTCATGAAGTGGTAGTTTACAGCTACATTTCACCCTTTTGTTCAGTAGAGATTGGCAATTCCAGGGGTGAAATTATCCAAAATGATTCTACTGAAGGTGTATGGAGTTTAAAAACACAGTGAAGCACTTCCTGATAAGGTAAAATGGAGTCCTGAGAGAAGAACTCAGTCTAAATATAGTGTAATATGGGCCAAATATGTTTTTAATCTCATACACCCATTTTGAGAACTCCTTGTTTGTTTTGTTTTGATGAGGTGAAAACGTAGAATTTTGTGGAATATAGGGCCCTTAAAAACAGATATCGTTCTTGTCAAAGTATAGTGAAAGAGATTTAACTGTGTCATTTTGTATAGGGTTATACAAAAGGATTGGAGCTGAGCTGTTTACCTGATGTCGTTGGAAAATTCTTTGTCGTATCTGTGGCGCCCCCTGAGTTTCCAGTAGAGCACTGCGATGAAGAGGAGCAGGATGAGGATGAGAAGGATGCAGCCGATCACTGTCCCCACGATCACCGCCGCCCGGTTGGGGGCTGCAAAAACACACATAACAGAAGCTTGTGTTAAAGGTGGACACAATGACAACAGCGTTCATCTGTGGGAGCTGGAATTGCACCGCCAACCTGTAGGTCACTGGATCTGACCGCCCAACCAATAATATTGTTATCAAGAGCAAGATTCAAACTGTCAACCTTAGGATCAGTGGACAAACGCTCTACCAACTGAGCTACTATCGCGTACACTAAGGGTCTCCAACCTTTTTCTCTGGTGAGCTACTTTTACAAAACGAAAATCCCAAAGAGCTACTCATTTTAGTGGCCTAGTCTTTCAATGGGGTACAAGTTGATGCCTATAAAACATTTACCCAGTTATTATCCAAAAGATTGGTGTCAAAATGATAAATTTACAAAGATAATAAAAGGCATTTAATTGAACCAAATTTTAGCTATTCAGCACAATACATATGATTCAGAAATTTCTTGGTGAGCTACTTGGAAGGGGATGGAGAGCTACAGGTTGGAGACCCCTGGCGTATACTAGATCTAGTGCACACTGGGGTTCGATCTTAGACTTCATTTCACTAGCAAGGACCACGCCAACAACACATGCGTAAAGCGAAAAGAGTTTATTATATGGAGACGAGGCGGGTTGGCTGGGTTGAGACCAAGGGTGGGGGTTCAGTCTCAATCTCCACATGGCCCAGCAGGAACGGGACTCCCCTCGCAGGCGTCTAAAGTCTGGAAGTGAACAGATAGAGGTTGGGAGGGTGGGGTTGGGTTATTCAGGACAAGGTGGGTTGCCGGGATAGGCTGCTACAAATAGGCTTCTGGGAAATTGAGGTGTGGTAGAAGTGAGGTGTGACAAGGGCGGTTGAGGCGTTATCCTGCTCCTGAACCTAAGTTAATCATATTAACTACATTTTATCCTCTTTGTTGGCTTCCTTTGGATCATTTCTTGTTTAGAGGTACAGCAGAAATGATGTAGTCCACTTTTAGACCACTTTTGGTTTAGCCCTAGATTAGTAGCCCTGTTATCGACCTGGTTTAGATCTGGTGGCACTTGGAAAGCTACAAATTTTCTTTGGTGGTGTGAAAAGTTTCTTAGTATTGTAGCTGATACCAATCATACTTTTATTAAAGCTTTAGAGTGTATTCATTAATAAAACAAAACAAATACACAAATATATCAAAAAGTTTACCTCAAAATGAATACTAGTCAAAACTTTTCCATTACAATTTACTTCAGCTTTCATTTACCTCCAGAGTTTGATCACTAATGTATATTTCTGAATGGCACCAGTCTCCTTTTCATCAGACCTCAATGATTTTCCTTAACATCTCTACCTCCACCCTTCCTTTACCCCTATACGCTGCCAATCGCCTCTTTCATGCACCATTGCCCCCCTCGCTCCTCCATCACCTCCCTAATCGTACTGTATCTGTTTCACTGGCTGTAGTCAATAGTCCCCGGTTCGCTCTTTGCCGCTCTGATACCTCCCCATCAGCGCCCTTCATCTCCAGCACTAACATCGTCCTGTGATAAGCTCCCATTTGAACGCCGTACCTGTTGCTAGCTGTAATTACCCGCTGCTTATGCTAATCCGCCCCGGCCCCTTCAAACGGGATCTCACGTTAATGTCATGTAATGCACCGCTTTAATATTCTATGTGAAGCATCTCTATGGATTTTCAAGTCAATACAAAAGGGTTTTCATGATTTTCTAATTATTGCAGGGTTTGGTGGGATAGTGCCTGTGGTCCATGTTTATTATGGATTTATATCAGGGAAGTGGCAGCTCGAGAAGAAAAGTTGAGAATAAAAAAAGTTCTACAAAATACAGGAAGTAGAGCTGTGTGCTAAAATGGAATACCTCTACCTATGTCACCAAGAGAAAAAAATTCTACAATTTATCCACAAGGAAAGCATTTTTCTGCCAATTTAAACCTTGATTTAACAAAATAAAGGTGTCCTTATGTATTTGGATTGGTCTAATCATAACTATTGTGTAATTTAGGTGTTTTGGTCCATGTTTTCAGTAGATTTGTTGGAATTCATATCATGTCATATCTCTTGCTCATGTCCAAATAGTACAATTATAAACTTTAAATTATTAAATTATTATTTTTTGATTCCATGGAGTGTCAGCTGCTTTTGTGGCTACCTGGCCCACACACTGCACAGATTTTGAATTTTTTTTTTTTAGAGCTCAGTTTTTCACATCCTGTCATGGGATTTTAGCCAAGTAAGAAGTGCAGCAGGTGCAGTTCAATGGACACAAGTGTGGATTGTGTGAAAATAAGCTGTTTGTTTTTATTTTATTCATGCAGACTGTGCAAGAGGCTAACTAAGGAGCTAGCTATGGACATTTGAGATGCATTTTACACTGCAAAAAGCAAAACCTAATCAAGCTAAAATGACTTGGATTAAGAAATTTTTTACCATGATTTGAGTAAATTTCACTTGACAAATAAAATTATCTGCCAGTGGAATAAGACTTTTTGTACTTAAAATATGAAACTACATCTTTCTACACTTAAAATAAGAAAAACAACCACTTTTTGCACTTAAAATAAGAAATATAATCAAATATTGCTTGAATTATGAAAAACACACTTATTCCACTGGCAGATAATTTCAATTGTCAGGATGAATCTGCTCAAATAAAGTAAAATGTTCTTAATTCAAGTCATTTTAAATTACTTTGTTTTGTTTTTTTGCGTACAGGCATATTTACATTTACAGCATATGTGAGAACAAATGTGGCAGATCTTCCAGAGGAAACACTTTGAGAGCAATGGACCATTTCATCACCAGCCAACACTTTTAGCTCTTCCTCTCCTCAAACTGCCCTGACACAGGATATGCTGACCCTCCCTGACCAGTCCTCCTGTTAAACTGCACTCAGACCTTTGGCTGAGACACAAAGTGCACTGAAACGTGCAGTGGAAATGTTGCAGCAACATCAACTGCCACAGATTGTTGCAGCAAAATATGGATTTCCCTCAGGATCAGTAAAGTATCTGTGTGTCTCTGTCTGAACATTCAATTATTCAGTCGAGTTTTGGCATCTGGAAATACAGAAGTAATCTAGAATTTGTTTAGCTGACTTTATCTTCTTCTTTAGCTGCCCTCTGTATGTATATATAAAAATGTGAAAAGCAGTGAAAAAAACAAAACAATGAATGAATGAATAGGAGTGTTTCCAAACTTTTGATTGGTGTATATAAATGTATAAAATGTCCTCTAGCGCCCAGCATGCCTTGTGCTTCATAGCTTGAATAAGCAAACTAAACAACCATGACATGTTACTGTACAAATGCCCGTGAGCCTCATTCAATCCGTCTGTTGGAGATCCATGCTTATACACTTAGAGGTCCTAAATTACGCAAAATGTACTCTTGTGTTGTCTCATGAATGTTGTTAGCTCCTCAAAAACATACCTGGAGTTGTGCTTTGATTCATTCACACATGTTTGAGTAATTCTGCATTATTAGCCCGTTTACATCACCAAAGCTCACAATGCTTCCAGTAAAGATGGGCAATTCCTGAAATGACTGAAATGATCCAAATGATTCTAGTGAAGGTGTGTGGGGTTTAAAAACACAGTGGAGCACTTCCTGTATTACCACATGACATCACAAGGTGGAAAAAGGTGTAGTCTTTTCTGTTTGAGAGAAGAACTCAGCCTAAATATGCAGGGTTTGTGTGTTAAACATGTGTGAATGAAACAAAACACAACTCCAGGTCTGTTTGTGACGAGGAACCAACATAGATCGAACATAGATCAGAAAATAGTGTAATATAGACCCTTTAAAACTAATATAAAAAGCAAAAAATTTATACTTTGAACAGGTTAATAAAAATCTTTCTTTTGTGCATACATCAGCTTCATTAATGTATTCCTGTGAACCACCCCCTGCTCCTGTACTCATTACAGCACAATGATCCGTACAAAGCGTCCGCACACTCCCCAGCGGCTTCTCCTTTTTTCTGAATCAAATACGACTCATGAAAGCCTTGGCCGGGACACAAAGAGCTTTCTGTTTGAATACTCACGTTTGCTGGATCGGAGGTGGACTTGGCAACGCTCCGACCCCACAGCGTTGTTTACTTCACACAGGTAGAGTCCCGCGTGGCTCTGCGAGTGGTTGCTGATCTTCAGTTCTCCGGTAGTGCTATCTGAAACCCACAGTACTTCAATATATAATGCAGATTCTATAGGTGCATCGTGTAACTTTTACGGTGGAGGGTCCGTGGAGATGTTATTGCTGTGTCTGGAATGTTTCACAGTATGGCATTAAACCTGTCTATCTTCATGGAGAGAAAACGAGACCAAGTTACAGGTCAGATCTGTGGAGAGGCGACCCCGTTCACAGTGAGAATGCCTGTTTTTCTAGGTATTTTCGAGCTATAAAACCACCTGTAATTGAATAACTGTAAGGTAGAGCTGTTTAAAGTCATACTGTGGAACATTCCAAGCAGAGCAATGACATCTCCATAGAAACAACCATTAAAAACAATATGACTTCAACTGTCCTGCTTAAAATCATGCTAGTTATGGCAGATAGAATTCCAGGTTTATATGTATACAGTAAAATACCAAATAACAGCCGTTGTCCTGTCGATTTATTTATCGATTTATTCAATCGATCGATTTATTCAATGGCTAAATGAGCCTGTCGATATGTGCTGCCTTTAGTCCTCTTTAATAGCGTAATATGACTGTCCAAATGATCTACACATATTCATATAAATGTGTGTAAAGTTGACATAACTAAGGTATAAGTCTGATCACCGTGTGCAAATAGCCTCAAACCCTCTGTCTCTAATCCAAAGAAAAAACTGGGAAGGTTTGCTTTAATGGATCTATACAACTGTAAATGGAAAAGCGTAAGGAAGCTCATTTTAACGAGGCAGCTCATTTCTATAGAACACCGGGGCATTTATTTGATTCAATCACTTAACAGACCAGGCTTTTATTTGAGACCAGGCGGCAATTTGGGGCGATTAATTCCTTCCTCACAAAAATCTCACTCAGCAAAACTGGGAAAATATGGTACTCAGATTCTTTTAACCAGTGTGACTATAATTTAGACGACTTTCTATACAGATGTAGGCAAGTTCATTTGAAATGTTACAACAAAATATTGACGGAGCGGGCAGTTTTCTTACATTTGAAAGCGACTCCTGAATTACAGAAAATCATTTAAACCCTCCCGCAACATGCAGACATTTCTTTAATGAGTTAAAACAAATGACAGACGCAGCAGAGTCAGAACGTTCATCAACCGCATCAGGGCACAAGCAAGCTGTTTTTTTCAGCTCTTATAGTTTATGTAAATGAGCCATGTGGTTTTAAGTTGGGTTTCTGTAGAGACGACACGAGCATCAGTCCTGTGTCCTGTTGTTGCAGCACGACTTCTGTCTTCAGCATGAACATTAGACTCAGAGTTTATTTGGAACCAACGTTTATTTATTAAAATATACACCTGCACCCGGCATTTAAAGGGGAACCGGCG
Source organism: Odontamblyopus rebecca (assembly GCA_030686955.1). Taxonomy (NCBI): domain Eukaryota; kingdom Metazoa; phylum Chordata; class Actinopteri; order Gobiiformes; family Gobiidae; genus Odontamblyopus; species Odontamblyopus rebecca. The sequence continues at coordinate 21,186,481 of CM060653.1, read as the reverse complement.
GTTAATTGAAACCCGGCTTTTATTTGGTATTTTACGGTATGATTATAACACTACTCTTGTGTTCTTCTCTCAAACTAAAAACACTCTGTTCCACCTTCCACCTTGTGATGTCATGTGGTAATACAGAAAGTGCTCCAATGTGTTTTTAGACTCCATACACCTAGAATCATGTCGATAATTTCAGCGGAAGAATTGCTAATCTCTACTGAAGAACAACAACAAAAAAACCTATCACTTCATGACATCACAAGGAACAGAGCATTTTGAGCTTTGGACTAATAACACAGGATTACTCAGACATGTGTGAATAAAACTAAACACAACTCCAGGCATGTTTTTTGCTTTGTCTTTGTTTTTACACAAATAATAAATAGCCAAAAAAGCTAATTATGTCTTCTTTAAATAGAGAGATTGAGATAAAAAAAAATAATAAAAAATCTACCGAATGTTGTCTTTGATGTCTTTGAGTCTTTGATGCGCAGTAGCGGCCCGCTGTCAGTAGAGGTCACACTTACCCTGTTGCTCCGGACTGACCCCCGATGGTCCGCTCTGCCTCCTCCATGTGTAGGTGAGGGGCCCGGAGCCACTGGCAGACTTACAGTGCAGAGTCACGGGCTCCCCCTCCATCTGGGACCCCTCCACCCAGCACCGGGGCACCGACGGCTTCACTGTTCACACACACACACACAGACACACAAGGTACAATACAGTGTTGGATATTACATTGACTTGCATTCACTTCCAAATAATGTTAAAGAGGAGGTACTACCCAAATTCGACTTTTTGGACCTTTCTACCATAATATAACGTCATTGAAAACATGTCTGAAGAGTTTTTTTTTTAACGTCATCTGTGCATGTTTGAGTAATGTAGCGATCTCTCCACCCATACTCCCACACGACAATTCTGCATAAATGTGCAAAAACGTGATACAAAGCAATACGCATTAGCAGGATGCATGCTGATAGGCTTTATTCACGTTTACATCACAAACAAACATGCGATGACAACTACCGGTGGGCTCTGTTGCGCTAGTAAGTTTGACAAAATCTAAGAAAAATGAGAAAATTGCCCAGTTTTCTTCATGCCATTGTAGAGTTCTGTCCAACCATACCTCAGTTTTCATCATTTCCCCACTGACGCACAACTCCGACCGCACTGGGTACATGTGATTAGATGAGATGATGGCACCAAATTCAAGGTGGTTCCAAATAGCCCATACGTATGCAGGCTTCATTTTACCAATGATCACATTTACTTCAGTGGGTTTGATCACAGTCGTAGTTGAGCTCAGTGTTGTGAACTACATTGGAAGTCGTCATCTTTCCAAACGTCTTCCTGGTTTGTGACGTAAGCGTGAATAGAGCCTATAGTGTTACCATAGCGCTCTGAAGGGGAAGTTTTAATGCCACACTGTTGGAAAGTTACAGTTCACCTTTAACCTAAATCCATGACCTAAATTAAGTCCTATTTTAAAGTGATGCCGTGTAACTTTTACCTGCATGATTCCATAAATAAAGCCAAAGGAACAACTTTTCCAAGGAGATAAGTCAGGTTTATAGAGATACAATCGTGATATTGTATCGTCAAAAGTCTCACAATAATATTGTGGACCATCACAACATATCGAATCACAAGTCTCTTTGCTTAAATGAATAGTTCTGATGCAGAAATAACTAAAAAACAGAGGAAACTACATAGACCATGATCCTTTGCTCCATTTCAGTGCAGACGACATGAAGAAATAACTTTGAAATCTTCATTCTTTGGATTAAGTCTTGGGAAGGCATTTTTAGAGAAAAAAGTAACATATTCACAGTTTTGTGAGCCTCCACAAAATATTGCAATAAATATCATACTGTGAGATGTTTATGGTGAAAATATCGTACAGAGATTTGGATATCGTTCCATCCCTAATGACAATAAATGTTGTACCAAATGACAGGTCAAAGCATTTTATAATGTCAGTCTTGTTATTATGTAGAATATTGTGAAATCGTGAGCCTCCCCACCGTATCGTGAACTTTCCCACGATATCGCAATAAATATCATACCGTGACAATATCGTATCGTGAGACTTATCCTTACACCCCTACATTTTATTGTTTTGAAAATGCTAGATTTCTCCTCCTTTTGCCCTCCGCTTTAAGTTACTCTCCCTTCTAAGCACAACAACACAATCTCCTCAGATTTGACAAACTGCATTGTACAGTTTTAAACCCTGGTTTTGCATATTTATGGAGGATTGTCGTGTGGGAGCATGGTTGACATGGGTTTGTGGGCGGAATGTTGCACAGAATCTTACAGCAAACCGTAGGGAGAGTTTGAGTAGCTATTTTATTCAAACTCGCATGACATTTAAAACCTCTTCTGGCATGTTTTGTGAGCATGCTAGTTGTTATTAATGGGACACAGCCAAACTCCACTCCGGTGATCATCATGGTGAATAATTAGGATGCTCGGAATGAGTTAGGAACGTGAGGAATAACTTTGAACCAAAAACGAATGAGTTCTTTTTCTTGTGTTTCTTTTTTTCATGCAGAGATAAGCTCATTCACGTCATGGTAACATTTGTGACTCACTTCAGTCAGCAGTGGCCCGGGGTTGTTCTGATTTAATCCAGTTATCTCCAGTCATTTCCTACAGTGTGTGGGCTGTCGGTACAGTACATACCTCACGTCCTCTTTCACACTCTTAAATGGACTGAGGGCTAGAAGTTGCAGTATTTGCGTAATCACCGGAGACGGTCTGATCTGATCTAGTGAACCATTCATCTTCCGTACACGTATTTTTATGTATTTGTACCAACTAGTCTCAGTGCAAAGGTGCACTATGAAACTTTTCTTGTCCTTGTCCTTGAGGACTAACTGACTACATGTACTAAGAATATTTTCAAAGTATTCTTCCCATCACTGCCTGTAGCTTTGGGTGATGGTTGGAAACTAATCCCTCTGGACAACTATAGGTTCTATCTACTGTATACACAATGAATACACAAAAATGAATAGTAAATTTATAAAAGGAAAAAGAAAGAATACAATGACACCTAGAAGAACTGATTGTGGCCATACCGACTTGTCAAAGCCTGATCCCGTCAGATCTCAGAGGCTATGCAAAGCCGGGCCTGGTTAGTACTTGGATGGGAGACCACTGGGAATTCCAGGTGCCACAGGGAGGCGCCAGTGGCAAAAACTGTCATTGTGTCCTTAGGCAAGACACATCACTCACATTGCCTAGTATGAAAAAGTGATGTGTGTGTGGCAGGACTCCCTTGAAAAGGAGATTAGTAATCTCAATGGGACTTTCCTGGTTAAATTAACATTGACTAAAATAAATAAAATAAAGAAAAGCAGGACATTTTCTTAGTTTTCCCAGATTTGGTCAGAGTTACTACTGTACAGCCAATAGAGTTAAAAGGAAATTGTCCTCCACATGTTTCCAGACGTCTTCAGGTTTTGTGACGTAAGCGTGAATAGAGCCAATGATGTTCAAATTCAGATTCGAGATCTATTTACACTTCTGCCACCATAGTTTTCAGTTTGGGCTTCCCCTCTGGTCAGGCCATGTTTGATAAGCTGGTAATATAAAAGAGGCGTTTGAGTGAATTTTTCTCAAACACCTTTTACTGCTCTCTCAAACCCTGCACCAGCACTGATTCATGACTGGCTGCAGATGCTGGTGTTTATGTAGTGACCATTCAGATGTGGGGACAAAGATATGTCATGTGTCTGAAATTTAAAATCATACACATGGCTTTGAAATGGTTCCTTTGAAATATAATAAATTAATAACTTGCATTGCATTTATATTGCCCCGTTCAAGATATCCAAAGTGCTTTACAGTTCATTGTTCATTCACTCCACACTGAGGGGTGGTAAACTACTACTGCAGACTGAGGCTGCCAATCTGCACCTTCAGCCCCTCAAATCAACCACCATCACTCATGTACACTCCACTTTCATTCTAGGTAATGTAGGTAAAGTGTCTTGCCTAAGGACACAATGACCTTCCTGTGGCACCTGGAATTCCCAGTGTCTCCCATCCAAGTACTAACCAGGCCCGGCCTTGCTAAGCTTCTGAGATCTGACAATATCAGGCTTTGACAAACTGCTACGGCTAAATTAAATATTTGTTCAAAGTGATCAGATTTAGGAGCTGCAGTAAGTAATAAGAGTCTGACTTAATTTGCAGTGCCGCTCAGTGAGTGAATACTGGAGGTTCTGAGCTTTCACATGAGGCCTTTCCATATACTGAGAATGAGAAAAAAATTGTGTCTTCTATCTGCAGTGACAGATGGATCTTACAGCAGAGATCACTAAATTACTCAAACATGCATGGATCACAGCTAAAACATTTCATTTCAGGCATGTTTTTGATGAGGAAACAGCATGATAACATGATAGAAAGCTCCATGAACTGCCTAATGCCCCCTCTTTAATTAAAATAAAAATAAGACTTAACGTGCCTCACACAGAACAAAAGAAGATGAAAAGCAAAGAACCATACAACAGCAGGCAACCCACATGAATAATTCACCCGGTAACATGTGCTGATGTAACTTGACCCAGACTCACCCAGGACGACCAGGGACACCTTGCGAGTGTCCACCCCGGGGGACTGTTTCACTTTGCACTGGTAGGTGGCGCTGTGGTCCGGGGTGACTGCGGCGATGGACAGGGAGGCGTCCCCAGAGGAGGAGGGGTCAGGGCTGGAGAAGCTCATGCCTTTGGACAGAGGGTTCTGCACGTGCACGTACTTAATGCCGCTGCTGTACGAGACCAGCTGTAACACAAGGACAAAAAAAGACAAAGCTTCTATCTGATTTTCACTTTTCTAAAATATGAAAAACACAACTGGTTCATTTTGCAGCAGTCAAACGTTCCTTACACATTCAGAGCACCACTGATATTTACCAGGTCGCAGATGATGAACACACTTTATGATTAGATGCAAACAACACACAATGAGCTGCTTTTACAATATGTATCTGTACTCTATATCTGTGCTGGGGCAAGACCACAGAATGTGGAGTGAATGAATAATGCTCTGTAAAGGATCTTTGAGGGTCCAGAAATGCGCTATATAAAATGAATGCATTATTATTTGTATTAAAACAAAATAAACTTACATTCATGAAAAAACTGAAGGCATTTAAGGTCCACCAAAATGTATTTATTTTGTCAATTTTTCAAGGGACAGTTTTAATTTTCATTGGGAACGTGTACATTAAAGGTCCTATACTACACAAAATTGTGGGTTTTAAGCCATGGTAGAATGATTTAAAGGAATAGTTTGGGTTTTTGGACATGAATCTGTGCAGCATCCCCGTCAGCAGTGTCTTGAATCAACACTGACTCACCTCCCAACAGCCTCCGAGTTCTTGCCTGGTTTCAGTGCTGATAAAAGTAGTCTGGTAAGTTGACTGGGGTCACGAAAATAAAAATAAGATAAAATCATCCTTTATTGTCTCCCATAGGAGAAATTTGTCTTGGGACAGGGGGTCACAGCTTTAACACAAGACAGGACAACACAACAACATAAGCACCACACAAACATCCACCATAGAACAGAAATAAATAAGAGACCAAATACGACCACGAGTGATACAGGACCTTAAGGCAGTCTTTACAGGCAAGACCTTCACAGTCTTGTTTCTGTTCATAATTGCACATTCCCTAAGCCTATGTGCAGTTTTAAAGCACATTTCTTCTCAAAACAATATGTGATCAAAAGAGTGATACATTTGCATCACAAAACCGTTGTCCATGAAAAAGTCACACCTCATAATCGCTTGGTACTATTTTCTCTCCACTCATATCACTGCGCGCTGCCACCAGGAGAAGTCACGCCTGTTTCACTGTAAGTGTTTATTTATATAGCGCTTTTCACAGACAGATGTCACAAAGACGCTTTACAGAGGATTATTTTACAGATTATTCTTCATTCACTCCATACCCGGTGGTGGTAAACTACTGTTGTAGCCACAGCTGCCCTGGGACAGACTGACGGAGGCACAGCTGCCAGGCCAACCGGCGCCAGCGGTCCCTCTGACCACCACCAACACTCACTCACACAACTTTCACACCTACACCTACACTGTGTTTACTGCTCGGAAAGTTCACAACAACATGTGTGACTATGACACCGACGATGAAGACATTGTCTTTAGCACAGAGCCAAGGGGAGATCTTTATGAACCCGAATATACTGATGCCCAAATTCACCAGATGGAGTCAGAACGGGCAGAGAGACAGAGGAGGGACAGAGTGGGACAAGCTAAAGCTGGATTTTTGGTGTTACAGCCTGGAGAATCATAACTCCGCACCATTTTTATATATATATATTCTTCTATATCTTATACAAGCTGATATACTTATCGCTGTAGTTCTCACGTTAGCTCTCTCGCGTCGTGGTGGTCATTGGTCTGAGCACGTAAACACTACCGAACTACTGAAAAAAGTGTTGGATTCGTGCGCGGCTTCACCTGGCAGCGCGGAGTGATATGACCGGAGAGGAAATAGTACCAAGTGATTACGAGGTGTGACTTTTTCGCGGTTCACGTTTTGTGATGCAAATGTATCTCTCTTTTGAATACATATTGTTTTGAGAAGAAAAACGCTTTATTTTTGTGCCCCCAGCCAACTTGCCGGACACTTTCGTCAGTACCAAAACCGGGGAAGAACTGGGCTCACCGGACACTGTCGGGAGGTAAGTCAGTGTTGATGCACGACACTGCTGAAGGGGACATACAGATTCATGTCAGAAAACCCAAACTATCCCTTTAAATGATTTTGCTCATCTCTACTAAACTAAGGTGAAAGGCTGTTAACATGAACACTATGACTTCATGACATCACAAGGTGGAACAGAGCATATTGGGCTTTGGAAATATTCTCTGCTTGACTCTGTGCATCTCATTTCTGTGCAGAATCTACATACATAAAGTATAACCCGAGCTTTACTGTAGTTCTAATCAATTACACATATTTTACAATGAAACATACTCTTCTATTTTTACCGTTATCCCTCGGATGTACGGGAGTGAAAGCACGGCCCTATTTTTCTTGTCTGTGAGAAGGAAAATACAAGGGGCCATAAACAAACATTACATCAGTACTCCAGTCAAACCTCACACTAAATTACGACACTTACCAGTACACCCCAAGGACAAGAGGGACCAAGGCCACAAATACACTGTAATATATGAAATCCCTTGTTTTTCGCGCAACAAAAATAACACAAAATGGAATGTGAAAAAAAAGCAGCCTAGCCACTAAGCAACAACTTAATGTAACTTTTCAGTCTGTCATTTGCTTTTTTCTGCCTGAAATATTCCACAGTATGACATTAAAAAGCTCTGCCTTAGATTTATTCAATTACAGGTGGCTTTATAGCTCCGAAATCCCAGAAAAAGAGGCTTCTTGACCGTGACTCTCCACAGATCTGACCTGTAACTTGGTCTGGTTTGGTCTCCGTGAAAATAGAAAGGTTTAATACCAAACTGTGAAACATTCCAGACAAAACAATAGAAAGAAAGGACTGCAAATGGATTCATGGTGTTAAGTGACCAGATTTGTCTCAAATGGCATCTCCCTTCCTCTTATTGTTCTTTAGACTTTTTACAATTTTACAAATTTCAGTTTTTTAATTTATTTTTGTACTTGTATTAATATTTGTAAAAGCCTAACCAAGGATGGGGGCTGCAAATTAGCCTGTGGTCTTATGTGCATAACATCGGACACCTATTTGGTGGCAATGTTTTTTTGTACAGTCCCTGACAAATAAACTAATAAATTAAATAAATAAATAAAAATAAAAAGCATTTAATGGACCCACCACTAGAAATGTTACATGATGCGTTTAAGTCCGCAATTTCAGACCATTGCAAGAGAGAAAACCATCTCCTGGACTGGTACAATGCTAAGGTCAAAGGCACAGAGAGCACCAAGTACCAACGTCGGATCAGGGACCAAAAATGCGCCCACCAGACTGTAAATCGCGATAAGGGGGCATATCAACTTTCTCACTCCTGGGATACAGTTCTGAAGAAGCTAAACTCCAGATGGCGCTGTTTTCTACTGCAGTAGGAATATGGCATCAATATCTCCACATTTGGAAAACACAGTTTGCAAACTACACTTCTATTTCTTATTAGGTATTTAGGGACTGAAGTTCCTGCTGCTGTAAGCAAAGTTAGTGAACAATGCAAAGTAAACAAACGCTCTTATCGCTTTGCTAACAGAGCCATGTGTTCACTGTGGACACAATTTATGAGTCTGGTGATGGTTTATGGGCTTAAAAACTGTGTAGGGGAAGTCCAGAGTTTATCAGTGATGCAATAATTTGGGAAAAATGCAAACTGCAGTTCTGAATACTTGGAGAAGATAACTTTGGATTAACGAAATGTGCATGAATGAAGCAAAATTCTAAGAGTTTTTGATGAGGGGACAACAATATAACTTGCTTAAAAGTAAAAAAGAGGGCTCATATTACGCTATTTTCTGATATAATGTTGTTTCCTCAACAAAAACATATCTGGAGTTGTCCAAACAAGAAATCCCTCTTACTGGAAAGTGTAAAAATGGGCAAGGTACAAACCCAAGTCCTTTATTACAGTCAGTGTGTGTCGGGTTTGTACCTTGCCCATTTTACACTTTCCAGTAAGGGCTATTTCTTCTTTAGATTTCAAGTTAACCCTCGTAAAGCACCAGCACTGCTACTTTTGGACTGGTTTATGACCCAGTGAAGTGCTCTATCTCATCTCTTTACCTGATACCTGGAGTTGTGTTTTGTTTGAGGGACCAGAAACGCACCGACCAGACTGTAAATCAGGATGAGAGGGCATATCAACTTTCTCACATCTGGGATACAGTTGTGAAGAAACTGGACTCCGGATGGCGCTGTTGTTCTACTGCTCCACGTAAGAAGACGATACCAATATCTGTTTAAATCAGCTGAACAGACCATAGACTGTATATGTACCTAACCCACGAGCTGTAGTATTCCAAATAGGAGGTAATAGGGGAATGCTTCCAGCTCCATCGACTCTTTCTCCAATAGATTTCACAGTGACCAAGTTCACATGATGTTTTTAATTCCGAATTAATTATGCTGAATTAAATATGGAAATAATAATTCCAAATTGAGGTTTACATGGAAAACACGTTAATTTGTCTTTATTTAATTCCGCTCAATGTCTGGGGGTCGGGAAGAGTTCTGATTGGACAGCGACGCAAATGTATTTACGTTGACTGGAAGAAAACACACACTTCAGCTGCTACCGGCTTTTCTGTCATCTCAGTTTGTCATCACGCCACAGACACAAACATGATCCAAACTTTTTCCGCAGTCGTTCTGATGATAATGAAGCAGCAGCTGGAGAATTCTGTCCTCACGCTTTACGTCTGTGAGCCGAGGAGGAGAAGGGAAGAGTGTCGGAGAAGGAGGAAGAAAACAAACTGAGTCTGAGGCTGTGACACCTCAGCCCACTCCCACATCCCGCTCACAAATCCAAAGAGCAGTGGAGGAAAGTCCGAAGTGACAACTGGTGGAGCCGGATCAAAGGGCGACTCAACGACTGGAATTATTTTTTAAAAGACTAAACGTTCACATGATCAAGGAATAAATTAATTTGTCTTAAAAATCGGAATAAACCACCCACTTACTTCAGATTTAGGTTTAATTTAATTCCGAATAATCATTTTCATTAGGAATTAAGTGTTCACATGGTCTTTTTAAAGCGGAATTAAAGCTCTCATGTAAATGTGACAACTGAAACACTGCCACTCTTCTCTCCCATGTTCACCCGTGATCCCGTAATCTGATCCTGGTGTTTTTATTTATCTGTTTTTTATGTAAATAAATTCCTCTTCCTAATATGGAACTGGCTTCAATTGTGCCCCTATGGAACAGACATTTCACAGCAACATCACGTCACACTTCTGAGGACGGCTGAAACTGTCGAGGGATAAAACAAACAGAGGTCTGTACATGAGAATCTAAATTATAATCAATACAGAAGACCTAATGGACCTACTACTGTGATTTAATGTTGAAAATGACATTCGACTTTCTAAATAAAGAGTTTCAGAGAGATGTTTTGATCATCTTTGGAATTGTATTGAGTATCAAGTCTATCCCTTAGTCTCGAAATCAGTATTCGAAATTGTTGAATCTATTTCACATAAAAACCTCAAGACATTATTAACTAGCAGAGTACGCTGAGACTGGAGGCAAGGCCGGAGATGTGTCTTGCCCAAGGACACGCCGGCCTTCTGCCTGTTTGGTAAGAGAGATCAAGTGTCAAGGAGTGAATGTGTGCGACAGCTGCTATTAAACTTTCTATTATCATTACAAAACCATTCTTTTCACATTTCTTTGTGCCTTCAAGGTTAAAAGACCCATTTTGCTTCAATAATGTATGTGAGCATATGTACGTGAATGTGCGAGTTAGATAACGAGAGAGAAGTTCAAAAGGTCAAAAAGTTTACTGTCAGTTTTTCATAAGAAAAACATTGAAATTGTGTTTTTCACTCCCATACGTATACATAAATAATAAATGGAAAAGTTCAAGTGTTCATAGGCAATACATAATATGAACATTATTTTGAAAGAAGATATGTATCTGAAAATGGCTGGCTTGGATTGAAATATTAAAGTGTAATTGCAACATTAAATCCCGCTAAAGGACAAACTTTCACTTTTAGTAAACATCTGTTGACTTGGTTTATGGTTAATACTTTATCTCTAATTACAGTGTCCATCTGCATGAAACAGAAACTGGAAACAGTAATTTTAATACATTTATTTTGCAAACACAATTCTATCAGGTGAAGCTTGACAAACTGGAGGGTTAAAATGTCAAGGTAAAATAGAGTTGTTTTTAACACAAAAAGTGTTATTTTAACTATTTGAAAGTTAAATGGGGTTATTTGTCAGAGTTTATATGGTTGAAGTTAATTAACTAGTGTTATTTTGGCACCTCCACCCACCACTTCATCTCCTGCAAGAGAAGATCAGTTTTCACCAGTTTTGTACATAATTTCACCTTAAATTAACTAAAATAAAGTGTAAAACTAAAACACCTCTCTGTGTTGTTCAGCTAAATCAGGATAACCTTACAAACTGTTATGGGTTTACTCTCAAAACGTTAATATAACTCTTGATTTCGGGGTTAAACAGGAACTTTGGCCCAGTGTTACTTAATTAACATTTCCAAAAATATACTCTAGAACAGATTGGACTCATATAAACCCTGAGAAAAATTAAATCAAATTAAAATTGATTCTGTGAGAGTCAGTTTTAACACTCCACTTTTTACTGTTATGAGATCTACTTTGAACCATGTTTATGGAGCCAGTCCCTTACAAATAATGAGCTGGTTCAAAGTTTTGCAAATATTCATATTGGTGATTTCGATCTTAAACAGTTTATCTCCCATAGAAATATAGAGACCTCTTTAAAACATACCACACTATTGCTATTAATTATAAGAACAATAGGCTAATTACTAGTACAAGTACTCTAAATACCTCTGAGAGTTCCAGTAAATAAAACTTGAACTTTGACAGTGCTGTATTTACAAGCTCTCCAAAATCTGAAGAATATCTGATTTCTAGATCTCTGAAATGATTTAAAGGACGAACTGTGAGTGTTCAGAGAGAACATGATCTCTTGATTTTGCTGTTAACATTGTGGGAGGCAGTAGCTCTCAACATAAAGGTCATTGGTTGAGCGTTCAGACCCACTGACCCACAGGTGAATGCTGTCGTTGTGTCCTTGGGCAAGACACTTAACCCACCTTGCCCCCAGTGCCTGTGTACACTGGTGTTTGAGTGTGTGGGTGAATGATTCCTTGATATAAAGAGCATTGAAGGTGGAAAAGACCATTTCATTTGAGTAACGTTTTAGCTTAAAAAAAATCTGATAAGCCAGTGTCACACTTTAAAATATGGCCCATATCACATCCAGTTATATATAGGTCCTCTATCTGAAATTTGTCCCGTTTACATGAGACCTTTAAATCCAATTAAAAATACATTAATTTGGAATAAAAGTTCATTCCCGATTTGTTAAGACATACTATAATCAGATCGCGGCATTACCATCCATCCATCCATCCATCTTCTTCCGCTTATCCGGGACCGGGTCGCGGGGGCAGCAGTCTAAGCAGGGGCTCCCAAGCTTCCTTCTCCCCAGCCACTTCCTCCAGCTCCTCCGGACGGACCCCGAGGCGTTCCCAGGCCAGCCGAGAGACATAGTCCCTCCAGCGTGTCCTGGGTCTTCCCCGGGGCCTCCTACCGGTGGGACATGCCCGGAACACCTCCCGAGGGAGGCGTCCAGGAGGCATCCGGACCAGATGCCCGAACCACCTCAGCTGGCTCCTCTCGACGTGGAGGAGCAGCGACTCTACTCCGAGCTCCTCCCGTGTGACCGAGCTCCTCACCCTATCTCTAAGGGAGCGCCCGGCCACTCTGCGGAGGAAACTCATTTCGGCCGCTTGTATCCGCGATCTCGTTCTTTCAGTCATTACCCAGAGCTCATGACCATAGGTGAGGGTAGGAACGTAGATTGACCGGTAAATCGAGAGCTTCGCCTTTCGGCTCAGCTCCCTTTTATTGTAATTTTAATGCTATGTTCATAACAGCAACAACAAAATATGTACTAACATAAGTTTCTCTTTTGTCTCCCCCTCCCTTTACTCCTTGCATTAAGTCACTCCCCCTTCAGAGCACTATCACAGCATTACATCAGGTTTATGAAGTTGTTGTGTACAATTTCATATCTTTTTTTCTTTCTTTTTTTAGACATATATTTATGGAGAATTGTGTGGCATGGGTGGCGTAGGCTTGTGAGCGGAGCATTGGACAGAATCTTACAGTTAATCCTAAGGAGGGTTCAAATAGTGTCCAGGAAATATCGCTAAAATGCTCAAACAGCCCTGGACGACAGCTAGAACCTCTTTAGACATGTTTTTAATGAGGGGCAAATGTTATATAGAAATTCCCCTCTTTAAAGAACACATCTTGAATTTTAAATGTGCTTTTGGGCACTTTTTGAATATGAGTTGACATTTTTTTAACTTGAGATGATGTGCCTTTGTAAACTAAACTTCTATTTCCTATTATGTATTTAGGGACTGCAGTTCCTGCTGCTGTAAGCAAAGTTAGTGAACAATACAAAGTAAACAAACATCTTATTGCTTTGCTAACAGAGCCATGTGTTCACTGTGGACACAATTTATGAGTCTGGTGATAGTTTATGGGCTTAAAACTGTGTTGGGGAAATTCAGATTGAACCAGTGACGTGACAATTTGGGCAAAATGGAAACAGCATTTTTGAATGCTCGGAGAAAATAACTTTGGATTAATGAAACATGCATGAATTAAGCCAAATTTCAAGTTTTTGATGAGGGGACAACAATATAACATGTTTAAAAGTAAAAAAAGGGGCCCATATTTTATCTATTTTCTGATCTAATGTAATTTCCTCATCAAAAACAGACCTGGAGTTGTGTTTTGTTTCATTCACAAATGTTTGACACAAGAAATTAGGTTTAATTTCTCTCGCAAACTGAATACTCTCTGTTCCACCTTGTGATGACATGCGGTAATACAGGAAGTGTTCCACTGTGTTTTTAAACTCCACACACCTCGACTATCACAGCAAAAACTGGAGGGTTAAAATTTCAGGGTAAAGTGTTGTTTTAACTATTTGAAAGCTAAATGGGGGTTTGAGTTGGGGTTATTTGCCAGAGTTTATATGGTTAAAGTTAATTCTACGTCCAGTATTGTTCATTCAACTTCCTTTAGTGTTCATTTGGCACCTTCCATCCACCACTTCAAACTCCTGCTAGAGAAGACCACTTAGAGCCAGTTTTGTACATAATTTCATCTTAAATTAACTAAAATAAAGTGTAAAAATAAAACACCTCTGTGTGTTGTTTAGCTAAATCAAAACTCAAATATAACTCTTGATTTACTCTCAAAATGTTAAGTTAAGCAGGAACTTTGGTCCAGCATTACTTAATTAACATTTCCAAAATTGTTAAATTAACTCTAAAACAGATTGGATTCATAAACTCTGAGAATTGCCAATCTCTACTAAACTAAAGGTAAAAAAGTAGGCATTAACTTGAAAACTACTTCTACATGACATCATAAGAGAGGCGGAGCAGAGCATTTCGAGATGTTTTTGAGGAGGTATCAACCTTCTAACATGACTCAAACCTCACAAGAGTATGTTTACCCATGAACATTATAGCAGACCACTCATCTAATCTTTATGAATTTCTCTGTCTCACCATTTGGTCCTTCTGGGTTGTGTCCGGACTCACTATGGACCACTCAATGTCCAGGTCTCCAGTGTCTCCAGGGCTGGGCTTGTACCTGCAGCCCAGAACGGCGCTCTCGCCCTGGGCTTTCATCATGGTCTGAGGCCCACTGTCCATCAGCTCCATCGCCCTCGTGCCCAGGAGCTCTACACACACAACACAGACAGAAGACGTATTGGCTACACATAGGCACATGAAGGGATAACGTAAATGACTGGAAAATTAGGAGACAAATGCTTAAATATAAATTTTTGCATGTACTGTATGTTAACTCCTTAACACCTGAATTTATATGATGTACAAAAAATGTTTTGTGTGTTTTTGTCTTTAAGTAAATGGTAAATTAAGTTGAGTTGTCCCAAAATCCAGAACATCTTTTAGACAGTCCAGTTTCTCCTCCAATGGATCCAGGCTGTGGAACTCTTTTCCCACAGACCTAAAACTACAGACAGATCCAGACATCTTTAACAGACGTCTGAAACTGTGGCTGAAATCAGGACAGAGCTGTACACATGAGAATGAATTAACTGAAATGAAATGTAAATTATTTGCCGTACATTTATTGTTAATGTTTTAATATTGTATTTTCTCTAAAAGCCTCCTGTAGACAGGTGTTGAAAATTAGCACTTGTGCCATAAAACTTGAAACAATGCATCTGGTTCGACCAGTGCAATTTGTTATGTCCACATAAAAAAAATTAAAAAAAATATGACTGACTTCCAGGTAGGAGGCGAGACAAGGTGGCGGTCTAAGCGGATCCTCCCGACACTTACTTTAAAACTGCTAACAACAGTTTGTGAGAGCTTTATTCTGCAAGTAAGGGCTGACAAAAATGCCTAAAATGAAAGGGAAAAAACTCAAGGCTTTTGAAGAAGAGGTTAGCCAAACAGCACTTACTAGCAGTAACAAGGAAGATATGCTAGCGGCAAACATCGAACATGGAGATTATTAATATGACTATAGCACAAAAAATAAATAGAAATTTGAGTATGTTGCAAACAGAGGCGGTGCTACCATTAGGCAACAGTAGGTGGTTGCCCAAACCTGGAGAGGTCCCCAACCTATTACCCCTCAGTGCCACTAACAGCCGAGGCCTCAGAGCAATTTGATTTTCTCTCAATATGGCATTAAGGAAATAAAAAAGGAAAATACCATCAAAATAGTATCTGATTGTCAAATCTATTTTAACTGTCAAAGCATTGCACCCTTGGTTATCTAGTCGGCTGCCTAACGAACAAGACAAGTTTCCAATCTTCCCTAATTCAAATAGGGATATGCATGTTCCAAGAACAATGGGGGAAAACAGCCAATAAACACGCTATTTAACAAATACTAAAATACAAAAAAAATGCTCTCCTGGCTCTTATTGCTTTGCTAACAGAGCCGTGTGTTGGTTTATGGGCTAAAAACTGTGTTGAGGAACTTCAGATTTTACCAGTGACACAACAATTTGTGCAAAATGCAAACAGCATTTTTGAACGCTCTGAGAATATAACTTTGGATTAATGAAACGTGTGAATGAAGCCAAATTCCAAACATTTTTCATGAGAGGACAACAACATGATTTGTTTAAAAGTAAAAAAGGGACCCATATTTTATCTATTTTCTGATATAATCTTGTTTCATCGTCAAAAATAGTTCTTCTCTCAAACTGAATACACTGTTCCACCTTTCCAAGTTTCCAATCTACCCTAATTCAAATAGAGATGCGCATGTCCCAAGAACAATGGGGAAAAACAGCCAATAAACACGCTATTTAACAAAATACTAAAATACAAAAAAATAAAAACAGAGCATTATAATGAGTGTCCCAAACTCAAGATCGCTTGAGCTGCAAAAGTGCCAACTCCGCCACTGGTTGCTAATTTGGTCCAACTAGACACAAGTGCTTACCAAAGGTTTCTAGGAAGGTTCTGCATCTGCACAAACCAACATTTGAGGGAATGCAGCCACTATCCCGGCTCATATCTGGATCCATAACGGTTTGTCACATATTTGTAGCAAAAGTCAGGATGTCTCAAATGCTTGGCTTCTTTGGTCCTACAGACACGGCAGCCACGGGGTCTTAAAAGTCTTAAAAAGGTCTTAAATCTCATGTTCCTAATTAATTTGTCTTGTTAGAATGTTTAAATAATTGTGCGGCCATTTTACAAGCAATGCATATGACTATAAATGAGTTCTGAATGAGATTTTATAATGAAAGTATGTTTTGTTATTTAAAGCAGTGAGTAATGGTCATTATTAGAATGGATCTGGGGTTTTTCGCCCGCATAATGGGTGCGATGTTGGTCTCAAATTTCATTTAAGTGGTCTTAAAAAGGTCTTAAAAAGTCATAAATTTGGGGTAGTCAAACCTGGGGATACCTGTGTAACAGATCATTACCACACTCTTGGTTGCATTATACTTTATATCATGCTCCACACCGTAATGCTCTGTTCTGATCTTCTATGTTACCGTTTTACTTTGGTTTGATATTATCTTTTCAGTATTCCCTTATTTCTGTCAGATGTTTTTTTCAATCTCCCCCATGTATAAAAGGAAAACAGAAAAAAAAGGCCAACAAAAATGTATCAAATAAAGAAATAACTGGCTCTAATCAGGGCAGTCTTTTGTGATTTCAACAACGACTCTGCAGCAGTGGAGGCATCATACACCAACAGTCGCAAAAAAGTGACTAGAAACAGTAAACAATGCTATTAAACTACACGTAATTTAGTACTAAAAGGTGTATTTAGTGTTTAGTTCGTTTTTAAAGATATCCGGCAGCGTTCACTTTTATAGCACAACTGAAATTTGAGCCCCTGAGCATTTCAGAAAAAAAAGTACTGGTCTAAATTCCAGTGTTGGCAGGATTTTTACATAATAATTGTGGTTGTTTGCAGAGGAAATCATGCTAGTTAAATAATCACAGTCTTTGCAATTTTCTGATTGCAACTATGCTTCAAATTACAATTTATAACTATTCAAATTGCAATTTAACCTAAAAGTTTGTCACAATTTACACAAAAGAAACACATTTTTTCATTAAACGTTATTTCAACAAAATAAAATGTGTTTTCTTCTATTTTTATAAAAGAATCATTTATAAAGGTTGGTGGTTCGAATCCCGATCTCGACATAAAACATCTTTGGTTCCTGCTTCCACAGAAGAATGCTGTGGTTGTGTCCTTGGGCAAGACACTTAGCCCACTTCACCCCCAGAGTCTGTGTACATTGGTGTGTGATTGTGTGTGTGAATGGGCGAGTGGTTCCTTGTTGTAAACGCTTTGAGCCTTGAAGGTGGAAAAGCGCTGTATAAAAAATTTGAGCATTTACCATTTTACCATAAAGGAGTTTTAGACCACTGTATAACAACTGTATAACATTGTTGCGAGCAGTGGTGCAGTGGGGATTTTTAAAGTGGGGGTATGGGATTCGTTAACGTCATCGATGTGATAAATCCCGCCTCCCCATATGCCATATACTCAACTTGACATGCCGAAATATACAGAGGTTTGTTTGTTTATTTAAAAAACAAACAAAAAAACAAAAAAACTCACTTTCAGTACTGGGCTTTAAACATCAGCCCAGTAAAAATCTATAAAATTGATAATTTTTTACACAAAATGATGCGGAATCATCTTATTAACAAACAGCGTGGTGTATGAGAGGATACAGGATGGTTTAGTCCTGGTTAAATCCTGGTTTAGTCCTGTTTTAGACCTGGTTTAGTTCTGGTTTAGACCTGGTCTCAGTCCTGATTGTGGTCCTGGTTTAGTTCTGGTTTTGTCCTGGTTTAGAGGTGCAGGGGAGGAGGCGAGGTCCATGCAACGTAAGAGATAAGACTATAATAAATTCTGGGAGATGAATCCAAGATGGCGCATTATTGTTTTCAATGACCTGTGCTCAGTGGCGCATGATCCCAAAAAAGATTTTTAGTTACGCATTTTCGCAGCCCAATGCTGCCCAACGTGTGTCATCTGATGTCAGAAACACAGTTCTGACCAATCAGAGCGCGAGCTGCTAGAGCACAGCTAGGCTAACTCTTACAAAGCTGACTTTTAAAGCTCACTTTTTAAATTTATATTAAGTTTATATTGTAAAAAGACTGAAGAATCCCTACACAATCCAGCCTTTATGAAAGATGTTGATGCCCTGTCAGCCGAACACGGGCAGGTTGATTTCTCAAAAAAGTATTGTGCTTCTATTCTTTTCCTGGGCTGTGGGCTCCAGTACCATCAATCTGCAGTCATGAATAAAACGAGGGACACGGGAGGAGACGTGGTCTGTGTGTTTTCAGGTTGATGACGATCATGAAGGTGTGTGTTTGTGGATGTTTATGCGCGTCGCCTCATGTCACAGGTCACTATAGGACAGTACTGGAGATTTCATAAGCCTTTGCAGGTTGTTTTCACCATTGCCAATAACTCCGCTTTGACATTTAAGTTGAAGGCGATTTTATATTTGTTATTTTTTTTATTTCTCACATTGGAAGAAGTGGGTGGACAGCGTACCCCCGCGTACCACGCCCACTACACCCATGGTTGCTAGGTAACAGTTATGTAATTCCTTAGTGTGATGTCATGATTTCCGACCAGGAAGTAACATTTCAAACCCAAAAACATGGCCAAAGTTGGAAAATAATTATTCATTTTTAGCTTAATTCTTAAATATAAAAGTGTGTTTTAGTAAAATGAGTAGTCTAACTTGTCATAGGTACTTTAAGTTTACCAACATCTACCCTACTACTCCCTCAAAATAGTAGAAGTAAAAGTGAAAGTGAAACTAAAAGTCTATTAATTATTCTGTT
Organism: Odontamblyopus rebecca; assembly: GCA_030686955.1. Classification (NCBI taxonomy): domain Eukaryota; kingdom Metazoa; phylum Chordata; class Actinopteri; order Gobiiformes; family Gobiidae; genus Odontamblyopus; species Odontamblyopus rebecca. Next base: position 21,167,358 of record CM060653.1, on the reverse strand, counting down.
TTCTAACTTTACTTCTTTTTTTAGTCTTTTTACACAAATCTTAACTGCCTTTATAAATCCAATGAAGGTCCAACGAAAAATAATTACAGCCCTATAGTTTAAACCCAAATTCACCTGCGACTTCTTTAAAACAATCCATAAACACTGCAGTATAAAGTACAAATACAATATCTGAAGTAAAATGAAGTCAAATATATGCAAATAACAATGCAAAATAATATAGCGCATAGTATTGTAACACATTTTAAACACAAACAAAGCCCTTTTTCCTTCCTGGTTCATTTGCATGCATGTAATGGCGGCTGGTCGCTGGCTAATCCTCTTCTTCAGGCAATTACCGGGGGATTATACTTTCAGTTTGCTATCGCTGGAGTTAGAATGCAGACAGTAGCAGGGTTCAGTCTGGGTTTTAAATGTGCTAGGGCTAAAGTAATGCTAACAATCACCTCCCACCATATTCAAATGATGATATGCACTTCCGCAGACTGCTTAAGAGTTACTGTAATTAACAGTAATTGTGACTAATTACAGGAATACGCCACAGAGCAGGTCTAATTTGTAATTTGACATGGGGAGTGTCATTTGTTGCGGAAAAGAAACTCATTGTACAGACGTGTGTAGGCTTGCAGACATGTTTTTAATCAAAGGAGCATTGCGTAACTTTTTGGTTCCGAGTCCGTCACCTGCTTGTTTCTATGGAGATGTCACTTTTCTGCCTGGAATGTTCCACAGTATGACATTAAACAGCTCTGCTTTACATTTATTCCATTACAAGTGGTTTTACAACTCAAAAATATCATGAGCGGCGTCGCCTTTCCGCAGATCCGACCTGTAACTTGATAGAAAGGTTTAATGCCATACTGTGAAACATTCCAGACGAAGCAATCACAGGAGGATCACAGGAAAGCATTTGACCAGAAAAGTTACACAATGCAGCTTTAAGCAACAGCGTAGACAACTGTAGATATCATATTTTACTTTAAAATAGTAAAATGATTTAAACTTTTTGAATGTTCACTACACATTTGCAAACTACACTCAAACTGACACACCCTAGTTGTTTACAGTAATGAGTATCTGTTATTAGTTAAGTCCATTTTGCATATTTTGGGTAATTTAACTTCTTTAACTAGAAGTTGTAGTAGTAGTAGCTGCAGTAGTAATAGCTGCGGTTGAAGTAGTTGCAGGAGCAGGAGCAGTGATAGTATTAGTAGTAGCAGTACTAACAGCAGTTGTGGCAGCTGTGGTAGTAGTAGTAGTAGTAGTAGTAGTAGTAGTAGTAGTAGTAGCAGCAGCAATAGTAGTAGTTTTATACTCAGCATTTCTACATTAGCACATCTCTGACTCTCACCCTGAAAACAATATCACTGAGATAACTTCACTTGGCTGCGTGAATACAGCTGTGAGGCCACTGTCCACTCCAGATACACAAGCTCTGAAGGTTATTTTGAGAGAACTATTTTCTCTGCTCAAGCCAAGGCCCAAGGTGCATTCACAAACCAGCTATCGTGCAGGGTAGTAGCAGTAGTAGTAGTAGCAGAAATAGTAGTAGTAGTAGTAGTGTTTTACTGTTCAGTCTTTGTGTAACTGTTTTGTATGGTGTCCTGTGTGTGATCTGAAGAATGTCAACAGATAGAAATGATCTTTTGTGCTATAATCTGGCATACCAATATTTAATTAATGTAATTGCAGATGTTCATTAATATGCACTGTCCCTATCAAATAAATAGTAGTCACAGTAGCAGAAACAAAAGTAGTAGCAGTAGTGGAAGTAGCAGCAGCAGCCTCTAGGGCCTATATTATGCTGCGTTCAGACCGGGGCGGGGCTGGAAGCCACTAGTTGGAGTCTTTTAATGCCTGTGCAGATGCCCCCAATGTCCAGGGCATCCACTGTGTTCTGCGAGTGCCTGTTTTCCTGGTCGAGAGAGTGACTTTAGTGCATTTATTACATAAACCCAGCAGTGGAGGTGACTGGGTCGGCAGTTGTGGCGTATATATTATACTCTGCTAATGATGCGCTGTAGATGTCCTTTTCTGGTGTTTGTGGCCCCCGGGTCGTTCCACGGGTCTTTCTCTTTCTTCTTCTTCTTCCGGGTAATAACTTTGCCACTGGATAGTCATCACTGATTGGTTGATGTTATGTGTCCAGAATGTCGACGCCTGAACGCTCAAGACGAGCTGCATTAACGCCAGATTCATGCTGTGCTGACGCTGCAAAACGTAGGACGCCATAGACCAGGGGTGTCCAAACTTTTTTCTTCAAGGGCCACATATTAAAACAGACCAGCATGAGGGCCGGTCAAGGGTCATAGACTGGTGGTCAAAACAGTGAGTAATTCAAATATGTGAATTTATAACAAGTTTGAATGACCCTCCAGACCTTTGTTCATGCTTAGACCCTCAAAAGGACACACTACATTTGCTTGATCAAGGTGGAGTTTAAAAACATGCAGTAAAATGTACTACTTGCGGTAGTTTGGGCCAATTCACCTGGAAGATTGAGGGCCAAAAGAATTTGGTCTGAGGGCCACATTTGGCCCCCGGGCCATAGTTTGGACATGCCTGCCATAGACGCTTTCCACATAAAATTTGCTTGTAAACTGGATGCTGAGGTCTGAACACAGCATTAGGTGTTATTGTGATTATGTTATGATTAGGGCTGTCAAACGATTAATTTTTTAAATCTCAATTAAGATCAGAAATTCCATAGTTAATCGTTATTAATCACATATTGAACTGCATGTTTAAAATTGTGTTATTTTGCATTTCAAGACCGTTTTAAAGCCATAATGTAAAGCAATTCGTACCCATTTAGCAATGACTGTAGTTATTTTCTTTCCCGTGTGATCATCCACAGGTCTGAGGCGACTCTGCCAAACTGTAGTTTGTCTGATCTGAGGCTCTTGGCTCGGACGCTCCGGTTGCTGCACCAGGGGTTTAGCTCGGAGGTGCTAACTTAGACTAGACGTACTTCGGTGGTACTGAAACTCTGCTTGACCCAGGCTGCATTTAACTCTTGACTTGTAAATTGTAGCATCTGGAAGTTTTTTAAAGTCAAATAAACCATTCAAAAGTCCGGAAGTGTCTGTTTCTCCATCACGGCAGTAAGTTTACTGAAACACAGCGCTCTGAAGTCGGCGAACTCTAACTGCGAGTAAAAAATTTTTTTTTTAAATAATTGCATTTTTAGAAGGGACAGAAGGCTGGTAAACTCTAATCGTGATTTATATATATATATATAGAGAAAGCGTGTTATGGATTGCATTAATCTAGTCGCGACTAATGCATTAACACTGACAGCCCTAGTTATAATGTTTCTTCATCACAAACATACCTGGATTTATGTTTTGTTTCATTCACACGTTTAACACAGAAACTGCATATGTTACCATTCCAGCTAGTACTTTTCTCAAACTGAAAACACTCTGTTCCACCTTGTGATGTCATGTGGTAATACAGGATACGATAGAATACAGGAAGTGCTCCCTTGCAAACACAACTCCAGGTATGTTTTTGATGAGCTACAACACTCAATTTTGCGCAGTATAAAAAGTTTTCTAAATTAGCATTACTTTAAACACTAAGGAGTTTGCATATATCCTCTTCTCTACCCCTCACCTTAACTACAATATAATCAACATAAAAACTTGGCAGTCTGAATACAGCTGTGAGGCCACTGTCCACTCCAGCTACACAAACTTTGAAGGTTATTTTGAGAGAACTATTTTCTCAGCTCAACCCAAGGCCCGGGGTACATTCATACACTGACCACAGTAAAGTGTTTTCCTCCAGCCTCTTTAGAGTGGCCATCATAAAAAGAGCTAAAAAACTATTTCAAAGTTCTGCTACAAAATGTCTTCAAATGGAGTGTATAGACTGCAGACACTGAGAGACTCAATACAGACTGAAAATAACAGGGTTTGGATCTGATGTCTAAATGAGAAAGAGCCCCGTATGAACAAAAACACCAGTATTTGAGTTGTTCTTACAGTTTATTGGATTTTTACTCGGTCTGAACGGGTTTTAGGGGGAAAAGATGCAATATTGATGAAATCTTTTGCATTTTAAACATGTCCAGGGGCGTCAGCATTTGAGAGAAAACTGAAACAAAATGAAATTCGAGTAGTAGTCGTAGTAGTAGTAATAGTAGTAGTAGTCGCAGTAGTAGTAGTCATAGTCGTAGTAGCAGTAGTAGTTGTAGTAGTAGTAGTCGTGGTAGTAGTAGTAGTAATAGTAGTAGTAGTATTTTACTTTTTATTCATTATTATACGCCCGTTGTAAGACGGGACGTATTATGGTATGGTGCTGTCCGTCCGTCCGTCCGTCCGTCTGTCTGTCTGTCTGTGGACACTTCAAGTCTTTGAAGATTTGTCTTCATGAAGAGTCAAAACATGTGGGGCATGCGCCGATATATATATATATAAGGTATACTGTATTTGTGTATTTTATTGTATATTTTTGTATCGATCCATGCTGTAGGTCAGTGGTATCAATTTCATGTGACTTCAGGTTTTTTCACACTTGTTCTTTGATTTTAATGTGATGTGATGATGTCATACTCCTACTGCAAGAGCCAGATTTCCCTATTGATTATCCGTCCGTCTGTCCGTCTGTCTGTGGACAATTTCTTGTCCGTGCTCTAACTCGACAACCGTCTCACCTAGGAATGTCAAACTTCCAAACTGCACCAACAATTCATCTTTAACTAGGTTTGACAAATTCTAACTTAATTCTATATACAATAATTCAAAGTACGGGCGTATTTTGCCCCGCTGGCGGAGCTCTTGTTATTATTTTTAAGGCAACAATTTATGGTTATTCTTATATATTGAAGAGTAAATCTGAGGCTAAATTTAAAAATACCACTTGATGACATCACAAGGTGGAGCAGAGAGTTTTGAGCTTTGGAAATGTACAGCTGTGTATGAATTAAACAAAACACAACTCCAGGTATGTTTTTGAGGAGGTACTCTGCAAATTTCTCTGATGTGGCCAAGATTTTAAAACTTATATCAGGTTATTTGTCTTGTTTTCAGTTTTATTATCTACTTATTAGTTCTAAAACTGCTTCATTTTGGTCTAGAGGTGGTTCATTTTACAATAACTTGTCAAGTTAACTTATATTGCTGCATGGACTGATAATTTCACTACTTTAAAGTCATTTTCTGATAGATTTAAGTGTTTATATCTTAAATTTTGGCCAGTGGAACAACATGATAGACAAATGTTAGAAAAAAGTGTTGTCTTTATTATCTTATGGTAAAAAGAGAAATTAAATTTGTCAACGGCACAAAAGCTTGGTCGAATATGTTTCACAGCTCGTCCAAGCTATAAACTTTTGTCTAATTGACAAATTTAATTTCTCCTTTGTCATGGAATTTACCTGGACGACCAAGGGATTTTATACACATGAGAATTTATTTTTATTATTTTATGTGTACATATGAACATAAGTCCTTAAATCATGGGTCGAACTTATATTAGAGTAAAATATTTCTTAAATGTTAGACTATACATTTCACTTACACATCGTTGAAGACTTTAACCAATTTTTCTGTTCATCATTTCACTTCCTTTGGACATATGTTGCTGTTGACGCACGACCATAATGTTGACGAGAATTAAAAACGCAGCAACAGCTTGATTTTGTGAAATTTATGTTTAATCTGCCAGAAAAAAGGTGTTCCTTGTGTTTCTCGTCCCGTCATTTTCCCCTTCATTCATTTTCTTTCACAAACTGCCTCCTGACTGATTTAAAGCTGCACTGTGCAAGTTTTGTGGTAGCTTGTCTCCATGGAGATGTTATTGCTTTTCCTGGTATGTTCCGCAGTATGGCATTAAACATATCTAGGCAAGCAACACCATCAGGCCAAGTTACAAGTAAGATCTGTGGAGATGTTACCTGCTTATACATATAAATACATGTTTTTCATTGAACTTTTGTGCAATAAAAACATCTGCAATTGTATTAAATGTAAGATGATGTTGTTACTTCTTCTGGAATGTTTCACAGTGCGGCATTAAACCTTTCGATCTTCATGAAAACTGAACCAGACCAAGTTACAGGTCAGATCTGTGGAGAGGCGACCCCGCTCACAGTCAAAATGTTGTTTTTCTGGGTATTTTTGAGTTATAAAACCACCTGTAATTGAATACATATAAGTTATCTAATCCAATCCACTTTATTTCTATTGCACATTTCATAAACAGACAGTTTCCAAAGTGTTACAAATACAGAGTAAGAACAACAATAATATACTGATAAAAATAAACGCCCAGACTACTCCAAACCAACAAATACAAAAATAACCCAAACATTCACAAATCTATTAGACTTAAACTTACTAGGAAAAAGCATTTTATTATTATTAGTTTATAATTATTTGGGCATTATTGAAGCAAAATTTGTCTTGTCCCTTTACAAAGTTTTTGGTCCCATAATCTGGAGAAACAAGTTGTCGCTGTTAGCTTTATCATAACTACACTTTACTCTGGCCTTGGAGAAAGTTATGAAATGAATAATTAAGATTAATTTATTGTAGAATTCAATCTGACTATTATTGTTTATCAATCTGTAAATTTAACTGTTCAATGCCAAGCTAATTAACATTTTTTTAAAACTTTTTTAAAATACATATTCAACAGAAATCTCCATAAAAACAAGCAGGTGACCAGTTCTACAAAAAAAGTTACACAGTGCACTAGGGCCTGACCGATATGGATTTTGTTGCGGCCGATATGATATCGATAAAATTGGAGTTGGAGCTGCTGATAGCCGATTTAATCATGATATATTTAAGACATAAAAATTCACTGTAAATCTTCAGTTGTTTATAAAACTTAGGTTGGGCTCTATTGGATTTTCAATTGGGTTTATTTAGGCAACATTTATTGTTATTCTGCCTCTTTACGTCATATTTAAAGACAATAGGTCAGCCTAATGGCATTTTTGTATGATATTCTAGCCAGTAAAGGAAGTGTTATAAGTAAACTAAACGCTATTAGCTTTTAGCGGTAAATACGTGTGCGCCGCGGTAATTAAAGATATGCTAAATGCTGATAATTCACACTTCTATTCACAGCTCATTTACATATCAGTGCGTGTCCAGTAATATATATACAGCCACTATAATCACTTTACAGTCGCTAATAGAAGAGAAAACAGCCTGTTTATGTGTGCGAGCTACAGCAGCTAATCGCTAACCAATGAGAAAGAACCAAAACGAGCTTCAAAACCGACACATTTTCAACACTCAGCCTCACACAGGCTCCTCTCAGATCACAAGTCTGCACTAAGAACTGTCCTTTTAATCCAGACGCAAACTGAACTGTAAAAAGAATGTAATCTCAGAGTTGCGCACACATAGACAGTATATGTGCACACATGGATCTATCGCTGTGGGTATAAACAAGTGCACATGGTGATGCGTTCAGGGACGGGATCATGGATGTATAATAAGAGATAAGGCACGTCCCCTCTATTCGTGACTGCAGATTGATGTGTGGCGAACGAGATATTGCAGCCCGCAGCCCAAGAAAAATTCTCCTATGGAAGCACAATGCACTTTTTGAGAAATCAAACTGCCCGTGTTCGGCTGACAGGTCACCCACAGCTTTCATAATGGTCGGATTTTGTATGAATTCTTCTGTATTTTTACAATATGAACTTTAAAAAAAAAAAAAAATCGTCAAAGTGCCTAAAAATCAGCTTTGTTAGAGTTAGCCTAGCTTCCCCTCTGAGTCCGCTCTAGGAGCTCGTGCTCTGATTGGTCAGAACTGCGTTTCTGACGTCACAGCCCAACAGTCTTGGGCAGCCTGACGTCAAACGTTGGGCTGTGTTAGGCTGCAAACAAGGAAGTAAATGCGGAAATTAAAATATTTTTTGCGGTCATGCGCCAAAGAGCACAGGCCATTGAAAACAACAGGGCGCCATCTTGGATTCATCTTGCAGATTTTATTACAGTTCTATGGGCGGGATGGACACAGTCAAATAACTCAGATAAATCCTGATACAGCGCCACATATCAGGACATTTATCTGTCTGTAAATTGGATTAAATGGGCAGAATATAGAGCGTCAAAGCTTTATAACAAGGTAAAACATGTCCATGTGGACGTCAAAGAGCCCATATCGGCCGATAATATCAGCCGGGCCCTACAGTGCACCTTTATGTTTCATGTCATACTATGGAACATTTAAGGCAAAGCAGTGTCATCTCCATGGAGACAAGCAAGTGGCAAACCCTCCACCACAAAAGGAGCTTTAAAAACTATACAAAACATTTTCCACTGGTATTATCCCGCCAAACCAAGTAATTTACACTTTAACCTAACAATAGCTGTGATTTTTAAAAAACATGGAGGAGCACAAAGCTTAATTTCCTTTTAAACATTTGCGTGCTGTAGTCATGGCAGCCGCCAGTGACAGGTGTTCGCAGGACCGCACGGCGCACCTCTTGAGTCTCCCTCTTCAATATTCAGTAACCACGGTAACAGCTATCGCAATACATCTGCTGAACTTTTTCTGCGCTAATGAATTTTTAAAAGGTCGCCGTTTGTTGCTTTATTTTAATGAACGTCTGCACACTTCAGATGCTAAATGCACTTTATATTTATGTCGCTCCAGGTAATGGGAGGCTATAGAAGCGTCAAATATCAAGTGCTGCGCGTTTCACATCCCATAAAATAAACAAAAGCTTCCTAGTTTTTTTAAGCCTCCTTGTTTTTTTTTTTACCACGTTTGTTTTGGCACAGACGGACCTTAAACACGCCAGAGATACACAAACACCTAAAGGAAATGTAGTGTATTTGTGGTAAACAAGGCAGTAGAAGTGTATCAGCCGACCAAATAAACTGTTAAGACCCTTTAAAGTCAGTAACTCCATTAAACAAGACAAGTTTATTTGTAGAGCACAGTTTATACACAAGGTAATTCAAAGTGCTTTACAGAATAAGAAATACATTAAAAACACAATGCGAACAAATCAAAATGTAAATAATCATCATAAAATTAAAAAGAGAGAGACTTTAAATGAGAGAGAAAAGCGCAGAATGAGAAATAAAAACCTTTCAGCCATATTCACAGCTGAACAGAACTGTTTTGAGCCTGGATTTAAACAGAGTCAAAGTAGAGGCCTGTCTGGGATCCAATGTTATTCGATATAGTATTGAATCGTTCGATACTGGTGTCACGATTTGATACACGTGTTCGTTCGATACATGTATCGATATTCATGCATTCTGTGTTGTCATTTATTTTGGTCCAAAGGAAAACAGTTATTGCAGCGTCTTCCTCAGATGCAGCAGAAAATAGCTCCATAGGGACTTACAGCTGAAATATTCTAACAGAGGAGGGTTTTATCTTTTAGTCACTTTTAATTTTACATTGATAGACCCAGGACTGACAAAGATATTAACTTTTAAATACTCGAGAATCGCTTTTGGCTTTACATCAGCTTTAATCAAATGCGTTTGTTTATGCACACGGGACGCAACTCGCGATATACACAATGTATTTCTCAGACTCCGTCTCATAGGTTTTCCTCAGAAAACGGTCCATTGAGACATTTCTATGTCATAATATAGTTTGAGTGTTCAGAAAGAGGATGGGACAGAGCAGAGTGTATAGAAAGAGCAGGGCAGTGTGGGAACCTACGCAGACACAGGAGCCTATGTGAATACAGTGAGAGGAGAGACTCAGGAGAGAAAATAATTCATAAATCATCATCAAAAAAGATCTGTCTGATAGTGACTCCCCTATTAGTCTATATTAAGAGTAGACTGGATGTATTATAAAATATAAAATAGCCTGAGAAAGCTCTGTTCTTGTTTTTACTGAATAAAAATGCTGAGCTGTGAATCCAAACCAAATGAACCAAAACACTTCACATATGAACTCCAACTGTGCACTAGTTGAACTGTAATGTATTATATGCAATGTATGTATTGTTTCATTAATATCATAGTGTGACTGATATGTGTAGCCCTGTGATTATAATTCTACACATTATCAATTTGGAAGAGCGCTTGCTAAAAGTGATCAAAACCGAAACAAAAGATCGGAGCTGTCAAACAAAAACTTCAACAAATACTTCAACAAATACTTCACGTTGGTCGAAGCGCCACAACAGAACAAGCTAAAAAATCACTCTTCTGTTACGTCCAGGTGAGAGAAAAGCACAGACATCTTCCCTGTCCACAAATGCACAAAGCTCTGACCTTCTGCATGTTTTTCACAAGTATAGTACAGTCTGTATTTCTATCAAAATAGGCTGAAGTCCATTTATCGCCGTCGCCATGTTTGTTTTGGTTTGTTCGGCTCTAGCTCCTCCCAAACTGCAGTGCTGCCCTGTGATTGGTCGGTCAGGACGTATCACGTGCAAACGCTTCAGCTGGAGCCGAACAAGACGGATTCTCAAGAGTTTGTGAACTCATAAAGCTCGTGAGAATTAATCGTGCTGGTAAAGCTAAAGAATCTGTAGAATACTGAACTTGCTCAGTATACTTGGCATTAAAAGAATTCATCTGCAATTCTGAAACCAGTCTGAGAGTCTTTAGTGTCTTGGGTTAAAATTCCCAGGGCCCTTGTACTTTTTCCAAATTAATTTCTGTTTATCCAACATTTTATAAAAGGTACTCTCCATCTCAGTATCTATAATCTGCTTATTTTCTATCAATTTAACCCATTCTGAGAAGAGTTTGGACCAGACTACTCCAAACTAACAAATACAAAAATAACCCAAACATTCACAAATTTATTAGACTTAGACTTAGTTAAAAAAAGCTTCTTCTTATTATTAGTTTTTTATGATTTGGACTCATTTGCTCACACATCACATTATAATAATAACAAGTAGCAAAAATATCAAGGGACTGGTGTCAAATAAGGCATAACTATATAACGGTATATGCACAAGTAAAAATAACATACAATAGAAGTAAGTAATAAAAATATCTGAGCTCTATACAAGAGGGTGTAAGGAGAAACAGTGCAAAGATGATACTGATGATTGATCAGGACTTTTATATAAATTCAGCCTGGACTTTTTAGATCAGACTCTTATAATGAGTAGATCTTAAAATGAGAGTAGACCAGAGAAAACTACAGAGTCAGACATTTTATTGAGGTGTTAAGTCCACGTTAAGATCCTCTACCTATTTTTCCCATGATTTGAGCAAAATTTGTCTTGTCCCTTTACAGATTTTTTGGTCTAATAATCTGGAGGAACATTGCTTACCGTCACACTGTCAGCACTTCATTCTGGCCTCTGAGAAAGTTGTAAAATGAATAATTCGGATGCTCAGAATGCATAAGGTCAGTGAGGAATAACTTTGGATCACTGCAAATAATTTTATACTGAACTAGTTCTGCTTTTCATGTTTTGAAGAAAGTAAAAATCAAGTGCGGCACTTTCAAGAACTAAATGTACCACTTCACCATTCACACACACATTCATACTCCAGTGTACTTAGACACTGGGGCGACTGTCTTGCCCAAGGATTTGAATCGCCAACCTTCAGATCAGGGGACAAACACTTTTTTTTCTCTCTTTTTATTCTGTTTCATTATGGGCCTGATTTATTTTGCTTTTACGAGTGAAATGGACTGTCAAAAAAAGATTGTAAAGGATCTAAGAAAGCCGAGTGTGGAGTGGCTGGGATGAGGATCATATCCTCCATATCCGAGGCCATGGTTCTTGACCGGAAAAAAGGTGGCTCCCTCTCCGGGTGGGTGTGGAGTCTCTGCCTCAAGTGGAGGAGTTCAAGTATCTCAGGGTCTTGTTCACAGTGAGGGCAGGATGGAGCGTGAGATTGACAGGTACAGTACAGCATCGGCAGTGATGCGGTCACTGTATCAGACCGTTGTGGTGAAGAAGGAGCTGAGCTGAAAGGCGAAGCTCTCGATTTACCTCAGTCTATGTTCCTCCCCTCACCTATGGTCATGAGCTCTGGGTAATGACCGAAAGGAGGAGATCGTGGATACAAGCGGTTGAAATGAGTTTCCTCCGCAGGGTGGCTGGACGTTCCTTTACAGATAGGATGATGAGCTTAGTCACAGGAGGAGCTCGGAGTAGAGCCACTGCTCTTCCACGTCAAGAGGAGCAGCTGAGGCTCGGGCATCTGTTCCGGATTCCTCCTGGACGCCTCAGAGGCATGTCCCACTGGAAGGAGGCCCCAAGGAAGACCTAGGACATGCTGGAGGGTCTACTGTTTGTCTCTGGGCCTGGGAATGCCGGAGGAGCTGGAGGAAGTGTCCGGGATGAGGAAGTGCTTTCTTAGACTGCTGCCCCCCGCGACCAGGCCCCGGATAAGCGAAAGAAAATGAATTAAATCTAAGAAAGGGTGGTACCATATGGCCATGTAAAAAAACAAAAAAAAAAACAAAGAAGAAATATGCACAATTTCGGAACCCAGAAGGAAACTCAAAAGAAAAGAAAAGAAAAGAAAAGAGAAAACTGGAGCACAAACCGGCCTTTTCATGCTTTTATTCTTCCCACTGACACGAACCCCAGACAAGAGTATCTCCTTTCCTTCACAAATAGCTAAATCATCGGCTCTCACACGGCTCTGTACTTCACAATGAATGGACCACGCCTTAAACAAGGAAAAACAAAACACACCAACAGGTCCCCTGTACTCCCCACAGACGCTGCCGAGTCGAGTCTGGGGACAGGAGGCCGGCGTGTGATTGGAGGAGCCCCATCGCTATGACAACCAAGGGAAAGCTTACACCACTGAGGCCTGTATTGTACCACAGAAACAAGCTCGCACAGTAATCCTACTTAATTTTCTTCTTTCTTTACTGAAAAACCAGTTATAAGAGACTACAAGACATGATAATACTTTAAATGATGTTAATGGGAAGTTGCCGTAATGTTTATATAGTAAAAAGCATTTGTTTAAGATAGTGTTACAAAAAAGAAAGAAAGAAAGAAAGAAATATATATTTTAGACTTTTTTGGATTCCCTAATGTGTTTTTTTTTTTGCAAATACCGCAACTTAAAAAATTAAATAAATCTAAAAATAGTGTAATATTTTATATTATTTGTATTATATTTGTTATAAGCTGTTCTACTTCCAGTCCAAACAATCACCTGTTTACCTAAATAATTTTTTTTGTTTGTTGTTTTTGTTCAATATTTTTCAATAAAATTTTAACAACATTTCAATTTCTTACCTGCACATAGAATTGTTAAGTATAGCAGGAACATCGCAGGCTCAGATGAGACTTTGAGTACGAAGGACCTTTCAAGTCTTTGTCTAAACATTTTCCTTTATTTTTAAGATCAAAATTCTTGCGTATAAAAAAGAAATTGACAAAAAAACTAAAAACTCAAATTAAAAAGTGGCTGAGGCAAGGTAAACATGGGTGAGTTTCAGTCCTGGGTGCTTGCAGACTGCAGAGTGGTGAGACCAACTCCTCTGTCACTCAGGCTCCTCCCTCTCATTAGCATAATCCGTCTGATTGGTCCAGCCTCACCTGTTTTACCTGTTTGCCCCAGTTTTTTTTGGCATGGATAATATTTATACAGAGCATTTGAGGAGCATGTTACAGGGAAGTGAAATGTTCTGTAAATAAACTCGACACCGCAATGTGACAGGAACACTAGCTGACGTCATGTTATCATATTTTAATCTATGTTTATTGTTTATTGTTTTGAAATTTATTAAAGATGAAAACAAAAAAATATGTTAGGCAATTGCCTTTTATTTATTTATCTTTTTAACAGAATCCATTTTCAAATGTTTTATTAAAGATGAAAACATAAAAAAAGAAATTTGAAAAAAAATATGTGGCAATCGTATTTTGTGTTTATTTATTTATTGTGACAGAATCAGTTTTCATTTTATTAAAGATGAAAACATACATGAAAAAAATATTTGAGGCAATTGTATTTTATTTATATTTTTTTCTTTTTACGGATTCCATTTTAAAATATTTTATTAAAGACAAACACATACTTAAAAAAATAAATAAATCTGAAAATATGTTATGCAATTGTATTTTATTTTATTGTATTTTTTTCTTTTCAAGGAATCCATTTCAAATGTTTTATTAAAGATGAAAACACAGAAAAAATCTGAAAATATGTGGCAACTGTATTTTTTTTATTGATTTTGGACTTTCACATGCGCAGTGGAAAATCAACAAAGGTAAAGCTAAGTCTGCTTATAAAGTTATTTTATAATGTTTCTAGACACTAATGAGTGAACCAGGCAGAGCTTTTTGTTTGTTAGACTCGTGGCTGTTGTAAGATGGGTTAAAGTGTTGTTAAGCTTCTTCTGTGTGAAGCAAAGTGGCGTTTTACATGGAAGTTTAGAACTTGCCCCCATCACTGCACTAGTTTGTTGTCCTGACAGACTCACTGTCACAGCGAGATCTCCACCGAGGCAACACTGATCTGTGCCGTTTTTTGGCTTCTGACAGTATTCAACCACCTCTAGCAATGGACTTTAGCTTCAAACGTGCCGGAGTTCCCCTTTAAGTACATTCAGTAGTAATAGTAATAACACTTAGATGAGTAAAATGTTTGACTTTTACTCTTGTCACTTGTCACTGTGCAAATGACAAAAGCTTCAAGTTGTAAAATTGTATTTCTTGCACTACTCCTTCAGAAATTATTTAACTTTTCACATTTTTGTCAACTATAATTTCACATTTTCCCTCATCACAAACATACCTGGAGTTGTGTTTTGTTCCATTCACACATGTTTAATACACAAACACTGCATATTTAGACTGTGTTCTTCTCTCAAACAGAAAACCTTCTGTCCCATAACAATAATAATATTCATAAAGGATTACTCAAACACAAGTGAATGAAACAAAACACAACTCCAGGTATGTTTTAGGGGAAGTAACAACATTCTTACATGGCTTAAAGCTCACAAGAGAACCTTAAATACAAATGTGAGTGCAATTTTAACTCTCTGTTGAGTTATTTCCAGGACCAGTGCATTGTTCTTCTACTTATGTAATGTTATTATTTATGTAACCAGTGTTGGGAAATGACTAAATGCAAGCACCAAAAATATGAATTCTGAATGCTCGTTTTGAGAAAAAGGTAAAAGTGTGTTTTAGGAAATAAACACTTCTCCTACTCCTTACATGACGCTTGTTTGTCCAGCTAAGATAAAAATACGTAATCATCACCTTCATGCAAACTCGCGTCACCCGTACGCCCTGGCACCAGCCGATTTAAGTTCAGGGTGACAGAACTCGGTCCAATCATCATTTTTTAAGCTTTTTACTGTGTTATAACGTTGCTCCCTCCTGAAGAACATGCCTGAAGAGGTTTATTTATGGACAAAATAGTGAAATAGAAACACCAGGGCTACGTCCGAATGTCCACACTATTCCCCAAGTAGAGATTACGCCATTTTTAGAGGTGTCCAAATGACCAGTGAGTGTAAAAGTAGAGCACTCAAAATCTCCCACAATGCACCTTGAAAAATAGTGGGCATCGGTGGTCTTTAGAGACTTTAATACAAGCTTTTCTTACAAACCAGGTTGATTATTGTAATGCTCTCCTTTCTGGTCTTCTAAAGAAAACTACAACTCCACGACAGCTATGACAAAACTCTGGAGCTGCTGACGAGGACCAGGAAGAGAAAACATATCACACCAGTGCTGAAGGCTCTGCAGGGGCTCCTGTGAGCTTCAGGAGAGATTTTAAAGTTCTTTTATTGGTTTATAAAGCTCTTAATGGTCTTAGCCCCATTTATTTATCCGATCTGCTTTTATCATATGAGCCTCTCGGACGCTCAGCTCTTAACTGCCCCAAGAGTCCAAACTAAAACTCTCAGTGAGGCGACATTCAGCTTTTATGCCCCCCGTCTGTGGAACAGTCGACCTGAGGATCTGAGGTCCGCTGCGAGGGCTCATATTTTTAAAAGTAAACTCAAAATGTGTCTTTTTAGGCCCCGTTTACACGTACATGGGTATTTTTAAAAACAGAGAATTTTCCCTTTGTTTGTACCCATCTTTTACACATGAATAGAGAATTTGCCTCTGAAAACTAATCTTTTTAAAAACTCCGGCTCAAGTGGAGATTTTGGAAAACTACGGTTTGGCGTTTGCGTGTAAAGTGACATAAACGGTGTTTTAGGCAGTTGACGCCAAAGTGTGACCAGTGTTAACGTTTTTCTCTGGTGATGATCAGAAGCATCAGAGCAGCAGTCGCGTTACTTCTGCTGCAAACACTTGTCATGTGTTTGCATTTGCTCAGCTGATGTTTCATATCGATGAAGAGGGACGAATGGGGCTCGGAGCTCAGCAATTTTCTCTCTTCTCCTTACGACCCGAAGACCCAGTCGCCGTTACCACCAACATCGCCGTTTTTGGGTCCAACCTGGGTGGACCGCTGTCTGATGGGATCATTTTGAAAATGAAGTGTTTGTCCCGGAGGAGTGGCGTGAAAATTTTAGGATGTCGCGGTCATCACTTAGATAATTTAGAGGCTTGACATAATGACGGAGCTCGATGGCATATTTATGCAGGTCCCTGTAAACTGAAACCTTTTTGAAAACGTTGCTCTGTGCACGATGTTATTTCGGAGAACGGAGCGAGGGAAATATTCACTTTTTAAAATATCTGTGTATGAGTAAACGGGGCCTTAATTTAGCTTTTAATAGAAACTTTTACATGTTTTGAATTAAATGTTTATTATTAGAATATTTGTTTTAAATTTAATTATTATTATTTTACTTAGTCTCTATCTAATTTTAGCTCTCCATTTTTTAAATTTTGACTATAACCTTTAAAAGTCTTATGTTTTATGTTTCTGTCCCGGGCCTTTCTGTGTGGAGTTTGCATGTTCTCCCCGTGTCTGGATGGGTTTCCTCCAGGCACTCCGGTTTCCCCCATCAACTCAAAACATGCACTGTAGGTGTGAAAGTTGTGTGAGTGAGTGTTGGTGGTGGTCGGAGGGACCGTTGGCGCCGCTTGGCTTGGCAGCCGCGCCTCCGTCAGTCTGCCCCAGGGCAACTGTGGCTACAACAGTAGCTTACCACCACCAGGTATGGAGTGAATGAAGAATGCTCTGTAAAATGCTGTGTAAAGCACTTTGGGGACATGTGTCTGTGTAAAGCGCTATATAAATAAACCTTACCTTACCTTACCTTACCTGTCTAAACTGTTGTAAATGTGGGAGAAAGACTGGAGTGGAGGTGGGGTTGCTGTTCTTAATCATTGCCATTTTTCTGTTGCATTGAAAGCACCTCATTTCCAATGTATGAAATGTGCTACACAAATAAAGTTTGGTTGATTGATAGACTGGTCAGTATAGATCGTAATACACTGGGAGAGTCAGAAAACCCCCAGTGCACAGAGACAGGGGTTTAAGTGGACACAAGAAGGGCGGGTTTATGACACTGCTGATCCTGATTCTGAATAAAACACTGTTAAAAGAGCCGTCATTTTCACATCTCAGAGAAAGATAAAATAATCCAGTCCATTTATGTGATTATTAGTCCAAAAATACTTGTGTGTCAGTCTGATTTGATCATTATTTGTGACAGAAATCAAGTTTTATCGAAGTTTGGCACACTTTTTTGAGCTGTGCATCCAAATCTGTCTGTGAAGAAGTGCACTAATGGTGAGCTAAAGCGTGCAGGACTTACTTATGGTTAATACGAACATTTTAAGACCAAAATGAAGAGTCTGACAGATGCAGTTAAAGAGAAAGGAGCGACAACTGTCAAATCTAAAGTCATTTAGGAACAAACGCTGCAGCTCGTGGGTTAGTTAAGTCCATTTCTATTTACAGTCTGTGGCTACACCTCTGCTGACAGATGAGGAGTGGTAGGAAAGTCTTTATTCTTGGGTCAGTTTCACTTTTTGTAACAATTTTATCTCAGGTTTCCAGTATTCGTGTCTGTCAAGAGAGTAAGAATTATTACTCGAAATTCACAAAGGCGCCTTCTGAACCTTTCTCACCTGTCTGTCAAAAAGTTAACACTCATGAATAACACCAAAGCGAACAAAATTTAACTGACTCACTTTAATTCATGGTTAAAAGAACCACTGATGTTTTTATTTTAGTCATGTTTTTAGATGTTTATGTTATGTGAACGCTTGGTTTAAACGGGGAAATCTGTTTCTGCAAATGAGCAATTTCCCACACGCTACTTATACACCGTTTCAAATTGTTGATAACTTTGCGCTGTGTTGGACACACGCCTGGGAGTTATTTTTGTTTTTTCAGTAAAAACTCTGAACTGCATTTGGCAATGGCAATCAAATCCTGCTTAATGAAAGGGTATTATGCAAAATCATTTTTATTTTATGTTTATATTACTTTGTCTAGAATGTTTCACAGTATGGTATTAAACCTTTCTATTATCATGGAGACCAAACCAGACCAAGTTACAGGTCAGAGATGTGGAGAGACAACCCCGCTCACTGTCAGAATGCCTGTTTTTCTAGGTATTTTAGATCTTTAAAATCATCTCTAATTGAATAAATGTAAAGTAGAGGTGTTTAATGTTATACTGTGGAACATTCCAGGCAGAGCAATGACATCTCCATAGAAACAAGCAGGTGTGGGACCCCCAACTAAAAAGTTACATAGTGCACCATTCACTAGCAAGAACCACGCCAGCAAAATATTGTGCAAAGAAGAAGTATCTTATTAATAAGTGTACTGGGCGGAGATGGCTGGGTTGAGACCCTTGGGTGGGGGCTCTGTCTTAATCATCAATTGGCCCCAGCAGATTGGGATCCCCCTCATAGGCGTCTTATGTCTGAAAGACAAACGAGATAGGGGTTGGGAGGGTGGGGTTGAGTTAGCCGAGACAAACTTTGAAGATCGAAGGGCTGCTACAAATAGGCTTCTGGGAAAATGCAGTTTGGTAGAAGTGAGCTGTGGTTCGCTGGTGAGGAGGAGAGGGCAGTTGAGGCATGGCCCTGCTCCTGAATCTCACTCAATCATATTAACTACAGTGTGTAAAATTCCTCAGTCATCCAGGTAGAATCCATGGCAAAGGAGAGAATTCAATTTGTCAACTGGACAACGTTTATTTGGTTGAATAGGTTTTGCAGCTCATCCAAGCTGCTTCCCACACTCAGGGCAATTTCAATAAGTCGAGCTAAGAACAGAAACTGTAAACAAGTAGGGTATTAATTTCAGAGTAATTTCTTGGTATCTAATGCCTCCATTCCAGGCAGATTTAAGGCAGTGTCCAGCGTCTGAACAGAACTGAAGAAGCATCTTGGATGCGCAGCAAAACGTATTCGACCGACTAAACTTTGTCCAGCTGACAAATTGAATTCTCTCCTTTGCCATATGGCTGGTTCTACTCTGTCAGTGTTCATAACAGGTCTCAGTTGATCAAAGTGGCTAATGTTTGTTCTAAAATAATTGGTCAACCAGTGAGACCTCTTCCTGCTCTGTGTGACCAACAGGCTGTGAGGGCAGCTCTCAAAATTCTCAGGGACTCCTCACATGTCTTACACTCCAGATGTGAATGGCTGCCATCAGGACGCAGACTGTGCTGTGTTCGCTGTAGGACTCAGAGGAGGAAATCTACCTTTGTTCCTTCAGTTGTCCGGCTCCTGAATGCTAAGCCGTCCCTTCCTCAGCTCTGCAACATCAGAGCACTTTAAACATGTGCTCATATGTCTGAATGAATGTATGTGTGTGGCTTATTTATTATGTGGAATTTTATATTGTTGTACTGTACACTGCAACTCTCTGTGCCTTTTAATTGCCCCTTGGGGATAAATAAAGTGATTATTGATTGATATTAACTACATTTAATGTTCCCTCATCAAAAACATGCCTGAAGAACCATTTGTTCCACCTTGTATTGTCATGTAGTGGCAGTTTTCAAGTTAACAGCTCCTTTTACCTTTAGTTCAGTAGAGATTCCAAGACTGAAATCATCAGTGAAGGTTTGTGGAGTTTGAAAACACAGTGGACCACTTCCCGTACAGAGTGATAAAGTGAAAATAGAGTGTTTTCTGTGTGAGAGAAGAACTCAGCCTAAACATATAGGGTTTGTGTGTGAAACAAAACACAACTTTAGGTATGTTTGTAATGATGAAACGACATTATAACATTGATCAGAAAATGGCCTAGTACAGACCCTTTAAATCCTGGTAGTTATGAAAAGTCTAGACATGCCTTTTATTTGCCCCTTAACCTTTATTTACCCAGGAAAGTCCCATTGAGCTTACTAATCTCTTTTTCAAGGGAGTCCTGCCAAACACACATCACTTTCATACTAGGCAATGTGGGTGAAGTGTCTTGCCTACGGACACAACAACAGCTTTTGCCACTGGCGCCCCACTGTGGCACCTGGAATTCCTAGTCTCCCTTCCAAGTACTAACCAGGCCCGGCACTGCTTAGCTTCTGAGATCTGACGGGATCAGTCTTTGACAAGCCGGTATGGCCACGACATGTACACAATTCTAAAAGTCGCACCAACTTTTCCACATGCAGCACAATTCTACAATCAACAATACAACCCTGCGCTATGAGAAAAGACTCTGTGCGTCTCCTGGGAGCAGACGGACATTAGCATATGTTTCGAATGCAAACACTAAGAAAGACTATAACCCAGAGGTGAGGAAATAAACAGCATTGCGTCGGAGAATCGCCATGTGGTACGAGTCGGATCTCTCTTTTGACCAACTTTTCCTGCTCCACTTTGAAAACACACAAATCTTCATGCATAATAATTAGTCTTTTTCCATAAATATTCATAAACAAGGAAATCACTGGGCTTGGTTGATAGATCGGTTTAGTTTACAAGATGTCATGACACACTTACAGAAGAGGCCTGCCAACAGACTCAGTGAGACTTTTGGTAAACCGTTTTCAGTAAAACTTCATCATAACTGTGAACTATGAAGTATTAGTACTAGTAGATACTTAAAGGGCCCATATTACACTACTTTCTGTAAGTTATAATGTTGTTTCCTCATCACAAACAGACCTGGAATTGTGTTTTGTTTCATTCACACATGTTTAAACATACAAACCTGCATATTTAGTTCTTCTGTCAAACTCGGACAACAGATGAAAACTAGCCTCTTGGCTAATTCTGGCATGTTTAACAGTTACTGTTGGTCAACATGCACTGTCCGCTATAAATAAATAAATAAATAAACTGAAAACACTGTTCCATCTTGTGATGTCATGTGGTAATAAAGGAAATGCTCTGCTGTGTTTTTAAACTCTGTACGCGTTCACTAGAATGATTTGGATGATTTCAGCCATAGATTTGTCAATTTCTACTGAATTAAAGGTAAACGGTTTGCTGATAACTTATAAACTACAGCTACATGACATCACAAAGTGGAACAGAGCATTTTGAGCTTTGTAGATGTAGACAGACTAATAATAAAGAGTTACTCAAATGCAAGGGTGGAAAGTAACGAATTACATTTACTCCAGTTACTGTAACTGAGTAGTTTGTAATTTTTTAAGTCAGTTACAAGTTGAGTTCATTTTGACCCAAGTATTTTACTTCATCACACTGGAACCCGCCCTCGTCACTGAGTAAAATCAGGCTGATAGAGAAAAAATTAAATGCAAAAAAAAAAAAAAAAAAGAAGAAGAAAAGAAATGAAAGGAAATTGCATTTTCACTGTTATGTCCAGTCATTGTGCAGAACTGTCAGCCTGCCTTGAATCAACTTGGATGATGCTGGTGCCGAGCCAGAGGTCGTAATGGATGATATTCAAGAAGAATTGAATGAATATGAATAATTCTTGTGAGGAAAGAGATGGAAATCCTTGGCCAAACCTCGGACAACTATTTGCATTCAAACTAGAATAGGGAATAACATAAGTTAAGTTGACATACGCTAAGTTCTATAAAAAGAAGGAAGAGCTCAGTGTCTTTAAATGTACAAAGTTTGCACTGAACAAAGTTTGTATATATCACCTAAAAGTTGATTAAAACAACTTGTGCTGCATTAGATTTATGACTCCTCCTTTTTTACACTGAAAAACTGAAAGTAATAAAGTAAGTTTTACTCAAATTACATTTTAAATTAAGTTGTGCGCAATAGTTTATCACCCACCCAAATACAACAAGGATTTTATTAATGACTTTTCAGAGTTTCTGTCTGAATTTATGGCGATTTATGATCGTATCCTTATTGTAGGGGACATAAACATTCATGTTTGCTGTCCTGAAAAGCCACTGTCAAAAGACATTTTAAGTTTGATCGACTTTTAATTTTGTTCAGTGTGTAACCGGCCCCACGCACGAGCTTGGGCACACTCTCGATCTTGTTTTGACCTATGGTGTTACTGTTGCCAATGTTGAGATTTGTGAGGCATCTTTCTCTGACCATTTCCCTGTTCTGTTTGAGATCCCGCTGTCTTGTTCCGTGAACAAACCGAGTGGCTCTGTGCACATTGGCCACGTGATTAATTCATCTACTGCTGTGCACTTCTCTTCTGTTTTCAATGTAAATTATTTCACAAGTAATGATTCATCTGTTGATGTACTTTGTGACGCATTTACCTCCGCTTGTAAAACTGCGTTAGATTCTGTAGCCCCTATAAAATCCAGGTTGTCTAAACCTAAAACTGAGCCCTGGTTGAATGATGTTACGCGTGCTGCCAGGTGTGAGTGCAGGAGGGCGGAGAGAAAATGGAAATCAGATAAAGTATCAGATAAAGTGCAAGTATCCTTTCAGATGTTGAGGGACAGTTGGCTTCGGTATCAAAAATTAGTTAAATCAGCTAGGAGCAGCTATTTTACAGACATAATTGATTCTAACAGCCACAACCTTCGTGTGCTTTTTAAAACTGTTAAATCAGTTCTTAGTGTTCCACAAGCCAGTCCGGATGACCCATCAAAACTCTGTGAGGAGTTTTTATGCTTTTTTATGAACAAGGTGCAGACTACCAGGGCCCTTATTAGTCCTCCTCTAAATGAGCCTGATATTGCTGTAACATGTACTGCTGTCTTTCATGAGTTTGAGACTGTTACATTGTCCTTTGTAGAAAAAGTGTTTGGTCAGATGAAACCTACTGGCTCTCCCAACGATGCGATTCCCCCTCGTCTTTTTAAAGAAGTGTTACCCACATTGGCCCCTTATGTCTTAGATATTGTTAATGTTTGCCTTCTCAACGGACTTGTACCTTCTAGTTTTAAACATGCAGTTGTTCAGCCATTGATAAAGAAACCTGGCCTGGGTCACACTGAGCTCTCAAACTACAGGACAATTTCTAAGCTGCCTCTGGTATCAAAACTTCTAGAGAAAATTGTGTACTTGCAGCTGAGCTCTTTCTTAAATGAAAAGTCAATCTCTGATATTTTCCAGTCCGGATTTAAAAAAGGCCATAGTACGGAGACTGCTCTGCTGAGGGTCTTTAATGACGTTCTTCTGGCCTCAGACTCTGGAGACACTGTTGCTCTGCTGTTATTGGACCTTACTGCAGCATTTGATACAGTGGACCACCAGATTCTATTGTCACGCTTGGAAAACTGGGTGGGCATTAGGGGCTTGGCTCTGTCCTGGTTTAGGTCCTACTTGTCCAACAGAAGTTTTTCAGTTCAAGTTGGTGATGCTATGTCCTCTTCTGCCCCGTTGACATGTGGAGTTCCTCAAGGGTCAGTCCTTGGACCTCTGCTATTTTCCCTTTACCTGCTGCCTCTTGGGTAAATTTTACATAAATACAATGTGTCTTTCCATTTTTATGCAGATGACTGTCAGATTTATGTACCTCTGAAGCAGTCAAAGGACCTCCTAGATTGTCTTAGTGAGGTGAAAGCATGGATGGCTTGTAACTTTCTCCGTTTTAATGAGAATAAAACTGAACTTGTGTTGTTTACTCCTGGTGACTTAGCTGCTGTTGTTCCTTCTGAATTGGGCTTTTTGACCAAGGCCATAAACCCTGTGGTGTAAAACTCAACTCTTGTCTGAAACTTGATGCTCAAATTAGGGCAGTTGTAAAGACCAGTTTTTTTCAGCTGAGGCAACTTGCCAAAGTTAAAACGCTTTTATCTCGCCATAACTAACTTTTTAATTTGAAATTCCATGCTTTTATCTCCACACGGTTAGATTATTGCAATGCCTTATATTCAGGTCTCAACAAAACTCTTCTCTCCCGTCTTCTGCTAGTCCAGAACTCTGCTACTCATCTTTGGACTGGTTCTCGGAATTTTAATCATATAACTCCGATTCTTCAATCTCTCCATTGACTACCTGTTCAGTTTCGCATTGATTTTAAGATTATTTTATTTGTTTTTAAATGTCTCCATGGTCTGGCCCCACGGTACTTGTCTGACCTGCTGGTGCCCTACAGGCCTTCCCGCTCTCTCAGGTCTGCAGGTCAGGTTCTTCTTGTGGTGCCTAAGACAAAAAGGAAACTTAGGGGTGATCAGGCTTTTTCAGTGGCTGCTCCTAGACTCTGGAATGCACTTCCACTGAATGTCAGACAGGCAGATTAACTTCCTGTTTTTAAATCTCGTCTTAAAACTCATTTCTTTAGTTTGGCTTTTAACACAGTGTGAAGACTTGACATTTATCATTTTCTGTTTTGATGTTATTGAGTCTCATGTTTTTGTATTTTAACATGTGTACAGCACTTTGGTCGACTGTGTTCTTTTTTACTTTCACTTGAGTAGATTTTTAGATGATTAAAGATACTTTTGGTTAAGACAATTTTTTTCAGAACTTTTTCCACCTCTGCTCAAATGTTACTTCGGCGTGTGAATAATTAGGATCCTCAGAATGAAAGAGAAAAGTGAACTGTTTAAGTTAAAAATAAGTAGTTCTGTTTTTTTGCAGTTTTACTTTGTATTATTAATAACACTATTAATTCTTAACAGCTGTTTAATCAAGTATCTACTAATAGTCAAAATTACTGCCAAATACAACAGCAAAAAAGACCTAAAAATCCCACTTTTCTGTCACTGAATAAATCGGTGAAAAAGGCAATTGCCCAAAAGCTAATTTTACATCCTCCCACCTGTAATTACAGCGCTGCATGTAAATGAATGTGGCATTAGTGCTGCTGGCCCCATCAGAGGTGCAAATTAATGAGCTGCTGCCAGACTAGCCTTTTCCCTCCATCTGACACTTTGAAATGAGCCTGGTTTATTTCGTCTGTCATTTGGGTCTCTTATAGGGCAAAGGCTATAGGCACTGTTTGTTTACTCTGACAACGCTTGTGTCATTAAAGGTCCTATATAACAAAAACTTCAGTCTCATGAGCTTTTGGTCATGTTAGAATGTTGTTACCTCCTCGAAAATATACCTAAAGTTGTGTTTTATTTCAACTTATGTTTGAGTAACTCTTTTTATTAGTCTGTTTACATGTCTAAAGCTCAAAATGCTCAACTTTTTACCTTTAGTTTGTTATGGCCCCAGGCCTCCAGTTCTTTGATTTGTGTTGTGTGCTTTAATTTCTTGTTTTGTCATTTGGATTCTTGCTGTGTGAGCCCTGGTCCCTGATTGGTGGGAATTTCAACCCTCGGTTACTCCCACCTCACCTCCAGCCTCCTATCCCTATTTAAGAAGATTCTGCTCACCTGTTCGGGGCTGCAGGCTTTTGTGGCCAGTGCCATTTTCTGTTTGTGTCTCATTAGTGTTGTTAGTCTTTGTGTGTGAGACACTAGTTTAGTTTAGTTTAGTTCTGTTTTGTGTCTTTTTAGTTGTCACTTGATTCTGTTTGTAGGTTTATGTCACTTTTACTTTGTATAGACATACATGACCTGTTTTGGCACAAAACTTGTTATATTTCAGTCCCGTCCTTTTGTTTCTTAGTTTAGGTTATTTTATGTACATATTTTAGCCTGTTTTGCTTAATTTACCTTGTACATTCTTTTTAATTAAATTACCTTATTTATTCCATTTTACATCTTGGTTATTTTGTTACTTCCCCGATCCCTAGCAGAGCTGGGTCGTAACAAGCTCAATAGATATTTCAGAACTGAAATCAGCCAATAGGTTCGAGAAAGGGTTCATTTCTCGAAGCTTCATGTGCTTAAGAACCCACCTACTGGCCAAGTGTGTAATCACAGGCTGCTTTACCTGAACCACATAATGTGGGATGCCTTGAATGTTTTTGTCTGTTATGTATGTTGGGAATCACTATGAATGACAAAGAATATATGACCAAATCATTTGTGTCCATATATTATCACATATGTGTATAATACATTTTGTATGTTTTGTGTGTGTATACATTTTCCCAAAATAATAATATGGCAGGTAAAGCTGTTTTTCTGAAAATAGCAAGGGGCGTAATCAGACAGAGGACAGTGAAAGTACTTGTGGAACTAGGGAAAGGGGGCACAGATAATGCTTGTGTAACTTGGACAATGGCGCACAGGACAGGGGAAACTCCAAACTATATAAACGCTATCCAAAATCAACTATCCAAATTCTCCAAACTCTATCCAAACTCTCAACTAAATGCAACTCTCCTACAAACACCCACATTTTGAATGAAGCCTGAGGGGTCTATATAGCAGTAATAGCTCATGGCAAAATCCAAACCACTTCCCGAAGCAATCACGTGGTACTGCGTAATCATTTTCAGCTCCTCCCCCAAATGAAGCAAGCCTCAATACGCGCTTTGCGGAAACACCCGCTTCATTACTCGACACACGCTTCGAAGCCTCGGCACGTCTCATAACATCACTAATAATGAGGATATATAAAACTACAGGTTATTTTCCCACTTGAGCACTTCTCATCTGGTATAAAGCGCCATCTACTGGTAACACAGGGAATTACCATGGGTGAATATTGTGTTTTCTACTCAAGGAACATGTTCAGATGAGCACATAATGAACATGGTTTGATGGCACTATTGCTTTGAACAAGATTGGAAATGATTTATATTTTTAATCCTTAGCTTTAATTTAACTAAAGTGAGTTCATTTAATTAAGTTCACTTAATTAAACACAGAATACAACATTCATTATAATGTTGCATTCTGCATTTCACTATGTTGTTTATCAGCTAATACTTGCAACCACTACTTTTTACGCACCATATGAACATTAGTGGACGTTAAGGCCTTAGGTAAGGACTCGGGCACAGTTCACTTGGGGTTGCAGAGGCAGGCTCCACACTGGATATTTACTATGCTACATTTATTTTGGAATCACGAGGTAGAGGATGTTGGTGGAGTTGGGTTTATATTTTCAGTTTGGCTTCAACTTTTTGCGGACACAGCAGACTGAGACTGATGCGGATTTATTATTACACACAAAATGTTGGCTTTGAGACACTGTAAAGGCCCCACACTGGAGACTGGATGTGACGTTTCAAGCTGCACGCTGTTTCTTCACCAGTAAGATGGCGTCGCTTTGTTTGGACACACAGAACATGAGTGCTTTTGGACACATGCAGGATTAATCCCCTTGTAAGGTAGTGCCACCAGTGGTACGTTTGAGACCCCTTTTATACTTAGAGACAGTGTTGTGCAAAATCAACTCTTTGAAGCTTCCTTCCATGTTATAACATTCTTAACAGACGCCAACGTCTCCCACACGACAATTCTCCATAAATATACAAAAGCATCCATCCATCCATCCATCTTCTCCCGCTTAAACCGGCTGGCTCGCGGGGGCAGCTTGCTGCCCAATTCTCATAGCACCTGACCCCCCCCCATGAACCCCTCTGAGTGGTGAACCCACAGGAGGATATACAAAAGCAGGATATGAAAAAATATTGTGCAATTTCACAAACCTGTGATGTGATGTGTAGAAAAGCAACTTTCATTAGCGGAACGCACGCTCTGAAGGGGAATGACTTAGAGTAGAGAGCAAAGGGAGAGGTGAGTCAGAGCATCAAAAACAAATGACACTTTTAACATGTTATTTATTTTCAGCATTTATAACATTTTCAAAACAATAAAAGTTCCCATGGTGATCTAAATATGTCGCGTGTTAGCAGTTAATCCCCCACATAAAGTGTAATACCCCCTCTTTAAATATTGTCTTTATATGCTTTAGAAACATCAACTAACACCTAAATAACCACTGAGACTAACATGCAAATTACTCCTTTACTGATAAATAATGGTCACTAAAGTGTAACAAAAATGTACTGATAAATATATGACGTAACGCATTGGTCGACTAAACACTCATATTTTTTTCTGATCTTATAATGTTATTTCCTCATCAAAAACATACCTGGAGTTGTGTTTTATTTCCTTCACACAAACCCTGTATATTTAAGTTTTTCTTTCAAATGGAAAACACTACTTTGTTCCACCTTGTGATGTCATGTGGTAATACAAAAAGTGCCCTACTGTGTTTTTAAACTCCATACACCTTCACTAGAATCATTTGGATAATTTCAGACTTGGAATTGCTGAGCTCCGTCCGTCTTCTTCCACTTTATCCGGCTAAAGGTAAAGGGAGCTGTTAAAGGGGAACTCCAGCATGCGCCTACCACAGTGATATCTCCGCATAAACAACACTGATCTGTGCTGTTTTTTTGGCTTCTGACAGTATTCAACCACCTCTAGCAATGAACTTTAGCTTCAAACGTGCCGGGGTTCCCCTTTAACTTCATCAAATGTAACAGAAAATGCAATCAATATTACTACTGTTCCATATATAATTATAGTAGGATTTATATTAAAAAGGTGAAGTAATTTCATTTAACTGATACATGATTATTATTTGTATTGCATTATATTGTATTTGATTGAATGAAGCACATACGGTCCGGTGGACAGTAGGAGGAGTTCTGGTTCGGTCTTGTGTCATTAAAACCACTGACTTGAGACCTGAACAACCGCTGTTTTATTTACTCAAGTTTTATCCCCCTTTTTCAGGGGCTGTGGTTGTAACACAAGTGCGAGGAACAGCAACATAAAAGTGAAAAAAATGCACAGCAGACTCAGATGGCCAATGTCCAAAAGGTTTTTCTATATTAAATTACGCTTCGGCAAAAAGCCTTTTCCAGATATAGGCTTTTTTTGCCAAAACCTAATTTAAAATAAACAAAAGCTTTTGGACATCAGTGTGCCATCAGTGTTCTAGGTATTTTTTCAGCTGTTAACTTCATGATAACACAAGGTGGAACGGTGCATTTCGAGCTTTGGAGATGTAGATGTAGACTGGAATGTGTGTGAATGAAACAAAACCCAACTCCAGGTATGTTTTTGATGAGGTAACAACATTCTAACATGGCTTAAAGCTCAATTTTGTGTAATGCATGACCTTTTAAAATCCAGTCTTTTCGCATTTAAAAAATTTTTTTTTTATAGTAGAAACCCTGCCTTCCACACTACCCCCTCTGTCCCCTGGTTCTCAGCCCACCTCTAGCTCCCTTTGTTGGGACTGACACCTCCAGCCCGGCCCCTAAACGTGGTGCCAAGTAGGTCACTCACTCACTGCAGCTCTCTGTTCCAAAGTACAACGGTTACGAAACTCTCCCCAGATAAACTTCTCAGATATGGACTAGAAAAGCAGGCTGCACCACTACTCCCATTCATACCCAACATGACAGCTGAAATCTGGGACGTTATTGTAGTGGGAGCCGGGCTGTCCGGCCTGTCTGCTGCTCATGTGCTCAGAAAGAGGAATTCCAATCTGAAAATTCTGGTCCTGGAAGCCAAAGGTAGAAATGCGTATCTTTTAAGTGGACGTAAGTAAGGATTTTGAGTTCATGTCAGGTGAAATGCTGTGTTTGTCGTTGTAGATCGAGTGGGCGGGCGCACGGTCACAAATGAAATACCGGCAGCCAATGGGAAGGACCGCTGGGATTTCGGAGGACAATGGGTTGGGAGGTAATGTGGATTGTTTTACATAAACACTAGCTTGTAAAAAAAAAAAAAAGAAAAGTACAATATGACTAAAGTTAAAGGTGCACTATGGGGCTTTTCAATGGGGTTGCCTTTCTTGTTTCCATGGAGATGTTATAGCTTTGCCTGTTTAATGCCACAGTATGGTATTACATTTATCTATCTCCTTGACGATAGGCAGGTCACTTGGCCAGGTCAAGCTACAGGTCAAGTTTCATCAGAAGTAAAAGGACTGTTTCATTACTTAAGTAAAAGTACAGATACCAAAGCTTAAGTAAAAGTATTTATACCAAAGCATAAGTAAAAGTACAGATACTAAAGCATAAGTAAAAGTATTTATACCAAAACATAAGGAAACGTACAGATACCAAAGCAAAGAAGCAAATAAATATTAAAGTACTTTTGATTTGTGCAGATTTAGAGGTCTAATAAAGATTCAACTGTAGTGACTTGTGCAGCATGTTGTTCTGCAGAAACAACTGAATCAATCTTTTTTTTCTTTGTTCTTATTTTACATTTTTGTTTGCTCAAAACTACAAACAATAAACCCCTCAGCCTTTTCACCATGTCTCAAAGTGTCAAAAAATACTTTTTGCTGTTCAGTCCTGTTCAAAAATATACTAGAGTAGAAACACACCTGCTCAAGTGTAGTAAAAGTAAAAAGTATCCACTTTAAAATATACTTAGGCCTAAAATTTATACCAAGTACACTACATTTCTACTTTTACTTTAGAGTTACATGTTAAAAAACTCAAAACACACTAATACTGAATACAAGATTATACACAGTAGTGGTAGTTGCACAGTGGATCTTTAAAAGAACATATTAGACAAAATCGACATTTTGAGCTTTTAACCATATTATACTGTTTCCCCTGGAGTTGTATTTTTGCTTCATGCATGCTTATTTCATTAAAGGTCACTCGAAAAATGCCTCTTTCACACTTTGCCCCTAGTG
This sequence comes from Odontamblyopus rebecca, assembly GCA_030686955.1. Lineage (NCBI taxonomy): Eukaryota > Metazoa > Chordata > Actinopteri > Gobiiformes > Gobiidae > Odontamblyopus > Odontamblyopus rebecca. Next base: position 21,136,658 of record CM060653.1, on the reverse strand, counting down.
TTACATCATAGATAAAACAGTTTTTAAATCCATGAACCACTGGACTCATTCTGGGTTCAAAATGTGTTTGCAACAAATGCTCGGCTCTATTAACATAACATTCACAGGTAATACTGACTAATTGTTTAGTACATACCATACTTTTTGGACTATTAAACGCACCGGATTATAACGCGCAATATCAATGAACGGGTCTGTTTTTGTACATAAGGCACACTGGATTATAAGATACATGAAGTGAATCTGATACCTGAGCTCGGACATCCACGATCCATTGGCAGATCGTGCCATAACTCGCCTGCCGTTGCCTCCCTGTCTCGGTGAATGTGTGTTCGCCTTCTGTCGTCCAATGCCCCCACGCAGCTCACAATTCAACCCTGAACGTCCGTTGACACCAATATCTAGCAGTTGGAGTTCTTTGGTTAATCCACCTGGAATGATTGAATTGACCGAATTAGTTTGCTTCACTTTGGCGTGTAAGTCTGGGACCATTTTGGGCTCCTCATGCACACACCATGTTGAAGCACAGTACATATTACTCGGCGAAGCTCCTGACTGTGGTCACCATAATTCTCCAACCATCCATCCAGCGGGGCAGCTTCGTAGCTTAACAAAGTCATACTAAAACATTTTGACAGATATTTGAGCGCTGTGCCATATAAAATCAGTTTGAGGTCAGTAAGCACAACCAGAATTAATACATAAGGCACACTGTTGATTTTTGAGAAAATTCAAGGATTTTAAATGTGCCTTATAGTCCAAAAAATATGGTAAGTTTAGAAAATATTTTCCATATTCAGAAATTATTTTAGGTTAGAAAATGTGATATACTTATCCCAAGATCACAACATTTTAAACATGAACTAAAGCTACAAGAATGCATAATATGTCTAATATGTCTTAACTTTTGCTAATTAAAGCTTTGGAATATTCTCAAAACACATAATATACATGTTCAAAAGTATATTAAAAGGAATTATTGCCTTATTTCATTTTAGTTTTTGCAACGTTCTACAAAACTGTGCATGTTTATCTTCTTCTTAATAATCACCATGACTGATGCCCTTATTTTGATAACAATGATAAGGATTATTGTCATATCTGTTTCTTAGTAGTGAGAAAGTGCACTGTATCATAAAAAGAAGAAAAAGAACAATAAATACAGAAATAAATGAGAACCATGCATTAAAGGTCCTATATCACACAAAACTGACTCTTGCGACCTTTAAACCACGTTATTACCTCCTCAAAACCCTACCTGGAGTTATTTTTTGTTTCATTCACACATGTTTGAATAACCCTTTATTATGAGTCTGTCTATATCTATACGTTAACAGCTCCTTTTACATTTAGTAAAGTAGAAATCGGCAATTCCAGGGCTGAAATTATCTAAATGATTCTAGTGAAGGTGGAGTTTAAAACACCCATTTAATTAAATATTTCAGCACGAGTATTTGTAGTCTGTTGCTTCTGTGACAGCACTTTTCTGCTCGGTAGTTAGCTCATGTTATAATTGTCATATTTATGCCATTAATCAAATTCCATTCTAAAATCATTGACTCGGATCTTTTTTCAGATTGCATTTAGAATCCCTTTCCCCACACACAAAACACGTTATAATTGTCAATAGCTCCTGATTGAAGATATGATTCCAATTAGCTGTTTTCAGAATGGATAATTACAGCATTTATTCACAAACTAAACTGTTGTTATTAGATTGCCTGAGCCCATCTCTGTGTTTGAGGATCATAACGAGAAGTTATGGTGCTGTATCAGGACACATCTGCTCCTCCAACACAAGTGTGAGTCAGGGATGTTAACGTGTGGGTGAGATAAAAACCAGATAATATACATTTCTAAAGGTCCTGTGTGATGCAAATTTGACACCTGTGAGCTTTAAAGAGCCCATATTTTTCGGATCTATATTATAATGTTGTTTCCACTTCACAAACATACCTGGCGTTGAAGGAAACAGTTTCTTTTCCATGGCGTTTGTGTCTCAGGCCCCACCCGCACTAGTACATATTGGATTAATTTTTGTTGTGGATGCAGTGTTCGTCCACACTAATCCAATAGAAAACGGCTCCAGAGACAGAACGATTTGGTGCTGCCAGCTCCAACGTATTTGTCTCAGCACAGATCCGATCCAGCACCGTGTGGACGCCTGAAAACGATAAGCTGATGTAGGAGCTCGAGGTGCCGTCCTTATTTGACCACATCACTGTGAGCTGGGCTCGTGACATCGGTCATGTGTAAGGTGACCAGATTTTCAAAATAAAAAACTGGGACTTCCCTGTTTTGGGGTGGTTGGTAATAATAAAATTGTGAATCAAAGCGTGATTAAGGAAAACTGTTCTGCACTCGGCCCATTCATGAGTCAGTATAGTTGCACTTTGTTTGTGTTTTGGTAATTTTTAAGCAACTTTTCTGTATTTTACCTAAGCAAATGACAATTTATGCTGCTCTTTACTGTTGGCATGGATCAGATTGGTCGAAAATAGGGACACCAGGGACATTTCTTGTATAAAACTGGGACAAATCGTTTGTTTTGGATAGATCTGCTGGGACGGGATACAGGACTCAAAACTGGGACTGTCCCAGTGCAAATAGGGACGTCTGGTCACCCTAGTCATGTGGCACTATTGCAGAAAACAGTTTAAACAAACCCTAGACAAATGCGAAACAGCGTTGGTCCACGAAAAGACTGTTTTCACAATTGTCATCTTCCTCGGATCGCAATCGGCCGCTGCAACTTCCAGAGAACTACAGCAACTTTAGACACGGTGCTGCACTTCCTTGTTTTTACTGCCCATATGGAGTTGTGACATCGTGCGCTAGCCTAGTCATGTGAAAAGCATTTCAGGCAAATTGTTTCCGATACAGTGATACAGAAATATAGTGATTTGTTTCAGTGTAAACGTAACCTTAGTCAAAGATCTCAGTGCATTGTGTCAAGAAGAAAACGCTATGCCATATTTTATCTTCACTTACACAACAATGTACTTTCTATGTTTCTTCTATGTGGCCTTTTCAGAATAGGAAACCGTGACCTAGTTTTACATAAAGAGACACATTTTAATTGATGTTTTATATCTAAAGCATTATGTATAGAGTGCGTAGAGATCGGCTGCATTATCTGTACCTCCACAATCCACAATGGAACGTCGAGCTAATCCATGTGAGTGCAGTGACCCTCCAACAGCCGGGGCCCACTCCCTCACTGCTCCACCCCCGTGCTGGCCCCTGTGACCAGGTAAAGGCTTTGGTCCCATGGAAACGAGCAAAACACTGTCTCTGTGCTCGCTCCATGCATTTGCACCATATAGATCCGTAATACATGATAGAAGTGTATCAGGTCTGGTTTTGCAGGGTGCACTTATGGGCTACTCTGCACTTCTCATTGAAAAAATTCCAGGAAAGATGTCCACGTTCAATTCCAGGGAATCTATATAAAGGTTTGAACTAAGGCTGTGCAATTCCATCCATCCATCCATCCATCTTCTCCCGCTTAATCCAGTTGGGTCGCGGGGGCAGCTTGCTGCCCAATACTCATAGCACCTGACCCCCCCCCATGAACCCCTCTGCGGGTGGTGAGCCCACAGGAGGACTGTGCAATTCATTGATTGAATATTATTCTAATTTGCCAATCATCAATGATATAGGATTGTTAAGTGTGCTGTCACTTCTGGGTCCAAGGTGCATCAGCTGATTTAAAATAATGTTTAATTTATTTACAATTTCCTTAAGTTTAAGCAGTGACACATCTCGGTTAAAAGGGACTGCAGTTGTTTAACGCCAAGAGTGACTTGTGTGAGTTTGAGGTAAGAAGTTAGGCTAAGCTAGTGCTGTGGGGACAGGCAGTTCGTGAAATATACCAACAGATATAGGTCATGTTTAATGATGCTGTCAATCAATTCAAATATTTATTCGTGATTAATCTTATGAATGTCATAGTGAACTCACAATTAATCGCACATTTTTGTGCCTTGAATAATCCTTTTAATACTCTTATCAGCATAGAAAAATGGACAGGCTTTGTGCAATTTTTTTTTAATATATATATATTACACCTGTGTTTGTGACCGTGTTTGTTGCCCCATCTGCCCCAACCATAGAACTATAATAAAATCTATTATTAAAATTTATAATAGATCCAGGGCCCCAACACTGTTGCACTAAGGGCACTGTTTGTTTACATGTCGCAGCAGCACGTGGATCTATATTCAGCAACAGAGCGACGCTTTAGTGGAGAAAATAAGTCCAGCGGCAGAAATATCTATTAAATAGTGAGACAGATCTGAGTCCTGTTGTGATACGCTCCTCTATGAGTTCATGGATGTAAACAGCTCAGAGCAGTGAGAACAGCTGGAGGAGAGAGGCTGCAAAACTTCTGTTGCTGTCACAGTCCTTTTTGAAAGTCATAGATATAATCGAAGGGAAGTGTATTTGCCATACGTTTTGGAGTGGACTTTATTTTGTGTTTTCCTTGTTTGAATAACAACAGTGCACCTGACAGGGCTTCTCAGTTTCATACAAAATTTTTCCTTCCTTTACAGTCGGATTCTGTAGATTTCTAACGCTACAGCAGTGGCCACATCTTAAAAAAAATTATATCTATTAAAATTGTTTTGCATTAACTTGTTAATAACGCGATATTTTTGACAACACTAATGATATATTATTACTACCTTTATACATATTTGACGATTCATGGTTAAACATGCTTTTAAAAGGTCATTGTCTCATGTTTGATGAATGAAAGCTGGTTTATAATCCAGTGTCAGACTCTGCTCAGCTGAGAGATGATATCCTGACCTTTTATAAGAAATGATTACATGATGAAAACATTTTTTCTTACATTTTTGTTAACAAACTACAGTTTCAAATTGATTTTGATTTCCAATTTTTTCTCCCAATTCACCTTCTGTATCTCGTCTTAATTTTGGGTTTGATTTTAATAACAGTCCTGACCTGGCAGTGCTCCATCTAAAAGAGTGTGCAGTGTGAAGGAGAGGACAGGAGGGCACAGCTGCTTTAAGGAAACACTAGTCTCTGTTTTGCTCTGTGCTTTTCCACAAAACTCTAATTAGACTTCAGAGCGGTAAGTGGGCCATTTAAAGCTGCTATGACAAAATACTAAATGAGCTATTGCGTGAATAAATGGGCCAAAATGTTCACCTCCACCTGACCTCAATGAGAAGGCAAACTTGTATGTAGCTTTATGAAGGAGCCACCTGCAGCATTCCATTGAAACAGAAAGTTAAAACCAAAATTATAGCCAAAGAAACAGAATTCCCATGGAAGTAAGCAATAAGAGCCCCTCCTCCAGGCCAAGTAAGCATCAAGTCTGTGGAGATACAAGCCCACTCCAAATAAGGACACACATTTTCTATAGGTTTTTTGATGCAATAAACACAACCAATGAAAAAAACATGCTTTCAGTCATATTTCAGTCTGTTTCCATACTGTGGCTTTAAATGAAACGTGTTATTCAATCTACAGACTTGCAAATGTCAAAAATACACACGGAATCAAAAAGACAGGAAAACTTGGTGTGCACATTGGGCAATAAGTGCGTATACTGGGGATGGTGAAAATGAGAGTTGATTGAAAATATATTGACAATAAGTGATAAAAGACTGCACAAATCAGTCTAAATACAACTCTGAGAATGTAAATCATGAGGGGCAACATCTATACTGTACATACATTTATCTTAAGTTGATTTTGCAGAATGGATTCGCTTAAAAAAGCTCTTCTTCTCTGTTCCAGGACACAGAGCCACGTCCTGGAGCTGATGGAGGAGCTGGGGTTGGAGACTCACCCACAGTTCACCAGTGGGAAGAAGGTGCACCACATGGGAGGGCCCCTGGCGAGAGTGCGCTCCTACACCACCAGTATCCCCACGCTGTCCCCTCTGGTGCTACTGGACCTAACCCTCTTCCTCTTCAAGGTCTGGACTCGCAGATTAATGTGGAAGAAACAGACTGAATGCTTTCATGGGAGATCTTAAAGCTGCATTGTGTAACTTTTCTGGTGGAGGGTCCATGGAGATGTTATTGCTTCGTCTGGAATGTATCACAGTATGATATTAAACCTCGCTCAAAGTCGGAATTCCTCTTTTTCTTGGTATTTTTAAAGCTAAAAAACACCTGTAATTGAATAAATGTAAAGTAGAGCTGTTTAATGCTATACTGCAGAACATTCCAGGCAGAGCAATGGCATATCCATATAAACAAGCAGGTGATGGAGCCCCAAACAAAAAGCTATATAGTGCACCTTTGAGGCTTTTTAGAAGTTGCATGTTTGGGAGATTGGACCAGGAAGTAAAGTTATTTCATCCTTAAAAATCCATATGTTGTTTATATGTTTGCACAAACTACAGTAATGAAGGTAAAATAATATAACATAAGATCATTTACAATAGCTTCAAAAATAACTTTAAACTAAAAAATTATACCATAATTTAAAAAAAGACTGTCTTGGGTCTTGGAATATACAGTAGGCCTTTTGCACATTTACGCTTTTTACCATTTCTTATCTATTTATTACTATTGGGATGGTGAGAAACATCATTTATCATCATTTATTATTGTATTTTCTTGCTCAGTGTGCTTAAACTGCCCCTCGGGGACAAATGAAGTGATATTGATTGATGGATTTTGAATAGGAAAAAGTCCCCATATGTTACATGCAAAAATGAAGCTGAAACCTATGAAGAGTTCAGCTACTTTTTACCTACGCTGACTAACCACAATTATTTATATAATACTGCTAAGTTATAATGTTTTTACCCCCTCAAAAACATACTTGGAGTTGTGTTTTGTTTCATTCACATATTTGCGTAACCGTTTATTGTTAGTCTGTCTACATCGCCAAAGTTCAAAATGCTCTGTAGTTTTCAAGTTAATAGAGATGGTCAATTCCCGGGCTGAAATTATTCAATGATTCGAGTGAAGGTGTGTGGAGTTTAAAAACACAGTGAAGCACTTCCTGTATTACTGCATGACGTCATGTTTTCTGTTGGAGAGAAACCCTAAATGTGCAAGATTTGTGTATTAAACATGTGAGTCAAACAAAACACAACTCCAGGTTTGTTTGTGATGAGGAAACAATATTATAGATTAGAAAATAGCATATGGGCCTTTTTGTTTGTTTGTTTACAAATACCTTCTTTATTCAAAACTCCCAATAACTGGTTCCCCCAGAGTACAGAATGCAGTGCACATATTTACTTACAGAGACAGTAAAGTTGCCCTTATTTACCTTGTAATAATTTGCCCCGACATGAGAATTTTAATATCATTCAGCTGGAACATCTTTATTAAACGTCTCTTTTAATTTCTGTCTCCCCTGACGCTGCATATTGGATCCTAATTGCTAATTTCATTATGGATAAACAAGTTATTAAAGGTAATTTCACCGGCACACAGGTGCTGTTTAATTGCCGCTTTCAATGCCCCTTTTAGAGCAGAAATATATATAAAAAAGAACCATGTGGTTTTGACTTAAAAAGGGTGGATTTTAATTATATGGGGTATTACCTTTAGTGTTTTGAAAACACTATATTCACCGAAAATAACGTATAAACAGAAGCAATACGTTTCATAACCAATTTTGACCTTCCATTGCTCTCCACACTAAGACACTCCTTCAGCGCACTATCGTACACAATTGGCGTGCATCCTGCTAATTAAACTACTGAATATCGCATCAAGTTGGTTGCTGTGTACAGTTCTGTACCATGTTTTTTTGTACTTATGGATAACTGTTGTGTGGCGTTGGCTTGTGGGTGTTTCTAAACATTCAAACATACATGGATGTCTAAAACCTCTTCAGGCTGGTTTTGATAAGGGAACAACATTGGAGGAAAGCTTAAATACATCAATTTTGCATAATACCCCCTCTTTAAAAGCCCTGTACCAGATTCTCCCCCATGTTTTTAAGCAAAAATGGTCATCCCCCAGTGCAGATATACTGTATGAACAGATCAAAACAGGTTAAAATAAGTCAGCTGTGTCTTTTTTATTTATTTATTTTATTTGATATTTTACCGGGTCAACTGAGTCAACTGAGCTTTCTCATTTACAATGATGACCTGGGACCTATGTAGCATGTTTTTAGGTTCTGTCTGCATCTAATTATAAAGCGTTTCATTGACTGATAATCAGGAATGCATGTTTAGCATGCATAGTTGTTGTGAGTTGTTGCTGTGATGGCAAAACTCTGCTCTGGCCAGCATTTTGAGCGCTGGCTTGACTAAACTAGATAACTGAGACATTTGCAGTGATGAAACAAAGCAGAACCCCTCCAGATATTTATAATATAGCATTACAGCATATACATATAGCATATTATACTCGATTTTAAGCATTAGCAAATTACATATTAGATTTTTTTATCTGATAAAATCCTGATATGAAGTGGAAATATCACTATACTTGGATGATACAGTGAAAACCTTAAAACCTATTCAAACCAATCAAACTTATACCATTGTGACTTTGTTGCAGCACAGAAATGCTCTCCTCAAATTCAAACTCAGAAAAAGGTCAGTTCTTGTCTCCTTTGGGTGCTCATAGGAACTTTTGCCCTTTGTCCACAGATCAACAGATTATGCGCCACAGTGAACGTCCAGGAGCCCTACCTCACCCCCAACGCAGAGGAGTTAGACAGTATGACCCTGCACTCCTTCATCCAGCGGCACACCTGGACACAAGGTGAGACTCTATGCCTGGACACAAGGTGAGACTCACTGTACGCCTGGACACAAGGTGAGACTCGCTCTACGCCTGGACACAAGGTGAGACTCGCTCTACGCCTGGACACAAGGTGAGACTCGCTCTACGCCTGGACACAAGGTGAGACTCGCTCTACGCCTGGACACAAGGTGAGACTCGCTCTATGCCTGGACACAAGGTGAGACTCTATGCCTGGACACAAGGTGAGACTCACTGTACGCCTGGACACAAGGTGAGACTCGCTCTACGCCTGGACACAAGGTGAGACTCTATGCCTGGACACAAGGTGAGACTCGCTCTACGCCTGGACACAAGGTGAGACTCGCTCTACGCCTGGACACAAGGTGAGACTCGCTCTACGCCTGGACACAAGGTGAGACTCGCTCTACGCCTGGACACAAGGTGAGACTCGCTCTACGCCTGGACACAAGGTGAGACTCGCTCTACGCCTGGACACAAGGTGAGACTCGCTCTACGCCTGGACACAAGGTGAGACTCGCTCTTCGCCTGGACATAGGTGAGACTCATTCTCTACACATTTTTCTAGCAACAACGTCACTGTTTTACTACATGATCCAATTAAACTTCATAAAGTATTTATAGTCTAGTATATTGCATACCTGGAGTTGTGTTTTGTTTCATTCGCATTTGTTTGAGAGACCATTTGTTACTGTATATTTCCGTCTCAAAAGCTTAAAATGCTCTGTTCCACCTGATGAGGAAGCATGATAACAAATCAGAAAGTGTTGTAATATATGCCCCATTTTTTGTGTGGTTTATATTGAGTCCACTGGGGTAGTTCTCCACTTGCTTGTTTCCTAATGAATGCTGGTTAGTCTTTCTGTTTGTTATTGACCTATGTGTGTTTCACTGTTGGATTTTCTAACTTTCTGTTGGACAAATCAACCATTTCACAAAATGGTTGAAGTCCTGTGCTGTTGTTATTTTGGGGTCTACAAAAATAACTTTAATAGAATTGAATGATGTTACACAGAAAATGTGGCTGTTGTGTTGATATTAGAAATGTACCTGTCTAACCAGCACCACACGCTTTGATAAAACTTTATAAATATGTTTGAGTGGGGTACTGTATCCTGTCTCTTCAATTATATTGAAAAAAAAGAGAGGGGAAAATAACACAAAAGACTAAAAAGCAGTGGATTATTGCAGAATCACTCCATGAAAGTACCAAACTTTTATTTATCGTAGGGTAAAAGAAGTTCTATATTTTGCATTCGAGAGCCATGTGGTCCAAAGTAGAGGCTGTGGTTAGGATGGAGGTTTTTCATCCTCTATGGTCCGATGTCCTGTCGATTTGAGCATCTTCAACGTCCCCAGTATCACAAAGATGAGGTACGCAACCTCTAGTGGGTCCATTATTTGAGATAAGTTTTAGTTAAGATTTGCAACCTCTACCTGTATTCATGTAAATGAGTAAATAATGGTGGTTCTACAGTGGGCACATTATTCGATGGCTAAATTGGCCTGTGCTACCTTTAGTGGGAGCCTTATTTCATAGCGTAATATGACTGGCGAAATGAACTGTGCATATTCGTATAAATGAGTTTAAATTTTGCAGAAATGTAGTCAGTATGATTCACTTAGGTTCAGGAGCAGCGAATCACAGCTCAATTCTACCACACCTCAATTTCCTGAAGCCTATTTGTAGCAGCCTATCACGGCTCCTGCTCCAGCTCCTCCCGGGAGACCCCAAGGTGTTCCCCGGCCAGCCAAAAGACATAGTCCCGCCAGTGTATCCTGGGTCCTTCCTGAGGCCTCCTCCTGATGGGACATGCCAGGAACACCTTCCCCAGCCACCTTAGCAAGCTCCTCTCAATGTGGAGGAGCAGAGGATCTACTCTGAGCTCAGAATCAGAATCAGAATCAGAAAACTTTATTGATCCCAGAGGGCAATTCGTTTGCAGCTTTCACAGAGCAGTTCTCACATGCACAAACACACAGTGTGTCAGACCATTACAGACACAAGTGGAACTCAAGAACAATATAAGAACAATATACATATTACAGTGCAAAACCTCAAAAAACACAACCCTCAGAATTTAGCAGTTTAATAGCTGAAGGCACAAAAGAATTGGAGAAGCGGTTAGTCTTCCGTACCGGAGCATAAAAACGACGTCCTGAAGGCATCAGGATAAAGTCAGGAGTCAGAGGATGGAGGGGCTGAGCCAGGAGACACTTGGCTTTGCTCAGCACTCGCTCCTCCCACAGAGAATGCAGCTCCCTCAGTTTGACCCCTATGATTTTTGAGCAAGTTTTAACAATGTTCTGCAGTTTGTTTTTATCCTTCAAGGACAGGGACTGGAACCAGCAAATGAAGGAGAAAGTGAGCAGACTTTCAATAAAAGAACAATAAAAGTTGTTGAGAATAGTTTTGTTTACGTTAAAAGAGTTCAGTTTTCTCAACAGGTACATTCTCTGCTGCCCTCGTTTAACAATGGTTTCAGTGTTTATGTCGAATTTCAGTTTATTGTCCATCACAGTGCCCAGATATTTGTAACTGTCGACAATTTCGACAACATCACTGTGGATGACACTAACACTGTGAGAAGGTGTACGTCTAAAATCAATCACCATCTCCTTGGTTTTAGCAACATTTAAATCCAGATAGTTGTCCTCACACCATTTGACAAACTGCCCCAGCGCAGGGCCATGATTCTCCTCAGATCCTGAAAGTAGTGACACCAGGACCGTGTCATCCGAAAATTTGATGAGAAATCTGTTTTCCTCTGAGGATCTGCAGCTGTCTGTGTACAAAATAAAAAGGAGAGGTGAAAGCACACAACCTTGAGGTGATCCAGTGTTAGAGATAGAGGGAGGAGACAATCGTCCATTGACAAAAACACGCTGGACCCGGTCGGTGAGAAAGTTTAAAATCAATAAAAGGAGCTGGTCCGGAAGATTAAAATCTGAAGCCAGTCTTTGAATCAGGACATGGGGCTGCATTTTGTTAAAAGCAGAGGAAAAGTCCGCAAATAAAAGTCTCACATGTGCCTTGGCATTTTCAAGGTGCTTATAGACACTGTTCAATAAAAAAGTTTAGCATCCTCCACTCCCTTATTGGGCTGATACGCAAACTGTAGTGGATCCAATTTCCCTTCAGTTAAAAGCAAGATATGAGTCTTTAAAATCTGTTCAAAAGTCTTGACTAAAGATGTGAGTGCCACTGGCCTGAACTCAAACAACTCCTTTGATTTGTTCGATTTAGGGAGAGGTACCACTGTCGATGTCTTCCACAGAGAAGGAATTTGACCAAGATCGGCACACATCTGAAACAGTCTAGTGAAACCAGCACTGAGCTGGGTGGCACAGTGGTGCAATGTGCGCCCACAGATGGCATCAGGACCCCTGGCCTTCCCTGTCTTTACTTTCTTTAGTAAAGCAGTGACCTGATCCTGTGAAACCTCAATTACGTTTGTCCAGTTTAAGAGACCACATTGCCGATTGAGGAGATGACACACCAACCACTCCGATAACTTTCATCAAACACGCACAACTGCTCGAGCTAGCTACACGGGTCGCACACTGCGGAGCGCCCCGGAAAGCGCTCCTCACCCTATCTCTAAGGGAGCACCCAACCACCCTGCCACATTTTAACATAGATCAGAAAATAGGATACGTAATGTAGGGGTTTAAGTAATTAGCAGAGTGTACTGTAATAGTAATGTGTGTGTGTGTTTGTTGTGCAGAGCTGAAGGAGGAGCTGGCCGTGTGCTCTCGTGCAGTGTGGGGGGTGGAGCCTGCTCAGATGTCTCTGCTCTTCTTCCTCATGTATTCTGCTGCTGCTGGAGGAGTGCTGGCTCTGCTGGAGGCCACGCCAGGAGCAGCACAGGAGTTCAAGATTAAAGTCTGTATATACAACTGTTTTTTTTTTTATCTTTCTCTCAATTTGGCTTCATTTGGAATTCACTAGCAAGGACCACGCCAACAACACATGTGCGAAGAGAAAAGCGTTTATTATATGGAGACGAGGCGGGTTGGCTGGGTTGAGACTCAGGGTGGGGGTTCAGTCTCAATCTTCACATGGGCCAGCAGGAACGGGACCCCCTCATGGGCGTCTTATGTCTGGAAGCGAACAGATCGGAGTTGGGAGGGTGGGTTTGAGTTATTCGGGACAAACTGGGTTGCCGGGATAGGCTGTTACAAATAGGCTTCTGGGAACTGAGGTGTGGTAGAAGTGAGCTGTGATTCGCTGAAGAGGCGAGGGTGGTTGAGGAGTGGTCCTGCTCCTGAACCTAACGACTTATATAAATGATGGTTTTACGTAAATAAAGACGCAATTTGTGAAAAAAGTGAGATACTATTGAGAAATCTATCTTTGTCAGGCACAGGTTACACCTAAGAATTTTGTATTTAATATTTGTTTTGTTTTCATGCATTAAATTTGTCAGATAATGATTTTGGTGCACATAAGGAGTACATGGATATACACTGGCTATGTCAAATCTGCTTCCTGGGTCCAACCAGTAAGAGAAATGATAAAATTGATCAAAATTAAAAACGTTATAGAGGTGACAGTGGTTAAGGTCCCACAACCCGAAGGTCAGAAGATCAATTCTTACATGGATTCTGTCATCGTGTCCCTAGGCAAGACATTTCACTCACAACTTACCACCACCAAGTGTGGAGAATAAAGAATAACTCCAGTGTAGTGCTCTGAGAGTTTTTATCAAGCCTTTGTAAAGTGCATAACAAGTCTGAGACATTGTTTTTAATTCATATTTTTTGATTCTGTTTGTTCTTCTACACTGCAAACCCCCACTGTCTTGCTAAACTAAATGCTTAATGCTAACTTTATTTTTTTGTATTTATAATGTTATTTTTCAGAAGTTCAAAACATGTTTCTTTCTTTTTTTTCTTTTACACTGCCAAACTCATACTGTCTGGATGACTAAATGCTAACTTTATTTCATACTCCTTTTCTTTTCTCTTTCATAGGTTCAAAACAAAGGTTGTTTTTTTTTTTCTTGTTATTTTACGCTAGAAATCCCTACTGTCTGGCTTAACTAAATGCTTTCCACTAACTTTATTTTGTTTTATGTATTTTTTATATTATTTTTCAGAATTTCAAAACATAACAATTATTCTTTTTCTTCTTTTTACACTGGACCCCCCCACTGTGCGGCTAACTAAACCCTTTCACTCACATCTCAAAAACAACATCCATACACAACTCACCGTGCGCAGTTCCCCCCGCCGTCCACACCCGGCGGGCCTGCGGCGTGTGTGGAAGTCTTCTAAAGTGTCCTTTCCGCTCGTCCACAGGGGGGCACCCAGCAGCTGAGTGAGCGCCTGGCCGACCGCATGGGCCGAGAGAATGTCCGGCTGGGCTGCGCCGTCAGGGCCATACTGCAGGTAGAGTACGGTGACATGTCACAGGGGAGGGGGTACGCAGAGAAGAGCTGCCTCATGGGAGGTGGAGAAGAGGAAGGGGGGGTGGAGGTGGTCTTCTGTCTTCTGTTTCAGCACACAAACACAATATAAATGAATACAGGGAGTTGAAACTAGAGTGTTGAATTTTTAGAGGGCTGAATTTTTCTGTCTGAACTCGCCCATGTCCGACACAATTAAAATCACACTTTTTTTCATAGGCCTACTAATGACACACGTAGGATATTGTTTGTGTGGCCTCTAACCATAGAACATATATATAAGTGGACAAAGTGACTGTGATGTCACCACAGCGTTCAGCGCTGCTCAAATGAGGCTCCTGATGCCACAGTTACAGGAGCAAATCTGGAGGCAGTCTCCATATTTGGAAATCCACCCTTGAGTATCATAGCAACCACAAGAGCCAATCATGATTGAGGTTGTTAAATGTGCCCACCCTACTCACCGGGGAGCGTCTGCATGGACCGCTGTATTTCGATGATTCTTGAGGATACTAAGGAAACGTTTAGCTTTTATCATCAAACTTTAAATAGTAAGTTTAAGTAATAATCAGTTTTATATAGCACTTTTCAGGACACTCAAAGACGCTTTACAGAGCATTATTCATTCACTCCATACCCGGTGGTGGTAAACTACTATTGTAGCCACAGCTGCCCTGGGGCAGACTGACGGAAGCAAGGCTGCCAATCTGTGCCATCGGCCCCTCCAACCACCACCAACACTCACGCACACACCACTTTCATACTAGGCAATGTGGGTGATGTGCCTTGCCTAAGGACACTACGACAGTTTTTGCCACTGGCGCCCCACTGTGGCACCTGGAATTCCCAGTGGTCTCCCATCCAAGTACTAACCAGGCCCGGCCCTGCTCAGCTTCTGAGATCTGACGGGATCAGGCTTTGACGAGCCGGTATGGCCACAAGTCACTGTTTTATGTTATATGTTCTGTTACGTGCAAACAACAACTAACTGTCAATCAAACCTGTTGCTAACGCTAGTCGGTGGCAGCGACCTCAGGGATTCAAGGCGTCTGATTGGTCTGTTATTTATGTTCATATCTTGATTTAGGAACAAGATAGTGAAATGAAAAATTCAGGATCATGTGTGGCAGGTTCATATGAACATTTTAAGACCAAAATGACGAGGCCACAATCTCAGGTACAGAGAGAGGAGCAATAAGATCCCAAAAAGGGAGAGAAGGAGCCAGAACAGCCTCTTGGAGCACTTCCTGTTTTGCACACGGCAGTTAACGGGTTAGCTTTGTCCTTTCATATATACAGTCTGTGCCTCTAATGCACACAGGGATGCAAAATACAAAGTCGGGATATTGCGATAACAATGAGAAGACTTTATCACTCACCTCTCGTAAAGTGGTCAATTTAAAGTGCAGCATCTCATCCAGATTATCCTTAGAAAGGGTCCTCCGCAAATAATGACATCCAGTCCACAAAACAGCACAATTAATCCAGTTGGAGGCGTTATTTAAAAGTAAAGATGCTAAAGTTGTTCCCATGTGTCTGTTTACATCCACACAGCGCACGGATCAAGGTGAAGCTGCAGATTAGCGATAGTAACTCTACTTCCTGTGGACTTTATCTCCAATCTTTTATTCTTTAGAAATCCTGTATCTGAAATGTTGCACTTCATTTCACAAATAATAAAAACCCAGTTTTGACTTGTCTCTAAACTCAAAGTGCAGTGTCCTGATTTTTTGAACACCCCCCGTCGGACTTCGGTAGTATTTCCATGCTCTAGTTGAAACCTTTAAAGCCATAGTATGTAACTTATTTGCTAAAAAAAGACAAAGATAAAATGTGTTTTATTCGGCATTTTGATTTGTGTTTATTGCACTGAAAAACGTGTCCTTACTGTTGAGCTGGGCTGTTGGGCTGAAGGATGGCCTGCTCTTGCTTATTTCCATGGAAACGATGTTCCTCTGGCTATCTACCACCTCCAGAAAGTTATATACTGTAACTTTAAATACATTTTACACTTACTGCTTCTGGTATATATAAATGCGAGAGTTGAGTCCAACTTCTGACTGGTGTATATCTGCAAAAAAAAAAATATTCACAGTTTAAAACCTGGTGAAAAAAAAACTTAAAAAGTCTTATGAACCTTGAAGTAGCACTGAGAAATGATTAGCAGCTGAGAGACTTTGAAAAACAAGTGGAGACAGAAACAAAAAAGAAAAAAAAAGTTCTGTTAGGAAAAGTTCTGTTAGTTTTGATGTAACATGTACCCTTTGAAGTCAGACTGAAAGGATTTATTCAGTAAATCCAACTGAAATATAACTCGCGGTGTTTTTTATTTTGTTTTGTTTTAATTAAGGAGAAAATATATATATATATATATATATATATATATATATATATATATATATATATATATATATATATATATATATATATATATATATATATATATAAAGCTTTCAGCTCATTTTGACTTAATTTATTTGACATGTTTTTTACAAGTTAGTACATTTTTATTTATAAAGCACTTTTCACAGACACGTCCCCAAAGACACTTTACAGAGCATTATTTACAAATCAGTTGTTCATTTTAGAGGTGCACTGTGTAACTTTTTGGTTGGGAATGCCTGAAATGTTCCACAGTATGGCATTAAACAGCTCTACCTTACATTTATTCAATTACAGATGGCTTTATAGTGCAAAAATACTTAGAAAAACAGGCGTTTTGACTGTGACTGGGGGCACCTCTTCACAGATCTGACCTGTAACTTGGTCTAATTTGATCTCCATGATAATAGAAATGTTTAATGCCATACTATGAAACATTCCAGACAAGCAACAACATCTCCGTGGAGAAAAGCATTTGACGGACCCTCCAACAGTCTTAGTTTTAGCTGTGAGTCCAATCAGAGGTGGCTACATTTATCCAGTTACAACCTGATTCACTTTTTAAATGAATTATACTTTTCAGAGTATCTTTAGAGCGGCATACTTTTACTCCTACTTGAGTTATATTTTGTTGAAGTAACAGTACTCTTATTTGAGTAAAAGTGGTGGCTCGTCTTTGACGTGAGTAAGGCTAAATGGTAAATGGTCACGTTTTTATGTAGCACCCTGACACCAAGGAGGTAGCGGGTAATCTCTTGCTCAGAGAAACACCGACCTGTGAGGCAGTGGATCCTAAACCACTGATGTTTATGTTAAGAGGGATTCAAATCGACAACCTTCAGATCAGTGGAGAAACAGCTTCATGTCGACAATATGAAATGATTTGAACATTTGTGTTTCTTGCAGCGTTTCTTCAAATATGACTTAGTTTGTCTCATTTTGTTTTGCATCTCTCCATTGAAAACACCAGATTTTATTTATTCTGAAAATTACATTAACTTCAAATTATAAATCGGAAGTTACGTCCCAACTCTTTAAGTTACTCTCATTTGGGTATTTCCTTGGACCACTACTTGCTGTACTTCTACTTCAGTAATATAATTTTGAAGTAACATTACTACAATTTTTGACTATTCTACTCATCTCTAATCACAATTAAGAAAATACAATTGGAGAACGGAGCAATGTCGTCTTAATACAGGAGAATAAAGTTGACTCAAACATGCATGAATCACTGAATCAGTAAAGGGAATAGGGGAAACAATTATAATACAGTTAAAAGCTCTGAAAAGTTGATTTTGCACAGTATATCACCTTTAAATTGGCCTAATCATCAACCATATTTAGCTTGAGTTCTTCTCTCAAACAGAAAACACTCTGTTCCACCTTGTGATGACATGTGGTCATACAGGAAGTGCTCCACTGTGTTTTTAGACATTCACCTTCACCTCCACACCAGTTTGATCAATTTCAGCCTTGGAATTGCATTTTGAGATTTTGGAGATGTAGACAGACTAATAATAAAGAGTTTCTCAAACAACTCAGGAGGTAAGAACATTCTAACATGGCTTAAATCTCTCAAGAGTCAATTGTGCTTAATATAAGACCTTTAACTGAGAAGACTATAATTTCAGATTGGTGGTCAGTGCGGTGTGGTAGTTATTTTCCAGAGACTTTACCCAGTACTTTAGCTGGGTTAGTTAGGCCTCTCCTCTTGTTTTGCCAGCCTCTCCCTCTTGTTTGTGAAGTCCCAGCAGTCCCTCGGTGCTCCTTGCGGTTTCGCCCCTCACATTTTAGCCTCTCGGTGACAGGCGCCGCTCTTATTGACAGACAAAGTTGACACATTCTCTCTCACAGCTCATGGGCAATTTAACCGGCAACTCGACTGAACCCACCGCAGAGCCGAGGACAGGACACTGCTGAGGTTATGTGAGGATATTTACACAGGTTTATCATAGAAATTCAGAAAGTCATTTGATTTTTGACACTGGTATGGTAGTAGGGGTGTGCATTGGCTTGAGTCTGGCGATACAATATGCATCAGGATATGCATGTCACGATATGAAACAAAGGATGATATATTGCAATTTATCAGTAATTACTTCTAATAATATAGTCATGTACACCTTCACAAGCACAAAATTGTATGACATTAATTATTTCATTTTTAAATAATAAGAACAGTAAATGTAACTCGATTCAAGAATTGTGGCATGTAGTATCGTGATACATCAGTGATACATATATATATATATATATAGCATTTATTCAATTACAAGTGTTGTCATTGAAAAAAACAAGTAAATAAAGTATATAAAATTGTGTGTGAGGCGTGTTTTTCTTCAGTTATGACCTGTAACTTTGCCTTGTGGTTTCATCAGCTTGTCTCCACAGATCTGTTTAACGTCAAAATGTAGAGCTTTCCTGGCAAATCAATACCATATCCACAACAACAAGGCTTCTAACCAAAATATTACACAGTCGCACCTTTATAACAGATCATAACAATTGTAATATGGTTAAAAGTTTATTAAAGTCCATTTCATACGTCTCCTTTAACTTTTATCATGTCTCTCCATTAAAGATACCAGATTTTGTGCATTATTTGTCCTTAAAATTACATTAACTTCAAATTATAAATCAGATGTTACGTCCCGACTCTTTAAGTTACTCTTATTTGAGCATTTCCTTGGACCACTACTTACTCTATTCTACTATGTAATAATACCATAATACCATTTTGAAGAAACGTTACTACAATTTTTGAGCTCTCTATCCATCTCTGTGGAGACAAGATGATGACACCACAAGGCCAAGTTACAGATCATAACTGAAGAAAGGCAGCTTTCAAGATATTTTATTTACACTTTGAAAAAAAAAAAATATATATTTTGCAGTGACAATACTGAATAAATGCAATAGACATACCGTAAAATACCAAATAACAGCCAGGGCATTTATTTGTTTCAATCACTTAACAGACCAGGCGGCAGTTTGGGGGCAGGAGATTCATTCCTTCTTCACAAAAATCTCGCTCAACAAAACTGGGAAAATATGATACTCAAATTGTTTTAACCAGTGTGACTATAATTTGGGCGACTTTCTATACAGACATAGGCGAGTAAATTTGAAATGTTACAACAAAATATCTACGGAGCGAGGAGTTTCTTCACATTTGAAAGCGTTTATGCAAATGAGCCATGTGGTTTTAAGTTTTGTTTCTGTGGAGACGGCGCGAGCATCCGTCCTGCGTCCTGTTGTTGCAGCACGACTTCTGTCTTCAGCATGTACATTAGACTCGGCAATTATTTAAAACCGGCTCTTATTAGTTATTTTACGGTACTACCATACCATAGTGTCAAAAGTCAAATGAATTCTTATGATAAACCCCATGTAAATATTGTCATGAAACCTCAGCAGTGTCCTGTCCTTATTTACTATTTATTTATTTCTGCAATGACAACACTAAGTCGCACCTTTAAAAACACAATAAAGTCCATTTCATTTGTCTGCTTTAACTTTTACTGTACTTTTTTATAGGGGTGTAACTATATCCAAGTCTCACAGTACGATATTGTCACGGTATGAATCTCATGGTACGATATTTATTGCGATATTGTGGGAAAGCTCATGATATGGTGGGGAGGCTCACAATATTACGATATTTTACATAACAGGAAGACTGACATAAAATGCTTTGACCAGTCATTTGGTACAACATTTATTGTCATTAGGGATGTGACGATATCCAAATCTCTCTGTACGATATTTTCTAAACTGTGAATCTGCTCCTTTTTCCTCTAAAAATGCCTTCACAAGACTTAATCCAAAGAATGAAGATTTCAAAGTGCTTAGAACAGTTATTTTTTCACGTAGTCTGCGCTGAAACGAAGCAAAGGATCATGGTCTATGTAGTTCCCTCTGTTTTCTAGCTATTTCTGCATCACTGCATCATAACTGTTCATTTAAGCAAAGACACTTGTGATTTGATACATTGTGATGGTCCACGATATTATTGTGAGACCTTTGATGATACGATATCACAATATTTCGGTTATTGCTACACTCCTACTTTCTTTTATCATATTTTCCTAACTTTCCACCCTCTCTCATGTACCTTGGTTTGTGTTTCCAGGACTCAGAGTGGGCTCGTGTTCAGACCTCGGGTGGGACGTTCCTGAGCAAAGCTGTGATTGTCTCCTGTCCCCCTCATTTGGCAGGTCAGTGTCCCCCAGCCTCTGCCTCTGCCAAGGCACTAAAGCGCATCTTCATTCATGCACAAGGCAAACTATTCTCAAATGTGTTTCGCCAACGCACCAAACACTGATTTCACAGACACGCTTTCTTGGCTCTTACTGTATTATGCGCTGTCTAAAGGATTTTTATCATATCGCTGTGACCAGGAGAGTTGTTGTTAGCGCATGACGGTAAAACTCTGGTATATTCAGGATGATGAATGTGCTAAAAAAGTGAATAACTCTGGACTGGTTCAAACCAATGAATCAAAAGTTTTTTTGTTTTGTATTGTTTGTTTTTACATTTTTAAGACATAGGGTCACATATTGCGATTGCTATTGCCTTTTATTACAAGTTTTAGTTTTGTTTTTGACAGTCTGAGTCCCCTTTCCCTTTGCTCCAGCTTCAGAGCAATATCGGTGTGATTTTACTAATGAAACTACTGCACATCCATCAGGTTTGTGAAGTTGTATAGTTTTGTATCATTTCATGAAAAATTGTGGTGTGGGAGCATGGATGACGTCGACTTGTGGGCTGAGCTTTGGATAAAAGCTTACAGTTAACCATAAAGAGGGTTTGAATCTAGATTTTGATGAAGGAACAATGTTATAACATGGAGGGAAGTATAGAGAAAAAGTATAGAGAATAAGAATAATTAGGGCCTGGTCGATATGGATTTTGTTGTGGCCAATATGATACCGATAAAATGGGAGTTGGAGCTGCCGATAGCCGATTTAATCGCTGATATATTTCTGATGTAAAAATTCACTGTAAATCTTCAATTGTTTATAAAACTTAGGTTTGGCTCTATTGGATTTTCAATTGAGTTTATTTAAGCAACATTTATTGTTATTCTGCCTCTTACTCTTACTGCCTATTTAAAGACAGTAGGTCGGACTAATGGCATTTTTGTATGATATTCTAGCCTGTAAAGAAAGTGTTGTAAGTAAAATGCGCTATTAGCTATTAGTGGTAAATGCGTGTGCACTGCAGTAATTAATGATCAGCTAAATGCTGATAATTCACACTTCTATTCACAGCTCATTACATATCAGTGCGTGTCCAGTAACATATATACGGCCACTATAGTCACTTTACAGTCGCTAATAGAAGAGAAAACAGCCTGTTTATGTGTGGGAGCTACAGCAGCTAATCGCTAACCAATGAAAAAGAACCAAAACGACCTTCAAAACACATTTCCAACACTCAGCCTCACACAGGCTCCTCTCAGATCACAAGTCTGCACGAAGAACTGTCCTTTTAATCCAGAATCAAACTGATCGTCTGTAAAAAGAATATAATGTCAGTGTTGTGCACATGGATCAACGGCTGCAGCTGTAAACAAGTGCACATGGCGATGCGTTCAGGGGCAGGATGGACACAGACAAATGACTCCTCAGATAAATACTGATGCGGAGCCACATATTAGGATATTTATCTGTCTGTAAATTGGATTAAATGGGAAGAATATAGAGAGTCTAAATCCCTATTCGCACAGGATAAGTATAACCTGGGGACATCTGGTTATTTGCAAATTACCGCCCCACCTCTGTGTTACTCGCAGCGCATTTGCACGGGATAAGCAAAGTCTGTAAATTACTCTATTTTACTGAAATTACGACCGGATATGTCGTCACATCACATCCGTTTCTATGTCTTTGGCGCTGCTAAGTAAGTAAATTTATAAAGTATGCTAAAAATAATAATTCCTTACCGCATGCGGCTAAACATGTCATCCAGGTCAACATCCTGCGAGAATTTCACTTTTTGTGGATTGGTTTCTATGTAGAGGCTGTATTATAATTTGCCCCTAAAAGGCTCAAAACTGCTAATCAAAATTTCTACCGCAGCCTCCATTACTCAAGACGGAAAGAGATATAAAAGGCGCAAAGTGATATAAAATGCGTGCAATATATAGTGAAAAGACCGAATATATAGACAGAAAAGACACAATTACAACAACAAACACTGACATGCAGATTCGCACAGGACGAGTATCATCACCGGACGACTGTGTTTGGTGAAATATAGTAGGTAATTTGCGGCGGAATTTTTACTTTACAAATTACAGACATGGGATTAAGATCTCAGACATTCTCCGCAATTATTACACATCACCAAAGGTCCACAGGTAAAACTAATCCCGTGTGAACAGGGTTTACGATTTATAATGAGGTAAAACATATCGGCCGATATCGGCAAGATTTTGGTCGATATGTTTCCAAGAGCCCATATCGGCCAGATGATATATCGGTTGAGCCCTAAGAATAATACCCGTCTTTAAATCATACTATTTTCTAATCTAGTTTATAATGTTGTTTCCTCATTACAAATATACCTAGAGTTTTCTCCCCTTCAAAAGGCAGAACACCGTAACATCATGTTTGGTCAAAAATTAGTTAATGTCATTTTGGGGGGATTCGAAACCTCATTTATCATTTGAATAAATATCGTGAAAAATAGTGAGCTCATAATCTCTCTCTCTTGCTTTTGTAGGGCAGTTTTGTTTCATTCACACATTTAACTCACAAATCCTGCATATTTAAGTTTTTAAACTCTATGAACTTTCACTAGAATCATCTGGTTATTTCAGCCCTGGAATTACTCATCTCTACTGAGCAAAACGTAAAACGGTAGCGGTTCACTTGAAACCTACCGCTTCATGACATCACAAGTTGGAACAGAGCATTTTGAGCTTTGAGAAAAATAAAGGGTTACTCAAACATGAATGAAACCAAACACAACTCCAGGTACATTTTTGATGAAGCAACAGCGTCTACCACGGCTCACAGCTCACGATTTTGCGCAATATAGGAACTGTAAACACAGATAAAGTGTCTCTGTCGACCAAAAAATAAAACTTGTCACAACTGCTCAGATCAATGTTCATATATATTCCAAAACAGAACTCATTTTGAGTGTAGATGATGTGTTTTGCAGTCACTTTATCTCCTAATGTGGGCCTGTGGCTGAGTTTCAGTGGATCGTGACAAAGTTGCAGAGAAAGTGCTGAAACTGGGAGTTGAACTGTGCGCTTATGTGACATGTTTGGGTC
Source organism: Odontamblyopus rebecca (assembly GCA_030686955.1). Taxonomy (NCBI): domain Eukaryota; kingdom Metazoa; phylum Chordata; class Actinopteri; order Gobiiformes; family Gobiidae; genus Odontamblyopus; species Odontamblyopus rebecca. Next base: position 21,112,854 of record CM060653.1, on the reverse strand, counting down.
AGTGCGGAGGGGAGCGTGTGGTGCCAAATACTTCATCGTCAGCTCAGGGAAAACACAATCTCAGAGGACGGATGCACCCAGGCTAAAGAGACCCACTCCAACCTCTCTGGAGTTTAGACTAGAACTTTAGAGGGATGTGAGCTGTTGGCTGAATCAGTGCTTCTCCGTATGGGGGTACTGAGAATGACAATGTTATTAAAGATTTTTAGTTACAGTTTCTAGACGTGGCACATCAATTGTATGTTTCCATGGAAATAAAAAAGTTAAAACTGTACTTTGGAACATTCTCAATGGAGATAAACACATTTTATTCCATACTGGAGAAAATTATTCATACCACACTGCAATGGCGTGGTTGAGAAGCTTTTTGGAACTGTTTTTGAGCTCAGTTTTTCACATCATGTCACATATTTAACCAACTAAGAAGAACAGCAAATGCAGTTCAAAGGACACAAGTAAAGAACTGTTGAATTTTGTGAAATTAACATTATTTTTCCATATCCGTGGAGACCGTGCAAGAGGTGAGCTTAGGGTGACCAGACGTCCATATTTACCTGGGACAGTCCCAGTTTAGAGCCCTGTGTTCCCTGTTGTTGTCAACAAAACTAGCAATAGACCGGTTTCAAGTTTGTAAACATTATGCGTGCTTCCGGTATGCACGCACACATTGGCCCCAAAACATTCCCGGGTTTACAATCGTGATAATGGAAGATAATGACAGGTGCAATCATTCAGCGTATTTAAAGTCCCTTCAGCCAACAGATCATGATGGCTATTTAAGGAAGTTAACCTTAAGTACAGGTACGCAGTTACCCGACCCTTACGGGCTCCCTGATGAGTGGGTAGCTTACATATCAAAAATGCTGGCAACTGAATGGCCCGACACTTATATGTATCTCATAAATTCGCCAAGCGCGTGGACGAAGGAGAATTTAAGAGCATATAAGTCTTTAGAAGCATATAATTTCGTGGAATGTGGTCATGTCCAACCTTTGAGGACGCACAAAATAATAAATGAAAGTGAATTTTGTATCGTCAAAGCCGGAGTTTTACCAAGTCAAAGGCCACACAAGGACACAAGACGGGACTGTCCCAAGCCTGGGTGGATGCACATAAGAGCAAGGGATTTGTTCTGACAGCCATATAGTATATAAATACCTGATATAAAGTGATCACTGCAAACACGAGCCTTGTCAATCAATTCCTCGGACCAGTCTCGTATCCACAGACAGCGGCGGTGCTGTTTAAATGCGCCTTTTCCTTTCGGAATCCGTTAAAAAATCAATCCGTTTCCTTTTACCCGCCTGTTCGTACAATCAACGGCACAACACGATGGCATTTTGGTACAATACAAGCAGCTTGAATTTCACCATCCCGAACGTACAAACCGCAATAAAAACAGTTTGTTTTGGGTCCGAGTTGCGCGCGCATGTGCTCATCATATATGTGTGACGTGTCATGAAATCCGCCTATAGCGACAGAAAAAATGTTAATAATATCACTTTTAGCTAATAAATTGCATTTTTGTCAAACTATTTTGGTCTTTTTTGCAAGAATAATTAACTGTGATTAACCGTGATTAATCAAAATTCTAAAGTGTGATTAATCTGATTTTAAAAATGAATCATTTGACAGCACTAATTTGTAATAAAAAAAACTTTGGCTTTAAAGACATCACAACTGGAAAATTTTGAGAACCTGTAGAGCTACATGTGAAGTGAGAAAATAGTTCAGATGTTTTTTTTTATATGGAACAAAACAAACAAAAAACAGAATTGAGCATTAAGTAGTTGATTGTAGTGTTTGTTTATTTGTTTATTTGGATGGGACAGTGCATATTCATGAACATACAATTTGTATGAAATCACACATATTGATGTAAATACGCCGGATTTAGCACAGGTGCTAATTTCCATCCGTAGTCCCATATATGAAATATATAAAATACACATAAAACAGACATTTGACAGACTCGACAAATATAACTAACAATATGCATAATACACAGTATAGTGCAGTACAATAAACATAGCTATGATGACCTAAAGTGCTGTTGCATTATAAGGTGCCTACAGTATTACGGTACTATTTCTAAAGTGCTAGTGTCTACGTGTGTGTGTTTGTATGTGTGTGTGTAGTGGTGTCTAAAGATGGTTACAATTTGTGATTATTTTCGTCATTGGCAAACTGTAAAAGCACAAGACAAAAAGGAAATAACTCAAAAACCAAAAAAAAAGTTTGCTCAAATCTTTGTGGATGTGACAGGAGCTGGTTATCATCTCGAGCTGGATTCCTTTCGGCGTCTCCACAGCTGCTCTGTCAGAAACAACGGCTCCATGCTTTGCTTACAGTGATAAAAACACCGTGTTCACACAGCCTCCTCCAGTCCGATGGTGGTCCACCTGCTCTGCTAAATAATGGGCTTGTTCCACTGGCTTTTCTCCAGGCGCGTGTTCTGACTCCAAACACACTGTTACGGGGAGGACAACGGAAAACCAAATGGGTCCACTTCAGATCAGTGCAGAAAATCCTCCGCACTGTACGCAGCACAGTTTCTAACATCGTATCATGGGATTTTAACTAATTAAGACATACAGCATGTGTAGTTCAAAGGACACAAGGAAGAGGCTGTTGGATTTTGTGAAATGAGCTGTTTGTTTTTCCTTTTTCCATGGAGAACGTGCAAGAGGCTAACTAAAAAACAAGTTAAAGAGGGAGCTGTGGAACTTTGAGATGCTACAGGATTTTTTACACCATATGTGGCAGAAGACCTTCAGAGAAAATCAGGGCTCGCGATAACCCGAGCCCTCGGGTGAAATATGTGCGAAAAACAACTGGGACGCATGGAACTCAGAGTTTTGATTATGCAGTGTCTCAGAACCATGAAACGCTGAAGCATTGCAGATTTTTTCTCAAATAAATGTCAATGTGAGAAATATGAGGCATATGATTTTTCAGACTGCGCATTAAATAATTGCTTTTTCTTTTATTAGTCAGTTATTAAAAATAGTAATAATACAATAAAAATGTCAACCCAAGGGTCAGTCTGAATTTAAATGAGCCAAGTGGTTTTACGTTTCGTTTCTGGGACGTAAGGAAACGTGCGCAAAGTTGAATTATGTGATCAAACGGCCGATGTGGCTCTATAGTCGTTATGGTTTATATCTTGTAAAGTTGAGTTTATTTGTTTGCAGAAGATTTTAATTAATAATCTGCTGCAGTTTAGAACTTGTACAAAAAATGTCTTGTGGTTGCTTCTCCTGAGTTTTCCTCTGCATATTTCACCACAGTATTTATTTATTTTTTTTTAAATACATTAGACGTGGCTCCTATTTGGTATTTTATGGTAGGCAACTTTTAAATGCACACAGCTCAGTAATGTCAGCTGTATGTAGCCCCCTGCAGCCAGCCTGAACTTAATCTATATTCTCTAAAGAGCCAGTTTGTTTTTACAGGTCCTCAATGAGTTTTGGGACCCTTGAAATTAACATTGGGATCCCCAAAAAAACAAAACCTATGGGTTTAGGACCCCCAAGATGAAAATTCTCCTTTTATTTTTAGTTCAGTAGAGATAGACAGGTGAGCAATTCCAGGGTCTGAAATGATCCAAATGATTCTAGTGATGGTGGATGCAGTTTAAAAACACAGTGGAGCACTTCCTTCCTGTATTACTAAGGGTGTAACGATATCCAAGTCTCATGATACGATATCACCTCACGGTACGATATTTATTGCAACATCGTGGGAAAGCTCACGATATGGTGGGGAGGCTCACGATAATACGATATTCTACATAATAACAAGACTGACATTATAAAACGCTCTGACCAGTCATTTGGTACAACATTTATTGTCATTAGGGATGGAACGAGATCAACATCTCTCTGTGCGATATTTTCACTATAAACATCTCACTGTACCATATTTATTACAATATTTTTTGGAGGCTCACAAAACTATGAATTTTCCTCTAAAAATGCCTTTACAAGATTTAGTCTAAAGAATGAAGATGTAAAAGTGCTTATAACAGTTATTTCTTCATGTCGTCTGCACTGAAACGGAGCAAAGGATCATGGTCTATGTAGTTCCCTCTGTTTTTTAGCTATTTCTGCATCATAACGATTAATTTAAGCAAAGAGACTTGTGATTCGATATATTGTGATAGTCCATGATATTATTGTGAGACGATACGATATCACCATATCTGTCACATCCCTATGTATTACCACATGACATCACAAGGTGGAACAGAATGTTTTCTGTTTGAGAGAAGAACGCAGTCTGAATATGCAGGATTTGTGTGTTAAACATGTGTGAATGAAACAAAACACAACTCCAGGTTTGTTTGTGATGAGGAACCAACATTACAAGAGAGCTCAGGAAATAGCGTAATATGGGCCCTTTAATTAGGTCTGGCAGTTGAAAGTTTTTTTTTTTTTCCACATTTATCATGTATTTTCTGTCACATGTCACACTTGTTTACAGAAATTCCATCCATGTTACTTTTCTCAAACTTTTTTTCTAGTTAGTAGTAGTAGATGGTTAGTTTCTTCCACCAGGAAACATATGAGTCTATAAATAAACCTTGTTATGGTGAGATCGGAGTTTGTGTGGTAACGTCTGTCAGTCTCCTCCACTGCCTCAAGAGCCCAGAGAATAGCCAAGATCTTAAAGGGCCAGTACTTGATGTTTCCCATGTATTTGAGCAAAATTTGTCTTATCCCAGTACAGATGTATTGTATAAGCAACTCTTGAGGTAAAAAAAAGTGCTGTGTATTGTCTTACCAAGTTGGGCGGATTAATCAACTAATCATAACTACAGAAACACCAATATGATACTGGTGTCCCATATCAGCACCTGTATTAAAAATGTTGGTGTCTCAGATATTGGCTTCCAAGATGTAACTTTAGCTGATACCCTGTCCTGGTCGATAAACTGGTGTAATTAGACAATGTAGTGGCTCAAAACATAATAAATCATAATATTAAACTTGTATTATTTTCAAAACTGTTCTGTAATTCCTTTAAATTATGATTACAGAAGACATTTGGATCATGTTTTTCCATACGCTGTTTGTGTTTAAAGGAAATAAATGATATTTTTAGTCTCTGCTCTAGTATTGATTTATATTAGGTATAGGGCTTTGCCAAAAATCAAAAGATTAATAGGCTGCGATCTAAACTTAAGGCTGCTACACACTACAGGATTTTTCAATCTTAAGTGATTTTTAAACTGCAGCAAAAAGTGCACACCACAGACATGAGGAGAGTCTTATGAAACTTAAAATCTCCAATCGCAAAGACTGCAGCAGGATATTTCAGCAGACCACAGGATATAAAGTTATGAGCGCATCTCGTGTCTGCTGTTTCCTGTCCAGAGTAATTGTTTTCACATTTTGGTGAAATGCGGTACAATACTTTTTAACAACGCTTTTTAGCAACAGTTGTCTACAGCAAAACCAGTCGCATTGAGATGTTTAAGTGTTCAAAGATCAGAGCTCTGCACTTCTAGTTTAGATACAAGTCAAAACTGTGTTATTATTTGTGAAATGTGGTGCAATACTTCAAATACAGGATTTTTTAAAGCATAAAAGAGGCGATAAAGTCTACAGAAATTAGAGTTAATATCGCTAATCTGCAGCTTCACCTCGGCTTGTGCGCTGTGTGGATGTAAACAGACACACGTGAAGAACTAGCTCGACCTTTTACTTCTAAAGAACGCTTCAAACTGGATTCACAGCGCCTTTGTGGACTTTGTGGTCATTATTTGCGGAGGACAAATTCTATGGATAATGCGGATGAGATGCTGCCAGTTAAAATGTACAACTTTTCAAGAGAAATAATCATTTTAGCTATATTCTGAGTTTGTATGTTGCGTCTCTGTGTCCGTCACTCCTCTGCCCCTGACGCTGTTTTATCGGCTGTTACCGTCGCGTTGTTGATGTTTGGTGGATACGATCTGGCACTACACAAGACAAAAAGTTAGGTCACATCTCCTTGAACTCGTGAAAAAGCGAATCGCAGCCAAAATCGGGCAAATTCTCCTGTAGTGTGTGGCGGTCTTTAGGTTGATCTTGATGATAAGGCAAGCACTTAGTCTCCACTCTCTTGTTTAGGTGAAATCTTTGAGTCAGGACCACAGCGTGTCTCTTTATGTCTCCTCACATGTCCTCGCATTTCAAGTTTGAACTTAAATCAGCACAATTTGTCTTAAAGTCCAATCTCTCCCTCTGCCTCTGTGTTTGCGGTGTCTTCTCCTCCTTTTCTGATCTCCTCACCGTTTCTCCTCTTTCTTCTCCTCTCATCTTTATAATACAAGTTATAAAAGTAAAAGATATTTTCTCACCTTTTAGAAAATTTGTGAAATCTAAGATTTCATTCATTTAGAGCGTGGACCTTGGTAACCTGCGCATGCATTTAGGTTTAATGTATTGCTCAAACTCACTACAAACTTTAAATAGGAATTTCCCCGGCATATATTGGTCCTGTCAACACGAAATAAAAATGGTAGTAGTTCTAACATCCTGCTTTCTATGTCTGTGTTTTCAATACGATGGAAGAAGATCAAATCGGAAATCGAGATCGATCAGCATGCTCAATATGATTCTTTTTTTAGCCATATCGCCCAACCGTAATACTTGAAATCAAAGTGCCTGAAATGTTCATTAAACCGCTCTACTTCACATTTATTTAATTACAGGTGGTTTTATAGCCTCCAAATACAGGAGTTCTGATGGTTTCTCCGCAGATTTGACCTGTAACTTGTTTTGTTTTGGTCTCCATGAAGATAGAAAGGTTTCCAGACAAAGCAATAACATCTCCATGGAGAAAAACATTTGACGTATCCTCCACAATACACAATACACCTTTAATGAGGAGGCGGGAGGGCTGTGGATAATCTCAGAAGCTGTCGAGTCTCGTGTCTTGAGCTTGACAGTTTTTCTTTTTTTCTGAAGCGCACCGCGATCGAGACCACTCTTACACAAAGCTCTAAAAGGGCCGTGCAGCTTGAAGTGGACTCTAGCAGCTTTCATTTTAATTTCCACAAAATGGCTGTCCCCTGAGAGGCTTGTAAGTGCCAGGAAAAAGGATGTGACATATTCTCGGAAAGCAGTGTCTAATATCTATGGGTGTGAAATTTTAATGTAAAAGATGATGGCTTTCTATTCTTGCTGTAAGGCATAAAGGAAACGTGTTTTAAAGGGTACAAACATCTTAATACACAGATTTTTTTAAAAGTGTACCTGCTGGTTTCCATGGAGATAGATACCTTTATACTGCGTAACATTCAGCGCTGGGAAGAATACTTTGTAAATGTATTTAGTTAAGTTACAGAATATTGAATACCTGCATTAAAATGTATTTTTAAGATAAGATAAGATAAGATAAACTTTATTGTCCCCCGAGGGAGAAATTTGTCTTGGGCACGTAGTGCTGGGTGCAGTCAATAAATACAATACAAAAACAATACAAAACAATACAATACAATAAAATACACAAATAGTATAAATATAGAGTAAAATGCAGAATGCAGTACAATATCATGCAATAGTGCAGGACTAAGGTGACCTCAGCATAGTATGTATAAAACAGAACCAGCAGATGTGGCTTCCAGAGTTAATGAGGATGGAGTGGGATTAAGTGAAGTAGAAAAAGGGTTGGGGATGTTATGTTTTTAACATATTTCAATACATGGTCCAATCAGAATAATGTATTCTGAATACTTGGAGTACTTTTAAATCACGTTGCAGACTTGCCACCCACCCGCCCTCCAGCGGGCGATTACACAACATTAAAAAGTCAAGGCAGATAATCACTTACTTATTTTTCCACTATTGACATGCTATACACCGTTTGAAAGCTTAATTCCTCAGTAAAACAACCATATCATTAATTTCATGCTACACAGCGAGCCCAAAGAGCCATAATTTATAATTCCCGAAAATATTCTAAACATATTTGCGCATTTCTTACCTTTGAGCCGGTTCTGTTGGTCTGAAACGGTCCAGTCCAGGAATAGCTGTGTTCAATTAGTCCGTAACAGTCCACAGAAAAATAATATCCAGTTGTTTTTTTCATAAAATAATTCCATGTGGAGAAATAATCCAGAAAGTCAGAGTTTGTCTGAATGAATGAGCGACGCATCTCTCTACTACTCTCGTCCTTGGTCCTTAGCATAGCTAAACACTTAGCTCCTGTTAGCGGTGTGGGGTATGTTTGTTTTCTCCACACTCTTAGCTACAAAACAAGCATATCCAGGCTTCGGTGCACCTTCGGTGCAGTGCGCTACAGCCTGGGGAACAAAAGGAGCGCGTCCAGTTAGCGGCGTATTGTGCATGGCCGAGGAACGTTGGCAAAAGCTCTTCAGTCATTGGTTCTTTCAGGAAATGATTGACAGATCTGAGTAGCCTATGAAAAGATGATTTCGGCGGTGGGCCCCATGTGGGGCAGAGGTGAGATAGTGATAGGCTAGCTCCCTGCGCTCTGTGTATGGAGACGCTCTCTCTCCTCCTCTTACGCACAGACACTGGTGGAGGCACCAGAGGCATATGGAGTGAAATCTTTTGGCTTGTTTTAGTTTTTTATCTTAAGAAAACATGCCTAAAGTTCAGAAGAAGATTTATTTATTATACATTACATCTTATTACAGTTTGGAACATCTGGTACATATTTGGACACTTGTGCCGAATTGACATATTTTTACAAAAAGGGTCACAGCATCCAAACCCTTAGGCCTAGAGGTCTGAAATTTTACACAGTTGTTGCCAACAAGTTCAGAAGTGGATGTATTGAGCCACCAATGTCTAGGATGAAGTTTGCCCAAGTTACAGCCTTTATTATTTTGTATTTTTTCCAAGGCAAAAAAATTCAATTTTTAGACATTTTTGAATGTCTGTACTGTAAGTTAGCCTGCACTCACAGTCTTCATATGCATATCTACAGAAACTAGAAGGGGTAAGCTTTAAAATGATGTATCACACAAGCATGTGGGGTCTAAGATTTTCTTTTAATAAGCTTTGGCACTTGGGTATGTGTTACCATTGTGCACAGATTAGGCAGGTGTTAACAGGTTAAATTAAAATGAAAAACACAACATCGGCTTAACAGCTGCGCCCGTGCCTATTTGAAACTTGGTGGCTATGTCCATTTATAAGCACAGTCTGTGGTAATCCCTCAAACATCCAAATAAAGTCTCATTCCAGTCAAATGTAGCTCATCAAGGTTGGCAAGGCGAATTTGGAGCTGAGTTCTATATTTAAAACCTCAATGAATCAACCATAGCATCAAACAAGTGAATACGGAGTGAGGCTGTTGAAGGTAACGCCCCATCACACCCGCACCGCTGGTTTAGCCGGGAGTGTGCGCATAGCAACACTGTCAATCAAAGCTGTTGCTAACGCGAGCAGGATTGGCCTCGTGGAAAGAAGACATTTCTTCTGATTTGTCTGTTATAAATGTTCATATATTGACAAAACAAAACACCAATTATCATGTACTATAGTCTTGATGGTAATGTTCTCTCTCTCTTCTCTCTAATCCTCTCTAATTTAATGTCCCATCTCTATTTTAAAATTTTATGATGTTTATTTATGTTTTGATTTGTTTGTATTGTGATTTTAATGTATTTCTTATTTTGTAAAGCACTTTGAATTACTTTGTGTAAGAATTGTGCTATACAAATAAACTTGCCTTGCCTAATGTTGATGATAAATTGTGATGAATTTGTTATGTGTACATTTCAGAGGATATTGTCAATGAACTTGAGTATTTTTCGAAGATAATGAATTAGAAATCTTATGCTTGTGGAAATTAGAATGAATTCATTTGGATTGTTTTAAATCGTTTTTAAAAAGATACTGTAGCCACTTTAAAGATATAACATTATTTATAGTACTGTACAAACTGTAGCCACTGTATTCAGTCTGAAACTGCACTGTGGTCACTAAGATAGCAATTTATTTTATATATAATTTTTATAATCCTTATCTTTATAGATCTTTATAGAGTTTGTCTATTTCTAAGTAATTCTGTACTTCTATTGCTGCTACTGTTTTCTTGCTGTTCTCTTAACTGTGCGTTGCAGCACTGAAATTTCCCCATTGTGGGACAAATAAAGGATATCTTATCTTATCTTAAATGTTTATAGTAAAGTTGCATTGGATTATTGGAGACATCGTTAATGATGAAATGTTGGAGTTAGGGTTAGAGTTGGTCTAATGTAAAAAGTCTTTTTAATCTTTTTTATACTTGCCTAGGGACTGCAGATGGAAAGTAGCTTGTAGCTAAATCTGGCACAAAGTATCTTTTTCCTTTGAGATTATTGTTTTCTGTGCACTGTCCTTGTTATAAATAAATAAAATCATGAAAATAGTTTGGGTTAATACAGACCTTTTAAGGCCAAAGTGACAAGCCTTCAGTAGAAAGTAAACTGGAGTCAGAGTTGATGGAGCCGGAAGCTGCTCATTTGGAACGCAGTGGCTAGTGGGTTTGGTATGTCCATTTATGTGTATACAGTAAGCAGTCATGTCTAGCACCTATTACCATATTCTGTTTACCTTTGTTTTTCATTCTTTCTTTCTTTGTAATGTGATTTTGCCAAGAGGTGCTGGACAAAACCATAGTACCTAGTTTAATTCTTCCTTTTTTTGACTTAAGCTTTCATGTGTAACACTGACCCCGTGTCTACACAGTGAGTCCACAAAGATCCCAAGGCCTGGTTATTTCTGTTAAATGAAGATATAACAGCACTGGCCTTCACTCGTGTTGGACTTTTAATGACCAGTTCTATGTCGGAGGACAGTATTCTGTCTCTGTCAACCTTTTACCTTTCACAGACTTGTATTGTCTGAATTTATTCTGTATTATAAAAATCCCTCCGCCAGTACCAATACCATATTTTGAAAAATAAAATAAAATAAATCAAAACATATATGTTTTAAATTCTAAAATATAATTCTTTCATATTGTGAGACACAAATATGAAAATGTTTAAATGAAGATATAAAGAAATTATTATAGCTAAGTATGTAGAAGAAGGAATTTAAGTTAATCTGTCATTGCACTAAAACATTTCAAAATGCAGTGATTTATTTTGTATCTGGCGTAATGTCGGCAGAAGCACATTATTGTTTTGAAGGTTTGTAAAAGGGATGGGGGCAAATAAGCGTTAGGCTATTATTTGTATTTGTATCCAAATAAATGTATTATTCTTATTTTATTTTATTCTTTTTTATTGAAAACACCTGTTCTTGAATAAGTGCAAGATAGTTCCAGTTAATTCCATATAGTGAACAATTCCAATGGAAACAAGCTACCTACAAGTTACCAAGTCCAGCTTTATAATACTACACTTCACTCAGTTCAAAATATAAATTTTTTTAGAGAACCGGCTCTTTTGGCTCGGCTCACTAAAAAGAGCCGGCTCTTTCGGCTCCCAAACGGCTCTTCAGGTTGTTTTGTTGCTTTAATTGATTTATGATCAACAACAATATAAAATTATGCACAAAATGAATTGCTAATCTAATGTAAAAAAGTGTTGTTTTTTTATTATATAAATGTGCTTTTATTTATTCACTCCACATAAAATGTAAAAAATAAATGGTCCTCTCGACCACCGCTCTACATACTTTCTGGTATTCCGCTCAACATTTACTTTGAGTAATAATGTGTTTAATGCAGCTTTGCGCACATTTGTTTGCGTTTTACAGAAACAAAACTTAAAACCACATGGCAAATTTGTAAACAGTAGAATCGCTGAAAAAAAGCTTGTGTGCTGATGTGGTCAGTTTCTGACTCAGCTTCTGTCGGACTAACTACCGCCCCTCCCCCTCTGCTCAGTGCAAACACATATTGACCAATCACGTGCGACGTGAAGAGAAAAAAGTGATAGAGAGGGTGAGAGAAATAAATAAAAAAAACACAGCTCTCAATAAGGAGCCGGCTCCCGTCGTTCACTTCAAAGAACCAGCTCTAAGAGCCCTTTAATTCCTGATCGAAGTACTAGAACATACCTGGAGTTGTGTTTTGTTTCATTCACACATGTTTAACACACAAACCCTGCATATTTAGGCTGAGTTCAGTTTTCAAACTTAAATCAAACTGTGTTTTAAACGCCACACACCGACTAGAATCATCTGGATAATTTCAGCCCTAGGAATGCCCATCTCAACAGAAGAGAAGGTTAAAAGGGGCTGTTAAGTTAAAAACTACCGCTACATAACATCACAGAGCATTTTGAACTTTGGAAATATAAAAAGATTATAATAACAATGGATTACTGAAACGTGTGAATGAAACAATGTTTTCGAGGAGGTAACAACATTCTAACGTGGCTAAAATCTCTTAAGAGTCAAGTTTGCGTATTCTCGGACCTTCAAACGGTCATTATATTTGCATTTTTATTCATTGTATCTCACTTTCTTCTTATAAAACATGACAATACGACCAAACGAATTACCTGCAAGAATCTACATCGCTACACCATAAGATTCCTTTTTGTTTTGACGTCGCTAATAAATTTCCCCATCACTACTCTCTATGAATGACTGATAGCTCACATAAAACCGTGGGAGCGTGGGGTTTGGCATTAAGCGCCACACTCGGCTCGCAGTCATGTGCAAAAATGCTAATCCTGGATATGAATGCGGCGTTTGTCATCCATCACCTGTTCCTGGATCCCGAATATCTCCCCGATCCCATCCATCCATCTCCCATAAGCAGTCGGCCATCTTGACGGCGCACTCTTTGCCTCCCCCCCCCTCCTTCATGATTTATGACGCGTTTATATTTCCAGGGCATCTGAGATCTTTATGCATGATGAAGAAGAGCCAAATGAGAAAATTGTCCCCGTGGTGAGTGTTGAATTTTGCATGATTCAGCGGGTAAACGGGAGCCTATGGATGAGTTTGGTGCTTTTCTAACATCAATATTTGAACTGCAGGAGACGCGTTCTGTAAGTCTATTTTTTGAAGTTTTAATCACGTTTTAATACTTTCATGTTTTAGTGTCAAAAATATACTTGGAGTTAGTGTGTAGGTGTTTCATTCACACATATTTCATTTTTTAGCAATCCTGCTTATTTAGTCCGTTTAACACCAAATTCTAGGCCTATTACTTAAACTCAGACTTTAAACTTTATTGATCCACAAGGGAAATGATTTGGACACAGTAGCTCACACATTACAATATAATATAATAACAAAAAGCAAAAATATAAATACTACAAATACAGTAATTAGGACTGTCAACATTAATGCATTAATCGCGACTAGATTAATGCAATCCATAACACTTTTTTTTTTTTTTTTTTAAATCACGATTAGAATTCTCCAGCCTTTTGTCCCTTCTAAAAACGAGAGAGCGTTTACACTGAAACAAATCACCGTATCAGCATATTGGAAACGATTTGCGTCCACACACATCGTGTCTGGATCACCTGAAATGCTCGTCACATGACTAGGCTGGTGTCACGACGTCACGACACCACGTGGGCGGTAAAAACAAAGTGAAGCGCCATGTCTGAAGTTGCCGTATTTCTAAGGAAGTTGCAGCAGCCGATTTCGAGACGAGGAAGAAAAAACTGTATTTTCGTGGACTGACACTGTTTGTCTCGGGTTTGTTTAAACCCCGACAAACTCCCATTTGGCAGAGTTGCCACAGACCTGTGGATAATCACACATAAAGGAAATAACTACAGCCATTGCTAAATGGGTAAGAATTGCTTTACATTATGGCTTTAAAACTGTCTTGAAATGCAAAATAACACAATTTTAAACATGCAATTCAATATGCGATTAATCGTGATTAACTATGGAATTTCTGATCTTAATTGAGATTTTAAAAAGTAATCATTTGACAGTCCTACTAATAATAACTAACAAGAGACTGATAACAAATAAGCCATAATTATAAAATTGGACATGTACTGTATTTTACATGTAAAAATGGCGCAGTGTTGTGTCCCCACTGAACAGATCAGAAACCAACACAAATGGTGATGTCATTCTTTCGTTTTCCAGTTTTCATTGTCCATAGCTATTCTTCCAAACTTCCACATTACACATTCTACTATTGCTATTTTTGTGCACAACAGCCAAAGAGAAATATCTAAACACTCGAAACACTGTATTAACTTAGAAATGGCTAGCTAACTTATCATTTCTTCTCTCTTCTTTGCCCTGGATGCCTGGACCTTACCCTTTATAATGCTGCCCTGAAGCACACTCACACAGGGAGGATATTGTTTGTCGGGCCTCTAATGGACACAGAGACGTGAAATACAAACTCGGGATATAGCGAAAATAATGGGAAGTCTTTATTAGCCGAGTCACTTCTCATAAAGTGGTACATTTAAAGTGCAGCGTCTCATCCACATTATCCACATAATTTGTCCTCCACAAATAATGACATCCAGTCCACAAAACTGCACCATAAATCCAGTTTGCAGTGTTCTTTAAAAGTACAAAGGCATATTAGATCCTCTTGTGTTTGTTTACATCCACACAGCGCACAGATCGAGGTGAAGCTGCAGATTAGTGATACTGACTCTACATCCTGTGGACTTTATCGCCTCTTTTATGCTTTCAAAATGATGTATCTAAAGTATTGCACCACATTTCACAAATCATCACACAGTTTTGACTTGTATCTAAACTGAAGTGCAGAGCTCTGATCTTTGAACACTTTAGAGGCTCAAAGCGACTCGTTTTACTGTAGACAGGAAACAGCTGACGTGCTGATGTGTCCGAGTCCGAAAATATTCACTGGTTCTGTCATTTTGAATAAATGTTTTGTTGGACCCAGAAGTCGTGTGTGTCATCAGACTTACAAACCGAATAATCCAGTGCGAGTTATGTATTAAATCTGGTTGTGCTTACTGACCTGTGTTAAAATGCCAAATGGCTGGAATTTTAATAACAGACAAAGTAGACTTGGGTGAATGGGATTCTTTAGGCATTTTTCTTCATTTGATGCATTTTACAGGGCAGTAGTTTGTTCATTAAACACAAGCAGGTGACTGTCATATTGGACAGCAAAAGAAAATATCAATATGCATTAAAAATCAAAAGAAATGTCAACAGTTTGTTTCTATACACTTCATATTAGTCAGAACTTAGATCCCAACCATGTTTTAGAAAATAAAACAATTTTAAGGTTATTCTCAGTCACACCACGTGACATTTTACACTAAATTGCTTAATATAAATGTTAAACATAGATTCATGCACTTGACACTGTAAATATTTGAAAAAGCTCAATAGAAACTAATATTTTTTTATATTTTAAAATTTGCCTGTTGAAAATCCTTATGCGTCATTGACCCATATACCTCAAGAACTACTTGTACACTACATCTGTGCTGGAGCAAGGCTGTTTAACCTAAATCCATGAGAAAAGTCAGGTACAGACTGTAAATGCTGGAATAAAGCTTCACTGAGGTATTTTCCCCACTCTTTCTACATGACCCTTTGATTTGAGTGTGTTTGTGGGGTTTCTGTGCTTCAGTGCAGTCCCTGGTGTCTCGCTGTCTGACCTGGCGAGTTCATCTTTTAGTGTTGCCAGATCTGGAGCCGTTTTAATCACACGTTGTATTAGAAAAGGCTCCCTGCTGGGTCCTGTCAGGGCCTCACAGTGACAGAGTGGGGTTTAGAAGTGTGCCCTTGTAGATCTAAGGAGTTGCCTTTATCAGCTCCTATTAAATCTCGACCTGCGGTTTATACATATCCACATTCAATGGCACCGTTTTATCACTAGCTATAACTGTAACTATAACTGGTTATACAGCACCTTTACATTGTTAAACTGTCCTCAAGGAGATAAACTTTAATTCTATACTGTGGGACATTCTAGGCAAAACAATAAGATCCCCATAGAGAGAAGCAGGTGAGAGACTCTTCCCTCGAAAACGTACGTATGCACTTCATCTTACTTATCGTTTTGCTGTGGAACATTGGTTCTTGTAAAAATAGTCCTCCTCTCAAATGTAATTATGGTTTTAGGAAGCAATTTCACTTTCTGATGAAGGACAATTATATTTTAAAGTACAAAAATGGTTCTGTTTCCAGGTATTGACATTGTGGTGAGTAAAAATGAGGTCTGGTAGAGGTGGCCACCCACTTGCTTTTTTCCATGGAGATGTTATTGCTTCGTTTGCAGTGCTTCAAAATATCGTGTTAAACTCATCAGTCTCTGTAAAGAAAAGCAGGAGACATCACCAGGCCAATTTACAGGTGAGATCTGTGAAGAGGCGACCCCACTCACAGTCGGAGTGCCTGTTTTTAAAGGTACACAGCAAAAACTGGAGGGTTAAAATTTCAGGGTACAATATTTCAGTAGTTTTTAACACAAAAAGTGTTATTTTAACTATTTGAAACTTAAATGGGGGTTTGAGTTGGGGTTATTTGCCAGAGTTGATATAGCTGAGGTTAATTCAACTTCCCTTAGTGTTAATTTGGCACAACCCACTCATCACTTCAAACTCCTACGAGAGAAATCCAGTTTGAACCAGTTTTGTACATAATTTCATCTTTTACAACGATCTAGAAGAAAATAAAGGCTTTACTGAATCTGTTTTTACAGTGTACCTTAATTTAGAGTGTAGTTACTACTTCCCAAAATGTTAAATTAACTAAAATAAAGTGTAAAAATAAAACACCTCTGTGGGTTGTTTAGCTAAATCACGATAACCCTACAAAGTGTTATCTGTTTACTCTCAAAACATTAATATAACTCTTAATTTCTTTTCTGGTGTTACTTAATTAACATTTCCCAAACCCGATTGGACTCATATAAACCCTGAGAAAATGTTAAAATTGATTCTGTGAGAGTCAATTTTAACACTCAACTTTTTATTTTGTAGTTTTGAACAATAAAAACACCCATATGAGTTTAATACGATATTGTGGAAGATTACAGGAAAAGCAATAGCAATACCCCAGCCTGAAAAGTTACGCAGTGCCCCTTTAACATTTGTAATCAACATTTAAATAAAATTAGTTTTTTTAGTTCATTATTTTAGCATTTTTGAAATTCCATAACTCTTACAGAGAAGCCACGAAGTTAACAGGGGCCCAGCTCTTAAGTTACTTAATAGTTCTGAATAGACTAAGAAAAACACATCTTAAAACATTTATTTGAATAGATTCTTTCTTCAGACCAAGGTTTAGTTTCAGAATGGCAACAACTCAAATGGCCAAATGGGACTGGGACAGATGGATTAAAGAGGGAACAAAATACTGAAATGTACCCACGGGACTATAAACTGGGACGAGGGGCCCTTTTGCCTCTCACACACCTCAATACTGTCCTGAAGAAGTCGTACTGCAGATGGCGCTGTCCTGTTCCACTTTTAGGAAGATAACAAAATGCTACAAGCAGTCGAAACTGTCAGGGATGAAAACAAAAAATTATCTTTTAAAATAAATTATCGGTAAATCAAACAAACTTTTTTGGACTATACATCTAAAAATTTGAAAACAGACACGCAGCCATTGACTTTCTGTTCAAAAGTGCAAAATTGATATTACTTGACTCTTCATAGTGCAGCAGATTTTTCTTTTGTGCTTTTCTGCTGTTGAGAAATGGCTGTGACATTTCTGAACCTTAAATGTGTCACTCGAAGTCTGATTTATTTCGGTAGACGCAAGTAAGTGCAGAGCTGTGGTCTGGGGTGACAGAAGCTCAGCGGTTAGAGCAGTGATACCCCAGCCCGACAGTCGGAGGATCCATTCAGGCCCGGACTGTTGTTTTGTTGTTGTGTCCTTAGGCAAGACACTTCACCTTGTGCAGTGGTAAAGTGGTGGTCACGTGAGGGTTGGTGGCGGTCGGAGGGGTTGATGGTGCAAACTGGCAGCCTCGCTTCTGTCAGTCTGCCCCAGGTCACGTGAGGCTTTAATAGTAGTTCACCGCCTCCGAGTGTAGAGGATGAATAATGACTACAGTGTACGCTCTGAGAGGCTACGGCAGTCGTATAAAACACATAATATCTGTAAGGCATTATTATTGTTATAGGCAGTAGGTGAAAACAGTAATTTTCTAAGCGCACAAGCATATAGTGTATATATGAGTGGACTAAGTGAGTGTGCAGTGCCGCTCAAATGAGGCTCTCAATGCCACGGTTACAGGAGCGAATTTGGAGCCAGACTCCATATTTGGAAATTCGACCGCGAGTATCATAGTAACCACAGGAGCCAATCATGATGGAGGTTGTTAAATGTGCCCGCCCGACTCACCGGGGAGCGACGATGCAATACTTTGCACCATTCTGCACGGACCACTGGATTTCTGAGATTTTTGTGAATAATGAAACTTTTAGCTTTCATCGTCAAAGTTTGAATAGTAAGTTTAAGTCATTGATTTATGTTATATGTTCTGTCATGTACGAACAACAATAGAGTTGGCAATGAAGGCGTCTGATTGGTCCGTTATTTCTGTTAATATATTGATTTACGGACAAAATAGCAAAATAAAAAAATCAGGATCGTGTGTTGCAGGTTCATACAAACATTTGAAGACCAAAATGATGAGGCTCAGTGCAGCAGTTACAGAGAGAGGGACGATAAGATCCCAATGTAAGTCAATGGGAAAAAGGGAGAGAAGGAGCCAGAAGAGGCTCCTGGAGCACTTCCTGTTTGGCACGTGACAGCTAACACTTTAGCTACTCATATATACGGTCTATGCACTCAAGCCTCAAATGAAAGACAATACAAGAATACAACATGCACGAACTGTTATAACCTGGTTAAAAGCGTATAAAAATCCATTATACATAATACGTCCCGTTAAATAAAAAAGTTAATTCAAAGTCCACTCTATGAAAAGATACAAAATGACATCTTTGCCTCTTAAACACTCCTAAACTGCTCTCACGTAACTTCACGAACTAACTCCTGCCAAAACGTCATCATCATTTTGCCATTCGTGTGATTTTCCTGGTCCCTCTGGCCTCATTTGTCCAAACTCACAGTGCCTCTGGTGAGTTTGACTGAGGACACAGCTTCAGTGGACTGTATCAAATTAGCTAAATCTAAAATACAACTCTGGAAAAAAAATACCACTGCATTTTTTTTTAAAGAAATCAGCATCTCTACATGTGTGACGGCCGTTTTATTCCAGTGTCTCAACACAAACACATTTTGCTTCATGAGGCACTGATGAGGAGATCACCTCAACCAAATCTGATTTAAGGAGGAAAAGGAGAAAAAAATCAGGGCAATTTATGTGGTAGTTTCGGTAGTTTTAAAGTTAGGTGTATGGAGATAAAACAAAATACAGTGGAGCACTTCCTGTATCACCATATGACATCACAAGGTGGAACAGAGTGTTTTCTGTCTGAGAGAAGAACTCAGCACATGCAGGATTTGTGCATTAAAGGTGCATTGTGAAACATTTCTGGTGGAGGGTCCAGCCTATCCTTTTTTATTTTTTGCTTTGTCTGGAATGTCTCACAGTATGGTAAACCTTTCTATCGTCATGGCGACAAAACCAGACATAGTTACAGGTCAGATCTGTGGAGAGGCTACCCCGCTCACAGTCAGAATGCCTGTTTTTCTAGGTATTTTTGAGCTTTAAAACCACCTGTAATTGAATAAATGTGAAGTAGATTAAAGTAGTAAAGTCAGATTGTAGAATATTCTAAGCATGGAAAGGAAAAGTGACACAGTGCGCCTTTAAATATGTGTGAATAAAACAAACCACAACTCCAGGTATGTTTATGATGATGAATATTATAACATAGCTTAGAAAATAGCCTAATATGGGACCTTTTAAAACACGCATGACAAGAACATCTCTCGTACTCGGGCTGTATACTGATGAGCCACCTGCCAGACACAATCCACTTTTATTTACTCTATTAGGAAGCAGGTAAGCAGTCCATTAACACCGATCTGCCAGATGACACTGAGAGCAGGGCCACCACCGAAGCTAATGGACCTTAATTCGCCGTTTAAACCTGAAGTGGCAGTCTGTGCGATGGTGATGAGAAGTGACGCCGTGTGATTTTTATCAGTCTGTTTCAACTTTTGTGGGAAGAAATGTGCTTATCTGTGATCGGTGGATTCTGCGATAGGTGCTGATGAGAAGGCTGGAAAAGAAAAGTAAAGGGAAAAAAGTAGTGGAGCTTTGTTCTCTAGAGAGGAAGGGAGACGTCTCTTTTGGTTAATGTAGAAAGATGATCAAAGTTGGATGTTTTATCGGATTAAAGGTGAACTCTGGCACGTTTGAAGCTAAAGTCCATTGCTAGAGGTGATCGAATAGTGTCAGAAGCCAAAAAACGGCACAGATCAGTGTTGTCTAGGCGGAGATCTCGCTGTGTCGGGTGAGTCTGTCAAAGCAACAGGCTAGTGTAGTGATGGGGGCAAGTTCTTAGCTTCCACGTAAAATGCAGATTTACAATTGAAGAAGCTTAACAGCACTTTCTTACCCATCTTACAAGAAGCAACGCCAGAAGCAACAAGTGAGGATCGACTACTGATGTCGAAGAATAATAGAAACTGAAAGTTGTTGAAAGAAAATGGTTTGGTAATGTGTTTTTTAGCATTTTTTCAAAAAATATAATTCACTCAAATAAATGGGATTAGAAACGACATTGGCGATCAAGTCTTTTGGGCTTTCGCGTATGTAGTGGGAAATCAACAGAGGTAAGTGTAAGGCTGCTTATAAAGTTATTTTAGAATGTTTCCAGACACTAATGAGTGAGCCAGACAGAGCGTTTTGTTTGTTAGACTCGTGGCTGTTGTAAAATGGGTTAAAGTGGTGTTAAGCTTCTTCAGTGTGAAGTAAATTGGCGTTTTATGTGGAAGTTAAGAACTTGCCCCAATCACTACACTAGTTTGTTGCTTTGACAGACTCACTGCCACAGCGAGATCTCCGCCAAGGCAGAGTTTCCCTTTAATATAGCTGGAAAGTGTTTGGTAAACTTTTGCTTTGAAAAACACATATTATGCAAAACGGACTCTTTTGGTCTTTTAACCATGTTATATTATTTCCTCCCACCATATGCACTTGGATTTAACTTCATTCATGCAGGTTTAATTAATCCATTAATCCAAATGTGTCTCTTCCAACAATTCGAAAATGCACTGTTTGCATTTTGCCTGTTCAGTTGTGTCATAGATAAAAATCTGGATGCTCCTAGACAGATTTTAAGCCCATAAACCATCTCAGGATGCACTCAAGTTGTGTGCATGACAAATATATGGCTCTATAAACACGTATAAGCATAAGTACTTTAACTGTTTACTTTCTAAATGTTAATTCCTCCAACTGAAGGAGTGCCTCATTGGAAACGGGATGTGAGAGAGAGATACTTTAATGATCCTGAGGGAAATTAACGTTTTGCTGCAGCAAACTGTTGCAGTTGCTGAAACATTTCCACTGCGCATCTCAGTAGTCTTTGTGTCTCAGTCAAAGGTCTCAGTGCAGTTTAGTTAGGAAGTAAGTAAAGTAAAGTTTAACAGGAAGAGGTTTTTGAGGAGGTAACAAAACTGTAACATTGCTAAAAGCTCACAAGAGTCAATTTTGCGTAATATTGGACCTTGAAGTAGAGGTCTACGTGGGACAGAATTTTCAGTCCTGCTCCCGCCCGCATCTGCGATATTTTCTAACGCTCCTGCCCGCAAATCCCGCAAGATGGGGATGTTTGTTTTCTTTTTCAGGAAATGTCTTTTCATTGACTTGGAAAAACCTCTTTTTACAGAAGAACTTATTTCTGAAGCAATGTGAGATTCACTACAGGTGCTCTGTTCTTCTACCATGTAGAGATCTAACAATAACCGAAATATCTTGATATTGCATTGTCAGAGGTCTATCAGTAATATCGTGCCCTGTCACAATATATCATATCACAACTCCATTTGCTTAAATGTATTGTTTTATAGTAGTAACAGTTAATAAACATTGTGAACTACATAGCCATGATTCATTTCAGTGCAGACAACATAAAGAAATATGTTTTTTTTTATTATGACAGTATTGATTTGTTAAGGTATTTTAAAAGCAATAAGTATCCTACCAACAATTCTATTAACTTCTCCAAAATATCTCAATAAATATCATACTGTGAGATGAATATCGTGAGCATATTGTTCCAAGAGATTTGGATATTTTTGCAATCCGACTGGTCAGGTATTCAGCTATATAAAAATGTGACCAAAAATGTGACTAGGAAGATCCAAAAGTGTCCCTCCTCTGTGTCCTGCAGCATCACAGCAGGAAACAGAAAAGAAAAACAAAAGTTAATTTCCCTTGTGTTCAGTCCCTCAAAATATTTCCTCTGGTGTTCAGCCACATTTCCTGCCATATATAGTGTAAAAAGATCATCCAGGCTACTACAATTTATGAAGTACACTTTGCCTGATTCTGACCTTTAATCTAAAGTTTTTACTCATTACTTTTGGGTTACATGTTATTACAGTATATCACACAAAGCGTTACATTGTACTGTATTGAAATTACCATAATAGTTCATAAAACCTGTCACGTTGAGTGAGTAGGGAGAAGGAGCAGGCATTTTGCAAAGAGCCCTGCTGCTTAATGCACACCACCGTGTAACATCTCATCTTTGTAAATCAAGGAAATGTTTCAAAACGCAGCGAAATACGTCATTTAAAAGACTTCAAACTGGACCAAGCCGGTCTTATTAGTACTCCAGAAGTGACGTGGACCTTTTAAACCCTATTAAGTACTTTCAATCAATACCATCTCTTTGTACTGTCACTTCCCTCATATCACTCACATATATCTATACTGAAGGGGGGGATGGTACTGCCTCCCCAATCTCTCAGTGAGTGTCACGCGGCCCCTGTGTAATTCCATAAAAGCGTGTGATGTATGGCTCTTCGCACAGACAACCTCTTCCTCCATATTTGGGTTAAGTGCTCAGGTGCCTCTAGTCCTGATGGCGCCTGAGATTTATGCATCTTCGGGGCCCTCTTATCAAATCCATACGATATTAGAGGCTCTCCGCAATGAATTCTTCCGCACGTACAAAGCTAGAGATAGGTCGATTAGCAGTGATCTATGCCTATCACGGGTGCAGTGGGTTAGAATGATTGTGCATCTGAAGGTTTCAAATGACAAGTACAATAGAGCTGTTTGTCTAATGACAGATCTGAGGTTGTATCAGTAGCATACATGTTGTTATAGATGTAATAGAGTTTAAATCAGGTTTAGATTAAAGTTTTTAGTCTCATGGGATAAAAAATTGTCAAAATTTTGGACACGCCTTCTTTTATGATATATTTTGTCTTTAATTTTACTGCTTTATACATTCTATATACATATTGTAACCAGAAGTCCTTATTTACCCAGAACAGTCCCAGTTTTTGTCTCCCTTGTCCCAGTAGATTTATCCAAAACCAGTGATTTGTCCCAGTTTTATTCAAGAAATGTTCCAGGTGTCCCTATTTTTGACCAATTTCATACCTGCCAACAGTAAAAAGAGACTGTATTAAGTAAAATACAGAAAATGATACTTAAAAATGACCAAAACCCAAAGAAAATATGACTATACTGGCTCACGTTACTCATAAATGGGCCGAGTGCATAACGTCCATCCATCCATCTTCTTCCACTTTATCCGGCTGGGTTGTGGGGGCAGCAGTTCACTGCCCAGTCCTCTGCACTCCCAACCCCGATGAACCCACAGAAGGGTGGACCATAGAACTATAATAAAATCTGGAAGATGAATCAAGATGGCGCCCTATTATTTTCAATGGCCTGTGCTCATTGGCGCAAAAAAGATTTTTATTTCCGCATTTACTTCCTTGTTTGCAGCCCAGCGCAGCCAGACATTTGATGTCAGAAACACAATTCTGACCAATCAGAGCGTGAGCTGCTGGAGTGGAGCTAGCGCTGGCTCAGAGCGGGGTGAGGCTAACTCTTACAAAGCTGATTTTTAGGCGCTTTGACAATTAAAAATTGTTTAAAGTTCATATTGTGAAACTTCAGAAGAATCCCTACAAAATTTGACCTTTTTGAAAGCTGTGAATGCCCTGTCTGCTGTCACGGATACTCCAGCTCTTATTATACATCCATGGGGTGGACCCACGTCGAGCCGAGCCTGGCCGGGCACTGGGCAACGTCACAGTCCTTGATTTCAGGTTGATGGGGAAAACCTGAGTGCCCAGAGGAAACTCAGCCAGACACGGGAAGAACATGCAAACTCCACAGGGAATGGATCAAACCCAAAACCTTCTTACTCTGAGGCATGAGTGCTAGCCACTCAGCCACCGTGCCGCAGAGTGCTTAATTATGCACTTGTTTCACAATTTTATTATTACCAACGACCACAAACTGGGGGTGTCCCAGTTTTTGACTTTGAAAATTTGGTTACCCCATATATACACAGAAGACGTCAATATGAAGCCAGATATGTGGAATTATGTAGCTATTTTCTTTTCTTTTTTTATTATCAAAGTAGTCACCTTTTGTTTTGTCAGTGCTGCAAAGCTTTGGCCTCTCAATTAGTATCATGGTGAAATCTCTTGAAATGGTTTTCACTTCACAGCTCTGCCAAGAAATAGAAAAAAAAAGAAAAGAAAAATATAATATTGAAAGTTCACTCAGAAATAATCAGCTACATGAAAATTAATGACCACTAGACCTATCATTTTTTTTTTATTTAAAATCTGTTTCTAAACCTTTCTAAACCTTTTGTTTTAAATGGCTTTTTTACATTATGGAGATTGGTTCGCATGAAGTTTGTTTATTTCCACAATGTTTTTGAAATCTTAATTAGACTCAGACTCAGACAAACTTTACTGATCCACAAGGGAAATCTGAATTTTTTGAAAAGCCTATGGTAAAAATGAACAGAAAATGTACTTCCAGAACTGAAGCGAGCGCCCACTGTTGAGCTCCATTATCACACTGTCTTCACCCAATCAAACACAGACAAAGACTTAGCTGTACAATTTCACTTTCGCTCCGTTCCCTCTCGCCGGAGCCTGGATGTGAGATTGCACAGCGGGACAATGGCTTTGATGTGCTGGCTTGATTTGAGTGCCGTTGTGTGTTCCCCTTCCTCGTGACAGGGGGAGATGTTGAGAGGGACAGCCTGCTGCTCCTTAAGCACACTCACGCAAACTAATGCAATATTTCAGAGGCACTAAGCTCTGGGCACACAGCACATCTGCCACGAGAGGAGATTGAGATGACTTGGTTATATTCCTGGGTTTGTTTCATTTCAGTCTATAGCAAATTTAATTGGGTAGTACTTTATGATAGCTACGGTTTAATGAATTTGTCAGTGCCCATATTACGCTATTTTCTGGTCTGTGTTGTTTCCTCATCACAAACAGACCTGGAGTTATGGTTTGTTTCATTCGCACATGTTTAATGCACAAACCCTGCATATTTAGGTAGAGTTTTTTCTCTCAACACTCTGTTCCACCTCGTGATGTCTTGTGGTAATACAGGAAGTGCTCCAAGGTGTTTTTAAATTCCATACACCTTCATTAGAATCATTTGGATGGGTTCAGTCTGGAATTTTGAAATTAATTGAAATTTTGTTATTGCTGTGCTTTTTAATGTAAAAAAATAAATTAAAATCTGAGTATTTCTGTCAAATAACATTCATTGCGACTGCATGTGTCTCAGTAGCCAGGCTGGAGCCACCTAGTGCCTCCGCTCAGTTTCATTTCTCTCCAGCGACTCGTCAGGAATCGGAATACACTCTGTGGTTTGCAAGAACCCTGGAAGTTGTAGTTGGCGCTCCAGCCAATCAGTGAAGTGGTGAGTTGGTTAGAACCATCCCGAGTTGTGACAGCAGACTGCATACACTAGACTCCTTTGGACTTCCTTTGTCAAATAATAACTGCATTTTTTATCGTACCTTTAATTCACAAGTTGAAACGACACTGCTCACTGACAGACATGTTCACTCTTTGTTTGCTGTTGTGCCGCAGTTACTTGGACACCACTGAGTGTTCCGGTGCATTATATACATCACGACCAAATAGCAGTGACTGGTTAAATAAAAAAGTAGCTGCCTACCGTCGAGCGAACAAATCCTAATGCTGCGAAGTCAGACGGTTTCTGCGAAGTGAAACGGCTGATGAGGCTGGAGGCTGGTATCTCGTAGCCTGTCAGTAAACGTTTTTCTGATTTTTTTCAAATGTAATGCCATCGACTCCCAGTAGATGTCCACATAACCCCAGTTCTGCAAAAATGCTGCATAAACAAGTTGTATATAGCCATTACTTTAAATTCTAAAACGTCATGTTTAAATGTCAGAAACAATACAAACAATGCATAATATGTGTTCTTTCAAAAGTTATATACCCCCCGTTTTACCTCCTGTGCTGCCGTCTCCCAACAAAACAAAACAAAACAAACAAACAAACAAAAAAAACAAAACACTGGCGACCAGGTAAACTCTTCCTCTAGCTATTTTGGAAAATTTAGCTTCTCTGCCCACAGAATGCACCTCTCTCCCAAACATCTTGTGTCGGGGGAGTTTTAAGGTCAAACAGGAGCATTTCCACTGATAGCACGCTAGCTCGCCCAGGCTCTTATGCCACAGTTGTTCCGGGGCTGGAGACATCAGCAGTGGTGCAAAAAGCCCAAAGTGTGATGAGCTGTCAGGCAGGGGTACCCCCGGGACCCACGCAGAGAAGCACATGTCAGCACCATTCACAACGTGGCTCTACCTCCTCCACACAAACTGCAAACTTCTGCTCTGGCTTTAACTTGTCACCATGCAGCATGGGAGCCTAAAAATAAACCGAGTTAAAAGGGGCAAAGAATCAGGCTAATTGTAGGAAATGCTGGAGGTGATTTAGTCATTTAGTTTTAATATATGTCAAAATGTTGAAACTTTTTTAGAAACATTATTGTTGTTGTTTGTAGGCAGCACAGTCAAAGATGATATTTAATAAAACAAAGTCAAAATAATGTGTTATGTAACATGGAAATGTTTCTGGTGATGGCTGCATTTTGTCATCATGTCATATTTGTCACAATAAGCCCAAAAGAGTTTGTACAAATACAGTGATGAGGTACAGTGCAAATATGCAACAAAAAGTGAAATAGGCTCAAAGTCACGATGTTTCACAGCTGTCAGAATAAATGTAGTTTCAAACCTCATCGTCCAGCACCAGGAGCTGTCCAGAGGGCACAAGTTCAACCTGCACCTTGAGAGGATGGTTTTAGGAACTGACTTTGGCACTAGCATTTCTCTGCACCTTTCCCTGCGCAGATCTGCAGGCTGAGCCTGCGATGCCCCTGAGATCTTGCTGACCACTCTGACCAGACTATCTATTTAAGTCTATTTTTGTTTGCCAGGGCGAGGGAAGGCAAGTTTATTTATACAGCACAGTTCATACACAGAATGATTCAAAGTGCAGAGAGAGGCGTCTAAACCATGCAGCTATGCAAAAAGTTGAAATCTATTCAACAAAAGCACAATAGAACAAGGTCATCACATCAGAAAGGACATTGAAAATTTCATTTGCCTCAGAAAATACATTCTCTGTTCTCAACCCATGGTTCAAAGCACAGTGTGTGGTCCACAATAACTCTATAATGTAAAGCAGGTACACAAAATTCTGCTGTCTGACCAAAAGAACAGTTTAATAATTTAACAAAGACCCTTTACCAAAGAAAGAAAGGGTGTTTTTTTGGAGCTGCAAAAGCTCATGAGTCTATATGTCCATGCAACAACTTAGCATTTGTATAGGGAACAGCCTGTGGAGGGCTGCAACATCTGGTCAGAATAGACTCGACAGAATGTGAAGCACTTTGGTGCAGTGCTCCGAGCACTGTGAGAGCTGCTCTCGTTTCTTTTAATGCTTAGGAGTCATTGGAAGTTCTTTGTAGATCTTTGGAGTACTCTGTAGGTCTTTGTATTTCTTTGTAGTATTTTGGAGTACTCTGTAGGTCTTTGTATTTCTTTGTAGTATTTTGGAGTTCTTGTGGCTTCCACTCAGCAGTCGCTCTGATGCAGGGGTGAGAGCTCAGAGAAGACGATCTTATAAATAGGATTAATGAAGCAAAACACAACTCTGGGTATGTTTTTGACAGAACATGGTTAAATTTTCCAAAGTGTTACGTCTCATTGAACTTGTCTTGTTGATGAACATGTTGGTATTTGCTGTGGAGTAATCCCCTCTTTAATTGTCTCACCGCACTGACTTTATGTAAATGTGCTCTGATGATTCTATTTCATAAACAGATGAAGAGCTCTGGCACGTCTTCGTCAGGTGTACCATGTTCGAAACTCCCATATTAGTTTGTGACTGACGCCGCCTTCATAATGGCCACATAAATCACTGTCACCATGGCGATGCCGAGCGAACGCTAAACAAGTCCTCTGAATATGATTTCCTTTTCTTTTTATCAAACCACTTTTCCAGTTGGTTTGAAGGCTTGGAAGTGCTCATTTATTCAGCCAGGATGCCAATTCAAGGCACAGATAAAGACACCTGCCCGCATCCAAAATAAATACGCACAGATACTAGGGATATTTTTGACAGAATTGGGCTCAGTGTGAAAGCATCCGGAGCTTTTAAAGTGTTAAAATAATGAACAAATAACTTAACTTAAACAAGTGAATAAATAAACAAGTGAAAGACACAAATTCATGTCTCAAGACCAAACTGGGCGCTACAGTGTTTTGTTGTATTATTTGCATTTCATTTTAATTTTTGTTCCATTCATTTGAAGCTGCTGTATCTTTGTTGTATTGACTTTTAAACATGAAAAACAGTTCAAATGGTTTGCAGTGGTCCAAAGTTATTCCTCATTTACCTTACGTGTTCAGAACATCCTAATTCTTCACAACGATGAGTTTATACGCGATTTCCACAAATTTCAGGGGCGGAGTTTTGCTGTCATTGCAATGCTAACGACTTCCTGATTATCGGACAGCATACCAACAGACTTATTGTGACCTCACTACGCAACATTTGAAGAGATTTTGAAGTTTTCTGGTGGCAACGAAGGCTTTGGATTCTTGGGTTTAGCTTTTGAGGAGATCAATGATTCGGGAGCGTGCGAAGAAAAAAAAGTTTGTTGCAATATAACATGTATTTTCGCGCAATAACTCATCTCTGTTAATGCTCAAATCTTTATTCCACCTGGTCCACTGATCTTGGTTTGCTTGGTCATTATTTTAGCTTGCTGACAGTCCCGTGACAGCTAATATACGGCTTTTAATGTCCTCTGATAAACAAATCGTGAATTACTACTGTCTAAAGTGAATGCACTGAGGGTTAGAGCAGCATACACCACAATGAAACGGACTCTTCTAGGGGAAATGTGGCTAAAGTTAAAGTGCGTATGAGAGGTTGGACTATTCATTTTACTTAAACACTGTTATTTACATTATAGTTAAGATTTTCGCAAAAAACATTCACTTTTGGTCTCCCAATTTGGCATTTTTTAGGTTTAAAATGTTACTTCCTGTTGTGAAATAATATAAAACACCATTATTTTTGTGGAAAGCATGTTGAAAATATCAGAAAAATGCATTTCGTAAATGCAAATTGTGCAGAACTTTTGGACAGAATGCTCCCTAGTGTAATGTAATGTAATTTGCAGCACATTTTTACATTTTTCTTCACAAATTGCTTCTCGATTGGTAAAAAACGGGTAAAAAACGGAGTCATTCCATGCCAAATCTCCGAATGCCCCTGCACGACCATCACAAATTTGACTGAAAAAATTAGGAGGTTCACACACTTCCCAGTAGGAAAAGTCCCAAATTTTAGCTCCCAACTCCGTATAGTTTTGTCATAAAAAGAAACTAACCCCTGGCCAGTTTTGAGTTTTCCGAGGAGCCACTTTCAGATTGCTCTATCTAAAAAGTATTTAAGGTAGGTCCTTCAAATTTTAAAGGGTTAAAATATGAACTTTTACACATGTTCTTACGGTTTATCACAGATTTCTTGGCGCTTGAATTTGCTAGAAAATTCTACTCTTCAAATTTGAGGGCTTCTTTGAAGGACTGTGGAAAGTGCAATTTCAAAACCAGTCAGGGGTTAGTTCACAAAATGTCTTTTTATGACTAAACTATAAGGCGTTGGGAGGTACAATTTGGGAGTTTTCCTATTGGGAAGTGTGTGAACCTCCTAGGATTTTCTCAGTCAAATCTGAGATGGTCGTGCGGAAGCATTCAGGGATTAGGGGTGGAATAACCCAACTATAATTTATATTTACAAATGGTAATATCTCGCCGAATTAAGTCAGAATCTCATGTGTGGGCATTTCAGTGTGGAGTTTTCATCTTCCTCTGTTTTATAGCTCAAAAATACCTAGAAAAACAGACATTCTGACTGTGAGCAGGGTTGCCTCTCCACAGCTCTGACCTGTAACTTGGTCTGGTTTGGTCGCCATGAAGATAGAAAGGTTTAATACCATACTGTGGAACATTTCCCTGGAGAAAAGCATTTGACAGACCCTCCAAAGTTACACAATGCACCATTAAATAAATATATTTTGTGAATAGTAACATAATCATAAATATGTTATAATGCTGTTACCTCATCAAAAACATACCTGGAGATGTGTTTTGTTTCATTTGCATAATGTCTAATCCTTTATTATTAGTCCGTTTACATCTCCAAAGCTCAAAATGGTCCGTTCCACTTGTGATGTCAGTAGTAGCAGTTTTCAAGTGAACAGCTACATTTTACCTTTAGTTCAGAAGAGATGGACAGTTCCAGGGGTGAAATTATCCAAATGATTCTAGTAAATGTGTATGGAGTTTAAAAACACAGTTGAAGCACTTCCTGTGTTATCACTCTGGAGGTCTTTGGATGTCTATTTGGAGTTCTTTGGAGTTCTCTCTAGGTCTTTGGAGTTATGTGGATGTTTATTTGGAGTTCTTTGTAGGTCTTTGGAGTTCTTTGTAGGTCTTTGGAGTTCTCTGTAGGTCTTTGGAGTTATGTGGATATGTATTTGGAGTTCTTTGTAGGTCTTTGGAGTTCTCTGTAGGTCTTTGGAGTTCTTTAAAGTTCTTTGGAGTATTTTGGTGCAACAGGCAATTTCTATTTGATCGAAGAACTCCTAAATATGCAGGTTTGTGCTTTAAACAAAACACAACTCAACTCCAGTTATGTTTGTGATGAGGAAACAACATTATAACACAGATCAGAAAATAGTTTCAAGTCTCAATTTTTTTGTTTTGTTTTGGATTTTTTTTTTTTTTTTAATTTCTGATTATTTTACTGTTTGTAAAAGATCTTTCTCATTATTTATTCATGGTGCGTTGTGTAACTTTTGGAGGGTCTGTCAAATGCTTTTCTCCATGGAAATGTTTCACAGTATATTATTAAACCTGCTATCTCCATGGAACCAAGTTACAGGTCATATCTGTGTAGAGGCGACCACGTTCACAGTCAGAATGCCTGTTTTTTTTAGGTATTTTTGAGCTATAAAGCCACCTGAAATTGAATAAACGTAATGTAGAGCTATTCAATGTCACAAAGGCAGAGCAATGACATCTCCATGAAATATCCGCCAGGAAAGTTACTCAATGTGCCTTTAATTCAAATAATTATCAGTAAAAATAAAACAAATCCAACATAATCGCACACTTTTATTCACTACCCCTGTATCCTTAACCCAGGCCTCTCCTCTGCCATGGCATCCGTCGGTTCAATGACATCTTTATTCTCATCCGGTTGATTTAGTGCTGGGCTTGAGTTGTTGCCGCTTGTCACGGCAAATTTGCACAATAAACAGAGTGGAACCCAGCCAGCTCAGCCTTCATTTAGCCATCCACCATTTGACTTGACAAATAATGAGGTGACGTGCTCGGGGAGTTTTTAACCTTGGTCCATCAGCGCGTCAGAGAAAGGGACGACTTGACAAAGAATCGGGTGATGTGTCAGACTGTGTTATACTTATTTAGGAGGCAGAGGAGATAAAAGGTGTGCTGGAGTGAGAGCATTATTTTGTAGTAGTATGGGCTCTATTCACGCTTACAACACAAAACCGGAAGACGCTTGGAAACATGCGGATGATTACTTCCTTTGAGCTCTTTTTGCCGATAGCAACTCTGACAAAATGTGGGAAAACTGAGAAAATGTTCCCTGTTTTCTTCGTCTCGATGTCATTGTATTCTTTCGTTTTTCCTTTCATAAATTGCCTATTAATTTGTGTATCATAATTTGTCTAACTTAGATGTCATTGTAGCGTTTTATGTTCGGCAGCTGCCTGTAAGTGACATCGAAGACCCATTTGGAGTCACGTCCCCCATGGAAAGCTTTGGCAGAATCCATAGTTTTATCACAGGCTCAATGACAGTAACTACACCAGAAGTCATCATCCCCATGTTTCCAAACATCTCCCAGAAAATGTGAATAGAACAAATTACTCAAGTAAAAGAGAAAAGTAGCCATAGATGTGTAGTAATGTGGGGGTTGTGGGCTCAATCGCATGGACATGAAAAACACTTATTTTCAGTCAAATGAACCATTCTGAAAAGACAGTTTGTACTCCAAACCTAGCCTGATTCATCAGCTGGATTCACTTCGTGGAAACAGTCTGACTTCGCAGCATTAGGATTTGTTTGCTCGACGGTAGGCGGGTACTTTTTTTATTTAACCAATCGCTGCTATTTGGTTGTGAAGTATGTAATGCGCCGGAACGCTCAGCGGTGTCCAAATAATCGCAGCACAACAGCAAACAAAGCAGAGAGTGAACATGTCTGTCAGTGAGCATTGTCATTTCTGGTGAATTTGCGAATTAACGGTACGATAAAAAATGCAAAGTTATTATTTGACAAAGGAAGTACAAAGGGGTATAGCGTCTGCAGTCTGCAATCGCAACTTGGGTTGGTTCTGGCCAAAACACAGCTTCACTGTTTAGCCGGTGCGCCAACTTCAACTGAGATTCTTGCAAACTGACGAGTGTATTCTGATTCCTGACCTAGTCGCTGGAGAGAAATGAAATTGAGCGGAGGCACTAAATGGTGCCAGCCTGGCTAGTTGTGGGCATTAATGAGCTGCAAATGCCCACCTATAAAAAACAGGATGCCATCTCCACCAGTCCCTCACCTGAGCCACAATCAAAGACCCTCAGCTTCACATAGTGGTAGTTTACACGTTCACCGCTACGTACCTCTTACCTTCAGTTCAGCAAAGATTGACCATTCTAGGGATGAAATGATCCAAATGTTTCCAGCGAAGGTGTAGGTGAGAAATTCCTCCATTAGTACATGACATCAAAAGGTGGAACAGAGAATAACACAGAATTTGTGTGTTAAACGGGAGTGAATAAGACGAAACACAACTCCAAGTATGTTTGTGATGAGGAAACAAATCGGGATGTAACGATATCCAAATCTCACAGTACGATATTAGCACGATATGCATCACATGGTATGATATTTATTGCGATATTTTGGAGAAGCTAATAGAATTGTAGATAGGATACTTACTGCTTTTAAAATATCTTAACAAGACTCAATGCAAATCAATACAGTGGTCCCTCTTTTATCATGGGGGCTACATTCTAAAAATAACCCGCAATAGGCGAAATCCACAAAGTAGTCAGCTTTATTTTTTACAATTATTATATATGTTTTAAGGCTGTAAAACACTTCACCACACACGTTATACACTTTTCTCAGACAGGCTCCGTGATCTAAAGTGAGGAGCAGGAGCCGCAGCACCACATAAAGGTCTATTGTGTGGAAAACTGCATCTTTTTCCACTGAAGACCTTGGTGTAGGTGTCTTTTTCCGAGTGTAGTTATGAGTTGTTGTTGGTGCTGTTTTTTCTTCTGCTTGAGAAGAAGATTCTTATAAACAGACATGCCACCTTCGATTACAAAGAACAGCCAATCAGGGCGTACACGCAAAAAAAGCATGCAAAATTGCACAAAAAAATTCATGAAACAGCGAGGCTGCGAAAGGTGAACCGTGTTATAGTGAAGGATGACTGTACTGTAATAATCCAAAGAACTGAAGTGAAAAAACATATTTCTTCATGTTGTTTGCACTGAAATGAATCATGGTCTATGTAGCTCCCTGTGTTTATTAGCTGCTATGATAAAACAATGCATTTAAGCAAATTAAGCTGTAATTCGATTGTGACAGCCCACGATGTTATTGAGAGACCTCTGACGATACGATATCACAATATTTCGGTTATTGTTACATCCCTAGAAATAACGTAACAATAACATAATCAGAAAATAGCGTAATATAGGCCCGTTAATCGTCGAATCATAATTTCGCTTTGACCACAGATGGCTCATGCGTTCGCTTGGACATTACAGGTTCTATTTCATCTCCCTGACAGTCCAGTGACAGTGCAAAAGTGATGTCTTCCTCTGATTCATTGGTTAAAAGCCGGGCACAGGGCCAGGCATCGCTTTAGTTGCTGTAGCGACTCGACGGGCCCTCAGTATGCACAGCATCCTGCAGTGATCGGACAGGTGTCACATCACGGCCACAGGAGTTTTAACGCGAGATGGGACTTTGTAGTGTACGGTGAGTTGTCAAGTATGGCGGAGGGATACGGAAATGTAGGCCAAGTATAAGTGCAG
Source organism: Odontamblyopus rebecca (assembly GCA_030686955.1). Classification (NCBI taxonomy): domain Eukaryota; kingdom Metazoa; phylum Chordata; class Actinopteri; order Gobiiformes; family Gobiidae; genus Odontamblyopus; species Odontamblyopus rebecca. The sequence goes on along the minus strand of CM060653.1, from coordinate 21,078,357 downwards.
TGAAGAAAATAGTGCATATGTCAGGTTTTTTTTCTGAAATTTTTCATTTTGATGGCATAGTCAATTTTTATGATAATGAGTTAAATCCGTAAAGTGGCAGTTTGGAAAGTTGAAAAGAATAGTAAATTATAGTCCAGTGATAACTTTAGTATAAACTAGTGTGTACAGTATGTGCACTACCCACTGCAGTTTGAGTATTTGTTTTATTAAGAGACAAAACGCTTTTATCCTTAGAGTTAATCATTATCTTTACTATTACTACCTCACGCTAATGTTGTCTCATAATACAAAAATGTCAAACTCCATTTTGATACAAAGGACCAGGCTTGATACTCAAGGCTGTTTCCGATGCCATGATGATAATAAAAAACACTATTTAGAAAATAGAATGTAAATCTAAATTCTTTCATTCTAAATAATTCAAGATCATTCTCAAGCTGTTCAGGAAAGGTGTATTTCTGTCCAGTGAATGTGACTTTTTTAGAATCAGTAACAACTAAAAAGTTGATACTAATTTTAGTATTGATGAGTATCTGATTTTCGATGTGTTTGATAACCCTGCCTCATCACATGGTTAACTGTAATTGTAGTGATCATTTTCAGTCAATTTAAGCCTGATATAATTCAGGTTTAGATGTGGTGGAAAATTTGCTTGTCAAGATTCACAGAAGTGATTTGGAAAACAGTAGAAGAAGTATTCAATTCAATTGTTACTTAAGTAAAAGTACAGATACAGGATAAAAAAAAAATAAAGTAAAAGCATCACATAAAGAAATCTACTTTAGAAAAAGTACTAAAATCCATCCATCCATCCATCCATCTTCTTCCGCTTATCCGGGGCCGGGTCGCGGGGCAGCAGTCTAAGCAGGGGCTCCCAAGCTTCCTTCTCCCCAGCCACTTCCACCAGCTCCTCCGGACGGACCCCGAGGCGTTCCCAGGCCAGCCGAGAGACATAGTCCCTCCAGCGTGTCCTGGGTCTTCCCCGGGCCTCCTACCGGTGGGACATGCCTGGAACACCTCCCGAGGAGGGCGTCCAGGAGGCATCCGCACCAGATGCCCGAGCCACCTCAACTGGCTCCTCTCGACTACTCGAGTACTAAAATCCCTGTTTCAAAAATTACTTTTACAGTAAAAAGTTACCATATTTCGGACATATCTGAGATCTATTAAAGCATCAAATATAGTGAAATAAAAGCAAAAAATGTCCACTTAAGTTATATAAGATTTGTTTGTTACCTTCCATCACTGGAAAACAAGTCCACATTCTGGTCCAGTACTACATCCCTGTTACATAGTTTCTATCTTTAAACAACATCTGGCACATGAATTTGTGTGAAAGACTTAGTAGTACAGGACTTACAAAGCATTAAAATGACGTGCGATGCTAAATGTAGGCACTGCTCCGTCTGAAGTTCTTTTTATTTTAACACTATCTAACCATTACCATCAGATTAGCCAAGTTTTCCAGTTGTATTTGTTCTTGAGTTTTCAGACTAGACTAGAGATACACGTAGAACACCCACAGCATGATGTCCCTGCAAAGTATTAAAGGTGCATTGCGTAACATTCCTGGTGCAGGGTGTGTCATCAGATTTTTTTCCATGAAGATTTTAATGTTGTGCCTGAAATGTTCCACAGTAGCATTAAACATATTTATCTTGCCTTTATTCAATTAAATGTGTTTTTACTGCTTCAAAAAAGGTGAACAGCCTCTTCACAGATGTGACGCGTAATTTGGCTTGATGGTATCACATTTTTGCCTCCATGAAGATAGAAATGCCATACTCTGAAATAGGGATGTCCCGATCCAATATTTAGTCTTGGCTCCCGATTGGGCTCTTTTATGAGTATCGGACAGTATCGGATTCAGTCACGTGACTGGACCGATCCAGTTTCACATGTTTTTGCAGCATCAACGCGCTTTACAGCAGCCATAAATCAAAACGCCACCATGTCTGCTGTGTGGGACTTACTACAACAAAACGAACAAACAGCAACATGCAAACGCTGCAGACAAAACGTTTCTCATAGAGGAACCAGCAGAGACACTTTAACACTACCAATTTGATTTGTCACTTACAAAAGAATCAGTTTGAGATTTACAAGCGCAAGATGGCAAAGTCACAGCAGCAAACACTGGTGGTGGCATTTCAAAGAAGAGAAAAGCTACCTCGAAATAGAGACAAGTCGAAGAAAATAACAGGATTGTCGAATTCATCACTTTAGGTGATCAACCACTGTCTCTCGTGGAAAACAGAGGCTTTTGTCGTCTAATGGACTTTTTGGAGCCAAGGTACGAACTTCTTTCATGACACTACATTACAGAGATGGCGCTACCAGATCGGATCAGTATCGGAAAGAGCACACCTTATCAGTCCATCACTCCGGATCAGAAGCCAAAAAATCTTGATCAGGACATCTCTACTCTGAAATATTCCAGACAAATAATAACATCTCTGTGTAGAAAAGCATCTGAAAGCAGAAAAGTTGCACCTTTAATGAAGAACTTGGAGTCAAAACCACAATTAGCTATTTCTGTCCTAGTAAGTTTGGTGATGCGTCTGCTGTCGTGCCTGATAAAACCACAGTGTCTGGACTGGTTAGACGTGAGTGCGGCTGTCACATTTAAAGGCGAGGAATTTCTTGGAACTCGACTTGATGGAGACAGCATAACATTTGGAAATGTCATGACTACCTCTGGGAATTCTATCGTGTTTTTGGGGGAGGCTGTGAGGCGTCCAAGCAAAAGAATAGAAGAGAGCACTGCTGAATTATGAATCTGCTTATTTGGGGTACAATTTGAGTTTTCCTAATCTGTTGTTGTTTGCTGAAGGCTTGTACCATCCAACCATAACGCGATAAAAACAGATGTTCCATAGCATTTGAGAAGTACAGATATATTGTCAAAATTCCCAAAAGTAGTGTCTGCATTTAATTAAACATTTTATTTAGGGATCCAGGTTTTTCAGTTCAGTTGATTGATTCTATGGCATTAAGTCTCTGTCCATATCCGATACTAAAGGTGCATTGTGTTACTTTTCTGGTGGAGGGACCGATCTGTGGAGAGGCGACCCCGCTCACAGTCAGAATGCCTGTTTTCCAAGGTATTTTTGAGCTATCAAACCATTTGTAATTGATTAAATGTAAGGTAGAGCTGTTTAAAGTCACATTGTGGGACATTTCAGGCATAGCAATTATGTATCCATAGAAACAAGCAGGTGAAAGATCGGTTTCCTGGATCACCGACATTCAATAGTAATATCGGTATCTGTGCATCCTTAGTTTTATTGTCAGATAAACAGGAATTGCATTGTTAGCATGGTAGTCATTGTTAGGTTTAGAATCTCCGCAAAACTGGCCTCAGAGAGTTGTGAAAAGCACATTTCAACTCAAGTTTAAAAGTTATAATTTTTTTAATTAATTATTTTTTAAACAATTCACAGTGATCCAAACGTATTCCTCAAGTTTGGATAACTGCGAATTGTTTAAAAATAATTAGTTTTGTTTTTCATATTTTTAAGACTTTTAATAATTATGTGGACTTAGAAGAACAAAGAAGATTAACCAAAACAAAAACCTTTTCAAATTGCAGATATGTTTTTGTAAATGAACTATTTGATTTTCTTAACACCGTCCTTCTACATCTTATTTTGTAAGAACAGAACTTTTTTATTGTTTATTATTGTTATTTTTTTCCACCTTGTAACATAAAACTAGTATGAATCTTCATTTACTGTAATGCTACTGGTGGGAGGCATGTTGTTTTGTTTGAAATGTTTCATGGTCTGGCCATAGACTGCACTGTATATATAAATGGACATAGCTAGCCCGATAGCTGCCGTTTTCCAAATGGGAAGTGTCCATGGGGGCGCTTCTGTCTCCATCGACTCTGGCTCCAGTTGACTTTACATTAAATTCACGAGCAAGGACCACACCAACAACACATGTGCGAAGCGAAAAGCGTTTATTATACGGAGACGAGGCGGGTCGGCTGGGTTGAGACTCAGGATGGGGGTTCAGTCTCAATCTTCACATGGCCCAGCAGGAACAGGACCCCCCTTGTAGGCGTCTTATGTCTGGAAGTGAACAGATAGAGGTTGGGAGGGTGGGGTCAAGTTATTCGGGAAAAACTGGGTTTCCAGGATAGGCTGATACAAAGAGGCTTCTGGGAAATTGAGGTGTGGTAGAAGTGAGCTGTGATTCGCTGGAGAGGAGGCGAAGGCGGTTGAGGCATGGTCCTGCTCCTGAACCTGTTAATCATATTAACTACATAAATAGACACCCCTCTGTCACTGCTGCTGTGAGCCTGTGAGCTGTGAGTCATTGTGGTATTTTTTTTATATCCATATATAACCCACTCTGCATGATCCTGGTGTTTTTATTTTGCTATTTCATCCATAAATAAATTAGCTCCTTTTGATTGGAACTTAACGCTATGGGTGTAGAGGCTAATTTGCCCAGTGCAATCAGTCACTACTGGTTGAAGATGTACGGAAGTTTTAAACACTCGTTTGGTACTTTCATCTCCCAAAGTACTGAAGGAGTCCAGCAATTAGTCGTTAAAATTCATTTACTTGGCTCCCCTTTGAGACAGTAAAGCAGAGGAACATCTATAGACACAATCAGATATCGTACATCTCGGCACCTTCCAATGGCTGGTGCCAGTTTCCTGCCCCTTTATACCCAGAGTTTCCACTACAAACACTGGGGCCACAGTGTCCCAGAGGGACTGGAGGTGCACAGATGAAAGGTAGACAAAATGGCTCTGACAATCTTTATACAGTCTATGGTCTGTAGGGCTAGGTATCATGAAGAAGTTGTCAAATACAATACAAACCTCGATATATAAGTTACGATACAATATGTTTTTCGATAAAGTGCACTTTTGCGTCAATACGGTATACAGTACTGTGCAAAAGTAATAGGCAGGAGTGGAAAAAATGCTGTAAACTAGGAATGGCTTCAAAAATGGAAGTGTTCATCATTTATTTTCATTAATCAACAAAATGCAGTGAATGAACAAAGGAGAAATCTAAATTAAATAAATATTTGGTATGAGGTTTGCCTTCAAAACAGCACCAGTTCTTGTAGTTTTACTTGCAGACAGTTTCTGAAGGACCTGGGCTGGTTGGTGTTCTGAACATGTTGAAGAACTAAGCACAGATCTTGTGTGGATGGAGCTTCCTCACATCCTTCTGTCTCTTCACGTTAATCCCAGACACACTCCATGATGTTGAGGTCAGGGCTCTGTGGGGCCAGACCATCACCAACACAACTTCTCCTTTACGCTGAAGATAGTTCTTAATGACTTTGGCTTTTTCTTTTCTTCGCTCACTTTGCATTTTGTAAACTGATAAAAACAATCATTTATATTTTTGAAAGCATTCTTTGTTTACAGCAATTTTTCCACACTTGCCAACTTTTGCACAGTTCTGTATTTTAAACCGTCAAAGTCAAAGTAATTAAACCACTAAGTTTGTGCAAACTAAAAAAAACAAAAAAAAAAACCCATTTTACTCGTTAAAACAGTGAAAATGTATTGCATTAAGTTTCCTTTATCCAAACAAGCAACGCAGTTGTAGCTTTTTCACAAAATAATTTTGTACTGTATCATCAAATTAAACAATACGATACCCCTAATGGTCTGGCATAATCTTACTTATTCAACTATAATGTTTTATTGGTCACAAACACCTTGAACAGCCTCTGCATTCTAGCTCAGAACTGCATCTTCACACATATGATGTTTAAATCATTGCGCAACTTGCTTGTCTACATGGAGACAAAAGCACCTGTGGAACACTCTAAGCACAGTAATAATTTCGGTAACAGACAAGTTCATGCTCTTTACCAGAAAGGTTACATAGTGCACCTTTAATATATGCTTTGACATCTTTGTTCTGCTCCAGGTCAGATCCAGTACGAGCCCCCACTCCCGAGCCAGAGGGCCTTCCTCACCCAGAGCACGCTCGTGGGTCACATGATTAAGTTCATCATCACCTACCCCAAGGTGAGTAGCAGCGCAGCATGCTAACAGGCTAATCCAGCAGACAGCACGCGCTACAGTCTGTCTGCTATAGTGAGCACAGGTGCTGAACATGAATGAAGTTGTGTTAAGCCGGGAGTACACTGTGAGTTTTTTGGCCCTTTTTGATATGATTTTGAAAGTGAAATCAGTAATTGAGCAGCAGAAAGAAAGTTTGGAGTGAGCGGGGAAACTTGTGTTTGACTGGCGTAAATCGGAGGATACTCGAACTGCAGTGAACAAAAAAGATCATCATGGGCTAAAATCTGGAATTAGCTGGAGTTGCTCCGAAGTGACACTGAGGATGAAGAATTCAATGGATTTAGTGATTTGGAGTGAGATGGAGAGTTTGGGTGTTATGTTCTGTTGTTTCTGCTCTAGTTTTCTGAATAACTGTTCATATGTGACGTGAACAGACAGACACACGTTCAGCCTGTTGTTTTCTATTCTATTTCTTATTACTATAACTGGACTTTCAAGATGAAATGACTGTTCCTGGTGTCTGATTTGATCAAAAAAATTTCCCCCAAAAAATGCAACTTATAGTCCAGTGCGACTTATATATGCTTTTTTCTTCTTCATTGTGCATTTTTTTGGCTTATAATCCGGAGCGATTTATAACCCAGAAAATACGGTAATACCTCATGAGCAGCTCCCAGTCAGCAATCGTAGGTCGCAAGAATATCAAAGCTGTTTGAAATCCAGTCGAGTCTCATGAGGGTTTGGCACTGTTGAAGTCGTTTGTATAGTGTGAGAACATAAATCGTGAGCTGTGAACTTTTAAACCCTGCGATTTTGTCGTACAGTTTGAGCTGGGACTGAAAATATAACACAGTGTACGTCCCACATAACAGCTTCAATGAACTCTTACGACATGTATTTGTAACTGAACTGAGCTTCATTCACACATGGCTTTTTCAATGATTGTGACATCACAGGTAGAAATCTGGGATAAGTCCAGAAATCATCAGCAGATTCATTTTGAGCGTTTCTGACATCAAACTGTTTCATTACAACTGCGACCTTACATTAGCATTGCTAGTTTTCACAAAATGGTAATTCCCTTTGCTGTTAGATTTAGATGAAGAAATGTCTGACTTTGCTTCAGTTTATTTCAGTCACAAAATGATCAACATTGTCAAAAAGATAACTTTTTTTTCTATACAGTAGTGACTAAACTGAACTGATCTAAGTTTATAAAGTTGGATAAAGTGATCTCACCTCAAGAACGCTGAGGCAGAATGGGAAGACTTATTTGTTTATTTGTGTGGTAATAACAGCAGCTCCCGAGAGAGAGATACAGAGCCTAAGAGAGAAAGAGAGGCAGAAAGAGAGTATGAAGCATCAGTATGCTCATGTGCAGACTGACACTTCTTTCTGCTCCATTTCTTACATGTAATCAACATTTTGGAGTTTTCTCTAATTCATTCCAAACCCAAACAGGACGCACAGGTTTGCCTCCTATCGGGAACTTTCAAATTGGGGTTGTGAAGGGGAAGCAAACTTAACGAACATTCTAGAGAAATTTGGTGCATTTTCCTGAAGGTTAACTAATTAATCACAGATCCCATTTCTGCAGAGGTGGGGAGTTGAAAGTCACGATCTGGCCCCAATTCAGGCTTGAGTCTGCCTTTTTTTGGGCTCTGCAGATGTTATTGCTTTACACTGAATGTTCCTCAGTGTGGCATTAAAGAGGGGGTATTAAACAAAGTAGACATTTTGGAGCTTCTACAATGTTATAACGTTCCCTCATCGAAAACAGGTCTGAAGAAGTTTTAGATGTCGTCCATGCATGTGTGTGTAATCTAAATTCAAATTCATACAAAACATATGACAAACCGAAATTGTGTTTGTCACTCCCAAGTAGGGATGGGCATTGGATTAAATCGATCGTCGGGAAATTTAACGATTGATTTTCAATTAATCATTAACATTTTATATTAGAATTATCATCACAATTATTACTAAACTCAACTTTACAACATATAAACCATCACCACTATAGAGCCACATCAGTGTGAGATCAGAATGTGTTTAATGCAGCTTTGGCACATTTGTTTACGTCTTACAGAAACAAAACTTAAAACCGCATGGCTCATTTGCGTAAACAGTAAGTGAAAAAAAGCAGCTCTTTCCTTGTGTGCTGATGTGGTTCAGTTTCCGTAGGACTAAAGGACACGACTTGGTGGATTATATGAGTGTTCTTTCTGTGACAGAGGACGTGATGACACTGGTGAGTCTGTTCTGTGCGTCTGTCGCGTTGGAGATGCTGCGTAACATGCGAAACCGGGATATTAAACAAAAAAAACAAAAAAAAAAACAATCATACCCGGGAAACTGATGTGCCGGTAAACGCACTCTGAGGGATATAGTGATCTCCATGGAGCCAGAGCCGAGACGTGGGACTGTGGAGCCACAGCTCCAGTGTTTAGCTCCAGTGAGATGCAGCCTCGACTCCTTACGCTACGTTACGCACGGACACCTACATTGAGTTTGTCGATTAAAATGAGTCAATCAACTGCTGATTTCTTGAAATTTCATAATTATCTTTTTACTTTTTTAGTACTTTTTACTTTTAAATCACTACATCTGACAATACGTAACTTTACTTTCTTCTCCGCTACATTTTTTAACAAGATTGAAAAGTAAAAGTATTTTTTGTCATTGTTTGAGACCTGATGAAAAGCCTGAGCAGTTTATGATTTGAGCAAAATAAAAAGAGCTACAAAATAATCAGTTCAAATGTTTGTTTTTCAGCACAAATCACTCCGTAATTATGAAGCTTCATTAGATCTTTAAATCTGTGTGATATACTTTTAATTTTTACTCTTCAAGTGCACATTTAAATACTTTAATACTTTTACTCAAGCCGTTTTCTTCCTGTGATGCTTTTACTTTTATATGGATATTTATTTGAACAAGTTACATTTACTTAAGTGACAAAATTGCGTACTTCCTATACTACTGTGTTCTTTTCACACTGTAAATTCTGTGAAAATTAAATGTTTTAGTGGCAAGATGACTCACTATGAAGAGTGAAAACCTCTCGAAGATTTCTGCTACTCCATTTACACACATTATACACACTTTATTTCCTTTTCCTATGTGCAGATGATACAAAGTGCACTGCGGGCTGATTCAGCCTGAGTGATTAAAGTGATGATTTGAAATACATTATTGATCGAGTGTCCTTTTAGTGAAACACAGGCTCATTTCCGGATACTCAGCTGTGCTCTTGAGAGATAAGAGGTATGTGGACTGGAGAAAATATGTTGAAAATGTTCTGTGCTTATTCATTTAAAGGCAGGGGCTGCCACCTATCTCTGACAAAAAACCGTTAACCGTTTTTCTTATAAGCAGCGGTGCCCTTCACCCGTCTAACCCATGAGAAAAATTACAGCAAAAATGAACATAACTTTCTGATGAAGCTATATTAGTTTTGCTTTAAGTAGCTACTGTGGTTAATATCAACAGATATGTTTATTATTATTGATAGAATTACTGATAGGAGCCGAGGTGGCAGCATATTTTTGATGTTTGTTTGTACCAGAGCGAGACAGACAACCAAGTTCTGCTGTTTTTACTCATGTGGAATGAAAAATAATTTACTTTTAAGGTGCTAAGTTTGTTTGACACTGTATTTAAAGACATCTCAGGTATTCCTGACTGAACCAGGTCTAAACCAGGTCTAAACCAAGACTGAACCAGGTCTAAACCAAGACTGAAGCAGGTGTAAACCAGGTCTAAACTAGGACTAAACCAAGTCTAAACCAAGACTGAACCAGGTCTAAACCAGGAATAAACCGAGCCTAAACCAGGTCTAAACCAGGTCTAAACCAAGACTGAACCAGGTCTAAACCAGGACTAAACCGAGCCTAAACCAGGTCTAAACTAGGTCTAAACCAGGTCTAAACCAGGTCTAAACCAGGTCTAAACTAGGACTAAACCAGGTCTAAACCAGGTCTTAACTAGGACTCAACCAGGACTAAACCAGGTCTAAACCAAGACTGAACCAGGTCTCAACCAGGACTAAGCTAGGACTAAACCAGGACTAAACCAGGTCTAAATCAGGCCTAAAGTAGGACTAAACCAAGTTTAAATCAAGACTGAACCAGGTCTAAACCAGGACTGAACCAGGACTGAGTATCGGGACGGCCCGGAGGTGTGCCCGTGTAGATTGTCTGTTGACCGCAGTTGTCGCCTGTTCGCGCTCCTCGCGGCCCGAGCCTAAAAGGTCTAAAGATTTGGAATAAAAAGTAAAAGGCAACAGTCCAGGGCGTGTGATATTTCTCACTGCAGCATGTTGTATCTGACAGACCCGCACTCTGGCACTCAGAGAAATTACCGTCTCCTCCGTGAAAGTCTGACTTCACCTCCAAGCGGGAACTTTCTCCTCTTCAGCGCGTCCCCTCTCGACTCTCGGCGTTCAAACATCTCCATCGCAAACTTTTCAGCTCAACATTACACACGAAGCATCAGTCAGTTTTTTTTTCTTCTTCCTCGCTGTGTGTGGATGGAAATCTCCGAGCGTAACAACAATCAAAGAGGAGAGAGAGCGGAGGGGAGAAAGTCGGCGCTGTGCCCCGTGTCTGAAGTGACTGTGGTGGGATCTCTGGCCTGACGCAGGGTCGTAGCTCCATCAATATTTGCTGTCTCTCCCCTGTCATTCGACATGAAGCCAAAATGCTCCTAATATTATATTAGGTCCTTATGCGCTGTAGATTTTTTAAATGACGGTAATGAAACCGATACCGTTGCTACTTTTTGTTACCTCAGTAGCCCTACTGCTTGTCTCCTTGTTTAAATTAATTCACGGCAATGCTAATAGCACACTTCTTGATTTCGGAAAGATAAAACTAAGCTCATTCACTATGTTCACATGCACAGAGAACTTAATTTAGAAGTTCTCTGATTCTTTGAGCTTTGGAGATGTAGACAGTCTAATAATAAACTTACTCAAACATGAGCAAATTAAACAAAACACAGCTTCAGGTATCCTTTTTTTGTCCAAGATCTTTCATTATAAGGGGTTTTTTATGCATGTTTTTCACTGTATTTTTTGAAGAAAATCATATCCTAAAAATCACGTATAAAGCAAATCAGCAGATCTTGCCCACCAATCTCCAAAGAAAATTGACAAAGAGAGAACATCATTATATTTTGAAAGGAATTGAAATCTTGAACAAACTCAGGTTCGGAACAACAACAATGGAAAAATGTGTTTCAATCAAAGGTGTCAGCCTATGCCAGTCTAAATGAAAAACTCAAATCTTTAAAGTCCATTCAAGGGTTTAAAAGAAATGTCAAACATGATATGCTAAAAAAGTAAGAAGTATGAATTGTCATTTTGTATTAATAAGCTGCTTATAAATGTAGCTGGAACTGCTGAAGTGTTAAAAATGTTTTACTTTGTGTAAAAAGGCAGATATTACAAGGTTTTCATTCATTTTGGTGTATTAATCTAGTGTATATTAATATTATTTTGCATTAATCTTTTAATTTAAATGAGAAAAAAAAGAAAAGAAACACCCATAATGAAATTATTAATAGCTTTAAAGGGGAACTCCAGCATGTTTGAAGCTAAAGTCCATTGGTAGAGGTGGTCGAATACTGTCAGAAGCCAAAAAACGTATCAGTGTTGCCTCTGTGAGTCTGTTAAGGAAACAAATTAGTGTAGTGAAGGGGCAAGTTCTTAACTTCCACCTAAAATGCCAATTTGCACAGAAGAGGCTTAATACCACCACTAAAGACTCGATCGCTGACTCCAGCGGCGGCGAGCGGCTCGAGCCGACAGAAGCAACAAGTGAGAATCAACTACTGATGGTGAAGATCTATAGAAACTGAAATTTGTTGAAAGAAAACGGCTTCGGAATGTATTTTTTTCACGGTTTTAAAAAATATAATTCACTCGTAAATAAATGGGATTAGAAACGACATCGGTGATCGAGTCTTTTGGGCTTTCGCATGTGCAGTGGGGGAGTCAACAGAGGGTTACAGACCGCCATTCCGACATTGACGTCTAATTGTCAGAGTGGTGGTGTGTCCATTTGTTATCAAACGTCCCTGCACTCTGACATTTTTTTTCCAACGTGGTCGGAGTGGCAGCACATGAGCTTTTTTTTCAACATCCCGCCATTCTGACATGTAATTATTAAGTTTCGACTGCGCTCTTTTCAGGACCATATTTTCACGAACTGGTGGTGTAGGGGCGCGTTACGTGCAGCCGGAGGAGGCGCGGCATGGTTTAATCCTGGTTAAATCCTGTTATAGTCCTTTTAGACCTGGTTTTAGTCCTGTTAGAGACCGGGTTTAATCCTGGTTTAGAACTGGTTTAAACCTGCATGGTTTGAGTCCTGATTTTAGTCCTGGTTTAGTTTTAGACCTGGTTTTAGTCCTGTTTATAGACCTGGTTTAGTCCTGTTTTAGATCTGGTTTAGATCAGGTTTAGACCTGGTTTAGTCCTGCCGTGCTCAGGGCGTCGCTACCTCATGAGTAAATTGTTGGAATGGCAACATAAATGGCAACATAAAAGGTGTCGGAGTGGGGGCTGTCGGAGTGGCGGTGTGTCGGAATAGTGGGTGAAACCCAACAGAGATAAGGCTAAGGCTGCTTATAAAGTTGTTTTAAAACTTTTCCAGACACTAATGAGTGAACCATATACCGGCTCGTCAAAGCCTGATCCCGTCAGATCTCAGAAGCTAAGCAGGGCCGGGCCTGGGTAGTACATGGATGGGAGACCACTGGGAATTCCAGGTGCCACAGTGGGGCGACAGTGGCAAAAAACTGTCATTGTGTCCTTAGGCAAAACACATCACCCACATTGCCTAGTATGAAAGTGATGTGTGCTTGGCAGGACTCCCTTGAAAAAGAGATTAGTGATCTCAATGGGACTTTCCTGGGTAAATAAAGGTAAAAAAACAAACAAAAAAAAAAAAACAGGCAGAGCCTTTTATTTGTTAGACTTGTGGCTGTTGTAAGATGGGTTAAAGTGGTGTTAAGCTTCTTCTGTGCAAATTGGCGTTTTACGTGGAAGTTAAGAACTTGCCCAATTCACTACACTAGTTTGTTGCCTTGACAGACTCACTGCCACAGTGAGATCCGCCGAGGCAACACTGATCTGTGGCATTTTTTGGCTTCTGACAGTATTCGACCTCCTCTAGTGATGGACTTTAGCTTCAAACACGCCGGAGTTCTCCTTTAATGCCATACACTGGAATATTCCATACACTTACCACCCCAGACCACTGCAATCCTTTTATAGTAACACAAAAGGCTACAACAACATAGTAGTTTTACACTCTCTGCTACACGCTGACCAGGGATGAGCAGAGATGTAAGAATTGGCTACCCCTGATCTGAACCCACAATCCTCCTGTTCAGAGATTACGCCCATGCTAACCACTAACCACTAACCACTCTGCTACTGCGCATCCTGTAATTCGATTTGCACAACTTATTTAACACCGGCATCGCTCTGTCCCAGCAGCGCATCTCCAGCTACGGTCAGGGTTGCCAGAGCAGATGGGAGCCAGCATATGCGAGGCCTAAGCTGGGTGCAGGCAGAGTTTAGTGGACCAGCCTGTGCCTGTTCAGCAGATCGGGATGTGTGGTGAGGGGACAGAAACCCTGAGGGGGGATCCACGCTCCTCTCTCCACATCTGCTGCACCGCTCACCTGGAGCTGTACCGTACTGTCACCGCTGGCATTTTCTGCAGACGAAACCTGTGGTGTGAAATGTCGTATTACCGTGGTTATTTTTGGAGGTGTATTGTTCAACTTTTCTGGTGGAGGGTTTGTCACCTGCTTGTCTTCGCACTACAAAAAAGGATTTTGTACCATAGTTAAACTGATTTGAATTAAGCAGATTCATCTTAAAAGATCCATTTTAAGATCTTTTTACTTAATAAGATGAGATTTTTTTACTTGTTTCAAGATATTCTATCCTGATATATCTTATCTAGATATTACAATTTATTCCAAGCACTTTTTATATTAACTCAAGCCAGGTTAAGCCTCTTTAACTTCTTTCTCAAACCAATAAGGTGAAAATCTTGCCATAAATACTTGAAACTCATGTTTTCTGCTTAGAACAAGATTCGTATTTCGTCTTGTTTTAAGAAAACTTGGTAAGTGAAAATTTCTTACTGCACTGGCAGATAATTTCACTTAAAAATGTTTTTACCCCAAAATTGGTATTTTTTTTTTAATTTTTTGATAGGGGTTTTTTGCAGTGCATGGAGATGTTATTGTGTTATTTAGGAGGTTGCATGGTAAGGATTAAGCCTTAACAACAATAGACTGCATTATACATTAGATCTGTGGAGAGTCACTCTTATCCACAGAAAGTATTATTGTATTTTTGAGCAATAGAAACACACCTAATGAATAAATGCTGGATAAACGTGTCATGTCATGGAATATTCCAGGAAAAGCAATAACATCTCCATGGAAACAAGCCTGTACACTACTTACGTTTTGTGATCTATTTGATAATAGAAACTAATAACCTTGGTAAACATTAATCAATCAATTCTTGAAATCAACAAAGGTCTGTGAAGAAGAGATTTTTAATAAATTTGACCAAGATGAAGCTAAAGAGATGCTGTTAAAAAATATTTGCATCAGTCTGATACCTGTATTGAATTTTGGCATTGATACTGAAAAAAATTGCTCACATATCAGCTTCCAAATATCAGTTCAGTTGATATTCTAATTGGACATATACATTGATTAAAAAGATCATTTACTGGTCATATTTGGCCCAGAAAGTCTCATAATGCCCGTCTATCTCATGGGAGACAACTATAGGCTACATTATAGGTTAGATCTGTGGAGAGTCACCCTTATTCACAGAAAGTATTATTGTATTTTTGAGCATTAGAAACACCCATAATGAATAAATGCTGAATAGACGTGTCATATCATAGAATATTCCAGGGAAAGCAATAACATCTTCATGGATTAAGACATAACGTGAATATCTATTTAGACAAATGTTCACTACTTACATTTTCTGATTTATTTGGTCATTTAAAGCATGATAACCAACCTATTTATCAAGATGAACAAATTTGATCAAGATGAAGTTGAAGAGATTCTGTTACAAACAAACATCCGTTACGTTACCAAACATCTTGTGCCAATCTGATACTGGTATTGGATATTGGCGCTGATACAGAAAAAAAATGTTTGATTGGATATCGGCTTCCAAATAATGTCATTTGATTTTCTAGTTGGACATATAAAGTGGACTATTCACTGGTCATATTTGGTCCAGAAAGTCTCATAATTGCTATGTTTACATGATGGTTTTAACTCTGAGTTAATTGTTCTGAATTAAAGGGGAAATAAGTAACTTTTTTACCTAATTAAATGTCTCTGAAAGCCCCTCTGATGGTCACATATGACATTTTGGGGTGTTTGAAGGGTTCACTGGTGGCCCCGTCTGCCTCTGGGCGGAAAAATCGCACATGCAACTTGGCTTCTACCGACCCGGATCTCAGGGTCTGTTCTCGTTCTCACGAGAGCCAAACTGCTCTACGACACTTCAGCTACACACAGCTAACCGAGCTAACAACACACCCGTACTGATGCTATCCACAGTTCACTGCAGGAATAAATATCTGGTGTTTAAGTGTGAGGTGTCAGCCATGGCCGAGGACGCAAGAAAAAGAAAGCGTGACTCGGACAGAGCCCGAGCTCACACACAAGTAGATCTGGGGAAGGCGTTTGAAGAACGGCAGAGCTCAAGGAAAGAGAAGAGTCCACGAGATGCAGATCTGGAGATATTGTTATTGAGAAGTTTCATAAGCACTGCTCATATCATTGTTATACTTATGCAGTTTGAGTAAACTCCGAGACCTCCGGGCGCTAGGGCCGCTGTGTCCCGGGGGCCGCGGTGCTCCAGGAGCCGCCCGCGCTTTGGCCCGCGGTGTCCCAGGAGCCGCGGTGCTCTGGGCGCTCGTACATATATCGCCATTAAACAGTAAAAAAACATGACCCACTTGAAACATTGTGTTGGACACTGTTCACCGACTTTGTGTAAACAAATGTGAGCGCAGATGAGCGGGAGGGGAGGGGGTGAGGAGAGTATTTACAACAGTTCATTCTCACAAGAGACCTATAGGGGGAGCTCTACCGCTGAAGTTACTTCGGAATTAACATATTCTTTGAGTTTACATGGAAATAATAATTTTGAATTGAGGTTTACATGGAAAACACATTAAATCACCTTTATTTAATTCTGCTCAACGTCTGGGGGTCGGGAAGGGTTCTGATTGGAAAGAGACATGAACGTATTTATGTCGACCGGAATGAACGACTGGTGGATTGCGTCAGAACGGCGACTCAACAAGCATGCACTAAACGACGAAGAATAAACGTTTACATGATCAAGGAATAAATTAATTTGGCTTTAAAATAGAAATAAATCACCCACTTACTTCGGAATTAACTTTAACTCTGAATAATAGTTTTCATTAGGAGTTTTCATTAAGTGTTTACCTGGTCTTTTTAAAGCGGAATTATTTTTATTCATAAGTAAATGATTTTTATCCACGATTAAAACTCTCATGTAAACGTGGCAACTGTTTAAATTTTTATTTACACAAAGCTGTTCTGTAGTTACTTGAGAAATAAATAACATCTGCTGAACGCATTTGGATCAGTTTTATGTTATTTTGTTTTTGTCTAAAGGAAATGAATGCTGTTATTAGTCTCTGCACTTGTATCGGTTGTTATCGGTTATAGAATCTAAATTGCTCTTTCGGCGCTATAACACGTCTTCTCTCAGAACATGGCATAGTTCAGAGTCTACAGAAATGAGTGGAAATGAACTTTTTTGCTATAATCTTTCATATAATTATAGATGTTCATGACTAATCAGTCATTAAATTTGTTGACAACTATTTTAATGATCGATTTTGCTGGTTCACTGTAGGAATATCCAAGCTGAGGATTCACAACTGTTGAACCATTACGTAGTTCCAGATAGGGACTGGATGCAGAGATTTGCCCATAGCTGCCTAAAAATACCTGCACTCCCCCTCCTGCACGTTCAGCAGAATTCATGCATTGCTCTCCGTGTACTGGCTGCTCTGCCCACAGCGTCTGGGGGGACTGCAGCCTGTTCGCTGTTCGAGGAGGGCCCTGGGCAGCTCTCCTCCACATCTGCTGCTCCACTCACCTGTAACTGCACCGCACTTCCACTAACCCGATCATATTCGGTTCATCTACACTTAAAAATGGTGTGGACACAGTGTAATGGCTTCGTCGGGACCCCCGGGAGCAGACGGAGAGCAGGGGAAGTCGTTTGGATAACCGCAAGTGGTTGTTTGAGGAAGCGATCGGGACAGAGGACAGGTGTTAGGCGCCAGGGTGGACATAGCCAAAAATTTAAGACTGGGTAAAGAGTGTTAGCAGTTACTCTTTTGTACCTCTAGGGGGCAATGTCATGAGTAAGCACTTGATTTTTAGCCTCTGTGTATTCACTGGTGCGCAACAGTGCAGTGCTTGCACCCTTAGGATCTGTGTTTTCTGTTTTTTTAGCAAGATCTTGAGCAGGAGTACATAGCCATGCACATGTCTATTAGGCATGTTTTAGGATCATGGGGAAACAGAAATTACCATGACCACACATACAGACATGTTACCTTCATCTTAAAAACCTCCATTCACGTTCGATTCAATTTGACCATATAGGGAGCATCCAAAACCTCTCTTCACTGTCCAAACTTCAAGCATATCCGTAACTGTATAGAGGGTAATTGATGCTTTCCACCTTGCTCTGCTCTTTTCATATGGTACACATGGGCATGGGCAGGATGGGCATTCGATTAAGTTTTCTTAATTGATGTTGGGAGAATTAACGGATGATTATGGATTAATCATTAATGTGGGGTGGGGGGCGCGCACTGCAGGAAGTGATTATGGAAAGCCTATAGGAAGTCTTGGTGAATGCAAAATGTACACGCTGTACGCATGGAGTATACGCTGTATGGGATAGGGGATAAAATAAAATCTTAAATATCAATTTCCCCCCCCAAAAAAACAAATTGATTTGACTTGCCAACAAATCGATTTTTTGCCCAGGCCTACTTGAGACAGAAGATCTTTCCCCTTGAAAACACTCAGTTTGGAATCATCAAAATATAAGATGGGAAACACATCTGTATGTATGGTTTTCCAGTTACTCCCATCAACCAATAAAAGCACGTACTGTTCAGGATCTGTCTGACAACAAAACAACAACAAAATACAAGGATCCCAAGTTTGCAGAAGTTACCCACGAGTGAATACAAAGATGATGAAAATGAACAGTTACTCACACCACCTCAAATGACATTGGCCCCTAGAAGTAAGAATGTGTGAATCTGATTGGTTAATCTGCCTGTCAATCACACCTATCTCAGATCACTACTAAACATTCACAGCACCAGCCTCACACTCTGCTCCAACAGCTACATCACCCTGGTCCTTCCTAAAGCGAGCACAACTTTTGGACGCTTCTCATTTCAATTCTCTGCAGCAAGTGACTGGAACCACTTACCAGACTTTAAAACTTTGTTTGTTTTAACCTTTACAGGATCAGTGCACTTGCTTGTAACATTTTAACATCTTTAAACTCTAATGATTCACTGTCAATGATACAAATAACTTTCCTGTGACGATTCACTGTCTCCTGTTACGATTCACTGTCTCATGGTATGATTCACTGTGTCGTGTTTTGATTCACCGTCTCCTGTACAATTCAGTGTTTCGTGTCACGATTCTCTGTCCATGTTATGATTGCCTGTTGCATGTTATGTATGATTCACTGTCTTATGTTATGATTCACTGTTTCATGTAACATTCACTGTCACTTGTTACAATTCACTGTCTTGTGTTACCATTCACTGTCTCATGTTATGATTTACTGTCTCCTGTTATGATTCACTGTCTCATGTTATGATTCACTGTCTCCTGTTATGATTCACTGTCTCATGTTATGATTCACTGTCTCCTGTTACAATTCACTGTGTCGTGTTTTGATTCACCGTCTCCTGTACAATTCAGTGTTTCGTGTCATGATTCTCTGTCCATGTTATGATTGCCTGTTGCATGTTATGTATGATTCACTGTCTTATGTTATGATTCACTGTTTCATGTAACATTCACTGTCACTTGTTACAATTCACTGTCTTGTGTTACCATTCACTGTCTCATGTTATGATTCACTGTCTCCTGTTATGATTCACTGTCTCATGTTATGATTCACTGTCTCCTGTTACGATTCTCTATCTCTGTTACAATTCAATCTCATGTTATGATTCACTGTCTCGTGTTACGTATAATTCACTGTCTGATGATACGATTCAATGTCTCATGTTATGATTCACTGTTTCGTGTGATGATTTACTGTCTCCTGATACGATTCACTGTCTTATGATACGATTCACTGTCCCATGTGATGATCTACTGTTACATTCTTGATTCACTATCTCCTGTTACGATTCACTGTCCCACATTATTGTGGTGATTGTTTGTGAGTGTTTTCTTCTTGAGCTGTTTTATGCTGCCTTTCGTCCAGGTTGCAAATGAGAAGATGTCCTCAATTGACTTACCTGGTAAAATACTGAATAAATTAAATCAGGAGATGAGATACGGCTCCATACCCACTCTAAGTCTAAGTGTTGTCCTAAAAAGTTTTAGAGAGTTGTAAAGAGCAGCAGGAGACTCTGGACAGACCTGGATTACCATCAGTCCAGGCCCTGGTGACTTGAATACTCAACACGGTGTGTTATCATTTACAATTCAAGCCTGACTATGCTTCCACAACAAGGAGGTTTAAACAGAAGCTAAGAAGGTCGGCTGAGATCAAATGAGAAGTGCGTAACATATGGCTTCTGTGAGACGAGAGAACTGTTAAAGACGGACAAACTCTGTAACAGTTGGAGGACACCAATCATATCGAAACCACTTCATTTCTATAGCACATTTTATAAACAACGGCTCTTTCCAAAGTGCTGCCGGAGTGAAATAAAATCAGCAATTCGATTCAATAAAAACACAATAAAAACAATGGAGAGAAAATGGAGCTAAACACATAGAAATGTCAACAACGATAGACCTGGGGGTGTCCTTGTTAAAGAAGACATATTGTGCTTTTGTCTTCTATCTAGTGATACTCTTTGACACCCGTGGATGTTATAATTTGCATATTTTAAATCCCTATATTCACCTGAAATGTTTTAATTAAAGAAACAAGTCTACAGGCTTCCATGTCAGAAAAATTCGGTGCTGAATGGAAGCTGACTTTTCTGTAAACATTCACAACAAAACGTTCGTGAAGTTGGCCCCACATCAAACGCAAACCTACACAAAAACTATGTCAATCGTTTGTGCTTCGTTTGTGCTTCTTTAGTTTTGTAGAAATGAACGATTCTTTTATAGGTCAAATTGGAGTCAGCTAGCCCCCAGGAAGCTTCAAAATGCACTAAAACATCCAAAATGGAGTCAGTCGTTCGTTTGTGCTGTTTTGTGTTGCAAAAAGTTTTGTTTGTGCAATTCTGGCAGCAACTTTAGCAAAACTCCGCAAAACTAGTGAAGATAAACAATCTCAGGCTGCAGAAAAGTATGTAACAGTCTTTAGTAATTTGCTTTTGATTCATATTTTATATAATACAGAGTTTTCCACAGCCTGAGATCGTTTATCGCCACTAGTTTTGCGGAGTTTTGCTGAAGTGGCTGCCTTCAGCTAAGCGGAAATGACGTCCTATAATTACAGCAGAAATAATAATGAATTATTTTAAAAATAAACTTGCACAAATGAAAATTGTCACAGCACAAACAAAATACAAACATTTTCTATAATTTTCTGCCTGTTTTGAGGCTATTTAACATTTTGAGGGGCTGGATGACGTCATCAGCCGAAAATAAAACTGCAAATATCTTGAGAACCAGAACTGCACAAACAAAACTTTTTGCAGCACATAACAGCACAAACAAAGCACAAACGATTGACTCCATTTTGGACTGTTTTAGAGCATCCTTAGGTTGACTCTGACCAGCCCGATTAAGCTCATTTGGAATTTCAATAAACATATTTTATCATTTTACCTCATGCATACACTAAAGCTGCATTATTTTTATTTTACACAGCCTCGCTTTCTCATTGCTTAGTCATAAAATACACTCTTTCCAGTCTTACCAGCTTGTTAAAACAATGCTATTTACTGCTTTTTATAAAGAAATACAATTAAAATTACGCAGAATTGAGTTAAGCATTTTGGCCTGGACCTCCACAATATTTTCTGTTTCTCATGTGGCCCCATGAAAAAAATAATTGCCCACTTCTGCGCTAGAGAGCACTGAAAAAAAAATGTACCAAAATGAGTATGCAACACTGCAGAATCCTATGTGTACCACCGAACAGAGAAGACGACGTATGAAAACGGGAGTTCATTGGCAATATGGTGTCTTGAAAACATGTGATGAACCAAAATACAGTTAAAAGTTCTTAATTGCATGTGTGGCTGCTTTAAGACTATGCACCGGATGGAAGATTACACAATAAAATGCAAATTCCACACAGCTTTTCCACTAAATAACAACTAATGTAGGGCCTATAGGTTTGTGAACGCATTGTGAACTAGCCAATAGTTTGCAATTATTGTTTTGGTCAATCCCTTTTCGTAGTTTCTGCTGTATTTTCACTGACAGTTGTTGACAATATAGTAGCAGAAGATTAGACGTGCAATAGAGGCTGGGGTTGGGGATGGCAAAGCAAAGGAGAGTTTTAAAGACATACTCACAGTGGTGTTATTTCCTGTGTAAAACCAGGTTCAGAACATATTTTTCATCCCAAACTTCTGAAAAGAGTTCTACAACCTGCTGGGGATGTGATGGCAAGGTTATGAAACTGTATTGATTGGGGGAATTGTCTCGTCTGGAGCAGAGATCAGTGTGTCCCATCCTTCTGCACGGTGCCGCTCACTCACTGCTGTCAGGGAGTTCGCCGACACCAGGGATGGCTAGAATATGTTTTTTAATAAAGGTCAGAGAGAAAGAATGGATTAAATGTTGGCCATGTAATGTGATTCTTTGAGCGTATGACGTTTTCAATTTGTAATCTAGCGCTTATTCTGTTACCGGGTTTTTATTGCAGGAGAATAGTATGCGGAAATATTTTTGGGCTGATATTGATTTTTCCCCCCAAAATAATGTGCATTTTTTAAGGAGTAGCATTCTGTGGAGATTTAAGGCCAATAGTTGATATGCTAAAAAGTCCAAATATCGTGCCAGTATATTGGCCAACCAGGTATATTGTCTCTCTAGTTTAATGCCTACTATTGAACTTTCTGTTCTGTTTAGCTGTGCAGATGACTGAACGGTTTTCATTTTTCATTCATTATTTCTTTTCTTCTCTCTAATTTAATGTCAATCTCTATTTTAAAATTTTATTATGATTATTTATGTTTTGATTTGTTTGTATTGTGATTTTTTGATGTATTTCTTATTGTGTAAAGCACTTTAATTTACTTTGTGTACGAATTGTGCTATACAAATAAACTTGCCTTGCCTTTCTGGGTAAAACAACATCTCGATATTGACAAGCAGGTGATGGACCCTTCTCCAAAGACCAATCTGGTGGAGCCATCTTATGGAGAAGTGTTACCTCCACATAGAAATGTTATAAATAATGTATTAACAGTTTAGAAAGCCAGAACATCCAGTTTTCTTTTGGGAAGCATGTTTGCTTATGTAACCTGAGGGCTGAGATCCCTTTCAAAGGTCTATATAGCTCTTATATATATATATATAACTCTTGTGAGCTTTTGAGACAGTGATGTTACCTCCTCAAAAACATATACCTTTAGAATAAATAGATATTTATATAACTGTACAGCATAAGACAGGGCACGACCTGAAGAGGAATCTCCAGATTTAGACTTTCTTATACAAGAAGAAATATACCTTTTTTCCTTTATGAAGCATTTTATGGAGCTAAATTATGACGTGATTGTGGGAAAGATGGACTGGCATGGGCAGAGTTATGTTTTAGTTTTTCCTCGAGTCATGCAGAAAAGAGGGAGCCACTGTCTGTGAGAATGTTCATGTATGTTGGTATATTACTTTATTTTATCCAAATGATTGTAGTGAAGGTGTATGGAGTCAAAAAAAAAAAAAAACACACACACAGTGGAGCACTTCCTGTATTACCACAGGGCATCACAAAGTCGAACAAAGTGTTTCCTAAATATGCAGGGTTTAGTTCAACATGTATAAAAGAAGCAAAACACCACTCCAGGCCTGTGTTTGATGAGGAAGCAACAGAATAATATATATCAGAAATAATATAGTGGCCCTTTAAACACTCAAGTCTTGCTAAAACAATGAACAAAGCAAGAATAATGGTAAAATATGAGTCTTATGTAGTTAAAAATGATACAGTAGTGGTATTTTAGTGTGTTCAATACAGCAGTTTAAATGCATAAGTCCTCTATAGAAATTAAGTCTTCCCACACAGAAAATGTAGTCTGGGCATCTCTGCTCAGACTGCTGCCTCCACAACACAACTGGATGAAATGGAGGAAAATCATGACACTAGACACACATAAACTCCAATACTGAATTATCAGCTTAACGTGCTGCTTGATATTTTAACCTGAATGTTGAAGTGAAGAGATATGACACTAAAGAGCTAAGGCAGAAGTTTATTTACATCAGTACAGGATTCAAACTCAGAGACACAAATCCTCAACACACTGTTATAGCGTTGTTCATTCCAGTCTAATCCAGTCCAGTCTGGCTATGCTTCTGTTGTAGGGAGTATTATAAGCCAAGATGGCAAGGTTGAGCTGGCAGTGAGAGCAATCGGTACAGCACAGCAGTACAATTTCTCCATCAGGTATAAAGTGGTAGTCGTGCCAACTGCTAGAGACAAGTGGGAGACTCCACCAGGCCAATTTACAAATGAGATCTGTGAAGAGGCAAGCTTCTCATTATTCCTGTTATGTTCATTTGTCAGTTTAACCCAGTGCATATTTACTTATCCAAAAGATGTCTGAAACCAAAAAAGTCCTAACAAACATTGTTAATATTCCATTACTAACTCCATTACATAACTATTCGATCAATATTTAGTGTTGTGATGTTCCTTACCTCTAAGAGGCAATGATTCAATTATAATTCATTTGTTTTTCATTAAAAAACAAACAAAAAATGTATTTAAATTGAATGTTTCACCACTCTGTTCCTTTTGAAAGACCAACATATAAAACACAATAGTTTTACACAACATTGAAACATAACATTTAAATTTTGTTTTACTTACATGCACTGTTTGTGAACCAGAAATGAACAAAATCGCAATACAATACAAAAAACAAGCAATTGCACCACGCCACATTCCCTACATCCACCAACACACAACACATCCCCAACAAACACTGTGTGTCTGTGTGTGTGCGTGTGTGCATGTGTGTGTGTGTGTGTGTGTGTGATTGGGGTGAAATGTCTCACAGTTGCAAAGAAAAATAGTCTGACATTTTTGACAACCTTTTACCTCCAAATTGACCCGAACAGTATCTATGTGATATAATCACACAGGGGATGGGGGCAAATATGTGGGACAAACCATTTTCATATTATATGTTGATTAAACTAATTAAGGGAAACAGAAGTTTCATACTGAAAAAATACTTTTAACAATTTTTCCTAGATCTTCAAACTGGTCACTTTGACCCGTATCATAACAGGAGGGTTAAAGACATTTTGAGCAATAAAAACATAATAATGTAATAATAACTGAATTGAATTGAATATAATAATAATTGAATTGAATAAATACATCTTATATAAGTTTAATAGTATATTGTGGAACATTACTGGCAAAGCCTTGGTGGCGGACCCCCAACCTGAAATGTTGCACAGTGCACCCTTAAGGACATTTTTAAGTGGTCATACTTTTTACTTTTACTTCATTACATTTGACAGCAAGTATCTATTTTCTTTCTACTCTATCTTTCCATCTTTTTTTGAACTGGACTGAACAATAAAAAGTACTTTTCATATGATTTGAGGGGTTATTTTTTACCATAGTTGTAGTAACATCCTGACTAAATGTTTTGAGTTCAAGCTTTGGCTAGAGAAACAAAAATGAATACACAAAATCCATATGAAAATTAAGAAATTGATTCAAAATGCTGCTGCTGGCCAAAATATGTGGATGAGCCCCCAATTTGTTACGACCCATCTCTGCTAGGGGTAGGGGAAGTAACAAAAAAGAACCAAGGTGGAAAATGAAATAAAGAAGGTAATTTAATTAACAGGATTATAACAAAACATGCTAAAATATGTACATAAAGAGGTGAAATCAAAGCAAAGCAATCTAACTGTACTAAAATGAACCAAAAAGACTGCAACACAAGATGAACAAACTAAATTTAACACTTTATCAAAATCTGTGTGAACATGCGTTTACTTTTTACTCTTTAAGTGCATTTTTAAACATATAATTTAATACTTTTACTTTTTTGTGTGTAATACTTTTACTTGTACTTGAGTAACTTTTTGCATCTGTGCTTTTACTCAAGTAACAAAACAGAGTACTTCATCCACCGTCACATTCCAACATGCCAGAACTCCAGGCTTTTCCGTCAGTATAACCTTCACACTTGTATAGTTTCATTCCCGGTGATTACGTGATACTCCGTTAACTTTTAATGGAGTTTAAATAAAACCCAGACCGGGCTAAGTGCTTCAATGTGCCACGTCATTTTGTGCCGTATTAGCAGTGTAAGCGACTCGGATGGGGCTAACCCGACTGTGTTTACGCAGGCCTTCTGGAAGGATAAAGGATTCTCCGGGGAGATCGTGACCGGAGCATCCACGGGCTGTCCATTCTGCGTCACGTTCGATGCCACCAGCCCCTCGGGGAACCCTGCTCTGGTGGGCTTCATCTCAGCACAGCAGGCCTCGTACTGGACCAACAAAGAGGTATGGGAGATTTTTAATTGGACTCTTTGACTCTTGTGAGGTTTAAACTATTTTCGAATGTTGTTGCCTCCTCAGAAACATACCTGGAGTTATTTATGTCGACGTGATAATGAGCTGAGCCGAAGCAAATGATTAAAAAGTTGTTTTTAAGGCAACTGAAGGATTTGGAGCTGAGGAAAAAGTTTATGATCTGAAAATAGGTACAATAACATCTAAAGTAAAATCTAACCTTTTCTGAAAGCTGTAGGTGTCTGGGCAGCTGAATAAGTACAGTTTGTGGTTACATTACCCATGATTGGCCACTAAGCCAACTCAAGACAGTTTCTAAGATAGAAATACCCTATCCAGTTATTTTATTTTTAGATTCATGTTTGCCAGAGCTAAACATGACTTCTTTTAGCTCTGGCATAAAAACAGGAAAGGGAAAACAGCACTACTTACCAAAATAAGATAAGTTCTGGAAAAAAATAAGAGACCACTGCTTCTTTTTTTTTCTTAAATCAGCATCTCTACATGTGTGACGGCCATTTTATTCCACCACAAACACACCTCATTCTGCTTCATGAGGCACTGAGGAGGTGATCACCTGAACCAATAACCACTGCTGTGTTCATTATTATTATTCCACCAATTTCTGAACTCTTCCTAAGTTAAAACATTAGTATTGCACTGGGAAAAAAAGCATATCTAGGTAAGTTAAAATGACTTAAATTAAGAACATTTTACTTTATTTGAGTAGATTCAACTTGACAAGTAAAATTATCTGCCAGTGGAATAAGTGTTTCTTTCTTAAAATGACGGGGAACAGGGCCTTTTCTGTGGCCGGCCCTAAACTCTGGAACAATCTGCCCCCGCACGTCCGAATAGCCCCCACAGTGGAGTGTTTTAAAGTGGCTGTCACACCTTGACAATTTAGCCAGCGTATTGCCGACGTATGAAAAATTTGGCAAATATGCTGTCATACGTTGGATAAGTTATAAGCACGCCGAAACACGCTGGCGTATGTCCACATACGGCAAGGTCGCTGAAAAATTTTCAACATGCTTAAAATTTCTCTAAGTATGTCAGCATATGCTCATATGTCCTACATACGTGCGCCATAAGTTGTAGGTGAGTTATGCGATCGTTGACGCACGTTCACACACGTTGTAAGTTACTCATAAGTCCAAATATGCTGAGATAATTTCTAGCGTACACATAACTTATGCGTAACGTGCCTTGAACCTGTGTGTAACTTATACCGAACTTATCTCCAGCACATATTGATGTGTGTAGATGTATTTGACATGTTCCAGACGACCACAGGACTTACTGAACGTGTTTCTAACTTATAGCTACCGTATAACGGCACGTTGGAAGCGTTTAGAGGAATTGTAAATTGGTTCTCCGTAGAACACGATATCGCCCAAATTACCAATCAATTCATTGCACCAGCTCAATGAGAACACTTTATTACTCACCCTCATTATCCATAGAATTTGTCCTCCTCAATTGACATCCATTCCACAAAACCACGATATTAATCCCATTTGAGGTGTTCTTTAAAAGTAAAAAGGCGAGAGTAGCACGTGTTTTGTTTACGTCAAGCCGCGTGTGAAGCTGCAGATCCGCGATACTGACTCGACTTCCCATGGGCTTTATCTCCAATCGTTTATGCTTTAAAAACCCTGTATCTGAAGTATTGCATCACATTTCACAAATAATAATAACACAGTTTTGTCTTGTATCAAAACTGGAAGTGCAGCTCTGATCTTTGAACACTTGAGAATCTCAAATCGAGTAGTTTTACTGTAGACAGGAAACAGCTGAAGCCATCGCGCTCACAGCTTTACAGCCTGTGGTCCGCACAGCTGCTCTATACCAACCCACCTATTGATCATCTGCTGCATTCAGCACCATAGACAGCGAGAGATGTAAAATATGACGGATCGGAATAGCGATTGTTCTATAAACGTTCTATATAAGTTACTAATAGGTTTTGTATGCGTCCAACTCGTTATGAATACGCTATGTATACGCCCAAAATAATAATTTAAAAAAAACATAGAAAGTTCAGTGTATGCCAGCGTTTTAGGGAAATTCTGGTACTTTGGCATACGCTAGCTAAAGCGTCAAGGTGTGACAGGGCCCCAAGTCTCTTAAGACCCACTTTTACTCTCTGGCTTTTAACACCTCTTGAAATGTGTGGTCCTCTGTGTTTTTTATTTATCTTAATGTTTTTATTTTACCTTTTTCATTATTTTATGTATATTCTTGCTCTTAATTGATTTTTTACTAGTTTTATTGTTTTTACGAGGACTAGTGTATTATTTATTATTGTGCAGCACTTTGGAAACTCTTGTTTATGAAATGTGCTATAGAAATTAAGTGGATTGGATTGGACAGTGGTATAATTTAAAATAAATCCCTTGTTGAGCTACTTGGAAGAGGGTGGAGACCTACTGGTAGCTCCCGCGCTACAGGTTGGAGACCCCTGCACTAAAATATTTGGAAACATTGTAACTGCAGCTCTTGGGGGCAAAATAAGTCTGGTCTGTGTTGTCTGCATCTGATTATAAAGCATATTATTGTTGGACATAGCAAAACTCCGCTGTGATCTCTGAAAGTTGTGAAAAGCTCTGAAAATTCATTATTATAATAATTAGGATGCTCAAAGCGTAAGATAAGTGAGGAATAACTCTGGAAAATGGCAAAGCACATTTCTATAACCGCACCTTAATAAATCTAATATAATGTCATGAGCTAATAAAACAAAACATAGCAATTTCCTAAAAATGCAGTAAAAGCAGGGCTGCAGGTAAACAGCTTTTCTTTGGTTCCAGTTCTTTGTGTATTCCGTTTATCGTACAGCACTATTTCATGTCAGGGTCATTGTGCTCAGAGCAATGTTGATGTATTGTTTTAATTTACATCTCCAGCTCCTGCACAGCTCCTTAGACCTCACACTTTGCCAAAGGTTAGACAGAGTATTGCAGTACGGTACTACCGCCAAAGTCACCCACACAGACCCAAAACAGACATTAGAACAAGATACTTCGCACTTTTTCAGTAACTTATCTTTTACAGTTCAAGGTCGTATGCAAAATGTACTTTATTCTGAATTATAATCCATGCTATAATGTTGTTACCTCCTCAAAAACATACCTGGAGTTGTTTTGTTTCATTCACAGACGATTGAATAATCATCATTAGGCTGTGCACATCTTCAAAGCTCAAAATGCTCTGTTCCAACTTTTAATGTCATGAAGTAGTAGTTTTCAAGTTAAGTTTGTTATCTTTTACCTTTTGTTAAGTAGAAGTGGACAGTTCCAGTGCTGAAATTATCCAAATGATGCAACTGAACGTGTACAGAGTTTAAATAAAGGTGGAACAGAGTGTTTTCCCTTTGAAAGAGGAAAGGAGGTATGTTTGTGATGAGTAAAACTAATAAAAGAGCTCTTTCTTTAGATAATAGAATGTGATTTTCAATGTTAATATAACGTCATAATACTTTCCTTTATATTCCCATGTGGCTTTATATCTGTGTAATCCCTTAGTGGTTCATGGGCGTATATTAGTCTATGTGCTCTTATACTTGCTCTGATACAACTCAGGATCATTCTAAAGCTTCAGGAAAGGTTCATTTCTGTCCTGTGAATGGGACTTTTTTAGTCTCAATACCTTCTGAGTATCTAGTTTGGATACAGATTTATGCCTAGAATACAGAATACCAACTTTCTCAAAATTAGCTCTAAAGCATGTGCGTGGGCAAGTGGGGCTCAACAGAAGTGGTGCAATTTGAAGGACAAAACATTAAATAATACTCCAAATCTGCTATGTTCAGACAAAAAGACAAAAACTAAATCATATCTGAAAGAGCGGTGCAAGAAACACAAATGTTCAAATCATTTCATATTGTCAACATAAAGCTTTTGTCAAGCTTTTATCCAAGTAAAAGTATTGTTACTTCAATAAAAAAAACATTACTCAAGTAGGAGTAAAAGTATGCTGCTAAAAAAGTACTGTCTGGTTTTAAGCTGCTTGAAACTATGAAGGAATAAAGGGTCAAGCCATAATAAGCTTAAGCTTCAGTCGACACCTTTGTCTGTGTTTTAAATATGACTTTCTGTGGAATAATGTCATAATATACCTGTAACTGAAATAAATTCAATCAAAAAGTACAGTTTCTTTAAAAAAAGTTATGTTAAGTTAAGTAAGGTTACGTTTACACTGAAAAAATCAGCAAATCACCATATTGGAGACGATTTGCATCTAGACATGTCGTTTCTGTGTCTGCAAAACTGCCTGAAACGGTGGTCACATGACTTGGCTGGTGTCACGTAGTCGTGACGTCACAATGTCACGTGGGCGGTAAAAACAAGGAAGTGGAGCACCATGTCTGAAGTTGCAGCAGCCAAGGAAGGCAAGAGTGAAAACAGTCTTTTCGTGGACCGACAACAAGGTTCAGTTTCTAACTACGCTGTTTCCCATTTGTTTATGGTTTGTTTAAAGTGTTTTCCACAATAGCATTATATGACCGATGTCACAAACCCAGCGAATGAGGAAGGCACAAGTCACAGTGACGTGGTCCAATCAGGACGGCAACTAAATCTCCTATGTCAGTGTATCACCGTTTTCGGGCGTCCACACAGTGCTGGATCAGATCCGTGCCCAGATGAATCTATGGGAGCTGGTGGCACCAGATCGTTCCATCTCTGGAGCTGTTTTCCACCGGATTAGTGTGGACAACCATTGCATCCACAACGAAAACAACTCAAATACGTACTAGTGTGGATGGGGCCTAAATGTAACTGAGTACCACCCACCTGTGGTCATCATTAAGCATTTGCCAAAGAGTATCTAGAAAACTACACAGAATTGTGGTTAATGCCATTTTACTGCAGGACACAGAGTCTTAGGAGGCTTCAATGTTCTTTCCTGCTTCACAATAAGTGCTAATAAACAGTATTTCTCCCTCTCAGTGTGACGCTGATGTATGTTTGTGTCTCACCTCTGCTGACACCTCCTGCTGTGGGGTCGGGGTGGAGTTCACACCCTGTACGTGGACACAGCACTTGTTAGAATGAGGTGAGGTGTAAGAAAAAAATGGATTGTGAGGTGAGGATGAATTCATGGAAAAATTCAGATCCTCCCTTAGAAACAGTGAGTGCGCTACAAAAAGTCATGTGTATAAAAAGTCAAACATCACTATATTAAATTTAAATAGTATTTTTTTATATAAATGTCAGATTGTGCAGATAAGGACCACAGAGAGTACTACACAAGGCTCATTTTGGCTGAAGACATACAAAAACAGACCAAACCCACTTAACAAATGTACCATTTTCAAATCCACTCAAACTGAGGCCACATATTAAAACACAGAGGGCCATAGACTGGTGGTCAAAACGGTGAGTAATTCATATCTGTGCATTTATAACAGGTTTGAATGACCCTGCAGACCTTTGTTCATGCTTAGACCCTCAAAAGGACAGACAAAATTTGCTTGATGAAGGTAGATTTCAAAAACATGGAGTAAAAAAATACTACTTGCGGTAGTATGGGCCAATTCACCTGGAAGCCTGAGGGCCAAAACAACCTGTCTGAAGGCGACATTTGGCTCCCGGGCCATAGTTTGGACATGCCTTTTGTAGTGGCAGTACATGAAATGTTCTGATACAGTGGTGAGTGTTAGTGGTGTCACCTTTGAGGTAAATTAGCAGTATCTACAAAATTTTTTAAACTTTTACATTTTTAAATTTTAAACACATTGATGCAGTGTTGCAGTGTTGGAGTACAACCAGATAACCAAGGCTGAGTTATGGTTTGAATAACTCTTTCTTCTGATTTTAGTGTCTTCAGTATAACCGTTCTTTGTTTTGCTTACTGAACGGCTTTCAACAAATAATCCTTGACACTGCAGTGAAAGCCATTTCAGATACTTCATGATGAAGCTCACTGAGACAAGGCCAAGGCAAACCCAGCGCCGTCGTAAAACACGGATTCTGTGAGGAATGAGAATCTAAAATATAAAACATGGGTGTTGGTCCTGAGGCTTCCTGCTAAATTGGTTACCAACATTTTGAAATTCAGTTTTACTTAAAGGTGCACTGTCCAACTTTTCTGGTGGAGGGTCCGCTACCTGCTTTTCTCCATGGAAATGTCATTGCTTTCCCTGGAATGTTCCATGGTATGACATTAACCAGATAGATCAATCATTTATATATTACGGGTGTTTCTGTTGCTCAAAAATACAATAATTTCTTCTGTGAATAGGGACGACTCTCCACAGATCTGCCTGAACCTGCTGTTACATTTCCCTTACTGGGGAACAGGGAAGAAACTAAAACCAAGATGTTAAAGGTTTAACTAAGAAAGCTGCAATTTATTTACAGTGTGGTAGGAAAACAACCAACCAAAAAAAAAAAAAATGAAAGAAGGGGAATGAGAAAAAACCCAAAGAGATTCAAACAAAAAGGAATAACTAAACTAAGAATCCTAACTAAGTACACTTAACTACTAAAATAACAGTCTCAAAAAAAAAAAAAAAACTCACAACAGCAAGCATTACAAATCAAAAGGAGACACAACAGAACCGAAAACAAAAGTGGCTTTTATTCTCCACGCCCCCACAGGTGGCCTCCGCGGATTGGTGGGGGCGGTAGGGCATTTGGCCAATCCACCAGCAGTGGCAGCAGATCTTCAGCCTCCGTCCAGCGGTCCTCTCCTGTGTATCCAGCTCTGGGGCTCACGGCCCAGATGCCACTCGCAAAAAACAAAAGAGGCAACGGGAGCACACCCAAAAACAACAAAAAAAAGCAAACAAACAAAAAAAAACAAAAACAGAAGGACCAAGGCCCTATAGTGACAGATATGTTTAATCTGTACTGTGGAAAATTAAGGTTAAAGCAATAACATTTCCATGGAGACAAGCAGGTGGCAGACCATCCACGTCCACTAGAAATGTTACGCAGTGCACCATTAAATAGCAATTCATTAGCAAGGACCACGCCAACAACACATGTGCGAAGCAAAAAGCGTTTCTTATATTGAGACGAGGTGGGTCGGCTGGGTTGAGACTCACGGTGGGGGTTCAGTCTCAATCTTCACATGGCCCAGCAGGAACGGGACCCCCCTTGTAGGCATCTAAAGCCTGGAGGGAAACAGATATGGGTTGGGAGGGTGGG
Source organism: Odontamblyopus rebecca (assembly GCA_030686955.1). Taxonomy (NCBI): domain Eukaryota; kingdom Metazoa; phylum Chordata; class Actinopteri; order Gobiiformes; family Gobiidae; genus Odontamblyopus; species Odontamblyopus rebecca. The sequence continues at coordinate 21,045,189 of CM060653.1, read as the reverse complement.
GTCGAGTTATTTGGGACAAACTGCGTTGCCAGGATAGGCTGCTACAAATCAGGATAGGCTGCTACAAATAGGCTTCTGGGAAATTAAGGTGTGGTTGAAGTGAGCTGTGATTTGCTGGAGAGGAGGAGAGGGCGACTGAGGCGTGGTCCTGCTCCTGAACCTAAGTTAATCATATTAATGACATGTATTGTGATTTGATAAGGACCTAACAGAAGCCGCCCAAGTCTATTAAAGGTGTGATGGTCAAACCTTTTAAATCCAGTCCAATCAAACCTTTAATATCAAATCAAGTCAAATGCAATAGATTGAATCATTCACTTCATTGTCCTGTCATTTGTGGCTTCAAATGTTTTAATTTTCAGCCCATTATATATCAGGTATCTATGTAAAGAAGAAACATAAAGAAAAAAACACCGAATGTGATGCTGCATCCAAACTCTGGACTCCTGACGGTTTCCAATACAAAAGACACATTTTACAATTACCCACCCACTCACCCTTGGCTTTACACCAAATCCATTTTCCTTGCAATGGCGAAAACACTGAACTTTAATACAACACTAACTCAAACTCACCCATCCTCATTAGACCCTTACATTCGAAAACACAATCACAGAAACACATTCACGGCCTTATTTATAGAAGCAGCTTGATGAATATTTCTCCCTTGTCCTGGCTGGCCTTTCATACCATTCACGCTCCCTCACTTTAAAACAATCATATCAGCGCCTCCTCGGGTCTAATTCCACCAGTGCTGACCTTCTTCCATTTACACAGTTGTCTTCACGCTGTGTTGAGCCGCGAACGCTTGTAAATAATTCAAATGCGGCGCGTGGCCCTAAACACAGAGAAAAGCTGTTGGAACATGGCAGAGCTGTGAACTTTGAGGTTAGCGGATAGATGGTTTCTCTGTCGGGGCGGGTTTGCGCTTTGTACAATACACCAGGGTTACGGCAGTGGAGTCGTAACTTCTTCCTAGAGAAATGTTCCAACCGGAGAAAACACTTGAAGGTTGCTGCATTTCTAGTGGAAGGCTGGCTGAGCGATATGGAGCAAAATATATATCTGGATATATTTGCGATATCTTGATATATAACCGCCCCAAAACTACTGCTAAAACAAATCTGCCAAATTCCACAAGGTCTTTTTTTATTGAAGTGCAAAGAGGCAGTTCATGTAGGAACAATTTCATATTTTCAGTTTCTTTTCATTTAAAAATAAAACAACTCAACTCTGTTAACCATAAGATAACTAGAACCCTGAGCTCCTTTAGTCGAGGAAGCTCAGGAGGTTATTTTAACAGACTCATGTTCTTACCCAGGGGTCAGGAGCTCTGAGGTATCCCACAATCCACTGCACAGATCAAACTGAATGTTTCCAAACACTACTAAATTCAACACCAGCAGATTATTCATTAAAATGCAGAAATAAACTCAACTTTACAACATATAAACCAGAACTCTGATAGAGCCACATCAGCCCGTCTGAAATAGTGACGTGTTTAATGCAGCACATTTGTTTTCGCTTTACAGAAACGAAACTTAAAACAGCATGGCTCATTTGCATAAACAATAAACACTGAGAAAAACAGCTCTCTCGCCCTGATGTGGTCAGCTTCTGTGGGACTAAAGGACATGACTCAGTGGGATATGAGTGTTCTCTCTGTGACAGGATGTGCTGCTGATGGTGAGGAGGTAAAAGGTTGGAAAAGGCTGGTGGTGCTGAAGCTTTGGTTTGGCACTTTGGGCGTTCACAGGTTGTTGTGGCATCGTTGTGTTGAATGAGACACGAGGGGAGGGTGAGGAGGTGGAGCACAGAGAAGCCAAACAAGATAAGCGGTGAAATCAGAAATAAATATAAGCAATATCTCAATATATAATATGTCAATATCCATATCGAGTTTAAAAAATATCTTGATATCACTATAGGCTCTATTCACCCTTACGTCACAAACCAGGAAGACATTTGGAAACATGCGATGACAACTTCTGGTGTAGCTCCCGACACTGAGCTCTCCTATGACTGTGATAAAACCCACTGAAGTAAATGTGATCGTTGGTAAAATGAAGCCTGCATATATATGTGCTGTTTGGAATCATGTTGAATTTGGCGTCCTCATCTCTTCTATTCGCATGTGCCCAGTGCGCTCGGAAATGTGCATCAGTTGGGGAATGATGAAAACTGAGGTACAGTTGTAATTGTTGATTAGCCGAACATAATGGAACACTATTGTTGTGGGGCTCAGTTAAAAACATGAATAAAAAGATTGAACTTCCAAGTGCAGGTGGAATTTATTGTGCCAGTGTTTAAAGTGCAAAAACGCCCAAACAGTGCAAAAATATTTACTTAGCGAGCAAAAATGATAAACAAGAATTTACAGAAAGAAAAAGAAAAATGGGTATAGTTCAACATCAACTCCCCTTTTTCCCGTTTCAACTCTCTACAGCACACTGACCTGTTGTGTAACCGGTGGCAGCCAGAAACAGCTCCCCTTTATACCCGTCTTGCTCCTCTCTCTGAGCAGGATATAAAAATGACTGTAGAAATAAACAATTTCATATTACCCCAACATTGTATACTCTACATTTGGCTAACAGTAATAATCTACATTAAAGGGGTACTGCGGCCCGTTTGAAGCTAAAGTTCATTGTTAGAGGTGGTCAAACTTGCCGGTCTGTGCCGTTTTTTGGCTTCTGACAGAATTCGACCACCTCTAGCAATGGACTTCAGCTTCAAACGTGCCAGAGTTTCCCTTTAAATGACAAAAATAATGGCTTAATAATGTGTAAAATGTTACATAAGGCGCATCACGTGGTCAGCACCATTGTGTGAACAGCGTCTATTTCAACTACCGGGAAACAGCGGCTCGGTTTGGCAGAGGCGCTGCGTTGGAGGAGAGAGACGGCGTCAGCGAAAAGCTGATGAAAGAGGAGATGAAGAATTGGTTTTTAAATTGACAGTTGTCACAAAAGCAAGTATTTCGTCATTTACAAAAAAATATCCAAAAAAGGAAAATCCATAATTGAGCCATTTTATACACAACTGAAAATTCTCCCATGCAGTATGAAAGTAAATATCCTATGCAGTATGAAAGTAAATGTATCCTAGTATATACAGAAGTAGTTATAGCTACAGTTAGGGTTATAGCTCTGATATTTCCATTATAAACTGTATTCATTAAAAGGCTCTGTTATTTCTCCTTATACTCACTAAATTGCTAAAAGAGGAAGTACAGTTGTGCTGGAACTACAATCAACTTTTGCACATTTGTAGGTACTTGTAATGAGTTTTATACCATGAGTTTTCTTACCCCTAGTGATAGGAGTAGTAGGCTAATGTCCAAAGGAGTAGCATTTGCCTGCCTGTGGTAAACATAGACTGTATAAAGAAGTGGACTGTATAAAGGAGTGTGACATCACCCATCGAATCTGGCTCCAGTCAAATGAAGCTCACGATGTTTGCAGTTACAGGGGTGAATTTGTAGCCATGTCCATATTAGGAATAGAAATTTATTTACAGACACACAAAAAAAATATTTTTTTTACGGTAAAATACCGGCAGCTGTGGTTGTCAGAACTCGACCATTAAATTGTGGTAAAACATTTCCTTCATTTAAAGCAAAAAGTTATATTGATACTGTTGATAGCAGTTAAATAATGTGCTTAATACAGTATTTTACTGTACGAAGAAAAAAAAACAACATAAAAAGCAGTATTAACGTTAAAAACAACTGTTTTTCACGTAGATTTTCAGGTAAAACTCTTTGCTGTTAATTTTATGATAAATACTCTTTTTTTTGACTCCACATTAATTTGATTGTTTTTTTTTTATTTTTTACAGAAAAAAATGGTGTTTTCTACATATTACAACCATAAATATTAAAGTTATGAAATGTTTCTTGATTCACAGTGATTTACTATATTTACTATGGTGATACTATTTCAGATTTTACGGCCTTTGTTGCGTTTTGACAGTTTTTTTTACCGTAATTTCTACAAACATTTTTAAAGTGTACAAAATAACCATATAAAAACCCAGAGAGGGTTTCTATGAACAGTTTAAGACCAAAATGGCGAGACTCACTGCAGAAGTTACAGAGAGAGGGAGGGTGACAATTTTCCAATGTTAAATGATTTGGAGCCAGACTCGATGAAGCTGGAATCGCCCCCATGAACACTTCCTATTTCAAACACAGTGGCCAGTGGGTCAGCGGCATCTATATACAGTCTATGACAACTAATGTTCACTCCGCACGTCCAGTCTGATTTTTTTTTGCCCAAATGTGACCCGATTTCTTTGTTTTCAAATCCGACCCAGGTCACTTTCATATGTGGAAATAAATTTCGCTCTTTTCAAATCTTTTTCAGTGTGAACACGAGTCACATTTATCTGACTTTCACAACTCTGAAATGCAGCTGGGGCCACATGGTTCTAATGGAAAAGGCAGAAATAATACAAATACAATCCTTGACAACAGTAGCGAGGAAATTGGTATTTTAGGAAAGAAAGTGACAAAGACAAAATAACTTTTTCTATCTATGGTAAAAGAAAATTATAGGTGGAACAAATTGTAATACTGAACAATGGTGCTTTGTAGAGATGTAACAATAACCGAAATATGATGATATTGTATCGTCAAAGGTCTCACAATAATATCGTGGACCATCACAATATATCAAATCATAAGTCTGTTTGCTTAAATGAATAGTTCTGATGCAGAACTAGCTAAAAAAAAAAAAAATCACTATCTAAGCACTTTTACATCTTCATTCTTTGGATTAAACCTTGTAAAGGCATTTTTAGAGGAAAAAGTAGCATATTCACACTTTTGTGAGCCTCCACAAAATATTGCAATAAGTATCGTACCATGAGATGTTTATGGTGAAAATATCATACAGAGAGATTTGGATATCGTTACTTCACTAATGACAATAAATGTTGTACCAAATGACTGGTCAAAGTGTTTTATAATGTCAGTCTTGTTATTATGAAGAATATCGTAATATCATGAGCCTCCCCACCATATCGTGAGCTTTCCCACGATATCACAATAAATATCACCCTGAGGTTCATACCATGACAATATCATATCATGACACTTGAATATCGTTACACCCATAGAGATTCAAGATTCAAGATGGTTCATTTGTCATTTGCAGGTTTAAGGTCTACAGCGCAATGAAATGCTCAGGATGAGAAGAACCGTTTGACTCGCTAAGATATTCAAGAAAAACTAATAGCTGCAATAAATAGTATAAATGGTACTGTTAAAAGTGTTTGCAAATACAAGGGAAATAAGTAAACAATATAGTAAAAAATAGTGCTTTGTCATAATGTGATAAAAGCACAACTCCAGTCTTCTGCACATCAGGAGACTTCAGGGCTGTTGGGTTCACACATGAAATTTAATCTGGCTTTTTATTTTCCATCTGAACTGAAACTCCAAAAATATCTGATTTGTTAGTCCTTATTTAGTCCCTTTTCAGGATAATTTTTACCACTTGTGTTGCATTAGTTATTTGATGAGAGATTTCCGTGTGATATTGTCTATTTTATTCATATCAGTGGCAGCAATACATCTCCCTAATATTGAGAAGCACAATGAACAAAATATAATGAATGATTTATGTACATTATAGTGTGTTACTAAATTTAAATTTCAGCCATAACTGGTGCAATTAGGGACCATTAAGGCAGGCGAGGGCGGGAAGGAAAGTTCCACATTGTACAGGTTTAGTTCAATGTCACCCCAAATCCTTATTGTTCCACAAGCCGATTCTGCAAGAGCCAAGCCACAGATGATGTTAGGGACAGACTGAATATTGGACCAATATTTGAACTTTTTTGCCTATCAGGTATCAGCCTTAAATCTCCAGCAGAGACTGATATTTTGTTTTGGTCGATCATCTGCTTAAATAAATACACACAAAGCTTTATATCAACATTTAAATATGAAAAGGTAGCTGCGCAAAATGTGGCTTCACAGCTTTCCAATAGGTAAAAAAAAAGTGGTAAAAAAGGGAAGTTTGGGGGAAGTTTCTAGAAAATTTGAATTACTACATTTAAATAAAATTATATTATTTTGGGGGAAAATATTTAATTTACTTGCAAATGTATTTTCTTTTTTATATCATCATGCCTTATTTGACACCAGTCTCTTGCTATTTTTGCTACTTATTTAGTATTATTATCGTTTATATTTTTGCTCATTTTGTCATTCTAATAAAATATGATGTGTGAGCTTCTGTGTCCAAGTCATTTCTCTTGTGGATCAGTTTGTCCAACTGTAAAATAATCAAAATCAGTCCAGCATAACAGCCCAAAAAGAGCTTATCGGCCATCGGATGCTCTGTATTCTAAACAATCGAAATAGCCATAGAAAAAAGAAATATCGGTCGATCTTTAGATGATGCCAAAGTCGACTCCCATACAAACGTTTGCTTTAATCTCATTTAAACTGCTTCACTCCCCAGAAGATGTCGTCAAACATTATAACACCAGCCCCAAAAGCTTAAGCGTCCTTCTTACTTTTTAAGTGGCACTGTCAGTACTGGGAGCCACAGAGGAGATGACGGAGGGTTTTTGGACCCACTTCGGCCGCCCTGACTGTCTCCCCCTTTTATGGGGATGGGTGTCCGCCAAACCCCCCCCTACCATCTTCCCGCTCTCTACCTCCATAACTCACCGTGAGCTTTCATTCCACCCCCGGCCAGGCTGACCACAACTGACCTATTCAAAGCCTCTCACACTCGGAGCGCTGGGATTCGAGGGCGGACCACGATAACGGTCCAGTTGGAGCGACAGGAGGATTAGCCAAGTGAGATAATGTTTCAAGGTGCATTCTGTAAGCTTCCTGGTGGAGGATTTGTCAAATGTTTTTCTCCTTGGAGATGTTATTGCTTTGTCTGGAACATTTCAAAGGATGGTATTAAATATTTCTATTTTCGTGGAGACCAAACCGGACAAAGTTACAGGTCAGATCTGTGGAGAGGCAAACCTGTGAACCTGCAAATGCCTGTTTTTCTAGGTATTTTTGAGCTATAAAACCACCTGTAGAAGAAGGAAGGAAAGAAAAGAAGGAGGTGGGAGGATAAAGAAAATGGCTTTAAAATGATGCTTTAAGACTGTAGTATAAAAGTAAAAGATGGTGACAGGAAATGATGATGGTGAAAATATTAGTTAAGTATAGTGACTAAAATTATTTATTTAAAAAATGGGGGGAAAAGGGACAGAGAGAAAGGGAAATTAAATGATAAATGGGCCAAAATATAAATATAAGAGGCCTAGCTGGCAAACCTGCTCAAATTTCTGTTTTTCTAGGTATTTTTGAGCTAAAAAACACCTGTAATTTAATAAATGTGAAGTAGAGCTGTTTAATTTCATACTGTGGATCATTCCAGACAGAGCAATGACAAGGAAATGTGGATTATAATCACTGTAAAGCACTTTGTGTTACATTTTTGTATGAAAAGCACTTTACAAATATTTTTTTTTTCCAACTTTATTGAACATTTGAACTTGGACAGAGTGCATTGTATTAAATAGTATTACAAGTATAACAGTGATACAAGGGGACACGTCTGAATGTCAACCCCTCCCACCAAGCCCCACCACTCACTGGCCAACAAAAAAAGAAAAAAAGGGGGGTAAAGAAAGTTAAAAGTAGTAGTAGATAAATATATAATGTAAATATAGTATAATGTAAATAAAGAAGAAATAATATTACTAATCTCACCTATAAAAATAGAGCTTTACAAATAAAGTTTAATGGATTGATTGATTGATTGAAACGTTGTGTAAGTGACTGGAGCTCAGAATAGAGCTGCTGTACGATCCAGCTGAAATGTTTTTTGCCTCTGAGGAGGTGCTCAGGGCATGAGAGGAGACACAGGAGAGCCGGCCCTTCACCCATACTTATGTCCAAGTGTTTTTTTCAAGTAAAGTGTCTCTAACTCCTCACCTCTGTATCCGAGCACTGCTGCTGTTTCTCGCGGCAAGGCAGACAGAAGTTATGCATTCATCTCTTAGTAATGTTTGTTTGTTTTGCTCAGGCGGCAGAGAGAAGAAAAGCCGTGGTTTCCAGCCTGGTGCACTACCTGGGACCTGAAGCTGACTCTTTTATCCACTATGAAGACAAGGTAAGCACCGAGGCCCTGGCTGACGCGAGTAAACATACGCGAGGTGCTTTGGGGCCACTGCACTCGAATCTGTGGGGAGACAGTGTGCAGCGCAGAAAACAAAGCAGTCGCAAGAAGAGTAGGAAAAAAAAGCTTTCAATGAAGCATAATAGGGTAAAAGGCAGTGTAAGGAACAGTATATAATGGTGTAAGTTATTCATTTATTTGCAGGAACTGTAGACTCTTCTGCTCTCACTGTCAGGTCTCTATATGTTCTGAGGTCGCCTTTATCGTGAGCTGGAGTTCAGTAGAAATATATTTTAAAACTTTGTGCACAAGATCCCAGGAGGTGTCTAAACTACCTGATGCAAACAAGTCACCCCCTCACAACCTCACGTAACAAGACTCTTTATAAATATGTGCTGCATAAAACTTCACACCTCAAAGCAGAATAATGGGTTGACTAACTGACTAACTCATCTCTGGTCAGATTGTATTAAAATAAAGCACATATTAAAGTCACAGAGCTTCTAATAGAGCAGTGCTTATAGTTAGCTTCACATCCCCAGGAAAAGTGGATGAAGTCGGCTCCCAAGTATCAGTTGATCCCATTTAGTAGTGGTGTGCATTGCCTTGAGTCTTATAATACAATACATATCATGATATGCATGTCAGGATTCGATATACAGGTCAATAACATGACGCCAAAATTTTCTGTCCAGTTGCACTTTCCTCAGTTAAAAAGGTTCAAATTTCATAATAATTCAGCACATTTCTGTAGTACCTCTGACCTCCATGGATCCAAATCATTTTTTTTCAGAAATCATATGTTTTTATACATGTTTTTTGTACTTAAAGTGTTAAAATGTCATGTGGTGCGACCGTGCATCATGTGGTGCAACTAATAACAGCAGAAATTCTACGGCTGGAGTTTAATAACAGACAAAGTAGACTTGGGTGAATGGGATTCTTTAGGCATTTTTCTTCATTTGATGCATTTTTCAGGGCAGTAGTTTGTTCATTAAACACAAGCAGGTGACTGTCATATTGGAAAGTAAAAGAAAATATCAATATGCATTAAAAATCTAAAGAAACGGCAACAGTTTGTTTTTATACACTTCATATTACTCAGAACTTAGATTAATATCCCAACCATGTTTTAGAAAATAAAACAATTTTAAGGTTATTCTCGGTCGCACCACATGACATTTTACACTAAAAATGCTTAATCTAAATGTTAAACATATATTTATGCACCTGACACTGTAAATATTTGAAAAAGTTCGATAGAAATGAATATTTTTGATATTTTAAAATTAGGCTATTGAAAATCCTTATATGTCATTGACCCATATCTCGATATATCCCGATACTAAAACAATGGATGATGTTTTGTGATTTATCAATAATTACTTCTAATAATATAGTCAACTACACGTTCACGAGAACAAAATTGTATGACATTTAATTTATACATTTTTTTCATCCAACTAATGAATTTTCGTGAAAAATTGATTCGGACGCACTTTGAGTCGAGAGTTATGCAATGAAGTATCACGATATATCACTGAATAATTTTTTTCTTACACCCCTACCATTTAGTTGTGTTCTTATTCTTTCAGACGCATTACATTTATAGCTTTGTGTTTTGTAGTGCGGTCGATGTGCGGGTGTAGTCAAGCTGAAAGATTCTTACAAAGTTGTGACAAGAAAGAACAAATCATCTGACAGTACAGAGAGAGCGCACAGCAGCCGGCAGACCTCAGCCTCACCTTTCTGTTTGTACTTATTTTTGGCAGACCTTCCAGTGTTATCCAGCCATTTCAAACCCATCTGGGACACATTTTTCTCTGTCTATATCGTACTTTTGTAAATAATATATGGATTGTATGGAAACTAACTATTACAACCTTAGATTTACTACAAAACGCAATAAAAGGATCCAAAAATTCATATAAAATGGTGAAAAAAAGCTGGTGAAGTTGTAGATGTAGATGCATTCTTAACATCTTTACGTCCAACTCTCAAGAGACCACTGTGGAGTTTTGTCGTATCTAGCATGCTAACAGCACACTTCCTGATTTCCTTATAATTAGATGCAGAAATTGCACAGTAGACATATGTTGACCCCAAGAACTGCTTATACAATATATCTGTACTGGGGCAACACATGGAACAAATCCAGTACTGGCTCTTAAGGGAACAGAATTTTGAACATAGGGCCTCATTCCCTAGTGATCCAGAGTGTTGGAGATGTGTGGAGACAGTTTTTTTTTTATTTTATTTTTTTTATCTATCCAGTCCTTGGATTTGGAGAGGTTGCTGGTGCTAGGCTAGTGCATGTCAATGGTTAGGGTGACCAGACGTCCCTATTTACCCTGGACAGTCCCAGTTTTAAGCCCCGTGCCCCCTGTCCCAGCAGATTTATCCAAAACCACTGATTTGTCCCAGTTTTATACAAGAAATGTCCCAGGTGTCCCTATTTTTGACCAATCTGATCCCTGCCAACAGTAAAGAGAGGCATACATTGTAGTTTGTTTAGGTAAAATACAGAAAAGCTGCTTTAAAAAGACCAAAACACAAAGAAAACGTGACTATATTGACTCACAGGTTAGTCGTGAATGGTCTCTGCAAAACAATGTTCCTTAATTACGCACTTGTATCAGAATTTTATTATCACCAATCAAAAAAAATAAATGAATAAATAATCCATCCATCCATCCATCTTCTCCCGCTTAATCCGGCTGGGTCGCGGGGGCAGCGTGCTGCCCAATACTCATAGCACCTGACCCCCCCTATGAACCCCTCTGCAGGTGGTGAGCCCACAGGAGGGTGGACAACATGGTCCTTGATGTTAGTTCATAGGGGATAAATGAATAAATAAATTTTAAAAAAAACAGGGTCACCCTACAGTAGTCAATGAACATAGTTGGTCTGCCTCTAAAAGCAGTCTACTCCCCAAAGCACCCAAGGCAAATCTATTATTAGACCACACTGTCCATGTAAATTTCTCCAAAAGTGTCTCTCCAAATACAAGGACTGGATGGAATTTTTAAAAAAAGTGTCTCCACACGTCTCCAACACTCTGGATCACTTGGAAATGAGGCCCTATGTCCAAAATTCTGAACTAACTAAATATAGAGATAAGGATTGTGTCATGACATTTCAATCTAGTTAATAAAGAAACTATGGGAATTTTAAGATGCTACATGTTTGGATTAGTGTTTACTCAAACTATAGAGTGCACTGCATCTTCTCTGGTTGTTCCACTACTCTACACAGGGTTAGTTTGAGGAAAAAGTACATGGTTAAAACTAGGGGTGTGCAAAAATATTGAAATTTCCATATATTATATTGTTTAATTTGATGGTACAGTATCGATATCATGGGCTGCTGTATCGATACATCACCAAGAGTATTTTTTGGTATATTTTATTACATTATTTTGTTACAGAGCTACAGTTTTGTTGCTTGTCCAGAGGAAGGAAACTCATTTATGCAACACATTTGACATTTTCACTGTTTTGATTATTAAAATGTTTGTGTTTAATATTCACTTTGCACAAGAACTGGTTTAACAAAGACTTTTAAAAAAATAAAAAATAACCTTTGTTTTTCCTTGGAAGTCCCATTGAGATTAAAAACCTTTTTTTCAAGGGAGCCCTGCCCAAGAGGCGGCAAAAACACATTAAAACACAATTAGAATGACATTTTACAAAATTACAATAAATTAATTAAAATAAGTACAAATTGAGGAGGCCATTTCAAGTGCATTCTGGATGTTAAATCGTGCAATGAAATAAGCTCCAATAGTTTACAGTCCTTTTGCAACATGTGCCAGAGCAGAGAAAAGCCCCTTTTCCCAGTTCAGTGCAGGAAAATGGAACAGAGAGCAACAAATGATCATTACTTTTCGTATCACAGCCACGATTTAGTCTTTATTTTTGATTAAACGGTATCGAATCAATTTGAAATATATCATTTCGTATCACATCAAATCAAAAGCTCACTGTATCGAAATATGTATCATATCGTGGCCTATATATCGAGGTATGTATCGTTTCATGGACTATGTACTGAGATATGTATCGTATCGTGGCCTATGTATTGAGGTATGTATCATATCGTGGCCTATGTATTGAGATATGTATCATATTGTGGCCTATGTATTGAGGTATGTATTGTATCGTGACCTATGTACTGAGATATGTATCGTATCGTGGCCTATGTATTGAGGTATGTATCGTATTGTGGCCTATGTATTGAGGTATGTATCGTATTGTGGCCTATGTATTGAGGTATGTATCGTATTGTGGCCTATGTATCATATCGGCACCTTGAATAATACTTGAATGATACCCAGCACAAGGTAACTTGTGTAACTTCCGGGCATGTACCCGCAGTTAAAACCATATGTCTCCATGGAGATAGATACGTTTTGTGTCATACTGTGGAAGATTACAGCCAAAGGTCCAACATTTCCATGGAAACAAGCAGAGGGAGGACAAATAGTGCTCCGACAAGCCTGTAAAGTGCAGCAGAAGTGTAAAGAAGGAGGATCCGAGAACTTGGATCTCGGAATGAAGTAATCTGAGAGTCGGATGCAGCATACTTAGAAAGAATTTCACTGTCCAAAAATTAGGAAGTGTGCGTTATCATGCTAGTTGTTGTTTGCTTTACCCTCAAGGCAAAACGCTGCACTGGTATTTGAGAATTGTGAAATCCACTCAATGTGGTGAATAATTAGGAATTTGGAATGGGGGGGCTTTAAAGGTCCTTTCACTAGCAAGGACCACACCCACAACACATGTGCAAAGCGAAAAGTGTTTATTAATGGAGACGAGGCAGGTCGGCTGGGCTGACACTCAGGGTGGGGGTTCAGTCTCAGTCTTCACATGGCCCAGCAGGAACGGGACCCCCATCGTAGGCGTCTTGTGTCTGGAAGCGAACAGATCGAGGTCGGGAGGGTGGGGTCGAGTTATTTGGGACAAACTGGGTTTCCGGGATAGGCTGCTACAAATAGGCTTCTGGGAAATTGAGGTGTGCTAGATGTGAGCTGTGATTCGCTGGAGAGGAGGTGATGGCGGTTGAGGCGTTGTCCTGCTCCTGAACCTAAGTTAATCATATTAACTACTTTTATTACACAAAATTAACTCTTAGTAGCATTTAACCATGTTATAATGTTGTTAAGATCATCAAAATCATACCTGAAGTTGTGTTTTGTTTCATTCACACATGTTTGGGTAATCCTGGTTTATTAAGCCCAGTTTACGCTTGTGTGTCAAATCATCAAAAAGGGGTGTGACTGGTCCTCTCTCGTCTCTCTTTCCGGTTTCATTTTGTATACACAAACATTTAGAGTTGTGGCGGTGAATTACTTCACAGCGCAAAACCTCGATGCAGATCCATAAATAAAAAATAACGGCGGCAATGTGAGTTGAGGCAACGCAGAACAATAATTTAGTCTGTCTACATTTCCAAAACTCAAAATTTCACCTGTTCCACCTTGTGTCCACCTTGTTCCACCTCATGTCCAAGTTAACAGCTTCCTTTTACCTTTAGTTCAGTAGAGTTTGGCAATTCCAGGGGTGAAATCCAAATGAATCTTGCTTGTTGTATTCCCGTATGACATCACAAGGTGGAACAGTGTGTTTTCCGTTTGAGAGAAGAACCGAAATATGCATGAATCTGTGGGTTAAATGTGCAAATGAAACAAAACACAACTCCAGGTATTTTTTATGATGAAGAAACATCACTATAACAGATCAGAAAATTTAAGCGGAATATAGGCCCTGTAAAAACATTCTGACTTAGTCTTTTATCACATCCTAGGTAACATTTCAGCCCAGTCCCACACTGGTGTTAAACTAAATTGTGGATTCAGAGGGTGTCGCTGAATGACTGCCTGGTACAGCAACTTTCACACTTCTTAATCTCAAATGCTAGTGAAGGATTTGATTGGGGAGAGATGACATTGAAAACGGTCCCTAAACTACTTGGAGTGGTGCACCTCTGGAGGAAGCAGCTCGACAAAGGTGCTCTTTGTGCGGAGGACAGACAGTTACTGAAGTGTATTAGATAAGGCTGAGCAAATGCATTCTGCCGGGATAAAAAGATCTGCTCAGTGCTGGAGGAAAGTCTGATATAGAAAAGAGTGAGTTAGTGAAGTCTCTGTGTTAGCCTACAGAGTGTATCATTGTATTTTCGATAAAACAGTATATTATCATTACTTTTAACATGCCTATAAATTACACTATAAGAGGGGGTATCATGCAAACATTTTTTTGAGCGTTCTACCATGTTATAACATTGTTTCCTCATCAAAAACATGCCTCAAAAGGTTGTCATCGGGGCATGAATATTTGAATATGACAACCTCCATATTGTTCATATTTTTTTTAACTTTTTTTTTTTCTTTTGTTGCAGCAGGGGTCCTCCACATATCCCTTCATTGCGACACATCTTTATTTAGTCAAGGTGTTTTTCTGACACTTTTTAGTATCGCTATTCCGACATGATTCCTGATGTCCGGAACATTCGATCATTACCAGTTTTCAAGGCCCATCTTTTCAGAATAGCCGACCCCACTTAATGATCCATCTCCTTGCTTTTCATCCATTTTTACTTGTATTTCTTTGTCTAATCTCTTTGTCTGGTACTGTATATATGGCCTGTTTTTAATTGTCTTTGTACAGTGTCCTTGAGTGTCTAGAAAGGCGCCTCGAAATAAAATGTATTATTATTATTATTATCATTATTATTATTATTATTATTATTATCAAATTTTATTATCATATGTATGTAGGTGGTCAAATGTGTGTTTTGGGCTGCGAAAGTGTCGTCTTATTGAGCTGGAGCAATGAACTTGGTTGGTTATTTATTTAGGTGATATGGTTTTCTCCGCAGATCACCTACATGACGAAAAAAATGAAGCATAAAGGGCCCATGTAGCCTCATTTTAGATAGTTTACCGAAGCCTGGCCTATGCTCTTTTTAAAATGCATGACTGTTTTCTACGGGCTCTCAGTTAGGACATTTTTCCACAGTCTGATATCCTGTGTGGCCGAAGTATTCTCTGATTAAGCATCTTATGATGTATCTTTGTGCAAAAGAGCTAGTGCAATAATTATCTGTGCTATAGGGTTAGTGCAATATTTTGGACACTTTTTGGTTGTGAAGTGCACAAATGTACTACATGTATCTTGTGACTGTTGTTTAATGTGTGAAATGTAACAGTTTTTTAAGCTGCGGTCAGGACTATAAAGTTTATCTTATGTTATGGGAGCACAAAGTACAATAGGCTATCACATTAATATTCATGTCAGAAAAGCGGAATGTTTGAAGAATAGTAAAGTGCTGCTACTCTGACAATGAAAAAGGAAGTAGTAGGACGCATGAAAAATACAATTAGATGTCAATGTCTAAATAGCTGCATGTAAGTCTGTGCTTTTGTCTGCTATATCGTTATATTCACTACAAGGACCACGCCAACAACACATTGTGCAAAGCGAAAAGTGTTTATTGTATGGAGATGAGGCAGGTCGGTTGGGTTGAGACTCAGGGTGGTGGTTCAGTCTCAATCTTCACATGGCCCAGCAGGAACGGGAGCCCCTCGTAGACGACAGATAGGGGTTGGGAGGGTGGGGTCGAGTTATTCGGGACAAACTGGGTTGCCGGGATAGGCTGTTACAAATAGGCTTCTGGGAAATTGAGGTGTGCTAGAAGTGACCTGTGATTCCCTGGAGAGGAGGCGGTTGAGGTGTGGTCCTGCTCCTGAACCTAAGCTAATCATATTCACTACATATCTATACATTATCATTTGAACATTTTAAGTAGTCATATAAAGCAACTTAATCGGTTGTTGTTGCAGAATCCTATGTGTATCACCGATCAGCAAAAATAAAACTGGAGAACGAAGCTCAGGGCAGTTGGCATATGGCAGTGGTGGTGAAAACGGGAGTTGATCAGCAAAATGGTGTTTCGAAAATTAATTGCCCAAACATGAACAAATAACTGCAAATACAACTTTAAGAGGGGAAATGGTGAGGGGAAATAACTACAACTTGGTCAAAATCTCTCTCAAATCGATTTTGCATAATAGGTCCTCTTTAATCGCTATTGCAATGGTCCTGATTGTTGATCACTTTGTAACTCATGAATAGGTCAATTTGTATATAAGTATATTTTGATTTTGATTCGTTTTTATTTCAAGTTTGTGCCAAGAGAGAAACAATAATCATAGACATTACATACACATTGTAAACAACAGAAAAGTTATTATATTAACCCAGCCCTGTTCAGGACATAGTTTCAAAAACTTATAAAAAATATGTGGTTGCTTCTGTACATTGATGATGAAACTTTACAAATATTAACTTAATAAATTATACACTAAGCATACGATATATAATTTTAACCCAGTGTCTATTTTTTTTTATATTGTACTGTTTTCGTACAAACTAAAAATAATGATAACGAAGGCACATAAATTTATCTAAAACCAGGACTAAACCAGAACTAAACCAGGACTAAAACCAGGTATAAACCAGGACTAAAACCAGGTCTAAACCAGGACTAAAATCAGGACTAAAAGGAGGTCTAAACCAGGACTAAAATCAGGACTAAAACCAGGTCTAAACCAGGACTAAAAATAAGAACTAAAACCAGGTCTAAAGCAGGACTAAAATCAGGAATAAAACAAGGTCTAAACCAGGACTAAAATGAGGTCTAAACCAGGACTAAAATGAGGTCTAAACCAGGACTAAATCAGTACTAAAATCAGGACTAAAACGAGGTCTAAACCAGGACTAAAATCAGCACTAAAACAAGGTCTAAACCACGACTAAATCAAAACTAAAATCTGGACTAAAACCAGGACTAAAACAGGATTTAACCAGGACTAAACCATTCCGTGCAAACCGAGTCTCCTCCCATACGCAGCTGTGTTTATTAATAACATGATTTCACAAGTAAAGTAAAAAAAAATAAAAATCAAATATTACTGATTTTTACTGGGTTGGTGCCTTTATGTTTGTACTTTATGTTTATTTATAAATAACAAAATAAAACAGGACCGAAACCGATGACATTAAACTGCAATACAAACCAAACTATGAATTTTATGAACCGTGCCACCCTTAATATCCACTGAAACAAACAGATGCTGGACCTGTGCACCTTTAAGTAAGTTTAAGCAATAAAAACACTTGTAAATGAGTAATTGTAAGTTTATGCCACAAATCTACTGTGAAACGCTCTAAACTCTCCTGTTATTTCTTCTTCAACAGAATTACAGTGAAAAACATCGCACAAATCGCCTCATTGTTCCAGCATGAAAGGTGCAGAGGAGAGCGGGGTGACTTTGGAACGTACATGTGTGTTTTTTTTGACACAACCACGGGCTAGGCTTGCATGCACAAAAATAGTAGCTCATTCCTTAACCTGTCCGAGTCCAGAAGCATAAAAACAAATAGAATACATTAGCATAAATCCCCAGACCTGGAAACGTGCCTGGAGCAAGGTGCAGGTAAGGCCCATTGCTCAGTAAAGAAGAGTCAGCCATCCGTTATGCCACCCCCAACAACGGGGCTCTGCGGGGGAATTATACCGTTTACTCGTCTATTTGAAACTTCAAGTTAAAGTCACCATTT
The DNA here is from genome assembly GCA_030686955.1 of Odontamblyopus rebecca. Classification (NCBI taxonomy): domain Eukaryota; kingdom Metazoa; phylum Chordata; class Actinopteri; order Gobiiformes; family Gobiidae; genus Odontamblyopus; species Odontamblyopus rebecca. Next base: position 21,027,422 of record CM060653.1, on the reverse strand, counting down.
GTACGTTTTTCTTCTCTTTTTTTCTTATCAGTAGGTGGCCAGCGTGAAACCCGTCTCATCCCTCACCTGGGTTTTGTTCAGACTTATTTGTCACTCAAAAACGCCCTCCCGTCCAACAGTGGCATTCAAAGGGCGTAGGAAGAAGAACTATTTAGTAAGAAACAGGGATGCACTACTCTGTCTGAAGTTCTGTTACTCAAGTTAGACTTTAATTTGAGCAGTTTTTACACAATCTGACCATGAAGAAGGTGGAACTACAACGAGTAAAGCTGAGATTTTTGCTCTTCAACAAGTACTTCTCAAATGGCATTACAGTTACAAGCTGCTTAACAGTTTTTCCATTTTCGCTTTCACCAGTTTTGTGCAAAATCACCTAAATTGGTCCGCAAATATGTATAATGATCACAGGCTTTTGAAAATGTGTTATGTAAATCAATTTAGTATTTTTTCTAGTTTCAAGACTTTGATCTGGAAAAGTTATCAGGCTGTTTGCTATCATCTATTTTATGCAATTATTGGGAGTAAAAATCACACTTAATGCCAGTTTTATGCACACAACCAGTAGTAAGTAAGTTTGGACACATTCTCTAATTCACTGTTTTTTTTTCTATATGTTTACTACTTTTGACATTTGATATATGCGCAAGTGTTTTTTAACAACACAAAAATGCGGGTAATTTGAAGACTTGATTATAAGATACACATTTTGGAATTCAATAGTTGTTTAACTTTTTTTTTTCTTTGCTATATAATTCCATACATCTTACTTGGTCCCTTGTTTTTCGTGGTGGTAGGTTCTAAAAATAACCCGCAATAGGCAAAATCTGCGAAGTCGTCAGCTTTATTTATTTATTTTTTGTTGTTTTAAGGCTGTAAAACTCCTCTGCAATCTAAACTGAGGAGCGGGGGGTGATAAACATAGTTATGGGTCGTTGGTGGCGCTGTTATATATATATATATATATATATATATATATATATTAGTTTTTGTTTTATTTTACAGACATTCATTTACGCAGAACACAGCATGCGGGTTCTCCCTTAGCCAATCAGAACGCAGAACATAATGCAGGTTCTCCTTCAGCCAATCAGAACGCAGAACACAATCTGCTTTCATACATGAGAAAAAAAAAAAAGTAAAAAAAAAAAAAACAAACAGCGAGGTTGTGAAAGGTGAACTATGTTATAGGGAGGGACGACTATATCGAATTACAAGTCTTGTTGCTTAAATTCATTGTTATGTTGCAGTAAAAGTTAAAAAACAGAGAGAACTACATAAAAGAAATAACTGTCAAATGTTCTTTGGATGATGAAAGTCTTGTCAATGCATAAAAAAAAGTAGCACATTCAGTTTTGTTAGTTGCATTGTTATCAATTGTATTATTGTTGTTGTATTGCAATAAATATTGTACTGAGATGTACATCAAAAATATATCATACCGAGAGATTTGGATATCATTATATCCCAAATTTTTTGACAATTAAAAAAAAAAGCTAAAAATAAACGTTTGTTTTTCTTTATATTTGTGAGCCAAGTGGAGGGACAGTTTCTGTCAGAGAGTGGGATTGTGGGTACTGTGAATCAGATCTAGTTTAGTTGGGATATAACAGAGTCAGCGCGATCAATGTAGAAATTGACCAATGTGGGTTTTTTCATGGCCAATACAGATACAGAGTGTTTAGACTCTAGAGCTGTCATTGGTCGATATGGTCCACTGATATTTCTGGGCCGAAATTTTGGACTGACTTTGATTATTTTGCCCAAATTGTCATTTAAATTGAGCACAACCTCACCCACAGACCATACATCTTTAAGAGAGCTGTTTAGTCACGTTTTGTGCAGCTATATCTTTGTTTTAAGTTGCATTAAGTCTTTGTATTATGTCGCTTAAAGTGGAGGAGTTCAAGTATCTCGGGGTCTTGTTCACAGTGAGGGGAGGATGGAGCGTGAGATTGTCAGGCGGATCAGTGCAGCGTCGGCAGTGATGCGGTCACTGTATGAGACTGTTGAGGTGAAGAGGGAGCCGAGTCCAAAGGCAAAGCTCTCAATTTACCGCTCAGTTTATGTTCCTACACTCACCTATGGTCATGAGCTTTGGGTAATGACCGAAAGAACAAGATTACGGATAAAAGTGGTCGAAATGAGTTTCCTCCGCAGGGTGGCTGGGCGCTTCCTTAGAGACACGGTGATTAGAAAGCATTTTATTGTCCAAGAATTAAGACTGGTTAGCTGTAATCGTGCTTGTTAGCTGTACTGAGGCAAAACTCCACTGGTTTGAGATTAGTGAAAAGCACTTATAAACTCATCATGGTGAATAATTAGGACGCTCAGAATGCATAAGTGAGGAATAACTCTGGACCACTGCAAAAGGTTTTAATTGATTTTTAAGAGAGTAAAAAGTCTAATTTGTTGCCATCAAGTTTCAGATTTTACTTTTAGTGTTTGGTGAATCATGTAACTTTTCTGGCGGAGGTCCGTCGAATACTTTTCTACAGAGAGATGTTATTGCTTTGTCTGGAATGTTTCACAACTTTTCTATCATCACGGAGACCAAACGAGGCCAAGTTACAGATCAGACCAGTGCAGAGGTGACCCCGCTCAGTCGGAATGTCTGTTTTTCTAGGTATTTTTGTTGCTATAAACCATCTGTAATTGAATAAATGTACTGTAAGGTAGAGCAACAGCATATCCGTAGAAACAAGCAGGTGATGGACTCCAGAAAAGTTATGCAATGTACCTTTAAGAGCAGTCCAAATGCAGCCTCAGACCTGGTTATTGCAAAAATACCATATTATTAGGATTAGATGCTGATGATTCAAAAGACAATATTGTCTCAACACATCTGAGGCTGATCCTGAAGTGTTTCTGTTTTAGTAAAAATCCGTTATGTCCAGCAGACTGACATGTTCAAATGACTGAGCTTTGAAATTAGCAGCTGTTGTTTTTAGCCTTGTTTGTATTTTGTAGATTTGTCCCTCTTGTAGTGATACGTGTCCCTACATACACAACCCGTCAAAAGTTTGGACTCACCCTCTCATTCAGTGTTTTTTGGGTTTTTTAATATGTTTGCTACATCTAATACAGTCGTCCCTCACTAACGCGGTTCACCTTTCCTGGCCTCATTGTTTTGCAGATGTTTTTGGGGAAATGTGCATGCTTTTTTGCTTTATATTACAGTGAATTGTGCATTGTGTTCTATGCCCCCAATTGGCTGTTCTGCATGATCGAAGGTGGCACATCTGTTTATAAGAATCTTCTCGTCCTGAAGAAAAAACAGCAGCAACAGCTACATATGCATATTCATATTCACTCCTCATGTTTAGATTACGGAGCCTGTTTGAGAAAAGTGTATAAAGTGTGTGGTGAGGGGTTTTATACGGAAGCTGGGGGGGCTCATAACAAATACAAACGCCGCAACACAACAAAAAGCCACAACACACCAAAAAAGCCACAACGGAAGTGGTCGTGAGACTATTTTCCGACGGACCAAGCGAGGAAGATCAAGCAGGAAGTGAATGGGAAAAGTAGAAGAAGAAAAATGTGAAAAATAAAGGAACAGAGAAGTGAACAAAGTCGTAAATAATTTCCTGCTTGATCCCCCTTGCTTGGTCCGTCAGAAAATAGAGTCCCGCTGGCACTTCCATTGTTTTTTTGATGTGTTGCGGCATTTGCAGTTGTTATGAGCCCCACCCATTTCCATAGTTTTACAGCCTTAAAACATATATAATAATTGTAAAAAATAAAGCTGACTACTTCGCGGATTTCGCCTATTGTGGGTTATTTTTAGAACGTAACCCCACAATAAACGAGGGACCACTGTATATGAAGTATGAAGTAAGAAGTATGGAATTATATAGCAAAGAAAAAAAAGTTACATGACTATACTAAATTCAAAAATGTGTCTTTTATCATCAATCTTCAAATTACTCACATTTTTGTGTTGTTAAAAATGTTGAGTAGACTTATTTCTTTTTTCTTTACTATACATCATACTTCATACTGGTAAGTGCAATCTTCTGTGCATATATGCAGATGTGTCCAAACTTTTGACTGGTCATGTGCATAAAACTGGCATTAAGTGTGATTTTTACTCCCAATAATTGCATAAAATAGATAATAGCAAACACAGCCTGATATTTTTTAAAGATCAAAGTCTTAAAACTAGAAAAAATACTAAAATTGATTTACACAACACATTTTCAGAAGCCTGTGATCATTACACATATTTGTGGACCAATTTAGGCTATTTTTAACAAAAATGGTGAAAGTGAAAATGGAAAAACTATTAGGCAGCTTGTAACTGTAATGCTGTTTGAGGAGTACTTGTTTAACAGCATAATTCTCAGCTCTTCTCATTGTAGTTCCAACTTTTTCATGGTCAGATTGTCTAAAAACAATTCTCAAACTAAAGTCTAAAGCTAGGTTCACACCGCAGAGTTAAAAAAACGCCCTGCACGCCCCTTTTTGGATGCCTTTGCATTTCAATTCACACACCCCTGACGCGCGTCTTGGAGGCTGTACAAAAACGGGTGAAAAATACTTGGGGAGGGAGTCCAGGGAGTCAACTGTTGTCTGCGAGTGCCGTGTTTACCCAGTCAAGAGTGACTTATTAATTACATGAAAGACATTTCACTAGCAAGGACCACACCAACCACACATGTGCGAAGCGAAAAGCGTTTATTATATGGAGGTGAGGTGGGTCGGCTGGGTTGAGACTCAGGGTGGGGGTTCAGTCTCAGTCTTCACATGGCCCAGCAGGACGGGACCCCCCTCGTAGGCGTCTTATGTCTGGAAGCGAACAGATAAGGGGTTGGGAGGGTGGGGTCGAGTTATTCGGGACAAACTGGGTTACCGGGATAGGCTGCTACAAATAGGCTTCTGGGAAATTGAGGTGTGGTAGAAGTGAGCTGTGATTCGCTGGAGAGGAGGAGAGGGCGACTGAGGTGTGGTCCTGCTCCTGAACCTGTTAATCATATTAACTACATGAGCGGAGCACTGACCCGTGGAGGACTCCAGGCTCTGAGCCGTGGAGATTGCCTCTCGTCCTTGATTAGTTGACGTGGCGCATCCGACGCCAAAAGTTCGTCTTTTTCAACTTCTGACGCCGACACTCTGGACGCTAAAGATGCAGCACCTCAATGCCAGATTCGCGCCACACTGACGCCTGAAGACGCACGCAAAAACGCAGGATGCCCTAGTTGCGCGTCCACATAGACTTTACATGAAAACTGGATGCCCTGACGCTGCAGTCTGAACGTACCGTAACTTGAGTAACAGAGCTTCAGACGGAGTAGTGCCTCTAGGTAGCATTACACCCCAGGAAATGTGGATTACATCAGCTGCAAAGTATCAATAATTCAGATTTTTTTTTTCCATAGCTGAGAAAATCTACCTAGAAATGAAACTGTAAAGACGAAGGGTGATTCAGTTCAAAACCCTTCATAATACCAACCACACCTTTAAGTGCAGGAATGTAAAATGTTCTTAGCACTTATAAGACTCTTCTAAGTGCTACCTTAAATTATTCTCCAACTCACATTGCTGAAAACAAATATTTCCACGCCTTCCTTTAATGTCACTTTTGTATAGCTTGATGTACGGCATACATTAGCGCGCCATAAAACACAACATTAGTCATGCAAAAGTACGAGTCGAGTCCCCAAACAGCATTTCCATTACAGAATGTTCAGGTAATGCCGTCGAAGATTGCTCTGGGCTATGTTTGATGTGCATTGGTGAAGGAGACATTCCAATATTACTGCATTTCCTGTGAGCCTGAGGGAGGTCTTATATTACAGTTCAGAGCATAGGGGAACACGTGTAGGCTTTCTGATTAAAAATGTGCCTTACCTGATCTGACTCGGAAATGATTGTGAGAAATGAAATTGGACTGGGACAAGCAAAGGTCCGCTGATACAACATTGCCTTTTTATGGGGCTAATTTGAAGCTCATTACATTTTACTGTTACAAAGTTATAACCTGAAGCAGAGGATTTTACTGAAAGCATCTTTGTGTTGTTTAGAGTTAAACTAAGTGCATTAACTACATGTATTTCATTGGTTTCAGATTATTCAGTGTGATGACTGTACAAACATGAGTCCACTTTCACTGACCAAAGCAGAGTGTATACTGTAAATACATGTTACAAGTAAAACATCGTGTACATCAAAATTAATAGTACTTCATGAAAACATATACATAGTTCTCTACAGAAGTGGGCAGTTGTTTAATGTTTAAACAAAAGTGACAGCAGCTCAGTGGTTAGAGCACAGGTTCCCCAACCCCAAGAGGGATTCAGACTAAGTTCTGTCGTTCTGACACTTCACCAGTCTTGCTTCAGATGAAAGTGGAATGTGTGAGTTTTGCTCATGGTCGGATGAGCCGGTGAGCAGATCGGCCTCGCCTCCATCAGTTTGCCCCGGGGCGGCTGTGGCTGCAGTAGTATCTTACACCACAGTGAGTGTGGAGTGAATGAATGATGACGACAGTGTAGCGCAGTGAGACACTTCAAGAGAGTGCATAACAAGTGTAAAGAATTATTATTAGACTGACATTTGTTGTTCTTGTGCACGACATTTCAGTCACATGGATGTGAGTGGGTGGTGGAGAATGCTGCTGTTTGTGTTACACTGCCCTTGTGCAGAAGACCCGGCTCTGCAGAGCAGGGCAAGTAACAAAAATAAAACAAGATGGAAAATGGAATAAATAAGGTAATTTAATTAAAATGAATGTACAAGGTTAATTAAACAAAAAAAGGATCTAACATATTTGCAACTAATATTTACACAGTTTAAGCAAAAGTGCAACAAAGGCCCAAGTATTGCAACAGGTAGAGTTAAATTTGCAATGGATTCTACCTGGATGAATGAGGGATTCTACACACAAAGGCCCAAGTACATTAACCACACCAAACATACAAAGAACTAAACAAAGTCAGAACTGACCAGAGTGTCTCAAACACAGAGTCACCAGAGTCGAGTACAAACTCGACAGAGGCACAAACACAGAATGGCTGACTGGCCACAAAGGCCTGTGGCCCTGAACAGGTGAAGCAAACCTCCTTAAACAGGGGAGGAGCCTGGAGGTGAGGTGGGAGTGGCCGAGTGCCCCACCAATCAGGGACCAGGGCTCAAACAGCAGGAATCCATATGACAAAAAAAGAAAGAAATGAAAACACACAGAACAAACCATAGAACTGGAGGCCTGGGGCCGTAACAGAAGTGTCTTAGTGCCATCTAAATGGTATATTTTAATAAATGTACTAACTCCTACTAACTACTCTCAGTAGACACTGAACTCACATGTGGAGAAAATATTACAGTTAAAACTAACAATTTGAGTCTATTTTTCTAATACTACTGTAGCCACAGCTGCCCTAGGGTAGACTCATGGAGGTGAGGCTGTCAGTCTGCCCCTTTGCCCTGTCCACACTCCTGATTAGGCTGAACACATTTTCCATGTGCACTATTATATTACTACTTGAATTTCATTTCTCCATCATATGGGTAAGAGCACCAGATCTTATTGTTGATACAATTGATGTAAAGTATGTGTAACATTCTTGATTCAGAATCAGGTTTATTCACATCCTCCACTCTCATAATCCTGGTTTATTAGTGAATGGCCTGAAATATCCTACAAATAGAGGATTAAGTGGCTTTTTTAAATGTCACAACATCAGGTGGTCTTATTGATGGGGGAAATTAAATGGCAATACCATGACTCATATAGCGTGCTGTTAACTACACCTCAGGCATTCACTCACTTTCCTGTCTTAAAGACGCTATAGAATAATATTTATAGTACTGATGTTAATTCATCTTGTTATTGATTAGCGGCTGTCAGTGAATCACAGCCCACTACTTTCTGCTTTCAAACAATCACCTTTCAGTAGCATTTTAATACTGTAAAGCCACTTCTTCATCCTACCATTGCAATCCAAGCCAAATATGACAGTAAACATAGAATAGTGATTTATTTCCCCTGATGATGATAATGATGTTACTTTTGGGGGTGTTGTCAGATTATAATGCAGTGATTTTTTAAACAATCTTTATTTGTATACCGGATTTTGAACCACGAGTGAGGAACCTGTATCAAAATGAACTGGCTCTCCTCACTTAGTCCCCACTCACTGCTTTGTTGCACCATAAGAGATTGGGGCCATAAATTAGGTCTAAGAAGCTAAGCAGGTCTGGCCCTGGTTTGTCTTGGATGGGAGACAACTGGGAATTCCAGGTGCCACAGTGGGGCGAAAAAAACACTTTGGGTGTCTTGAAAAGCGCTACATGAATATATGGGTCAATGACGTATAAGGATTTACAACAGGCAAATTTTAAAATATAAATATAGTTTTTATTGAACTTTTTCAAATATTTACAGTGTCAGGTGCATAAATCTATGTTTAACATGTATATGAAGCATTTTTAGTGTAAAATGACATGTGGTGCGACCGAGAATAACCTTAACATTGTTTTATTTTCTAACACATGGTTGGGATATTAATCTGAGTTCTGAGTAATTTGAAGTGTCTCTTGATTTTCTTTTGATTTTTAATGAATATTGATATTTTCTTTTGCTGTCCAATATGACAGTCACCTGCTTGTGTTTAAGGAACAAACTTCTACCCTGTAAAATGCATCAAATGAAGAAAAATGCTTAAAGAATCCCATTCACCCAAGTCTACTTTGTTATTAAAACTCCTGCTATTATTAGTCACACTACATGATGCACGGTCGCACCACATGACATTTTAACACTTTAAGTACAAAAAATATACAGAATAACTCATGATTTCTGAATAAAAAATTATTTGGTTCCATGGAGGTCAGAGGTACTACAGAAATGTGGTGAATTATTGTGAAATTTGAACCTTTTTAACTGAGGAAATTGCAATTGAACAGCGTCATGTCATTGACCCATATAATGATCAGTTAATTAAACAAAAGCTTGGGATAGATTATGTTCTAACACAGACGCTTTCCATGTCCACTGCTCTTATTGGTCAGTGAAAGTTAGATTAATATAGTGTATATGACTTTTGATGGAATCATGATCTAGGCTCTTAGAAAATCATGATAATTCTTCAAATATTCTTCACCTCTAATGCCAAAGTTCTTTTCCATTCCTCACTGCAGCAGAAAAACATCAGCTTCTCCATCTCCTCTTCACCATCACTAAGTCTAGAGTGAGGATAAAGCCATACTTTCATGTCTCTACCTACTGCCGTCTATAAGCACCAAAGTTCATCAATTGTCTCTCAACACATTTGTTTGTCTGTTCATTTCCTAGCAGAAATACAGGATTAAAAACTACTAAATAAAAACACAATAAAGTAAATAAAACACATTTCTTGTTTCAGGATTGGGCCCAGGAGGAGTATAATGGAGGCTGCCCCGTGAACGTCATGTCCCCTGGTTCTCTCACTTACTACCACCCCAGTCTGAGGAGGCCTTGTGGAAGGTAAGAAACACGACACACACAGGTACATTTTGTCGAAGTTTTTCGTCAATGCATCTGTGTTTGGTTTGGAAATGCTGAGACGTTTTTTTCTAATATTGTGATCTGATTTTCACCGTCTTAAAATGTAAAAAAAAACGGGACTCGTTCATTTTCCTTATCTTATGCATTTCGAGCATCCTAATTACTTACCGCAATGTGTTTATACGTGCTTTTCACAACTTTTAGAGACCAGAGGAGAGTTTGCCATCAAATGCTAATGCCAACAACAACTAGCATGCTAACTGTGCACTTTTACCATGTATTTCTTGGTTCTCGGACAAGAAAACACTTCATAATTAAACGCACAGTGGATTTACTTATTTTGAGAGTTGCTTATACAATATAACTACTGGGGCAAGATACATTTTGCTCAAACACATGAACATATTGGTTTATAGGTCCTATATTATACAAAATTGACTCGTTTGAGCTTTAAGCCAGGTTACAATGTTGTTACCTCATCAAAAACATACCCAGTTGTGTGTTGTTTAGTGCTGTCAAACAATTAATTTTTAAAATCAGATTAATCACACTTTAGAATTTTGATTAATCACAATTAATCACAGTTAATCATTCTTAAAAATAAAAAGACCAGCAATTTATTGCTGCTCGGCTTGTTGTTGTGGGTACAAGTAGTGTCGTTGCTGCCGCTGAATCAAACACGTGTTTTGCTTTAAGATGGTATTTTAAACTTGTGCTTCTGTGGAAAGAGTTCATTGCTCCAATATCTGCAAACTACCGTAGTTTTATCCCGTCGGGCAGTTTTAAAGAGAAATTTGCCGCTGAGCACCAGTCACAGTCTCGTTTTCACATCTTCATTCAGACATGTTTTAGTGCATGCATTATTAGTCTGTCTACATCTCCAAAGTTCAAAATGCTCTGTTTTCCCTTAGAGATGGACAATTTCAGGGCTGTAATCATCCAAATGATTCCAGCAAAGGTGTATGGAGTTTAAAAAAAACACAATGGAGCACTTCCTGTATTACCATCATCAAGTGGAACAGAGTCTAGAACTCGGCCTGAATATGCTGGATTTGTGTGGTAAACATGTGTGAATGAAGCAAAACACAACTCCAGGTATGTTTATGATGAGGACAGAACATAACTTAGATCAGAAAATAATAAAATGGTAAAAACAAAGATCCTAGGCACGCTGACAGAACAAATGAAAAAACATGTTACTCTTATTGTAAAGTGCTTCGAAAAACAAATATTGTACCCTTTTCAACCTTATGGTGAAGACATTAATTGCTTATCAAATCCAATGACAACAAACAACACGAATATGAAGGTGGACATGACAACCCATCTTATAAGTGCAGACAGAGAACTGGTGTAAACGTTAAATATACGACGGCATCGATCTGGGCTGACCTTTGGAGATGAACGCTCCAGTGAAAGGCTTATTGGAAAATGTTCAGCTCGGTGCCGTCATAAAGTTGTGACACATCAATTAGTTTTAATCTTCTACAATGGAACTACTTCAGACAGCTTTGGTCATTTCATTGGAGCTGTGAATTTGTAAACTGCATTTTAGCCCACCTACAAGAAAGTCAGCAAAGTCCAGCTCCGAACAGTGTCCTATGGCAAGACACTTGTTCTAACTCGCCTTGCCTTGTATGAATGTGGTGTGTGAGTGATTGGTGTTGGTCTGTCCTAAAAGAGCTGTGGCATGACCTAACGTGCCTTTAATGGCCCAAAAAGGACCCAAAAGTAGTGCATTAGTAGCGATGCATCCAGGTATTTTTAGTCTATCTGTTGATATTAACCAATACCAGTGTAGGAATTGAAAATTGCTTTTTTTGTTCTCTCAACACAGTTAACTTATTACAAAATTTTATGGTGTTATTAAACTTTTATGTCCCTAACTACTGAACAGCTCTGAATGAATTAAAGATCAAACATCATGACATGTCCTGGACCTACATCTATCTATCCATCTATCTATCCATCTATCCATCTATCTATCTTAATCTAATCTAAAATTATTAGTAATATAAAAGCAAAAGAAGACAAAACCTTAACCATTCAGGGTCAAAATGGGTGTTTTCACATCTCCATGACCTGGCTAACCTTATCCTTTCCTTTGTTTGTTTTGATATATACTCAGTGCAAATTGAATAGGCTGAACTGTAAACAAGGACGTATGTTGGTTTCAGAGTAGTTTCAGTGTAATTAGCTCCTCCCTTCGGCAGATATAAGGCAGTGTCCACCAGCGTCTGACCAGAACTGAAGAAGCAGCTTGGATGAGCTGCGAAATGTATTCAACCAAAATATATGTTTGCTGTTGGTCCCCTGAGGAAAGCCATAGGCTGAAATGCGTTGGGTCTTCGTAAGCTGTCCATTAAGACCTGACACAAATTGAGACATTTTATTTTAACCAGCGAGAGCCTTGTTTTTTGTTTGTTTTTTCATCTTTAAATTGACTTCCCTTCCCCAAAGAGCACCACTGTGTGTTATCTACTGTGAATTATCCTAGAGGTCCAGGAAGTGCTCCTTTTGAAACTTTTTTATATTTTTGTCCAGTTGAAAAAATTCTCCTTTTGCCATGGATTCTACCTACTTAGGGATTTTACATGCAAAAGAAAACATAAATGGCCATACCGCCTTGTCAAAGCCTGATCCCGTCTGATCTCAGAAGCTCAGCAGGGCCGGGCCTGGTTAGTACTTGGATGGGAGACACTGGGAATTCCAGGTGCCACTGGGGGGCGCCAGTGGCAAAAACTGTCATTGTGTCCTTAGGCAAGTCACTTCACCCACCTTGCCTAGTATGAAAGTGGTGTGTGCCTGAGTGATTTTGATGGTCAGAGGGGCCGATGGTGCAGATTGGCAGTTTCCATCAGTCTGTCCCAGGGCAGCTGTGGCTACAATAGTAGCACCACCACCGGGTACGGAGTGAATGAATAATGCTCTGTAAACCGTCTTTGACTGTCCAGAAAAGCACTATATAAAATTATTATTATTATTATTATTTGTTATATTTTATCGATCCCTCATGAGGGAAATTAATTTTCTGCATTTGACCCACCAATGGAGCAGTGAAACTTTGAATTGAGTTTCAAACTGAAGGCAGAAAACCTTTATCAAAGATAAGAGCAGTGAACTATTGCTGTGCAGTGCTCAGGGACCTGTCCGCAAAGCTTGAGCTGGGCTAGCTGCAGGACTTGACTTATTATGCATGTTTTTGGTTGATGGGGGGAAAACAGAGTGCCTGGAGGAAACCCATCCACATGCAGGGAGAAACGTGCTAACTCCACACAGAAAGCTAGGGCGGCCTTCCAATCAGACCTGGAAACTTCTGGCTGTGAGGCGTGAGTGCTGGTGTGTGTGCTCAGCCTGTTCTGCAGTAAAAAAAAAAAAAAAGTAAAAAATTTAAGGTGCTGTCTGTCGCTCTCTGAGTCCGTCACCTGCTTGTTATATATGGATATGTCATTGCCTGGAATGTTCCACAGTATGACTTTAAACAGCTCTACCTTACATCTATTCAATTACAGGTGGTTTTGTAGCTCAAAAATACCTAGAAAAAACAGAACTCTCTCACTGACTGAGAGGGGTCGCCTCTCCACAGATCTGACCTGTATGTTGATCTGGCTTAGTCTCCATGAAGATAGAACGGTTTAATGCCAGACCATGAAATGTCCCAGACAAAGCAATAGCATCTCCATAGAGAAAGGCATTTGACAGACCCCCCAGGTAAAACGCTACATGATGCACCTTTAAAAAAGAAAAATATATATCCATAAAGGGAAGCAGGAGGTGCCAACAGACCAAGCTGCAGTTTAGATCTGTGGAATGGCACCAAAAACCCATGTAATTAACCAAAAAAGGATACGTTTAATGCCATACTGTGGAACATCCCAGTAAACACAATAACATCTCCATCAATACAAGCAAATAGTAGACCTTCCGGCAGAAACCTTTATGCACCAATAGGCTCTATTCACACTTACGTCACAAACCAGGAAGACATTTGGAAACATGTGGGGACAACTTCCGCTGGGCTCTGTTCTCGATATGAGTCTGACAAAATCTAGGCAAAATGAGAAAATGTCCCAGTTTCCTTCATCTACATGTCATTGTAGCATTCGGTTTGGCTCATCAACAATAGGCTATTATCACAACGACAGGAAGTGCCGCGATGTTGAGTCATGCAACTTCCTGTCAATGCTTTTCTATGGCAAAATACCTGTGGAAAAGTGTCACGTATTTTTGAGCAGCTTCATAAATCTGCCCTAACACCAAATCTTCATCTAACAAGGTCGACAAAGAACATATTTTGTCCATGAAGAACTTATCCACAACTATCAAGGTAAGAAAGACGAAAACTTAAGGCGAACAACGACGAGCATTAGTGAACTACTCCTGAGCAAAAGTAATGTTATGGTCATAAATAAAACATAAATAACTTCTTAAATGCTACAGATGTTCACAGATTTTTAATTAATATGATTTTTTATTTAAATTCTAGAATCAGTCTGAGTGAACAAGTTATTTGTGAGCACTTCCTGCCGTTGTGATAAGTCTATTACAGCCATACCTCAGTCTTCATCATTTCCTCACTGACTGACAACTCTGAGAGCACCGGGTACATGATTCCAAACACAACATACATATGCAGGCTTCATTTTACCAACGATCACATTTACTTCAGTGGGTTTGATCACAGTCGGTTGGCGAGCCCAGTGTCGAGAACTACACTGGAAGTCGTCATTGCATGTTTCCAAACGTCTTCCTGGTTTGTGACGTATGCGTGAATAGATTCCATATGCTATCCATAAGATGAATCAATCTCACTCACATTCATACAATTGGCTGGAAGCAGCGGCTATTTTTAACAATGAAACCTCCAGCTCCGTCTTGTTAACCCCTCGCAAGTGGCCGGTGTCTACAGATTATTGACCTGGGTAAGTGGAGTGATTATCCTTTTGACTGATTCGTATTTGCTCGCTACTAAAGAAATGGCAGGAGGTCAAGGAGGGCGGCGCTCTCATAGGAAAAAAAAACGGCATATAATCCATTGGTAATGTCCTGTTCTGCCGCATGCACCCGGCACAGCCAAACGTGCCCCAGCTCCGCAGCTATAGAACCTGATTTCCATAATGGCATTAAGTCCGCAGGGAGCAAGGAGGGGAGAGGCTCGCTCATTGCATAACTCGACTTAACCAGGGGTGCTAACACAAACCCATACACGTACGAGCGCTATGGAGGAAATGTACCGCAGAGGGCGCAGCGACCTTGGCATGGATACGGCACGCGGAATGAGGTCCTGCTCCCTGTATGGTAACGTGGTGCTTTTAAAGTAATGGCAGCGGGATGTTCGTATGCAGCGGGTGGTACGATGCAAGTTCAGTGGTTCAGAGAAATTGTGTTAAGTTTAGTGAGAAAACTGGAAGTATGTCAAGGCTTTCGACTACATTACAGGTTTGTTGGCCTTTCGAAGGACACGTTATGGAAATTTGACGTTTTTGAGGTGAGGTTTTAATCATGTTATACTCTTCCCTCATGAAAAAGAAAAACATAAATAAAACAATCTGGAATATGGCTGTCAAAAGAACTGAAAATCACATACTAATTACTAAAACTTCATACCCATTTGAGCGAGTCTCAATAGTAGAGATGTAACAATAACCAAAATATTGTGATATCGTATCGTCAAAGGTCTCACAATAACATTGTGGACCATCACAATATATCGAATAACAAGTCTCTTTTTTTAAATGAATAGTTCTGATGCAGAAATAGCTAAAAAACAGAGGGAACTACATAGACCATGATTCTTTGCTCCGTTTCAGCGCAGACAACATGAAGAAATAACTGTTCTAAGCACTTTTACATCTTCATTCTTTGGATTAAGTCTTGTAAAGGCATTTTTAGAGGAAAACGTATTCAGTTTTGTGAGCCTCCACTAAATATTGTAATAAATATCATACTGTGAGATGTATATGGTGAAAATATCGTACAGAGAGATTTGAATATCGTTACATCCCTATTGACAATAAATGTACCAAATGACTAGTCAAAGCGTTTTATAATGTCAGGTTTATTATGTAGAATATCATAATATCATGAGCCTCCCCACCAAATCATGAGCTTTCCCACGATATCACAATAAATATCGTACTGTGAGGTTCATACTGTGACGATATATCGTGAGACTTGGATATCGTTACATACCTAATCACAAGTCATATTCACGGGATAGAAATAGACCTTTCCTTTCCTGTCTTTAGAATGATCTTGAGCTTTATCAGAACAAGTATAAGAGCACATAGACTAGTACACACCCATTATGGAACCTCCCTGGATGACAGAGGGGTTACACAGATATAAGGCCGCAAGGACAATGTACATTATGCTAAATTAACTTCTTGAGCTTTTAACATTGTTACCTCATCAAAAAAAAAAAAAAAACATGCCTGGAGTTGGGTTTTGCTTCATTAAACCAGGAAACACTGATTGAATTTTCCCATGATTGTTACGTCATAGGTGTTTCCAGAATACACAGTTCTCCAGTATTTAATGAAGATGTGGCTACCAGTGAATCTCCCAGAGTTCAAATGGATGTGATTGACTAATGCATTAGCCAATCTGAGACCGTGGGGACCTGACTGATATCCCTCTGTTTAAAAAATACATAAAGTTTCATGTCATACTGTGAAGCATTGCAAACAAAGCAATAATATCTCCATGGAGACAAGCAGGTGGCAAACCCTTTACTAGAAAAGCTACATATTACATCTTTAAATCATTTTCAGACCCTGTTAAACACTTAACTTTTCTGGTGGAGAGTCCGTCACATGTTTGTTTCTATGGATATGCCATTGCTCTGCTTGGAATGTTCCACAGTATTACATTAAACAGTTCAACTTTACATTTATTCAATTACAGGTGGTTTTATTATTCAAAAATACCTACAAAAACAGGCATTCTGACTGTTAACTCTCCACAGATCTGACCTGTAATGTCTGTTTTGATCTCCGTGAAGATAGAAAGGTTTAATGCCATACTGTGAGACATCTCAGACAAAGCAATAACATCTCCATGCAGAAAAGCTTTTGATGGACCCTCCACTGGAAAAATTACACAATGTTCCTTTGATTATACACAGAACATTTAAAAGCAAGAGCAAAGGCATTCACAAAACTGACCTTTCCGTTTCTTTTATACAGTATTACAACAATTATCCACTATGGAGTTCACGCGTCAGTGCCTGAAAGTTCTCTCATCAAACTTCTGAAAGTCAATTTACAGACCGCTAAAGAAGCCAGGGTCAGATGGGCAAGAAACTAGAGCATAAAAGTTAAAGTATTGAAGAACTGTGAATAATTTGACCTCCTGTGGACCTACGTTTCACCGCACTTGTAGACTGTTAAAACCACATAGAAAACAAAAGCGCCGTATTCGTATTGATTGGCTGAAAACAATGAGAATAAGCAGATTCAAGGCCTGGTGCGTAAAGCGCTACAAGAAAAGTATAGCAATTATATTTTTCACACTTGAATATTATTGGGCTGAGACTGAGTTAGAAATAAATAAAAGGTGTGTGTTGTTGTGGTGTAAAAGCTTTTTTTTTTTTTTTTTTACATTTGAGGAGCATTATGTAAATTTTAGGGTGGTTTTTATGGAGATATTATTGCTTTGCCTGCTAATTCTAGTGCATTACTCATACTCACATACTTTAGAAATTATAATAAGCAAAGTCACCTCTCCACAGATCTGACACCTGCTTGTTTTTCATGGAGATAGAGGAGTTATGTTCTGTTTACTCAGCTGAATTTCCATCCATTATTTTGAATTGACTCTAACCAAAACGATTCCAGAGGCATTCAGTATCACATTATTTGTCTCCAAGGGGCAATTTAAGCACATTGAGCAGTAAAAAACAATAATAGAAAAGCTCAAACAAAAGATTGAGCGCAGCTCAACAGGTAGAAACATCAGATCCAGTGTAAAGGCAGTTTAAGGAGAGTAACAGCCCTCAGGACAAAAGTGTCCTCTGTGCACTGCAAAAAAGGCCTATCAAAAATGAGAACAAATACAAATTTTGAGGTAAAAATGCCCCATTTTATGTGAAATTATCTGCCAGTGCAGTAAGAAATTTTCACTTAGCAAGTTTTCTTAAAGCAAATACAAATCTTGTTCTAAGCAGAAAACATTAGTTTCAAGTATTTAAGTCAAGATTTTTCACCTTTTTGGTTTGAGAAGGAAGCTAAAGAGGCTTAACCTGGCTTGAGTTAATATAAAAAGTGCTTAGAATAAGTTGTAATATCTATACAAGATATATCAGGATGGAATATTTTGAAACAAGTAAAAAAAATCTCATTCAGTAAAAAATCTTAAAATTGATCTTTTAATATGACTCTGCTCAATTCAAGTCAGTTTAACTATGCTAGAAAATCCATCACAGCGGTGTCCAGGGGGGAGCTAAGTGAACTCTGGACACACAACAAGAAACCTCACTCCGCTCGGTTATTCCAGTCGGTGATGAGACAGAACATTCCCTCTGGAACCTCTTCTATATTTGGTGTACAAAGACTGTTTCATTGTTGAATCAGAGCTAGCTGGTTCACATAGCTCCACGCAGGATCACCACAGATACAGGAAAAACAGACAGTCCAGTGGTCCTTGACTTCCATCTTTGACTTGCTGCACTTCTTATGTGGTCTAAATCCTCCAAAATTAAGTAAAAAATGTGTAAAATGTTTCAAAACAGCTTGGTGAAAGCACAAAATATGGCCATGGTGACACGTGACTGCATAATTTAATGCATAATATTTCATAAACTGAACACTAAAGACTCAGTATTATTAGAGTCAAATCAGATACAAATACTAATGCTACTACTACTGCTAATAATAATAATAATAATAATAATAATAATAACAATAATAATAATAATAATAATAAGTAGTAGTAGTATTTGTAGTAATAGTAGTAGTAGTAGTAGTAGTATTTTATTTATTTATGTGGTGCATTTCTGGACATTCAAGGTCGCCTTACAACAACATACACAAATTAAATATGATTAAAACATACATTTAAAAGCCTACAGTTAAAGTGGGACAGTATTTAATTGATTGTAATTAGTATCTCTATCGTGTCTGGATGGGTTTCCAGCGGGTACTCCGCTTTCCCCCATCAACTTAAAACATGCCCGCACCCCTATGAACTAACATCAAGGGCCATGTTGTCCACCCTCCTGTGGGCTCACCACTTGCAGAGGGGTTCATAGGAAGGGGGAGGTCAGGTGCTATGAGTATTGGGCAGCAAGCTGCCCCCGCGACCCAGCTGGATTAAGCGGGAGAAGATGGATGGATGTATTTAGTATTGTATTTTATTAGTATTTGTTTTAGTATTTAGTGATATATTAGACATTTTAATTGACCTATTGTTTTAAAAACAAAATAAAACTCATTTTAAATGGTTTGCAGTGGTCTAAAGTTATTCCTCACTTACCTTATGCATTCAGCGGATCCTAGTCATTCACCATGATGAGTTTATAAGCGCTTTTCACAACTCTTAAAAACTCTTATATAAACGCATTTCTCACCTTCCACGGTGGTTGGTCTCTCACCCTCATCAGCTCGGGTCCTCTACCAGAGGCCTGGGAGCTTGAGAGTTCTGTGCAGTATCTTTGCTGTTCCCAGTACTGCGCTTTTCTGGACTGAGATGTCTTTTTGTCCTTCCTGGGATCTGCTGCAACCACTCCTCTAGTTTGGGGGTCACGGCCCCGAGTGCTCCGATCACCACAGGCACCACCGATGCTTTCACCTTCCAGGCTCTCTCCAGCTCTTCTTTGAGCTCCTGGTATTTCTCTAGTTTCTCGTGTTCCTTTTTCCTGACATTGCCATCGCTCGGTATTGCAATGTCCACCACCACGGCTTGGTTCTCCCGCTTATCCAGAACCACAATGTCTGGTTGGTTCACCATCACCATTCTGTCAGTCTGTATTTGGAAGTCCCACAGGATCTTGGCCCGCTCATTCTCCACAACCTTTGGAGGCGTTGTCCACCTTGATCCTGGGGTTTTGAGCCCGTACTCTGCACAGATGTTTCTGTACACTATGCCCGCTACTTGGTTATGTCGCTCCATGTACGCTTTCCCTGCCAGCATCTTACACCCTGCAGTTATGTGCTGGACTGTCTCAGGCACTTCTTTGCACAACCTACACCTTGGGTCTTGTCTGGTGTGGTAGCTCTGGGCCTCTATTGCTCGGGTGCTCAAGGCCTGCTCCTGTGCAGCCAGGATGAGTGCCTCTGTGCTGTCCTTCAGACCAGCCCTCTCCAGCCATTGGTAGGATTTCTTGATATCAGCCACTTCAGTTATGTTCCGGTGGTACGCCCCGTGTAGGGGTTTGTCCTGCCATGATGGTCCCTCCAGCACCTCTTCCTCTGCGCCCCACTGTCTGAGACATTCTCTGAGCACGTCATCAGTCTGGGCCTTGTCACTGATGTACTTGTGGAGCTTGGATGTTTCATCCTGGACAGTGGTTCCCACACTCACTAGTCCTCGGCCTCCTTCCTTCCGGCTCGTGTACAGTCTCAGGGTGCTGGACTTGGGATGGAACCCTCCATGCATGGTCAGGAGCTTTCGTGTCTTAACATCCGTGGTCTGTATCTCCTCCTTTGGCCAACTTATGATTCCTGCTGGGTATCTGATCACTGGCAGGGCGTAGCTGTTTATTGCCTGCGCCTTGTTCTTGCCATTGAGCTGGCTTCTTAGGACCTGCCGTACTCTTTGCAGGTATTTGGCTGTCGCCGCTTTTATATATATATATATATATATATATATAAACGCATTTCTCACCTTCACCACTGTGCATCGGTGTTATGTGATGCTTCTATCTATCTATACATATATACACACATACTGAGGAAAGACGAAGTTTGCACATGTAATAATAAAATCTTTCACAGGGGCTTTTACAGTTTCATCTCTGTATTTGCTCTTTGCCCATTGGGACATCTTAAACACCCATACTCTCACTGTACATGTCTTCCTGTCATATAAAAGGAAGCACATCTGAAGCACGGCGGGTGTACTCAGGTGCGACACGTTTGATATGAGAAATCCTGCTCCAGAATCCTCCCACCCAGCACATGTCCTGACTGGATTATATGTGCCGGTAATATAGACTTCAAACGCAGCCCGGAGATGCCACACAACAGCCTGGCACAGTGGGGGAGATGTACCGCCGAGATGATCTTTGACTGAGCGCAAGGTTTCACTCCGCGGGAATCACAGCCGCTAATAGTATGAGAGGAACACACGGAGACAGAGAGAGCGAGAAAGAGACGTTTCTGGAAATATGTCAGTGCCTGGCCAGTTCCAAGCAGAGTTAGGGTAACGTGGAAAAAGAGGAGTTCTAAGAAAGATAATGCATGGAGTTGGTATTATACGGAATGATCCACAGTATGGCATTAAAGTGCATGACAGGTGAAGGATTACTCATTTCATTAAAGGTCCTATATTACACAAAATGGATACTTGTGAGCTTTAAGCATGTTAGAATGTTGTTACGTCATTAGAAACATACCTGGAGTTGTGTTTTGTTTCATTTACACATTATTAGGCTAAATCCCATTACCACATTCCCCTACCCCTCCGTTTTGTGTGTTGGCATGTAGGGGTAGGGGTGTCCCAGTTACCAATATGGCAAAGGGGTAGGGGAAAGTGGTCAGGCCCTCCAAACAAAGATTTTTCAGAGGTGCATAAATCTATGTTTAACATTTATATGGAGCATTTTTGGTGTAAAATGTCACGTGGTGCGACTGAGATTAACCTTAAAATTGTTTGATTTTCTGAAACATGGTTGGGATAAGTAATATGAAGTGTATAGAAACAAACCGTTGGCGTTTTTGATTTTTAATGCATATTGATATTTTCTTTTGCTGTCCAATATGACAGTCACCTGCTTGTGTTTAATGAACAAACTACTGCCCTGTAAAATGCATCAAATGAAGAAAAATGCCTAAAGAACCCCATTCACCCAAGTCTACTTTGTCTGTTATTAAACTCCAACCATAGAATTCCTGCTGTTATTAGTCGCACCACATGATGCACGATCGCACCACATGACATTTTAACACTTTAAGTACAAAAAACATGCAGAATAACTCATGATTTCTGAAAAAAAATGATTTGGTTCCATGGAGGTCAGAGGTACTACAGAAATGTTCTGAATTATTATGAAATTTGAACCTTTTAACTGAGGAAATTGCAATTGGACAGCGTCATGTCATTGACCCAAATATGCAGGGTTTGTGTGTTAAACATGAAACAGTAAATAGTGTCATATTGGCTCTTTAAAACATAGTTGGCATCATTAGCCTGTTTAATTTTACTTTCTTGTTGGACATGGGCAGCACATATGACATTTGTAGAGGTAATTGTTACCTAGCAACCATAAAGGGCCAAAGCTTGTGTCTGTTACACAATCATTGGAATTAGACTAATAACAATAAATAACAGTGCTTTTCTGTTGTTAGATGAAGGTCTAAACAGTTGGAAAAATGCCTTCTTTGTGTGTTAATTGACCTTGTATTTTATTCTACTTCCTGTATTTTCGTTCTTTTCTTTTCAACCGTTTTTTCCCAAACTGCCACTCAACTGAATGACTTAACTGGGGTGGGCAATTATTTTTCTCCATGAGGCCACATGAGAAACAAACTATTGGAGCGGAGGGCCGGGCCGACACGCTTAACTCGATTCTGCATAATATGAATTGTATTTCTTTGTAAAAAGCAGTAAATAGCATTGGTTTGTTTATATTATGACTAAGCAATTAAAAAGTGAGGTTGCCTTACAAAAAAGTAATAAACACACCTCCATTTTATTTTATTTATTTATTTTGTACATCTATTTTGCACATATTTTGCACATATAGCATAGAATAATAAAAAAGCACACAACACTGGAAAAAAACAATATCTAGGTAAGTTAAAATGACGTAAATTAAGAACATTTAGCTTTGTGTCAATTCATCTTGACAAGTAAAATGATCTGCCAGTGGAAGAAGTGTTTTTTTCTTAATTCAAGCAACATTCGTTTTTATTTCTTATTTTAAGTGCAAAAAGTTGTTTTTCTTATTTTAAGTGCAGCAAGATGTATTTTCATATTTTAAGTACAAAAATCTTACTGCGCTGGCAGATAATTTTACTTCAAATCATGGTGAAACTTTCCTAATCCAAGTCATTTTATCTTGACTAGATTTTGTTTTGTGCAGTGTAGATAAAGTAGGTGATGGAAGAGGCAAAAAATCCAAAAGGACTCATATTAAAGCCTCCATCTTATGAATTCTGTACAATAAAATTGAACATTATAGCTGTGCATGAATAAAAGTTACATTTACACACTTTAGATTAAAAAACATTTGTTCACATGGATTTATTTTGTAATCCCAAATTATCTTAAATGTGTCAGTCAGAGTATGTGGCCCGGGAACTGTACAATACTCAGGTCTGGACTAAATTATGCTAAATATTTTCCACTGTTACTATTCCACTGAACAAACTCATAATTAGAAAAACATGAAAACGTGTCGCTGGGCTTATTGTGCAAAGCTGACCTTTAACATCAGCTGCTCGTTTCCATGGAGATGCCCAGTCACTTGAATATGCATTCACAGGCGCACAGACAGTAGAGATATAAGCATGACAGCATATTCACAATATTCATAATAAACTACTGCATGCATTATCGAGCCAGCCCTAGACTTTATTCTTACCACGGACAATTCAGAGGGCATTTCCCAGTATATGTCTGCTGGGGCCATAATACCCATCTATCCAGTGTACAGTCGCCAAGGAGCCTGGGCCCTCTCCAGCTCCTCTCCGAGCTGCTCTTAATGCCGTACAGTCACAGTCCCCTAAAGATTTTTTTATTTTTTACCTTTTGGCTGGTACGTTATGGAGGTGTATAGTGTCATATAACATACAAAATAGCGTCAAGGAGAGATGGGAGGTTTTGCGAGGAGAAAAGGTCAAATGTTTGGAACTTCGGAGATGAAGAGTGAACCGTCAAAGGAGAAAAATGTATCTTTGGATTTTGATGGATTGTGGTGTATTGTATGTACCAGTATTGCAGTTTTGGGCATTGTAAAAGGCTATGTTAATGTATGAACAATTTAATAATAATAATTTATACACTTTATTGTCCCCTTCAAAGCCACTGAGACATTTTCTCAGGAGCAGTGGTGCACAGTCACGTTTGGGGACCCTGTTGTTCCTAGTCTTTTTCAGGACTAGCTTAGCTGGAGGATTTTACCTATGGGGCATCTTATGGGTTGATGGGGGAAACTGGAGTGCCTGGAAAAACCCACCCAGACACAGAGAGAACATGCAAACTCCACACACTCAGCCACCGTACATTAAAGGGGAACTCTGGCATGTTTGAAGCTAAAGTCCATTGCTAGAGGTGGTCGAATTCTGTCAGAAGCCAAAAAACAGCACAGATCAGTGTTGCCTTGGCGGAGATCTCACTGTGGCAGTGAGTCTGTTGAGGCAACAAACTAGTGTAGTGATCAGGGTTCTTAACTTCCACATAAAACGCCAATTTGCACCCTAAAGAAGCTTAACAACACTTTAACCCATCTTACAACAGCCACAAGTCTAAAGTTGTTTTATAATGTTTCCAAACACTAATGAGTGAGCCAGGCAGAATATTATGAATATGCTGACATGCTTATATTTCTACTGTATGTGTTCCTGTGAATGCAAATTAAAGTGACTGGGCATCTCCATGCAAACGAGCGGCTGATGTTTTGTTTGTTAGACTCGTAGCTGTTGTAAGATGGATTAGAAAGTGGTATTAAGCCTCTTCTGGGTAAATTGGCATTTTACGTGGAAGTTAAATACTTGCCCCAATCACTACACTAGTATGTTGCCTTGACAGACTCACTGCCACAGCGAGATCTCCGCCGAGGCAACACTGATCTGTGCTGTTTTTTGGCTTCTGACAGTATTCGCCCACCTCTAGCAATGGACTTTTGCTTCAAACGTGCCGGAGTTCCCCTTTAACATCCTGTTGAAAACTGCAAAGCTGACCATTGCATTTCACCCCAGCAAACAAGAGATTTTAATATAAAGGTTTTTACAGTTGAAATATTACCTTGCTAATAAATATGGACATGTGGGCAAAGTTTGGTTGTAGGTGAAAACAAAGATCACCTGATAACTTAATAATCTAAATACAACTTTGAGTAAGACAAGGACGCAGAAACACTGTCAAAAGATGGTTAGAAGCTCATAAAAGAATATTTTACAGAATATGCCACCCTTAAGAAGCATTATTGTATCTGCTGTCATGTTTGGAATACAAAACCACTCAGATAGGACCCACCACAGTCGCCACATTAAAGCTCTCAAAGCACCTGGTATGAAGCATTTCCATTTTCGCCTGCCCAGTGTTACAAAACAACTAGAAAAAATGAATATAGCCAGAAGGAATGCTGAATTAACAAGAAGTGTTTCTTTTAAAGGCCTTGGTTATGTAAAGAGGCAGGTTAAAGAGGAGTTATGTAAAATCGACATATGTTCCCTCATCAAAAACATGCCTGGAGAGTTTTTTATGCATCCATGCATGTTTGAGGAATCTTGCCATCTCTCCTGGGCACTATTCAAACCTTCTTACTGTTAAGTACAAGCCCACGCCTTGTTTATTTATTTTTTAAATACATAATCTCCTTTCATCGATATATAAAAGAACGAACACACAAAGAAATGCAATGAAACATGCAGCCAATTTACACCTTTGATTTTATTTAGTCTGTGAACAAAAAAACCCTCAACCACCGCCGGATCTCCCTATATGCAAACACGCACGTTTAATGCATATTAATCAGCTGTGTTAATTTATGCATATTATTCGCATCTTCATAACTGTAATTACCCACTAATTATTTACACATTCATTTGCAGTTTTCCTGCTTTTTTAACACAAATTTTCTCCTGTCTCTCAACAAAGGCGGTCGCACTTTTCTCTCCTCTCCTGCCCTTATTGTTTCTTCCTCTATTTACTTTTTTCTGTGTAAGTGCTTATAGTTAGTGTCCCATATCTCAGACAGTTAGTATAGTTTTCAGGATCAGATTGTTCATATAATTTCAAGATCAGATAGTTAGTTGAAAAAAAGATATATCACAGGTAGTAATCTCACCTGTTTATCTTAGCTTTTTGGGGTTTGTATGAAAAGCGCAACCCAAAACGTGCACTGTAGGTGTGAAAGTTGTGTGAGTGAGTGTTGGTGGTGGTCGGAGGGACCGTTGGCGCCGGTTGGCCTGGCAGCCGCGCCTCAGTCAGTCTGTCCCAGGGCAGCTGTGGCTACAACAGTAGTTTACCACCACCGGGTATGGAGTGAATGAAGAATAATCTGTAAAATAATCCTCTGTGAAGCGTCTTTGTGACATCTGTCTGTGAAAAGCGCTATATAAATGAACACTTACTTACTTATCATACAAAAAAAATGCAACACAAAGCACTTTACAGTGATTAAAAAAGACCAATCCCACATTTCCCACACTGCCCTGCACCCCCCCACAAAGCTAAGATAAACAAGTGAGTCTAGGGATTACTATCTGTGACAATCACACATAAAGATAAACTAAATAAGTGAGTCTAACTGTGACATAACTCTTTATTTGCTACTAACTGAAACAGGAAACTGAGATTACTACCTGTGACATACTATCTTTCATAACTCTTTCACCATAACTAACTACAACAGAGAAAAAAAAGAAAATAGAGGAAGAACAACAAAAAGAACACAAACATTATGACACGACATTGCAACCGGGAGGAGGAGGCCGGGGGTACGAAGCTGCAAGGGCTTTGGGAAGGGGGGCAGGCTCTCTCTGTTGCACTCTCACGGCGGATGAGACGGCCTTGGTTTGGAGTCAAAAGATAAGATTGGGTTGTTTTGTTTTAGAGCGAGCAGCTGCGTCCAGTCCATAACACTGCTCTGTTTGTCCGTTGGTCTTCAAGGTCATTTCTATGCAGAACTCCAAGTTTCCTTCAGTTTTTATCCAGAAATTGCAATTTAGAGCCACTATGTTCAATCATGTCCATCAGACCCCGGCCCATAGTCACAAATTTTAGGTACTCAAGGCTTTGCCCTTCACTCCAATTTCTGGGCAGCCAAGTGGGGCTTTGATAAGATGCCTCAGTATTTGAATTTTTGGAAAAAACAGGTCCATGCGTGATCCAATCCGCAAAGTCCCGTAATCCTGGTTCCGACTAGGTAGATCCTTTGTGTCCGAAGAACATGCAGGTTCACCCAACCCTACTTGTCTGGTTAAAGTGCCAATTTCGTTAATTAATTTATCGAATCTATAGTTGATTTAGTTTTGGAGAGCAGAGCGGAGAGAATCTCTTGAGGAATAAGACACTAGAGACCAGACAAGACATAGAAGAAAAGCAGGGAAGATAAGAATGAATAAATCCAAGGGTTATGTTGTAAGTATTCATTTGTAGACCATCCTAGAACATGTTTAGGGTCTCGTGTGGCACTAACAATTAAAATAGCCAACAGAATCTACAAATGTTATCACATTTTAGTCAATTGGAATACATCTGTGTAATCTCTCCCCTTTTCTTTTGCTACCAAATGGAAAAAAGTCAAATGGACTAGAAAACAGGAAAATGTCTATAATATTCAACATTTCTGTGAAGTTCCTCTCCCAGCCCCCTCTCATGCATAATCAGAAAAATATTGCTTATTTGTTGTGGCTGGTGTTCTCAGCCTCTGTACAACCTTTGTACTTCACTGTGATGTGGGCTGTGCAGATGATGACAGATTTGCATCATGTTGTGGAATGTGAATAATCAATAGTTAGAAGTGATGAGGGCCTCCAAACCAGTTTTGCTTAGGGCTCCCAGAAGGTTAGATCCAGCTCTGGCCTCAAAAGTCATAGACACTCAGTACTGGCACAGGGAAAGAAAAGGAAAAAACAACAAACAAATATATAACACATTATAACAAATGGTCTTCCTGGAATGTTCCACAGTATGGCATTAAACAGCTCTACCTTATATTTATTCTAGGAATGCATAGAATATTTGACGACCGATTACATTTGGCCAAATATTGAAAAACAAAACAAAAAAAACAACACATTCAGCTTTTGGGGGAAATCAGAGCTGAAGGCAGAATAGTGGCATGTGATGCGATGACGCAGTCGGCATTTTTGGTTCGCTGCGGGTGGATAATTTAAGTTTGGATTTTTATTTCCTATGAGGACGACTCAAATGGAGATTGAGTAATAATGTGTTTAATCCAGCTTTGTGCAAATTGTTGTTTTAATAGAAACAAAACTTAAAACCACATGGCTAATTCGCAAACTCTATAAGCGCTGAAAACACTGTGCTTCCATCTCGGTGGAGATGGTTCATGTTAAACCTTTCAGAGATTATACGTCTGCAAGTCATACGCCTAGACCGTATATATGATTGGACATATATTCTCTGTAGTGTTTCATTGATTTCATGAATGTAACACACTATATTCTTTTAAACAGCGCACACAGGTAATATGCAGTTATCCTCATTTTAGAGTCAAAAAGAGTTTTGTGGCTCTGGGTGTTTTCTGCGTGAGACGCTCCAAATGGCTCTTTGACTGTTAAAGGTTACAGTCCCCTGGCCTACCCTAATGTGAATGAAAATCTTACTGGTACTTGCTGGAAAGGCTAGTGGAATATATAAAGATTATTAAATAAACATTTACTTTCTTTTAAAAACATGTCTAAAATGGTAGGCTACTTATGCAATATTAAAAAAATCGTGAAAAACTTAACTACATTTGATATTCGGTTTTGGTATTTGGCCAAGCATTTAAATTTTATTCGGTTTCGACCACAAATTTTCATTTTGGTGCATCCCTAATTTATTCAATTACAGGCAGCTTTACTGTTCAAAAGTACCTAGAAAAACAGGGATTCTGACTGAGTGGGGTCGCCTCTCCACAGATCTGACCTGTTACTTGGTCTGGTTTAGTTTCCTTGAAGATAGAAAGGTTTAATGCCATACTGTGAAACATTCCAGACAAATTAATGGGTAAATGTAACAAGCACTAGATATTCAAAAAACAGCTCCAGGTATGTTTAGTTTTTTTGGATGAGGACAAAACAACAATACAGACTCAACAGCTGAAGTAAATTTTGTGCGTCCTTAAAGGCTGTCAATTCAGGACAAAAAGTTTAGGAAGAACAAAGCACCCATTTTGGTAAAGAATTGCACAGACTTCATCTCATGCCCTTTGAGATGGACGTCTTCAAAGATGTATTCTAACACTGAAATCCCAAGCAAGGTCGGACAAGCCTGCATATCGCTCACAGCCCCGCCATTAACCAGTCACTCTGCATCACGATGATCTGACAGATTAAATACTACAAGCATCAATGGGACTATTAAGTGAGGACCAGATTAGACCAGATGGAAGTAATACGTTTACAGAAGACAAGTAAATGAGTTTGTGTATGCCACAGACAGGACGATGTTTTGAAATAGAGAAGACAAAAGTATCGAGAATCAGCTACTCATCAATATTAAAACTAGTATTGAAACTAGATACTCATTTGAGCAGGTATTGATACTCAAAAAGTCACATCGAGATCAGACTTTAGGATGAACTTGAGCTGTATCAGAATGTGTAAAGAGCTCACAGACGAGTATACACCAATGGACCACTATGGAACCTACCTGGACCACTGAGGGAGTCTCTCGCTGTAATGCGGTTCACATTTCGCGGCCTTGTTTTGCGGATTTTTTTTGGTGCATCCTTTTTTTTTGCATTCTGCGTCTGATTGGCTAAGGGAGAACCCGCACATTGTGTTCTGGGTAATCGAAAGTGGCATGTCCGTTTAGAAGAATAAAAAACAGCACCAACAACTACCAATAACTATGTTTTTCAGCCCCCGCCTGCTCCTCAGCTGATTTGCGTGGCGTGAGGTTTTACAGCCTTCAAACATATATAATAATTGTAAAAAATAAAGCTGATTACTTCATGATTTTAGCCTATTGTGGTTTCTTTTTAAAACATAACCACGGAGATAAACGAGGGACCACTGTACATAGATGATCATTGTTTTTTTTATATGTAGTTAATATGATTAATTTAGGTTCAGGAGCAGGATCATGCCTGAACCGCCTTCGCCTCCCCTCCAACAAATCACAGCTCACTTCTACCCTGCCTCAATTTCCCAGATCCCTATTTGTATCAGCCTATCCCGGAAACCCAGTTCGTCCCCCATAACTTGACCCCACCCTCCCAACCCCTTATCGGTTCGCTTCCAGACATAAGACGCCTACGAGGGGGGTCCCGTCCTGCTGGGCCATGTGAAGATTGAGACTGAACCCCCACTCTGAGTCTCAACCCAGCCGACCTGACTCGTCTCCATATAATAAACGCTTTTCGCTTCGCACATGTGTTGTTGCCGTAGTCCTTGTTAGTGAATTAACCTTTATTTAACCAAGAAAGTCCCATTGAGATCACTAATCTCTTTTTCAAGGGAGTCCAGGCCACGCACACTCCACTTTCATACTAGGCAATGTGGTTGGAGTGTTTTGCCTCAGGACACAACTAATTTTTTTTTGTGACCGGCGCTCCACTGTGGCACCTGGAATTCCCAGCAGTCTCCCATCCAAGTAGTACCCAGGCCCGGCCCTGCTGAGCTTCTGAGATCTGATGAGGTCAGGCTTTGACAAGCCGGTATGGCCACAATTGTGCCCATTGGTATCAGAACTGGTCTTGAGTATCGAACCCATTCCTCCCCACTGAAATTTTAGCACTGTGACAACACTATCTTGCAATAATAATTTGTTGCACACTCCCAAGGACAGCAACAACCATAGACTCGTATTCTTGACTTTTATTTATAGCAAAAAAGGGACAAAACTGTACTTCTAAAATGTAATACCTGTACCTATGCCATGAAAACTGCAGAGACAATATACGCACAAGGAACACATTTTTCTTACAGTTCCAGCCTTTATTTCGGGTGGAAGGTCCATCATGCTTTGCTTCATGGAGATATTACTGCTTTGTATAGAATGTTTCACAGTATGATAGAAAGTGAACCTTTCCATCTTCATGGAGACCAAACCAGACCATGTTACAGGTCAGATCTGTGAAGAGGCAACTTCGCTCAGTCAGAATGCCTGTTTTTCTACATATGTTTGAGCTATAAAACCACCTGTAATTGAATAAATTAATAAAGACATATCCAGAAACAAAAAGATAACAGACCACTGAGGGATTATATAGATACAAGACCACGTGGGAATATAAAAGAAAGCACACAAACAACTCTTTTTTTCAAGTTTTAACAAAGATGTTGTAATTTAGTTTTATGTGTCTAATCTTATGTTAGACAAATTTTGGTAACAGAATTAGTTGCATGTCTTCTATTTTATATTTACTGTCTGTGGAAGCAAGTAAAACTATAAACTTCACACAAAAAAAGGAAAATACTTGCATGCCTGCAGTGGGACTATTAAGTAATTGGACAAGCAGAAGTAATATGTTTTGCAGGAGACAAGCAGGTAAATGAGTTTGGAGAGAGCTTGGCGTATTATGGACGGCGTGTATAAAACTAATTGTACACTAGAGGATTTTTGCAATAATTATTTGTCTTGCACTTGCATGACGGACAGCTACAACTATAGACTTGTATTCAGGATTTTTATTTAGAGGAAAAAGGGGGAAAAAGTACAAAGTGGTGTGGATTGAACCCTGCATGTAAAGGCCGTACTCCCATCATGACATCCTGACTCAAGGTGAATGAATGAATTTATTTTACTGCGTACAAATATGCTCATCCCTTCCGTGAGCTTATAAGACACTGTTAACAAAACGCCATAGGCCAGCTGCTACAAACACAAATGAGTCATAACAAGCATGTCTTCCTCTTCTTCCAGGCTTTACACAGAAATGACACCAACTTATAAGCATTAAAATGAACAAACCATTTCATCTTGTTGTCTTCATAACACCAGAATATACCAGGCACTGGGGGGACATTTGATCAAATGAACTATTTCTAAAGTCATAAAAAGAACAATACAACAAAAAGTCAGCTTCACTTTCCACATTCTCCCAACTCAAATGCAAACCACAGTTTTCTTCAGTAGAAAACCTCCCAGTTTCTAAGGTCAGGGAAAAAATTCCTGTCCACAGCTGAGCAATGATCTTTGATGAAATGATCTTTGGTCTTGAATGTTTCTTTTAACTGAAAATATGTCCGCAACTTGGATTTGAAAAGAAAAGAAAATCCGTGGCAAGCACATTGTCTTTAAAGTACATTTTTAAGCCGGGACATCAGGATTACACATTGTTGTTGATTTTTTTTTTTTTTTTTTTACTTTTAGTAAAATATTTAACATTTCTTTCTGCTGTATTTGTACTTCTACTTAAATAACAAAACTGAATACTTTCTCCACCACTGCTTCTCTGGTTGTTCACTATTTCTGTAGTTTAAATGACAAATTTGACTTTTGAGATTTTAACCACATTGTTCCCTCAACAATATTACCAGGAGTTGCATTTGGCATCTTTAATGCTCGTAATCCTGTCACAAGTTACCTTGGCTCTGAGCCTCAGAAAAACACTTTTCCAGAATTTTTATGTCTTCTTAATTAAGGTGTTAAGGTTGGGAGTCAGCGTTACTGCATTAAGTAGTTAATATGCCTGAATCATTCTTTTGTTTGGAATTATGAATTAAGGGGACATTTTTTCCCCATGTATAGGATCAAAAATGTGTCTGTTTAGCATGCTATTTGTAGTTACAGTAAACGCCGCCTTTGTCTCCGAAAGTTAATAACTTTGGACCATGGTAAATCATTAAAAACATTAGGCCACATCAACACTAGTACATATTTGAGTCGTTTTCATTGCAGATGCAGTGTTCGTCCACACAAATATGATGGAAAACAGCTCCAGAGGCGGAACAATCTGGTCCCACCAGTTCCCATGAAATCATCTGAGCACGGAACTGACCCAGCGCTGTGAGGACGCCTGAAAATAGTGATACGCTGATGTAGGAGCTCTAGTTGCGGTCCTTATTAGACCAAGTCAGACTTGCGCCTTTCTGATTCGGTGAGTTGGTGACATCGGTCATGTGACGCCATTGCAGAAAATGGTTTAAACAAACCTTAGACAAATTGGAAACAGTGTAGCAAGAAACTGAACCTCGTCGTCATTTTCACCCTTTATTTTATTTTATTCAATATTTTACCAGGTAAGTCAAATGAGAACGGCTTTCTTATTTACAATGATGACCTGGGATCTACATAGCATGTTTTTTGGGTTGCCATCTTCCTCGGCTCAAAATCGGCTGCTGCAACTTCAGACACGGTGTTCCACTTCCTTGTTTTTACTGCCCACGTGACGTGACGATGTGACGACGTGACGCCAACATAGTCATGCGACTAATGTTTCAGGCAGTTTCGTGGACACAGAAACGATGTGTCTGGACGCAAATCATTTCCGATTCGGTGATTTGTTTAAGTGTAAACATAACCTCAAACAGCACCTTTAAGTATCATGCTTTACTAACGTAAATTAAGGTGCAGGTATAATGACCTGTTCTGTACAAGATGATTTAAGTGTCCTGCTCAAGAGTACAGCAAAATGCGCCAATGGAAATGGAGTTGCGTCACCAGCCTTTAGATTATCTGGTGATTTTCCAAACACAATGTACTTCATTTAAACCCAACCAACCAAGTACAATTTCCATGTTCACATATAAGGTACTCACTGAAATTGTCTGATAACTTGAATGTAACAATGGGTTCTTTATGGAGCCCTCCATTTGGTGTGTGCAGGTGATCCCATTAGCAAGAATGAAATATAATGTCTCTGCACTGAAGAAAATTGTACAACCGAGCATATAAGAGCCAATACTGAATAAGAGTTCAGTGGGAGATTGGCATTTTGTATAAAGGTTTCTAAAATAGACATCAGTGGAGTAAGCAATGGGCTGAAATGTGAGTACAGAGTACCATTAGGCAAAAGAGAGAGGTGCTATATTGCTTTGTGTTATTGCCGCTGTTCAGAAACGAGTGGGATCGTTTTAACTGATTTGAAGAGTGTCATATTTTTCTAATTTGGTATGGTGGGATAATGCCTCTAGTAAATGTTTATCACAATTTCAGTCAAGTAGAAGTTTGTAGAGGAAAGTTGAAAAGAAGTACTAAAACACAGGCCTGCCACGAGAAACAATTTTGAAGTACTATCTCTTACTGATGGAAATATAAATGATAAAAGATCATGTTGAATACCACTGACATGATAATCTTAAAGGTGCATTGTGTAACTTTTCTGGTGGTGGATCCGTCAAACGCTTTTCTAATGGTATTAGGCTTATAAATTTAGGAGCTGACCCAAAAATTCCAAGTTGAGTTGTTCCTTGGGTCTTGCCTTACGAAGAAGAATAGATTTAATATGGAACAGCTTGTTTAACTAGTTTGCAGCTTCAATTAGTTAAACAAGCAAAAATAAATAAAAGAAAAGAAACCAAACAACATAAAACAGAAGCTTAAAGAGGAACATTTGAAGCTAAAGTCCATTGCTAGAGGTGGTGGAATACTGTCAGAAGCCAAAAAACGGCACAGATCAGTGTCGGCGGAGATCTCACTGTGGCAGTGAGTCTGTCAAGGCAACAAACTAGTGTAGTGATCTGGGCAAGTTCTTAACTTCCACATCCAAACACCTATTTGCACAGAAGAAACTCAACACCACTTTCTAACCCATCTTACAACAGCACCGAGTCTAACAAACAAAACGCTCTGTTTGGCTCACACTTAGTGTCTGGAAACGTTATAAAACAACTTTATAAGCAGCCTTAGCCTTACCTTTGCTGAATTCCCACTGCGCATGTGAAAGCCCAAAAGACTGCCGACTCCAGCGGCGGTGAGAGGCTAGAGTCTCCAGAAGCAACAAGTGAAGATAGACTACTGACTGAAGAAGAGAAACTGAAAGTTGTTGAATGAAAATGGTTCAGGAATGTATTTTTTAGCATTTTCAAAAAATATAATTCATTCGTAAATAAATGGGATTAGAAACAACATTGGTGATTCAGGCTTTTGGTGCCACAGTGTGCACATTGGACTTTTATGTGGAAGCTAAGAAGAAGAAATTCACTATAGTTTGTTGCCTTGACAAACTCACTGCCACAGTGATATCTCCGCCGAGACAACACGGATCTGTGCTGTTTTTTGGCTTCTGACAGTATTCGACCACATCTATAGCAATGGACTTTAGCTTCAAACATGCCGGAGTTCCTCTTTAAAAGGTCAGTTTTACATAACACAGAATCTACGAGAAGCTCACATTTGTGGATGCGTCTAACTTGTAACCATGTGTTTTCTCTTTGCTTCTTACTGGAGCTTTCCACGTGCCTCCTGCGGTTATCTGTTCAGACTTCAGTGTTATCTTTGGAAATAAAAAAAAACTGTTTTGACTTTTAAAAATGGGATTAGGAAATTTCATTGATTTGAGTCACTGTCATAGATGCATCTGTTCAAAGAGTTGAGCTTTGCAGCTTCAACTAGTCCTGCTAAAAGGTATCCTGCAAACAGTCGTGAGCGTGGGTACCATTATCTGCTTTTCTTTTCTGGTCCAGACATGCTTCACAGGCAAGAGCATTAATTTAGTGAAAGTTGTCATTGTCACAAACACACAAAAAAATGTTCTGAATATAAAAATTATAATTAGAAGCTTCTTTTTGGATTTTTTATCTTTGAATGTCACTGAAAAATAGAACTAGTTTGTTTTAATTGGTTTGCATCCTAATGATTCACCATGATGAGTTTATAAGTTTATACACAAGCTGTG
Source organism: Odontamblyopus rebecca (assembly GCA_030686955.1). Taxonomy (NCBI): domain Eukaryota; kingdom Metazoa; phylum Chordata; class Actinopteri; order Gobiiformes; family Gobiidae; genus Odontamblyopus; species Odontamblyopus rebecca. Next base: position 20,992,098 of record CM060653.1, on the reverse strand, counting down.
GTCTTCCTGATCAGAACACTTTAGAATTTGCTGCAGGCAGTACACACTTATTTTGACCTTTTGACCTGCTTACACAATATATCTGTACTTGGGCAAGACACATTTTGTTCAGATACAAAGATAAAATCAGGTCCAGGACCTTTAATTGTTAACACATCACTCTATTGTGCTCTCCATATATTCTATTCAAAATATTGTGCACTACCTTTAGTGCCTTTCACTTTTATAATGTCCCCCTAGTAGGGATGCACCAATACCAATACTGATATCGGCCCAATATTTACATAATATACTCGTACTCGTTAAACATTTGCCGATACCACACACCGATACCACTATTACACGATACATTACACAGTGCGCCAGTTTCAGTATCCCCAATAAGCCAGTATCCCGGATTTATGAGAAACCAGTGCCAACATAAAGTGACTGTAGCCGACATCAAGGAAAGAGCTGCTGCACTCGTATGATCTCTGAAAAGTTTAACATGAACCATCTCCAACGCGACATACACACAGAACAGACTCAGTCACAGAGATAACACTCATATTCCACAGAGTCGTGTCCTTTATTCCGACAGAAGCTGAACACATCAGCGCATGAGCTGTTTTTTTTTTTTTTTCAGCGCTTATAGTGTATGCAAATGAGCCATTCGGTTTTAAGTTTTGCTTCTGTAAAACATAAACAAATGTGCACAATAATCAAGCTTCAAAAAGTTTGTCAAATTTTCATTTTCACATATGAAAAAAATTAAATGACGTTTCTCACTCTCAATCAAAGCTAAATTAAATAATAAAATGAAAGAAAAGTTCAGTGTTGTTCTTGGGAAGAGGGAGGGTGTGTAGAGAGGTAATGTCATGGTTGTTTGTATTTTTTTCCAGATTTATTAAATGTATATTTTTTGCGCTCGCGCATTTGTAAGATTGGAAAAGTATCGTTATCGGTACTGGGTATCGGCAAGTACAGAAATGATTGTAGTCATACTTTTATTGGTTTTTCAAAGAAGTGGTATCGCTGCATCCCTACCCCCTACATTTAGCATCTGGAGTTTAATTTTCATAAGAATCACAAATAAGTAAAGAGACCTGTAAGTCGCGTGTAGGACAGGTGAAGATGGATATTTAAAAGCTCCAACAGAAGAATCTGTGTCATCGGCCACTCGACCACCACTGATCACTCGCACACATTCAAACTAGGAAATGTGACTGAAGTGTCTTCTGAGAACATAATTACAGAACTTAGTCCAAGTGGGGAATCAATCCTCTCTCGTCAGTCTTCAGGTTGAGGGACCTCTGCTCTAAACAAACCAAGTCACCGTCACAGGAACTAACAACTAACACTACTCAAGTAAGCAAATAATGAGTGAGAACAAACACTTAAAACATGGTTAAATCCTATGAGATGTTCAAAAGACCTAAAAAAAAAAAAAGAAAAAAAAAAGACCTTTAAGCCTAAAATGCCTTTATCGTTGTGACTTCCAGGATCCACTGGGCCGGCACGGAGACAGCGACCCGCTGGTGTGGCTACCTGAGCGGGGCGGTGCAGTCCGGACAGAGGGCGGCTCTGGAGGTCCTCCACGAGCTCTGCCCCTCCACCCTGAGCCAGGACGAGAGGGAGGAGGTGAGGAAGAGCTACACCGTCAAGGACCCCCCGCCACCGACCCCTCCGCAATATCCACCCACAGCCGGGCCCACGCTCCTGAAGGCCGGGGCGGTGGTGGCCGCAGTATTGGCTCTAACTGGGGCTGCCCTCTTCCTGAAAAGTCCTGAAACTCTGGACAATGTCAAACTGTACTTTATGAATGTGTTTCCAGCACTTGGGAGATTGTGAGTTAGAGAGCGGAGCATTCAGATGAAAGATGTAGAGAAGGATGTATAGACATTGACAAATCCAAATCCACTTTACTATATGGCACATTTTACAAACAAAGCAGTTTCCAAACTGCTGCAGAGATAAAAAATGAAGACAAAAGGTAAACTGTTAAAAATGTGATCATACCCATCCTAAAACAATAAAACCAGTAAAAAGCAAGTAAAAGCAAAGCCAGAAAATCATACAATAGCAATAAATAAGTAAAACTCAGGATGATCTCTGAACAAAAGAACACATTGTGCTTTTGTCAGCTTTGTAGCTATAATCATTGGATCATTACGTTATGTTTGACATTTTAAATGGTTATGTTCATCTAAACAACTTCAATCACAGAAGCCATCAGCAGATTTCTTTATTTTGTTTCATTTGTGTCAAAATGACTATGCGACGTTGACGAATCCTACTTGCATCACTGATTAAGAAAATAAACGTAATCTTATCTTTGCTTCACAGGATTTGTACTTTCGTTCTTTGGACAATGAGTTTGGAGCTCTGGGACTGAAAACTTTCCAGATCTGTGTTTTTATTACTGAAAATATCAATACTTCTAATCATAGTGAAGAAATGTTTTAACACAGTAACAAGTGTTTGTTATTTCTGAACAGAAGACGACATATTGTGCTTTTGTCTGCCTTTATACACTTTTTGTTATAGTTTTATAATTAGGGATGCAACAATAACTGAAAGATCGTGATAATAGTATCGTCAATGGTCTCTAATACTATCGTGGACCATCAATATATCGAATCACAAGTCTCTTTGCTTAAATGAATAGTTATGATGCAGAAATAGCTAAAATAAAATAAAAAAAACATTGGGAACTACATAGACCATGATCCTTTGCTCCGTTTCAGTGCAGACAACATGATGTTCTAAGCACTTTTAAATCTTCATTTTTGGGATTAAGTCTTGTGAAGGCATTTTTAGAGGGAAAAGTAGCATATTCACAGTTTTGAGATGTTTATGGTGAAAATATTGTACAGAGAGATTTGGATATCATTACATCCCTAATGGCAATAAATGTTGTACCAAATGACTGGTCAAAGCATTTTAGAATGTCAGTCTTATTATGTAGAATACCGTAATATCATAGCTATCCCACACTATCGCAATAAATATCGTACCGTGAGGTTCATACCGCGATGATCTCGTATCGTGAGACTTCAATATTGTTACACCCGTAGTTATAATCATTGGCTCATTACGTTAGACATTTTAAATGGCTATGTTTATCTAAGCAACTTAATAAAAGAAGCAAAAGGGCTGATTTAAAGGTTAGAAAATTGCAGAACTCAATGAGGTATTTGGCGCCGATTCATCTTTGCCCCTTTATACTTAAGTACATCACCACAAACATCACAACAAAGTGCAGGACAGTTGTAGGAACCTCCTATGGACACATCACAGTAAAAATCAGCATCAGCATTTTCAATTGTGCCAAAATGATGATGCACCACATATGTGCATCAGTGATTAAGAAGATAAAACTGGAGAAAGTAGTAAGCAATGATAAAGTGTTTTGCTTTGCTTCACGTGGTTTGTACCTTGGTTCCTTGGACGTTCTGTTTGGGACTGAAAAGTGGAACTTTCCAGATCTACATAATCTTATAATGCAATTGTGTGCTTTATTATTCTTGATGAAAATATCAGTACGTCCAATTATAGTGTTGGTTGACAGAAATGTACTGTATGCCTTTTGGGTGATAGTTTTAGGCAGTATAATTACTTTTTAATTTTTCCTTTAAATAAGTTAGCAAAAATACGTATGAAGAAACATTTTAACACTGGTTCAAACTGTTTCGAAGTGCTGCGGTGTGCTTGGACAAGTAATTTCACCCACTTTCTCACTCTAAAATATTATTGGATAAACTAATGCTTTATTTATAAGGTGAGTGAATCTAGTGTATCTTGCCCAAGGACACAACTCCAGCATTCCCAAGTCAGAGCCAAACTCCTCACTGTTCTCCTCATGCGATGTCCCAGAAGTGTGGACAAAGTCAAACTGTACTTTACAAATGTGGCGGAGCATTGTTATTCAGATGAAAAACGTAGAAAAAGGACATAGACAATGGAAAGTCAAAGAGAAAATCGCAGTTGTCAAATTATCTCTGAACAAATGATTTTCAGTGCCAACTTTTTAGGAAAAACAGTGCTTTTGTCTGCTTTCTTTATAGTTATAATCATTGGAGCATTGTTATATTTTTGCTATATTGATCGAAACAACTTAAAAAGAAGGATCCCAGTGAGGTAATGGAATCCGATTGCTTTTTGCCCTTCATTGTACAACACCAGTAACTTCCGGTGTATTTACCGACTGTCATACAACCGTGGAGCTATTACATAAAAAACATTGAAGTAAATGTCATCAGCAGTAAAATGAAAATGTTGATCTTAAATTTGTCGCCCTCGTCTCTTCTAATCACATGTACCCTGTGCACTCGGAATTGTGCATCAGTGGGGAAATGATGAAAACTGAGCTACGGTTGGAATTGTCGATGAGCCAAACGTAACAGAACTCGACAGTGACATGGAGATGAATAAACTGGGACCTTTTCTCATTTTTCCTAGATTATGTCAGACTTACTACTGCGAACAGAGCCCATCTGGAGTTGTCATCGCCTATTTCCAAATGTCTTCTTGGTTTGTGACACAAGCGTGAATAGAACCTGTAGGAGCCAATAATGGCCAATAATGTAATAACTTTCCAGTAATGATGGAAAATGTGTGAAACAATAATGTAATAACATGTTACTAATAATGTAGTAAGTCATTATCAGCTAGTTATTAATGTACAGTAATTTCTTACATACTATTCCTTTAAATTATATTACATAATAATGGATCAGGTTTATAAAGCACTTTTTTTGGACACTAAAAATGCAACAGTGCAAGCGAGGCTGCCGATCTGCTGCACTTTATGTCCCATTTTTAAACTCCATACACTTTCACAAGAATCTTTGGATCATTATAGCTCTGGAATTGACGACCTTTACGCAACAAAAGGTAAAAAGTAGCAGTTAACTTGAAAACTAAAACTACATGACAACATGAAGTGGAACAGAGCATTTTGAGCTTTATAGTGATGGGTCGGTTGTGAACGAAATGGCTCTTTGAAGTGAGCAACTGGAGCCATTCCCCGCAAGTTTCGCTTCAATAAAATGTAAACAAATTTGCGCAAAGCTGCATTAAATACATTACTTAAAGCATATAATGAGCAGAGTATCATGTAGCGGTGGTCGGGAGGACCAATCACAGACCTTATTGTCTGCGTCAATTCCCCTTGCTGACGGTGCCATTTTGACGGGTAGTTAGAAAATTTTGGAGCTGCACGTTGGTTTGCAGTGTTTCGTGTTGTTTCACTCCAAATTTGTTTCAAAGGAAAAAGCTGAAAATTTAAATAGGTACAAGTTGAATCGGAATTACTTGTTTTTTGTATTTTAGGATTTTATGTGGAGTGAATAAATAAAAACATTTATATAATAAACTGTTGTAACTCATTGTAACTCATTTTGTGCATAATTTTATATTGTTGTTGGTAATACATAAATTATAAAGCAACAAAACAACCTGAAGAACCGCTTGGGAGCCAAAAGAGCCAGCTCTTTTTAGTGAGCCAAGCCAAAAAAGACGGTTCTCTATAAAGAGCCAGAATTCCCATCACGAGAGCTTTGGAAATGTAGAGACTAATAAAGGATTACTCAAATATGTGAGAATGAAACAAAACACAACTCCAGGTATGTTTTTCAGCATTATAACATGACTTAAAGCTCACAAGAGTCCATTTTGCAGTCCACATTAGTTGATTTTTGCCTTCCTGCTTCTGTTGCTAGAGCTCCATTTGTGTTCACATGTGGACGGTGCATGCAAATATAGTCACACTCATTATGCATTTGCACCTTTGGTTATTTCCAGCAGATGGCTTGAGAGAGTAAAGAATAAACTCAGAAGAAAGCAAAAGTTGGTAGCATCTTTGGCACAACTAATTCACCAAAAATAGAATGAACAAAGAACATTTTAAAATGCATTATGACTTCAGAGCTGTGCAAAAATCCTTCAAAACACGTGTAATCACTGTAACACAGCCAATGACAACCTTTTGTATGATTTTCTGTTCGCAGGCGAAAGAATAAATCAAACTCGCCTGAAGTGTGAGCTGTTCGACGTTGGTGTCGGCGAAGGCCCTCAGTCAAGCAGGAAAAATGACTAAACCCAAGGCCTGAAACTCCAAAGTAGAAATCTGAATCTTTTATGGGGTGAAAAGAGAACTGACAAAGCCTGTTAGAGAATGGGAAATTCAAATCCAATCTTCTTGGGATGTTGCTTTTTAGAGCGGTATAAATGTGTTGTTTTGAATCTGCGTGTCTGAATCTGCAGTAGTTTCTTCAATGAATATAATAAATTCTTAAAGAGACATTATGCACAACTTTTTTGCGTTTTTGACCACATTATATTGTTGTTATCCCATAAACTGTAGAATAGAAGTGGATGCGAGCGTGACTTCACCGATGCTGCACAAAGTCATACAAGTAAATTCAAATTAAGATTTTACTTGATTTGAGTAGATTTCACTTGATAAATAAAATTATCAACCAATAAAATAAGTACTTTCATACCAATTCAAACGGTATATGATTTACTTTCTTATTTTCACTGCAAAGAGTTGTTTTTCTTAATTTCAGTCTAACAACGTGTATTTTCCTGTTTCAAGAAGAAAAAGACTCGTTTCATTGGTAGATAATTTACTTGTCATGTGAAATTTACTCAGATCAGTATAACATCTGCTTAAAGTCATTTTATCTTGGCAAGATTTAGTTTTTGTAGTACAAAAACTACATTTGGCAACAGTGTTCAGTTGCCAAATGAAGTTCAGCGAGGCTATTATTATTCTTTTCATTTCTTTATTTTGCACGTACATAAAACAATTTTAAAAAGCACAGTAGATAAAAGTCGGTGCCGGAAGAGTCAAAAATACCAAAAACCCATGTTATGAATACATTAAAATGGAAAATTATAGCTGTGCATTACTAAAAAATACATTTACACACCTTAGATTAAATACATTTGATTCAAACATATGAAATCCACAATTGAATGAGTATCAAATATTATCATGAAATATCAAACATTTCTTCAAACTCTTTAAACGTTTTTGATCTGCCGTCACTAACCAGATGTGGAAAATGGCTCCAGCCTCTGTATCGTAGACAAAACTGAGCTCTTGATGACACATTTTGGAACATGAAAATTACGATTTTGACGAGTATTGCATCTGTGAATCTCTCTGCACTGGTTTTAAAGTAAAATAAAAAGGCTAGCACAGTTATAGAGGCTTATTTGCAGCCACGTACTACTGTATATTTGGAAATCCGAGCACGAAACCAAAAAGCCAGTCAGGAGGAGGTGGTTGAAGTTACACGCCCCCGTCCCCTCGCACCACTGGTTTGGCGCTTGGCGAAGCTGGAGTCGTTTCTTGATTCTGCATTACCATGATGTCAAAACTCTGCACCGACCTCTGAAAGTTGTGAAAAGCGCTTATAAACTTGTGAATAAACATTTGCACAGTGTTCCGTGTAAATGGGTCTAAAATAGAAGTGTATATCTATCCCTGGCCTTATTTTGGTATTTTAGTGCAAATTTGTTAAAAAAAAAATCTGACTTTTAGGTCAAAAGCCGTGTCTGTAACGGCCTCTTTAGGATCAGCTATGGCCAGAACACTTGAATTGTCAGGTTGGACAAATGGCCAATGAGTCAGATGCAAGTTATTACGTGACGAGCACAGTCAGTCTGGAGAAAAGGGAAACGAGCACAAATGTTTGCTCTGTTTCAAAGTCTGGAGTGCACCGGTTCACGCCATTCTGGAGGATTTTTCAGATTTTGCAAAGTAAAGCTTCAGGAGAATGTTTAATGGCTCTTTAAACATGTCAGTATCTCTTTTCCTCCCCAATGAGCCTCTGTAGGACCACCACACATGAGCAGATTATTTTCCCTTTTTTAGACACCAAAGCTTATGGTGCGTCTTCATTTAGCACAGCCTGTACTCAACAAAACCAGGTCACATTCTGCATATAGCCATAGACTGGACTCATGCCAACCATATTCCTCACTCTAACCAATCAATGACGTTCTAAGTGGTGGTAAGGAGCTCCTGTGATCATCTGTGCCTCCCATTCCATTTTCAGACCGATTCTTCATCGCTGACCTCATTTGAGAAGAGGGTTAAAGTGATGGGGGAGCTATAATGGGGACTGGCTGTATGAGATAGACGTGTGTGCACTACTGTACCATCTGCCACAGCTCCTGTCGCTGTGGATACAAGTGCCACCCCTCACTCTCAAATCAAAAATCAAAACATCCTGGAAGAAGAACTGTCTGCTCTATTTAAAAGGTCCTAGATCAGTGATTTTTATCAGGCCAAACTTGGGCCTCATGCACCACCTAGAGGGCTGCAAGAAACTTTGGGTTTTGCACTAATGGGCCGCAAGGGCCATGGGACTGCGTAGGTCAGGGGTCACTAACTGGCAGACCGGGGTCAGAGTCCGAACCCAGGCGCCATTCTATACAGACCTGCGTCTTTACATCGGCTTTGATCAAATGCATTCGTATATGCACATGTGACACGATATACGTGATCTTTTTCTCAGACTCTGTCTCTTAAGTTTTACTCAGAAAACAGTCCGTTGAGACATTTCTATGTAATATAACAGTTTAAGTGTCCAGAAAGAGGATGAGCGTAGTGTGTATGTAAGAGCTCAGACGGTAGCAGGACATTAGCCATGTACTGTCTCTGCTGAAGGATCATAGTCCGTATATATGAGTGGACTGAGTGAGTGTGACATCACCCACAGCATTGAGTGGCGCTCAGGACAGGAGTGAATTTAGAGTCAGGCTCTATGTTATGAATAGCATTTTTTTGACAGACAAAACAGCAAAAAAAAAAAATCAGGATCATGTGTTGCGGGTTCATACGAACATTTTAAGACCAAAATGACGAGGCCACAGCTGCAGGTACAGAGAGAGGAGTGATAATATCCCAATGTAAGTCAATGGGAAAAAGGGAGAGAAGGAGCCGGAAGAGCCTCCTGGAGCACTTCCTGTTTGGCACGCGGCAGCTAATGGGTTAGCAATGTCCACTCTTATATACGGCCTATGTGAAGGATGCACCACGGACACAGGCATGTGCACCCAGTAAGAGGACTCAGGAGGGAAGGAAATCATCAAAACATCATCAACCACTTTATATTAAGAGTGGCTGGCTGACTACATTATAAAATATAAAACAGTCAGAGAAAGCTCTGTTTTATATTTTCACTGAATTAAAATTTTGAGCTGTGAATCATTGAACCAAATTAACTGTAACACTTCACATATGAACTACAGCTGTACAGTACTAGACTTTTTGTTTTTTGGAGTCTTAAAAAGTGTTGAAATCAAATGGGAAAACTGTCTCGTAAGAACCCCTGTCCTAGATTATACAAAATGGACTCTTGTGCTGTTACCTCCTCAAATCATACCAGAAGCTGCGTTTTGTTTCATTCACACATTTGCATAATCACTTATATTATTAGACTGTCTACATCTCTTAAAATGCTCTGTTCCACCTTGTGATGTCATGAAGCAAGTGAACAAGTGAAGTAAGTGAACAACTACCTTTTTAGCTTTTGTTCAGTAGCACGAGGCAATTGCAGGGCTGAAATTATTCATATGATTTTAGAGACGGTGCAAGGTGCAATATCCAGTGGAGCACTTCCTGTCTTACCACATGGCATGATAAGGTGGAACAGAGCGTTTTCTGTTTGAGAGAAGAAATAAAGAGCCTCAATATGTAGGATTTAAAGTGTTAAACATGTGTGAATGAAACAAAACACAACTCTAGGCATGTTTGTAATAAGGAAACATTATAACAGATTAGAAAATAGCGTTATATGGGCACTTTAACATTCATTTGCAATACTGTCAATTCGGACTTCTTTCAGTATGTATTTCTATATATTTAAAGCACTTTTCATTTATTAAATTAATTTACCCATTTAGGTTGCCATAGAAACTCATTTTCTGCATCTGTCCCATCCTTCAACTGGACCAGTCTCCATGATCTTGAGCTAGTCTTGGTTAGAACTACTTTAGAGGATTTTTACCTAATGTGCATGTTTTAGGTTAATGGGGTGAACTAGAGAAAACCCAATGACACACGGAGAGAACATGCAAACTCTGCACAGAAATAGTAGTTACTCACTATTTTCATTATGAGATCAAATCAGTTCAAATAAGTACAGTTTCAAAACAGTTTATTTTTTAAATCTGTGATTGATTTTTCACAACCCTATTAGGACCATGAGAGGATGCTGGGAGAACTAATGTCGCCCTCAGTTTTTCCCTCATTTATTTATTTTTCTTTCATTTTTTAAGTTTGTTTGAGCAATGTGCCTGCATAAGGTACATTACGAACACAAATATTTATATGTACATATGTTGATCCCATTTCTGGTGCTCAAAAGGAGTAGGCTGAAGTTTAACTTATCGTGTCCTACCCCATTTGTTTTACATCAATGTGCTTGTCATATGCTTATATACACATTCATATATCTATATACATACACGCACACATACATTTTCGTTTATGGTCGTACGAACTAATAATAAAAGGCACAAATTTTATTATTTATGATCGTTCAAAATGTAGGTTTTCAGAATGTTCAAAATTGGCATTCTATTACCTTAAGCAGCACTTTTTACATAAAAAAAACAAAACAATCAACCTTTATAAAGCCAATATCAAATATTTAGCATGTCCGCGTGAGGACTTAAGGGCTCTATATCGTATCTGAATTATTTCTTATACTGAGCCACTAGTCTATGGGTCTCAATCTGCCCTCCTCTTAGTCTGTGTTTTGGTAGGCGGCCTTTGATGAAAACAAATTTGGACACCCCTGATGTAAGAGAGTAAATCTGCAGGTACCAGTTGCACATGAAGGGTCGAGAGAGGGCTTAAAAATCTCCAGCAATTAAGAAAAAATGTCAGAGGCACGTCTGGTCCTGCTTGAGTTATTTATTAAAAGCTCAGTGCATTTTGACTTAAACTTTCTTCATCGGGGCATCAGATTTTAATAAATAACTCAACCATAACTAGACATTTTTTCTCTATAGGAGCATGATTTTAGTTACAACACCAGAGTGGCTTTACGTTGCATCGTGTGTTCAGTCCACACAGTGATCTGATCTGTACAGGACCTGAACATGTCCAGGACTCAGAGGTGAGGAGGTCGGATCACAGCTGAACCCCCCTCCACAAGAACAGATTGTTTTGTTTCACTCACACATGTTTAACACACAAACCCTGCATACTTAGGCTGAGTTCCTCTCTCAAACAAAAAACACTCTGTTCTACCTTGTGATGTCATGTTTGAATACAGGAAGTGCTCCATTGTTTTTTTGTTTTTTTTTTACATCTTTACTGGAATCATTTGGACAATTTCAGACCTGGTATTGCCAATCTCTACTGAACTAAAAGTAAAAGGAGCTGTTAAAACTACCACTGCATGACATCACAAGGTGGAACAGAACATTGAGCTTTAGAGATGCAGACAGACTAATTCAAAAGGATTACTCAAACATTTGTGAATGAAACAAAACATAACTCCAGGTATGTTTTTGAGGAGGTAATTTTGCGTAATATCGCCATGGAAATGTTGCTTTGTCAGTATTGCATTAAACACATCCTTGGAGACAAAAAAGTGACAACACTAAGCCAAATTACTAGGGGTGCAATGATATCCAAGTCTCACTATACGATACTCTCACGGCTTGAACCTCACAGTATGATATATCATGGGAAAGCTCCCGATATTACGATATTCTACATAACAAGACTGACATCATAAAATGCTTTGACCAGTCATTTGGTACAACATTTGGAACAAACAAGGATGGAACGATATCCAAATCTCTCTGTACGATATTTTCACCATAAACATCTCACCGTAGGATATTTATTGCAATATTTTGTGGAGGCTCAGAAAACTGAATATGCTACTTTTTCCTCTAAAAATGCCTTTACAAGATTTAATCCCAAGAATGAAGATTTCAAAGTGCTTAAAACAGTTCTTTTTTAACCACTTTAATAGAGTAAATTTTTCCGCACTGAAACGGAACAAAGGATCATGGTCTATGTAGTTCTGTTTTTTTTTCAGTTTAATTTTATGTTTAAATGAATAATGGAAAAAAACAACGGCAAGTTTCCCGTTTACCGAACCAAACTCCTGGCCCTAATATCCAGTGTGGAGCGTCTGCGTACAGAGGGTCATTAGCGGACCGCCAAGTCCAGCGCTAGGACTGGACCAGGACTAAACCAACACTGAACAAGGTCTAAACAGGACTGGACCAGGTCTAAGCCAGGACAGAACCATGTCTGAACCAGAACTGAATCTAAACCATGACATTATTCATTTAAACACAAAATGAAAAATAGAAAAAAAAAAAAAACTCATTTGTTTTCTCATTTTTGGTTTTATTTTGAAAAACAAATGAATGAAACACAGATTGCCGGGAATTTGCAAATTACCAGACGTCCCCAGGCTTATGGAAGTCAAGATCAGTGCTATACCGTGGACCAGTTCGAGCAAAGCAATAACATTTCCATGACCAAAAGACAGACTGTCCACCAGAAAACGACCTTTAAGCAAACAAATAAAACAAGATCATAACCTGAATTCGCACCATTTAAATCACTTAGACTATACAACATCTGTTTTTTGTGTGATAGACAAATAACGCTGTGATGATACTTGCGACCAGGTTAACAGCTGACCTGCTGTAGGCCGCCGCTGTGCGTTCTGCCCTATTAGGGGCTAAATGGAGCAGTGTTGTGGATAAAAGCGCTCTCGGATAATATGGTGTCATGAGGTTTGATGAGTTGTCCAACAGGAGCAGTCACCTTCAGAGCACCAGTCATTATGGAGTCATTTGTTTGGGACGAAGGATAAACACTGACAGATTGAGAGCGGAGAATCTTTTAGCGGCGATGTAAAAATCAGAGGAGAATACTTAAAGAGGTTGTATTTCGCTTCTATGGGGTGTCAAAGGGTCCACATTACACCGTTTTCCGATCCATCTTATGACGTTTCCTCAGCAACATGGTGTTACGTTTTGTTTCATTCATACATGTTTAACACACAAATCCTGCATATTTAGGCTGAGTTTTTATCTCAGACGGAAAACACTTTGTTCTACCTTGCTGTTTTTTTAAACTCCACACACTTTACTAGAATCATCTTGATCATTTGAGCCCTGGATTTGCCATTCTCTACTGAACTAAAAAGGTAAAAGGAAAGTGATCTAGTTCTGAATGTTACAAGAAGTCCCAAGTTTGGACAGAGTTTTTTCACACTTTATGCTCCGATTGGCTGATCAGGCAAATACTTATTTAGGTTTTCTAAAAGTTGAAACAAAGCTTTACTGGGGAATACTAAACTAAACATTAAATGTGTGAACTAAGTATGTTCAGCAATTAAATATATTATTGTACTTTGAACCTCTGCGACTTAGACTTCAGATAGGTTCAACCCAAGTGTGGAAGATCAGGACATTAGACTTTCAAATAGTCGGAGTGCTGGGCAGTAGCGTAGGTCTACTGGAAGGCAGGGGGTGTAAATGAAGACAACGATTGGAATATGAATGAATGAATGAATATATATATATATATATATATATATATATATATATATATATATATATATATATATATATATATATATATATATATACACATACACTTACACACACATATATGCACGTATATATACATACATATACACACACAACTGCTGCAGCAAAACAAAATCAATTAAATGTCCTTGGAAGGTGAAACTCAGTCAACCGGTCTGTCACCCCCAACGTGGGAAAGGAACAGGAATCGAGCGACACCGATAGTCCATAATTTGTTATTGTAAAAGGGGCAGAGTCTATTAAGCGCAATACGCTGACACTTTGAGAGGTTATTGTGGTCAGTGTAGCTCGAGAAGGTGGAGTGGAAAGGACAGGTGGTTAGCCTCCTACCACCTCCAGTCTCTCCCTCTAAAACCTGCAAATCAGGCTAGAAATCGCAGGGTAATAATGGAATATTAACTAACAGTCACATCAAATCAATAACATCTGCAGTCTTTTACCATCTTAAAAACAGCAAAAATCAAAGGTCTACGGTCTAAAGCAGACTTGGAGAGACTTATCCATGCGTTTGTTTCCAGTAGGTTAGATACTGTATCGGCCTCTCACTGGTCTCTCCAAATGAGCCGAGAGCTGCAGAACATCCAGAACGCTGCAGCTCAGGTCCTGACTCCACATAAGTCCTGTCCTCAAGTCTCTGCACTGCCCCCTGTGGCTCAGAGACATTTAAGTGGCTCTGCTTTGTACAAGTCTGCACCAAAGTACATCTGTGACATGTTAGTGCCATATGAACTAGAGTACTGCACGGAATTGTTTTATCATTCCACTGGCGTCCCACTCCCACTGAAATTCTGACCATTACCGCCTGCACCTGCAACGTGTGCACAACATGACCGCCCAATCTCACGACACTGAGAATTATGTCTGTACAGAGTGGCCATACCGGCTTGTCAAAGCCTGATCCCGTCAGATTTCAGAAGCTAAGCAGGGCCGGGCCTGGTTAGTACTTGGATGGGAGACACTGGGAATTCCAGGTGCCACAGTGGGGCGCCAGTGGCAAAAAACTGTCATTGTGTCCTTAGGCAAGACATTTCACCCACATTGCCTAGTATGAAAAAGTGATGTGTGCATGGCAGGACTCCCTTGAAAAAAAGAGATTAGTAATCTCAATGGGACTTTCCTGGGTAAATAAAGGTAAAAAAAAAAAAAAAGGTACAGTATAGCAAAATAGAGATGCACTGAGTTTGTATCTTGTCCCATCCCACAGGAGAAAACAAGCCATTTATTCTATTAATAGAGGTACATAGGGTTGTCTGTTTCGTTTCCCTCCCCACACATCTTTCGACACACTAGGAAGCGTGCTCCTGTTTCCACTTGTTTTTAAAATTAAATAAAGACAAGTTTACCCTTGCTTGATGCTTTTCTCTATTTTGTTGGTTGACTGAGTAGTCCTGTTGCTAGGCTCACCTATCCCACCCTCTCCCGCAGTGTTTCTTTTAGCCGCCCATTCCCACGAGATTTGCGTTTGCGTCCCAATGCAGACCTCTAATATGAACATTCTGCACTTTGAGAAGCTCGGGGACCGGCCTCCTGCTGTGGCCCAGAGTCAGGACTAAACACAGGGACTCAGCGTTTCAGACTCGTGCATCTTAAACATGAGACACTCTCCCTGAACATGTGAGACAGACTCTACTTTGACTCTGTTTAAATTTAGGATCAAAACAGTTCTGTTTAGCTGCAGATGACTGAAAGGTTTTCATTTCTAATTCTGCACTCTTCTCTCTAATTTAATTTTATGACGATCATTTATGTTTTGTATTGTGATTTGAATGCATTTCTTATTCTGTAAAGCACTTAAAATTACTTTGTGTACGAATCGTGCTGTATAAATAAAGCTGCTTTGCCTACCAGACCAGATATTTTTTTTTCCCACAGGACGTCTCTTAGTTTGCGTCAAGTTTAACCCAGTATTTGAGCACTGACCTGTGCACACATTTAAAAGGTCAATTAGAACATAGTTATGCTTACTGGTCCTGGCTAACTACAAGTTAGCATTAGAACAGTTCAATAAAACAATCAAAATCTAACACACAGGACAACTCACATGAAGCACATGTTAGCATGAGCTAGTAATTAGCATCCTAATGCTAGTTAGCATGGCTATTGACTATATTATCCAACTCAGGAAGACAAAACAAAATGGCTTACACTTATGTTAGCATTAGCATATTTTCATTAGCATAAATGCTAACTTAGGCAAAAGGCTAATATTTTATACACATGAGTTCAAACTTACCAGTTCAGTTGAAACACCAGCACACACGGCAAGGTCCACACTAAAGGTCTGGTTCTAAGACAGTGATATGAAGTGTGAGGTTAACAAGAGCCACATGAGAATATAAGTTTGAAAGGTTTGGATGTACCAACCATGAGCTCTGTCCCCCAGTTTCTCTCCCACAACTGAGGAGTGAGGAGTCAGGGCCCTTCTTATACTCAGTCACAGATTGTGATTGGATAATTGGGTAAAGTGGGTGGAGTCGTGGGTGGAGACATGTCATGTGGCAATGAGGGAAAACCTGGGTGGGATCTTTCCTCTAACTGGATTGGATTTAACCCTGGTTACACACACAAAGAGAGAAGCACAGAGAGAGACACAGAGAGACATAACCATAAAATAAATTTACACTATGCTTTACTTTACTTTAATAACAGACGTAAAATTAGACCTCATTATATTGTTATAGTTATTCAGCCTAATGACCGTGCAGGGGTGAAGACCTGTCGGAGCACCCAGTGGACGCCCGCCTCGGGGAAGGAGAACCCGGCTGAAAAATGCATACGCTGCACATGTAATCTGTATGGACGGCATCAAACTCTGCCCCCACCACAACCTCACACCTCCACTGCAGCTCCTGACCTTGGGACGCTACAATAGGTGACGACAACAGGTGAAGTGAGAAGTGCATGATTATGAAAAAGGAACTGCATTACCAGCAACAAGTTTGAAAATACTCTCTTTTTCACACCCTTTTCTCCTCTTTATTTTTAGTATATTTCCTATTTTACATATGCACGGGAAAGACATACGGGAAGACATACGGGAAATAAGATTCAAGATATTTGGAATTATGTAGCAAAGAAAAACAGTGAATTAAGTTTTCAACAAGCAAAGTGTGGTTATGGCTTGGCTATGGGTCTGTTACCTGCTTGTTTCTATGTCATTGCTCTGCCTGAAATGTTCCACAGTGTGACATTAAACAGATCTACTTTGCATTTATTCATTTATAGCTCAAAAATACCTAGCATTCTAACTGAGCAGGGTTGCCTCTCCACAGTGGCCCGGTTTGGTCTCCATGAAGATAGAAAGGTGTAATACAATACTGTGATAGATCATACTTCCAGACAAAGCAATGATATCTTCATGCACTGGAAATTTCTCTGATCTGGCCAAGATTTAAAACTTTTATCAGGTTATTCATCTTGTTACTAAACCAGGGACGGCTTAATTTTAGTCAAGAGGGAGTTTATTTTAAGATAACTTGTCAAGTAAAATAATCTTGCTGCATGAACAGAAAATTTCACTACTACTAAGTCAGTTTCTGGTAGATTTAAGATTCAAGATTGTTTGTCATATGCAGGTTCAACACAAGGTTTACAGTGCAATGAAATGCTTGGGATGAGAAGAACTGTTGACTCGCTAAGATATTCAAGTACTAATAGCTGCAATAAATAGTACTGGTAAAAAAGTGTTTGCAAATGCAAGGGGAAAAAGTAAACACTGTAGTAAAAAGATATATCTGTATTTTATTATATTTTATTATAATTACATTGTAATAGAATAGAATATACAAGGTGCAGGTAGGATTAAATAAGGTGTGGGTAGAGTATCTCACGGATGATTTAAGAGTTTATATCTGAAATTTTGGCTAAGCTTTTTTGCAATGTGGAGAAAACCAGGTGACGGACCCTTCACCCGAAAGATTACTCAATGCACCTTTAAGATAAGATAAGATAAGATATCCTTTATTTGTCCCACAATGGGGAAATTTCAGTGTTGCAACGCACAGTAAAGAGAACAGCAAGAAACAGTAGCAGCAATAGAGTACAGTTAAGTTAAAAATAGACAAACACTATAAGAATCTAAAAAGATAAGGATTATAAAACTATGTATCATATAAATTGGTATCTAAAAACTATATATACAATAAATTACTATCTTACATTATTGCACAGGGTCCCAGTATTGCACAGGCAGCAGAGTTAGCAGTGTTCATTGTTAAGTCTTAAGGATTTGAATACAAGATGTATAAAAAATCATATTCCAAAATAATGAAGCTTGCAAGGGGATCTTCATATTTACTGCATATATGTCATATTTTTGAATGTTCAAGTGTTTAAAAATTGTAAACACAATTTTCGTGCATAGTAGTAAATAGTATCAGGCCTGTCAAGCTGCTGCATACAGGTTTGTAACACGTTTTTGTTTATTTTTTTCGAGAATTGTCGTGTGGGAGCATGGGTGACGTAGACTTGTGGGCTGAGCTTTGGGCAGAATCTTACCATAACCATACGGAAGGTTTGAATAAGGGCGAGGAGACATCCCTAAATTACTCAAACATGCATGGATGACATCTCAAACCTCTTCAGGCATGTTTTTGATGGAGGAAGATTACAACAAGATAGTAAGATAAAACATTTTGCATAATACCTTCTCTTTAAACCTTTTGTTACTATTGCATACAACTGATTGTGTTACTAAAAACCTGCAATGCAAAGGTGTAATTGTTATTAACTGTACAAAAATCTTAACCATTTGTGAATTTACTATAGAAATAACATTTTCAGTGATTCTGCAACATTTAGAAACAAAAAGTAGAGATAGATACAGTTAGAGATATATACTGGTTGACCGATATATATAAAGCCGTTATTTGCCTTTCTTCAGGAATCTGCTATAAATTGGCTTAAATCTGCACCTGCTTCCTAAAAAAGTACATATAAAGCTTAATTTTAACACGATAGTGTGAAGAGATAACTGCACAAAATGTAACTACACAACTGTCCTAAAAGTGTGTGGTAAAAAAGGGCTGTGGGTGAATTTGCTGTAATTTGAATGGCTGAATTTGTGGAAAATAATCCAAATTAGCCTACGGACCCAAAAATATCGGCACAGCTCATCATCAGCCCACTCACCACTAAGTACTCACCACTGTACTTAGGTTTTATATTGAACTGGCATAAATAGGTTTGTCTTGTTGCCACACAAGCATGTACACAATAAATACCTAGGAATGTACAGTGGTCTTGAAGAATACATTCAAAATCAAGGTTAAAACGTGGCTCCCTCCAGTTCGACATGTGCATCAGTCTGAATAAAGTTCTACACATTATCGACAGCGTGGCTCTCATAGAAAGCATTTGGAAAACGCAGAATGTCATGGCGACTATTTGGTCGAAGAGGTGCAACAGTGGAACATGTTGAAAAATCAAACTTTAGTTAAATTCGGTTGAGCGAAAAGCACAAATGCACAAGCTTCTGCACAGAAAAAGTAACTGTACTGACGCTAAAATAGGCTGAAGCTGGTTTTTGGGTTACTTCACCTTTGTCTCTGCTCAAACCTCAATACTGCAACGTGATTGGTCACCCACCGCCTGTTGGGCCCTATCGCACCAGCGAGGGCCGAAATGGATTATCATAGTTTGATGGAATTCACAAATATTGCCAGAATCCATCTTGCTGTGTAAGTATAGTTTAAAGGGCCCTTATTAGACAGTTTCCGATCTATGTTCTAATGTTTTTCTTTGGCGTTAAGTTGAGGTTAAGTGGCTAGTTTTAGTGTATCTTCTATTTTAAAATACTTTTTTTTTAGTAGTATATACTTAAAGGACCGGCATTACGCTGTTTTCTCATCTATATTGTAAGGTTGTTTCCTCACAAACATACCCGGATTTGTGTTTTGTTTCACTCACACGTTTAACACACAAACCCTGCACATTTAAACTGAGTTCTTCTTTCAAACAGAAAAATCTGATCACCTTCACTAATTTCAGCCCTGGAACTAACTTTTACCTTCAGAGATCGGTAATGGCAGAAATCATCCAAATGATTCTAGTGAAGCTGTATGGAGTTTAAAAACACAGTGGAGTGGTAAGTGTATTGTAAATATGCAGCTCAAATTTTTGGAAAATTGAAGATACACAAAAACTAGCCTTTTAACCTCAACTTAACTCTAAAGAAAACAAAAAACACAAACAAAAGACACTTCCGATCTTGTATTCAGTGCACAGACCCGGCTGAGTGCAGTGTTCAGAGTAAGAATGTCCCCGGGCTCACGGCTTGTACGGAATATGGAGCCGATCGAGGATAGCATCTTTCCGCTCATTACTGCTCAGTGAAGGTCCGCCCGACGCACGGTCCTCTGGCTGCTGCTTTTCATCGAGAACAGCGTGAAACATTGGCACAGAGTTCAGAAAGGTACCGTGTTATTTAACCAAGGGTGGGAAGCCGGTAAATTACTGAACAGAAATGAGAAGTTGGGCTTTCTTTCTGAGGTCAGCCTTATGTTCCCTCAGCCCTATGTTCCCTCAATATTTTTCTTATGTCTAAGATTTTTCTCAAAATGAAACTAACTCAAGTCGTTTTTTATTTTTATACCGCATTTAAAGGGATGATTCAGAGAAATTTCTGTCTAGACATGATGACCTCAAGCCAACTCCCCCCAGAAGCTTGTTTTCCTTTGCTCAAACAGTAGTCGAGTTACCGTTAATAACCTAAATAGTGAAACATTTTGCTTATTTAGATGTTTGAATGAATGATTTAGATGTTTGAATGTGTGCTGTTCATTAAAGAATTCTAGAAAGGTAATTGTGTGCAGTGTCTAAATTGCACTAACTCCTGAAGGTGAGTTTGATGTCGGTGTAAGGGTCTGTCACTCAATCCAATGTTGGAGTAGCATCATGCACTGTATATATGAATGGACATGGCTCACCTGCAAGCCGCTGCGTCCCGAATTGGAAGTGGGCACGGGCACGGTTCCAGCTTCATCGACTCTGGCTCCAATTGACTTTGACCACTCTCTTTAACTGCTGCAGTGAGCCTTGTCATTCTGGTCTTAAAATGTTCGCTATTTAGTCCGTAAATTGCTATTCATCAGCTCCGAATTCCCTTTAACTGCTTCATTTGACTGGAGCTGAATACTATGGATTGGGTGACCGGATGTCCCTATTTACCCGGGACAGTCCCAGTTTTGAGCCCCGTGTCCTCTGTTGGGACAAACCAGTGCTTTGTCCCAGTTTTATACAAGAAATGTTCCAGGTGTCCCCATTTTTGACCAATCTGATCTCTGCCAACAGTAAAGAGAGACATACATTTTTTTTAGGTTAAATACAGTAAAGCTGCTTAAAAATGACTAAAACACAAAGGAAATGTGACTATACTGACTCATGTGTTAGTCATGAATGGGGCAAGTGCAATAGAGTTTTCCTTAACTAAGTTTTATTATTACCAACCACCACAAACCGAGAGTGTCCCAGTTTTTTATTTTAAAATTCTGGTCACCCTAACTATGGTTATGTCGCACTCCCTTAGTCCATTTTTTTTATACAGTCTGTGAACAACATCCAGGATCACAACTGTAGTTTCTATTGGTCAGTTGGAAAAGCTGATAAAACCCACACACTTGTGAAGCCAAACTCTCATTTCAGCAGTACTACGGCATAACAAATCACATCAAACTTTATTTATAGAGCGCTTTTCATACAAAAAATTCAACCCAAAGCGCTTGAAAAAGGTTAAATTTGTACACTTTCATTGTTTCCTTATCTCAGTTGGTCCTATTTAAAGATGCACTATCAATCAATATCACTTTAAGCACACTGAGCAGTAAAATACAATAATAATAGAAAGCTCAAACAGGTAGAGTCATTAGATCCAGTGTCAGGGCAGTTTGAGGTGAGTAGCTGCCCTCAGAACAAAAGTGCCCCCTCCTCTGTGTCCTCTGTGGCGGCATGTACATGTGCAGGGGGAGTCAGCGTTTCAGTTTTATGCAGCTGACTGTAAGGTTTTTAGTCTGCACTCTTCTATTTTCTTGTTTAGTGTTAATTTTCTGATGATATATTTATGTTTTGTTTCATTTGTGTTGTGATTTTCATGCCGTTCTTGTTCTGTAAAGCACTTTGAATTACTTTGTGTACCGATTGTGCTTTACAAATTAACTTGTCTTGCAGAAGCACAGCAGCGTCCAGGGAAAGCCAAGTGAACTCCGGACACAAAATAGGAAAGCCTCTGCTAAGCCTCTTTCTGCTCTGTTGTTCCAGTCAGTGATGAAACGGGACTTTTGTGAAGTGTTTAGTGTGGGACGTCTTCAGTCATATTTTGTGCAGAAAACCTGCTGCATTGTTCCAAAAAAGCCTGCTGTACTTGTATTTTCCGTGTTTTGACTTATACATGATTATTGGAACGCACGACAATCTCCAATATCGACATTATTTCAGAATTTGAGTCACAAGATCAGGCATCTCACTGAAACAGCTTTGATAACTTGTGTGTGCTAGTTTGGGTCGAATACAGTTTTTTCATTTAATTTGAAATCCCTTTGCAGCTTTGGCGTTAGTGTTATCTAGTTGAAATGGCGTATTATGTTTTACAGTGCAGTTAACAGGGTTTCACTAAAATTGTTGATTTAACTAGATTTAATCAACTAAAAGTCAGAAAATCAAACAGTGAAGCAGTAACTGGTCAATAAAACAAACACACAGTTTGACATAGTTATTGGTCCAGTTTGTTCAGAAATGATAAATTAATCACATGTCTACTGCTTTTTATACGCCCGTTGTGTAAGACGGGACGTATTATGGTATGGCGCTGTCCGTCCGTCCGTCTGTCCGTCCGTCCGTCTGTCCGTCCATCCGTCTGTAGACACTTCAAAGCTTTGAAGTCTTTGAAGCTTTGTCTTAATGAAAGATCTGAACTCTCTTCTCAAATGTTCTGCTGCTGAAAGAACAACTCACATTCTCTGCTTCTTTGAGCTTTGACACATTAAAGCTTTGTAGTGTCTTTAAGTTCTGTTGCTGCAATCTGATTGGTGGAATTCCAATTCTAGAATTCTATATACAATAATTCAAAGTACGGGCGTATTTTTGCCCCGCTGGCAGAGCTCTTGTTTTATTTACTAGTGGTCCTTATACTATAATAAAACAAGTGTTGTTGAAAATCTGCATTATCCTCATACAGGGCTCTACAGTGTGCCCATTTCACTCGCATGTGAAACTTGTTTTTTTGTATTAAATTTATTCAGGGTTGGTGTTGGTGTGCGCAAGTTCTGCACTGTAATAATTGTTCAAACAAAAACCTACTTGTGCCCCCATTTTTTTTTTCTGTGCTCCTAAAATTTGTAACTTAGGGACACAAGTGCTCCTGAAAAAAAAAGTTATTGTAGAGCCCTGTCCTCATAATGTATTAACAAGATTGTTTTTTTTTTTTTTTTTTTTTTTTTTTCCAGCATCAGATAAAAGGGAACTGTGAAGCTCCAGGGCATGTGGGAAACATGAAGGGAAAGCCGTAACCTACTTCCCTCATCTTCAATACTTTATGAAGATGTAAGTCGTCGCCAGTGAATCGCCCTTTTTCAAATGGTGGTGATTGACAGGTGGATTAGTCAATCAGGGGCATGCATGATCTGCCTTTATCAAAACAGGCTGTGACAAAGAAAAGAAAAAATGAAAGAAAGGAAAAAATATCAAAGGGGACTGAAAAACATGGCGGAAGAACTAAACACTGTTTTTCTGAGGAGACAGAAATTTTCTTTGTAAATGATATGGGACCAGTGAGCTCTTTTTTCCATGTGTGAGGAAAAAAAACAAAAAAAAAACAAAAAAAACAAAACAAATCAGATTGCATTATCACCTTTGGTCGGACTTGAGAAATACTGCAGCAGTATATAGACCAGGCATGTCCAGGTGAATTGGCCTATACTACGGCATGTAGTACCTTTTACTGCATGTTTTTGAAATCCACCTTGATCAAGCAAATGTAGTGTGTCCTTTTGAGGGTCTAACCATGAGCAAAGGTCTGGAGGGTCATTGAAACCAGCTCGTCATTGTAAATGAGAATGTGTTGTCAACTGACTTACCTGGATAAATAAAGAATAATAAAAAAAAAAAGAAACCTGTTATAAATGCAAAGATTTGAATTACTCACTGTTTTGACCATCAGTCTATGACCCTCGATCAGCCCTCATGCTGGTCTGTGTTTTAACATGTGGCCTTTGATGAAAAAAGCTTGGTCACCCCTGATATAGACCCTTTTAGGGCAGAAGTCATAAAAAAGCTGCACGCACATTTTGGCAATGAACGTGGCATTGTTCCCCATTCATTCAGACTGAACACAAACAGAAGAAGACAGAGATAAAAACATTTCCAGCACCAAAATGTCTGGTTGTTCTGTGTGCGGTTGTCAGAATCAATATTTTACCGGTGGAGTAAAGTTTTAAAGTTTTATTCACTGATCACACAAGGACCTGGCAGTCGGACACTGTTTGTCAGAGGAAATATTCACAATCTTTTGATGATGATCCTTTTTGCGTAGCTCGACAAGCTGCTGAGTTCTGCTGTCCTTCTGTAAAGTAAAGTAAAAGTAAAAGATTAAAAAATGAATAGGACTTTAATAAAATTCTTCCTGCCTTTTTTTGTGAAATATGCTTCAGCTTTGACATGGGAATTGTCAAGATCCAACAGAAATGTACTGCCGCTCAGACCGTCCCTCCAGACAGCAACTCTATATTTATCAAAAATGATTTGAAATGTGATTTTCCTCTGTGCAGAGCTTGTTTCCACTTAACATGAAAGTACATCAGACAGAGGCCAAAACTACAGAGCCCCAGCTTCACAAAGAGTCCAGCCATTTCTCTGTGCCACAAAGGGTTCAAAAACAGATTCACTTTGAATTGGGGCTTTTTTAAGGAAAAATAGGCAAACTTTGCAAGAGGTTCGGCATTCACAGAAATCATTATATCTTGAATACTGTACGTTTAAGTCTTTTATGAAGTCTCTATGAGCACAAATTATGTCTATTCACTTAAACTTCCACATTCACACTGTAGACAATGCCTGATTTCCTGTTTTGCCTGTAACATGATTGACGTAGTGTTAGCTGAGTGAACCTTATGCCACATGCACGCTAACATATACTAGTAAATTGAGTAAAAAAGTGCACTATGTAACATCTCTGCTGAAATGTTGCCTGGAATGTTCCACGGTACGGCCTTAAACTTATCTATCTCCAAGGAGACGAGCATGTGACACAACCAGACCATGTAACATGCGCTTTGAGCTTGCACATGTACATTTTGTACATGTTTTTCCAATGTGCTTTTTTTAACTACGGATGACAAATAAACTAACCTAATGCACGTTGCAAAGTGTTTTTGAGAAATAAAAATACCCTATATTAAATAAATTCCAGATAGATATATTCGTTGTTATTCTGACATTTTCTGTGAAGCAAAAACATCCCCATGGAGACAAGCAGGTGGCCGATATACAAGTCCAATACTTAAAGAGGGAGTATTATGCTAAATCTGGCTTTCTATTATGTTATAATGTTTTTTTCCTCATCAAAAACATGCCTGAAGAGGTTTTAGATGTCACCCATACATGTTGGAGTAATCTTTCTCCCAGGTACTCAAACCCTCCTGATGGTTTACAGATTCTGTCTAATGCTCAGCCCCTAAGTCACCCACGCTTCTACACAGCAATTTACCATAAATATACAAAAACAGAATACAAAACAATAAAGGGCAATGTCACAAACCCGATGTGATGAGCAGTAGTTTCATTTGTGGGATCGTAGCAACTGATAATGTAATAACAGCCAATGTCATTCATTTTGGCCATACCTCTTTGTCAAAGCCTGATCTCAGAAGCTCAGTGAGGCCGGACCTGTGTAGTACTTGGATGGGAGACCACAGGGAGTTCCAGGTGCCACAGTGGGGCGCCAGTCACAAAAACTGTTGTTGTGTCCTAAGGCAAAACACTTCACACATATTTCCTAGGGTGACAGTGGAGTGTGTGTGAGTGATTGTGGTTTTTTCAGACTAGCCGATGGCGCAGATTGTCAGCCTCGCTTCTGTCAGTCCGTAAAGCACTTTGAAAGAGGTTATATAAATGCTATGATTACTTAATTAAGTAATACTTTTAATAAGCCCCAAAATCAACCTGTAAATAGTCTTATTACATCAGATTAACCAACCTGGATATCGGCTTTACTGATTTCATGGGACTGAGCCCTGATCCAGCCAATTTTTAAGTATCGGCGCCAATGCCAATTTTTGATACCCTTATCGGTCCTGATGCATTTGAAAAACAGGCTTTGAAATAACAATGTCCACATATGGCTTGATTGAATTAAATATTTAAACATATTTCAGTACAGAATGGACAATTGTGTGTTGTGTGCAAAGAGACCAAACTGACCAAAAAACTTAAAATCAAATAATTTTAACTTTCTTTGAGTCTTTTTTAAGACAATGTACTGAAGTGTATTTACCTTGTTGACATGTTTTGGCTTCTACCTGCAAGACATCTTCAGAACTGTCCCCGGTGCTGGTGGTGACATGTTGTATATCAGCTGTTGTTACTTCCTGTAGCCTCCTTTGTTAAAGTACATAATGAACATCTTTTAAAAAAAACAAATAATTTTTTCCTGTAGTGTCTCCCCTTAAAATGTAATAATTTTGGAAGTATTACATATTATTTTTAATTCTTGCTGAGTCAGTAATGTAATAACCAGCCAATAATGTAATAAATTATTATGTCATTACATTATTAAGTTATTGCATTACTAGCCTATTATTACATTACAGGTTATTACATTTAAAACTGGCCAATTACACCAAACCAATTACATTATTGGCTATTATCACATTATCCAATGTAGCCCAAGCTGGAGACTCAGATGGTCAAAAAAAAAAACTTACGGCAAATATAGCATTTTCAAAACACTAAAATGTAACTTGGTCATCTAACCATGTAATATGCAATTAATACCCCTTAGACGTCTAATAACCCCTCTTTCAAAACGTCCTTTCATCTATCACTATCTCTAAAAGCAAAAGCATTTCACTCCCAGCTGGAGTCTGCCACCCAGGACGCCATCTTCCTCAATACGATCCAAATGACGTATGTATCAGTGGGCGGTCTGCGATTGAAATCATGACCTGTTCCAGTTCAGGGCAAAGGAGCAACATCATCCCTGACCCTCACCGCCGAACCGACCGCCATGGCAACATCGTATTACTCCCACAAATCAGCATATGGCCCCGCGACAGTGCGACAGAAGGACTTGCTCGCCCGCTTGTGACCTGTGCGCAAATGATTTGGCAGCGCAGCAAGAGAGCACAGGGAGTTTGAAAAAAAGTATTAGTCACCATTAAATTGGCCCGAGGCTGCTGCTGTCTGCATGAAGCCGAGTGGGATAACATCTTTCCGCTCATTATAGCTAACAGAAGGTCCATCTCAGCTTGGTGCTATGGCTGCCGGCACTGCTTCAACAGAATGGTAAAATGTAGAAATTTTACAAGTATTTAAAGAGATTTAAAGCAGATATGCTGTGCAAAGTTGGGTTTTTCGGTTGGTCGGCAGGATGGTTGTCTGGGTGCCTTTTAACCACAATATATTGTCATGTTGTATTTTCGTCAAAAACCTAGCTGGAGTAGTGCTTTGTTGTATCCCAGCATGTTTAAATAACTCTTTTATCAATGTTAGAGGAAGCCAACAAGCAAAGGCCAAGTAAATTCTGCAAAATAACGTAAAATACCAAATAAGAGCCGGGTTTCAATTAACCGTCAGGTCCCCTTTAAACACCGGGTGCAGGTGTCTTAGGGTGGTCCAAATTTTTTTTTTTCTTGATTTGACCCCGGCATTAGGAAATGATTGATTTAATGTTTACATAAAAATCACCTAAATCAAACAATATTTATAGGTTGCACAAAGCCGTCAAAAACACTTGTTCCGTCCTTTATTTAATGCATGTGCAGGTGCATAACCAATAACTTCTGCTACAGTTATACGTGCATGTTCATTAAGAGTCTTTCTGTGTTCTTTATGGTAAAAGAAAAAGACTGATATTGTTTCACGTAAGCTTTGTAGTTTACTCTGCTGAGCATTTTTTTCCATTTCGACGACCAATCAACCATATTTGAGACCTTGATCTTGTCTTTGGCTTATGTGCAGTTTGGATGCTGGAGCTGCTGTTAGACACTAAATATAAGCAATGCACTCTCATCTTATGTTATATTTTGCTCCTTCATATTACATGTATCTTGTATATGTTTACCTCTTTCCTATGGACATGCATTTGTCTTGGCGTAAACTGTACACAAAATAGACTAAACTAATGACTGAACTTATTCAACTATTTGTTAGTATTTTTTAACTCAATATAACAATGCACAGAAACCAAAATATATGTACAAAACACATGTATCTGTACCATATGGGCTAAATTGTTTTAGAAGGAGTTAACAAAAAATAACAAACCAACTTCATAGAATGCATCAAACTGCCAAAAACAGTGTGATTGGCTGTAAGTAAAGGGAAATATACATACATACATATAATAACAAATGATCAGCAGACAATGACAAAACAGCAATTTCTAGAAACTTCATGCATCTTGTGCAACCTCTAAATCAACTCAGAATTTTTTGTTTTAAATATGTGATATCCTAATTCAGGGTTCAAATCAGCGAAAATTAAGCTTGAACAAAATGTTTTTTGGACCATCCTAAGGTTTATATTTTGATAAATAACTGCCGGTTCCAAATAAACGCAGGGTCTAATGTATCTGCTGGAAGACAGAAGTCGTGCTGCAACAACAGGACTGATGCTCACGTCGTCGCTACAGAAACCAAACTTAAAACCACATGAGTAATTTGTATAAACTATAAGCACTGAAAAAGAACTCCCTCCTTGTGTCTTGATGTGGTGGATAAAGGTTCTCACTCTGCTAGAGCGAGATTTTTGTGAGGAAAAAATTGCCACCTGGTCTCAAATAAATGCCTGGTCTGTTAAGTGACTGAAACAAATAAATGCCCCGGCTGTTATTTGGTGTTTAATGGTACAGATACATTTTAAAGGAACTGTGTGTAGCCTGTACCCGTGCAGTTTATACAAAAGGTGCAACAATCACAACTGAACCTGTGTTGTCAGGGCCTTACCCTGCAGATGGAGGACACATCCATGTTTTTTTTCTCAATCTTAGTACATGGACAGGCTTCCTGTGAAAGCTCAGAACCTCCACAGAGGCTGCAGGTACTGGGGTTTAGGTAGTGACCATTCAGACCATTAGATCAGAGACAGTTTAGGCTTAAATCAACTCGATTTCACCACTGAACATGTGAGACTCATTTTGGTTTCTTACTGGATAATCGTCTTGAGAACTGAAACACTAAATTATAAAAACTTGAACTTGAACATGCCTTTCTCGAATCACAGTTATGTCATGTTTTTGAAATTAAAAGCAAAATCAGTTGCCCAAAACTTATTTCCAAAGACTGAATATAGCTTTATATGGCAATGTGAAGTAGCTCATAATGGACCGTGCGTTTGAGTGTAAATTTACGTAAAGTTCACCATCTCTACGACCGCATAAAGGTCTCATATTATGTATTAGCCTTTTTTAAACTATTTTTTGACACCTTAATCTTGGGCTTTCTTTGCAGGGTGTAGTACAGAGTGAAACGGTAAAGGTCACATTTATATAGCACTTCAACCTTCACTTCTACCTTCAAGGCACTCAGAGTGATTTACATCGACCTGTTTACGCATATTCACACGCCACTCTATGCAGACACGACAGTGAATATGACTGTGGGAGCTGGAATTGCACCGCCAACCTGGTAGGAGTCAGTGTGTATTTTAATTCCAATATAGTAATTTGTCAAGAAATAATAAGGTTTGTTAACTAACCCAGAATTTACATCAGGATGTCAGTAGCATGTATCTTTGGTTGTCTGCACCACACGCCTTTTCCTTCAGAAATTGTTCTTGTAAAGTTGCTGCCAGATGTTGTAAAGTGTTTTATCACTTTACGGCTGTAAACTTTCTATAGTCCATCAAGAGTAATTCCCTGAGCTCCTGGAGGTGACGCACAGTGTTTATGTGGCGTTAGTGATTTTAGAGAATGTATTTTGAAAGGGAAGAGTTTGGCTGGCCTGGGAACACCTTGGGGTCTGCCCGGAGGAGTTGGAGGAAGTGTCTGGGGTGAAGGAAGTCTGGGAGTCCCTACTTAGACTGCTGCCCCCGTGACCTGGCCCCGGATAAGCAGAAGAAAATGGATGGATGGGTATTTTGAAAAGGCATCGGATTTATTTAGACACCACATGCTTATTTTCTGTCTTTACCCTGCTAAAAGTCTGGAGACACTGCAAAATTAGAACTCCAACCTATTTTGAGCAGCGAGTAGCGTAACGACTGCTGTTGGACGTGCGTACGTCACTGCTGGTGTAAATTGCCCACACAGTTAAAATGGAAAGCCATACCTGCGTGTATGCGGCTCGTGTGCTGTGCTGCTGTTACGATTTACTGTAAATTGAGGGTAAGATTCTACAGTAGAGATAATATTATTAGGCCCTACGCCCTCATCGTTGCGTTTAGAATCATTAATTACTATGGAAACAGCACCAGAGAAAAGCCGACATTTTGAAGCCTTTTTACCATTGAAGCGAAGTGCTCAACTTCGTCCCTCGATCGCTTCCTGCGTGAACAGCAGTATCCTAGCAACCCATGCCGAAGGCATGGGACATGCATTTTTGTTCTTGCTAACAAGTCATCGTCAACATTGAGTGAATGGGTGTCATTCACCAATGACCCCACGGTGATGTGGGGAATCTTGAAAGCTTTCAAAAAATGTATAATATATGTTTCCTATGTTAAAGGGTGTATTGTTTTTGCTAAAATTATTATTATTATTTTTATTTATTCTTTTTTCTTCTGCTCTTTAAGCTCTAATTTGACCCCGTGAACACGCTCAAAAAGTCACCAAATTTTGCCCAAAATTCATGTGATTCATAAAATATATGTTGCATGTGTGGGTATAAAAAACTGGCGTGACAGCGCCACCTGCAAAAGTCAAAATACATTGCGCTTATGGGAGACGTCCCGACGTAAAGTTTGTCGTACAGTCACAAAATTCGGTACAGACATTCCTCATGTGAAGACAGAAAAAAAATATTATTATGGCCACACCCCCTGACAAACCAGAAGGCGGCCATCTTGGATTGAAATTCTAAAAATGCTGAGTCAGCATTTTCTCTCACGTCGCATTTGATCGTACTCCTCTGAAGGCGCTTCATCCACAGGGATGAAAATTGCCGTACATCAACTAGAGAAGTGCGGTATCAAACGATAGCTGAATTTTTTTTAATAACCATTAGAGTTTACGTGCGGCGAAGCCGCAAAATTCGTTCAGGTTTTTTGCAATTTTCCAATGTCAAAATTTCCTCCCGTTTGGCCATAGAAAGTCCGAATGGGCTCAAATTTGAATCACTTGTAAAACTTTCCGGCCAAAGCCTACTAATTGTGACACGAGCAAAAATGGTGTGATAGCCCCCCCTGCAGGACACAACAAAATTTTGCATAGAGGGTCAAAATTTTTGTTTTTCTAAAATGTACCAAATTTTGCCCAAAATTAATTTAGGTCATCTCAATCAAAAAAGCCAATGTAAACCATATGGTATTTTTAACCGTGTTGCCATGGTGATGCACAAAATCTCCAATGTTATCCTAATGGGAGAGATCTGATAAATTCCCATTCATGAAAAATATTTTACTTTCACTGAATATTCTCAAATTTGCCACAATGATTCTTCATGCCACAGTGATTCATGAAAGCTCTAATGTTATCCTAATGGAAAATTTTCAACTATTTCTTACATTTCTAAGTGATATAACAGCTTACTAGTTTCATTGAAAAATGTGAAATTTGGCACAGTGATTCTTCACGTCAGCCCAAATAAAAAAGTCTGCGGGCCAAAGTTGTATTTTGGATGGTGTTGCCATGGCGATGTCACAAAGTGCCCATGTTTGTCTATGTTGGCACATCAGCATCTCCAGTGTGTGTGGACTTTATGTGTTTAGTGACAAGTTCAGCCCAAAGCCACAAACACACAGAGACAAGAGGCTCATCAGCTCCACCCAGGGGAGCGTCGGCACCACCCGGGGGAGCGCCGGGTCGGCCGAGTGCGAAGCGGCCGTTCGATGCCACTTGCAGCTTTAATTTAATTTAAAGAGTTTGCCACATTTACACTCATTCATTCACTCCACTCTCGATGAAGACACAATAGTAGTTTGCATTAAAGCCACTGCTCCCCCACTGTAGCACCTGGGATTTCTAGTTGTCTCCCACCCAAGTACCAAACAGGCCCAGCCTCACTTAGCTTCTGAGATCTGACGAGATCAGGCATTACATGTACCTTGCATTTCTTACATTCTCACTGTGAGTGGGTTTGCCTCTCCACAGATCTAACAAGTGAATTTGCCCTAGTGGCAAAACCAGTTTGTATCCCTAGAGCAGAGCTGGGGAACCTTTTTCATATGCAGGGCCAGTTCACTTTCTATAAAGTCCTCCAAGGGCCATATTATGACCATCCAAACTCCAACGAAAAGCACTTATTTTATCCAAACGCAATTGTCCTCTCAACTCCTGGAGGTTAGCATGTTTCGAGATGTAATGGTGCTCAACATTGGCCTTTTTCATTACTGTCAGCGCCTCGGCACAAACTAAGCACACTGTCCTTTTACTTCAACAAAGCAAAAATCTGTCCATTTGTCCATTTTTCCTGAAATATGTGGCATTCTGCATTTACTTTCTTGACAGTTTCTTGACAGTTGCCATGATGCATCACTTGTTATCCGAGTCGATCACTCCAGCCCCCAGGCTTCATCACATCGCGTCGGACGTAGCGGTCCTGATTTTTTTTTTTTACATTTATTCAGTCCGGAGGTTCCTCCCCCCTGCCCTAGAGATTTAAAATGGTGCTTAGAAGAGGGGCTGACTGTGGAGTCAGTTTTGTCCTGAGGGCTGTTACTCTCCTCAAACTGCCCTAATAGAGGATATGATGACCCTACCTGTGGAGCTGCACTGAGACTTTTGTTTGAGCTTTTCTATTATTACTGTATTTTACTGCTCAATGTGCCCTCAAAGAGAAAGAAATAAAGTGATGTTGATTTGATGTACACATTTAATGCCATTCTGTTAATACTATTACTATAAGTTACATACTAGTACTGCTCTTTTAATTACTTTTCGAGAATTCACTCATTCAAACACGTCATTTTCAAAGCCAGCATCCGTCAACCTCTCTGACCTCTTCAGTGTCCCTGTGTCAACAGAGTGACAGTCACTTTGCCCCACATGTGTGTTCTCCAATAGTCCACTCTGTCTTTGTCCATCACCGAGCGTAAATGCTTCGGAAAAGGTCGATGTGAGGAGGACGGCGTGAGGAGAGGGCGTGGAGGGCGGACATGTTTTAGACACCGCCCTTGTCACCGCGCGTTGCATCAGACCTGGGCACCTGTCACATCCATTATCAAAGAGGTTGTGTAGAATGTCTAACACACATGTTGAATCCGTAATGAAAGCCAAACACACCACACAACAGCTCGGAGGGTCAGGGCTGTGCACAACTAAGTCTCTGCATTCTAAAGAGGGAGAGGCCACATATGTTGGTGTTATGTCGGTGTGTGAGTCTTGAGATGTCAAACTGGTAGAAACACGTTTCAAGTAACAAGGGGCAGGGATGGAAACCTATTCTCTGCACTAATTGGTCAATGTTCTGTTTATATAATAGCACTTGAAGACATGTATTTATTGGCATATCAGTAGGGAACCATCATTAATTACAAATGCTCACATTACTGTAATTGAGTTTTTTTGGTAATTGTAATTTTAGATTTTTAAAACCTGTACTTGTAATTAGGGATTCCCCAATTCGATATTGAGTATCGATATCAGCTCCCGATCTGGTCCTTTTATGAGTAGCGGACAGTAATTCACTGTGAAGCCCATTGGGCCAACTCTTGTTGTGATTCTGGGCTATATAAATAAAATTGAATTGAAAAAAAAAAAAAAAAAGTATTGGATCCAATCACGTGATCGAACCAATCCAGTTTCACATGTTTTTGCGGCATTGATGCGGCTTTACGGCAGCCGTAACTTAAAATGCTGTGTGGGACTTTTCACTACAACAAAACAATAGAGTCAATCAGCAACGCAATTGCTGCAAACAACCAGTTTCTCATGAAGGAACCAGCAGAGCCACTTTAACACGACCAATTTGATTCGTCACAAAAATCGCCTGGACAAGTTTGAGATTTACAAGCACAAGATGGCAAAGCCACAGCAGCAAACACTGGCGGAGACATTTCACAGAAGAGAAAAACTACCTTGACATAGAGACAAGTCCAAGGAAATAACAGAGGATTGTCGAATTCATCGCTTTGGACGATCAACCACTGATGTCGTGGAAAACATATGTTTTTGTCGTCTAACGGACTTTTTGGAGCCAAGGTACAAACTTCCTTCACAACACTACATTACAGAGTGTAATAAAACACTTAAATAATACTTTCAATCCATATATGGTTCCTTCCATTCCTTAGGGTTGAATTAAAGAAAGGTATTGGATCGGTATGGGATCGGTATTGCAAAGAGCAATCCTTTAAACAGTCTGATCGGAAGCCAAAAAATCTTGATCAGGACATCTGTATTTGTAATTTTGTGAAATTTTCCTTATACTATAAAGCATTATGTTTTGAAAAATAGAGCTCTGAAATGATTGAATTATGTATTAAATCTTTTTTCTTTTCATTTATATTTGTCTCTTATATATACAGTAAGTTGCAAGAGAAATTGTAAATGCAAACTTGCTGTTCATACTCTGCTTTTCTTTCCTGTAATTCTGTTATTGTTTAACAGGGTTCGGCATTATAAGTACTTTTCGGTCATGATCCATGGAGTTATAGTCTATTGTAGTTGTAGTCTAGTTTTGTTTTGTAGTGCTGCAAAATGACCGAATAAACTACTGCTAAAAAAATCAAAAAAATCGTAATTTTGTTAATCTTATTTACACTTAAATTGACATGGGTATTGACTACGGTCCAATCGTACCAGTGCACAGCTGTTTCACCTCTGCTCCTCCTCTGAAATGACTAAATTCAGCTAATCTGTTAAAAGTAACTAGTAACTAGTCCTTTGAGTAGTATTTTCCACATGTTTGTTTTACTTTTACTTGACTAAAATTTTGACAGTAGTACTTGTGCTTGTAATTGAGCATATTTTAGCCACGTAGCTGTACTTTTACTTGAATACAAATTTGCAGTGCTTTTTCATTTATTTATTTGTTTGTTTGTTTAAATCATCAAATATTAAAAGACATTAACAGAGTCCCAATACTAAACATACAAGAAATGAATGAAAAGGAGCAGAAAGAAGAATACCTGTAATCTTATGTTATCTGCCTCCTTTTCACTTTTCCATACAAACATCAACATGAATTGCTTTTCAAATCAGTACATTTCATTTCAATCACAACTTTAAATCAATTATAAACAGAGCTCTTCCCTTTTATCCACAACAACTTAGTTTTTCATACATTCACATTGCACTGGATTTATATGTTTTTTAAAAGCCATCATAGTACTTGATTTTTTGATTTCTTCGTCAAGACTATTTCATAAATGAACTTCTTTTACAGTGAAGCTTTATTTTGATAACCTTTGTTCTGAATCTGCGGTTTTTTAAGCATGTAAATTCCTGTTAAATTGTAGTGGCTCATTATCTTCATCTTTCATCATGACAAGTTAGTATCTAGATGAAATTCACATTATATAAAAGTCTTACTTATTTAGTTTACTTTTTACTCGTTTGCTTGTTCTTTAGCTTACTTTTTAACTTTTATTTACATTTTTACATGATCTAAAGGCGCACTATGTAACATTTTTAGTTGGGGGTTCACCACTGGCTTGTTTCTAGAAATGTTCTAGAAATGTTCCACAGTGTGACTTAAACCTGTCTTGCATTTACTCAGTTGTTTTTATTGCTCAAAAACATGCATCCTTACTATATGTGCAGGGTCGCCTCTCCACAGATCTGATCTATAACTTGGCCTGGTGGCATTGCCTGCTTGTCT
Organism: Odontamblyopus rebecca; assembly: GCA_030686955.1. Classification (NCBI taxonomy): domain Eukaryota; kingdom Metazoa; phylum Chordata; class Actinopteri; order Gobiiformes; family Gobiidae; genus Odontamblyopus; species Odontamblyopus rebecca. The sequence continues at coordinate 20,956,381 of CM060653.1, read as the reverse complement.
CCGTGGAGATAAAACACTGCGGGATATTCTAGACAAACAGTAGCATCTCCACGGAGACAAACAAATAGCAGGCACTCCACCAGAAAAGCCATATAATGCATCTTTAACAACAACAATGTTACTGTAGTTTTTTGTTTCTGTTTTAATTCAATACACAAGAAAAGGAGGGAAATAAAATGAATAAAAATCACCATCCTGACTATTAAGAAAAGAGAAATTACAATACTCACCATAACTTGGCCGTGGGGATGAGAAAACTTTCCTTTTTTACATATTTCCTGGCCCTTGCTGTCCACTGCTGTCATGGGCTTTTCCATTCACAAAAATAGCCCTGTCCACCCCACTGCACAATATGTCAACCCCAAACACCACAACAAGGACTGCAGGGCACGACTGGGGACGGGCTAATGTTATACGCAAGGAGTTTGTGAGGGAAAAGGGCTGGAATTTTTAAAATAATTGCAAATTGTGTTGAATCCTGAAGTAAATAATTGCACTGTATTTGTAGAAGTGGCAAGGAAATTGTAGCATTACTGGTAGAAGGAGCTTTTAAGTGGAACTAGAGCTGTTTTGTTGCTTTTTTTCCAACTTCTGTCGCACAAACACTGTAAGACAAAAAACAAAATCAATGTTAATCAATGTATCTTTACCAATGTGACCAGTAGAGTGCATCAAATATATATAAATATCAAATTTTTCTTTGAAGATAGTATTCAGAAATAAAGAGGTTCAATAGCGTTGCATTGGTACTTTGCAATGACATCACATTGGAGGTGTTCTTCATGTATGTGTATGGTGAAATGTTCAGCAGTTACCATAGTGACACAAGCACCCATTAGCACAGAAAACCAAAAAACTTTGTCAAAAGATTGTCTGAAAACTCCTTTTTCAGGGGCCTGTGATCAATATGAGCGTTCATGGTCCTGTTTAGGAGTGTCATGGGTTTGTACAAAATAAATGGAAAAAACGACAGTCCAGTCGCAAAAACTTCATGTAAGTGGTTTTTATTCACGTCACAGCCCAAACAAAAAAATGACAAAAAATAGGTATTTACAGCAACACTCACACAGCCAGGCCAAGAACAGAACAAAATGAGCTAATCTCCCCCTTAAATACCACTTTGCCCCTCCCCTGGGCTAACCAACTAACAAAGATTAGAGTTTTTAAGGTTAAACATAAACAAAAACTATACTCATACACATAAAACAAATTGTAAACGAGCATAATAAAAATTACTTAAATAACCCCTCATATGGCTATCCTTAATTAACTAATAAACTTAAGAAAAACAGAATAAACACACAAATTAACAGCAATGGTCGAGTCTGTGGTCACGTGACCTCCTTTACCGGACTACAAAGCACTATTTATGGCACGATCAGGAAGTGCACAGGTTGAACCAGTGAGCGGCGTGGAGACAGCAGGAGGTAAGGAGCGTATGGGCACGGCAGCGTCGAGTGTGCACCTTCGAACGCTCTAGCGGGAAAAACAGAGTCCAGGCAGCAGGGAACACAGGACACATGAACAGTCCTGCGGGAAACAGTCTACAGGTGCTTGGCTTGACTCAGGGGGGAAATGCTCCACGAGCTCTGTCGGCTAAAGTTGCTCTCCGATCAGAGAAAGACGTGCCGGTCGGGGGATGACGGGGCGACTATGGGGCCTCCGTTACAAGGAGTTTGATTTTCAACAAGGTGAGAGTGACGAACTGAAAACCTTTTGGCTAACGCTTGTTTATGGAAGCCTATTTCCACCAGTAAAAGAAAAAAGATGGCTATGTTAAGTCAAAATTATGAGATAAGAAAGTTAGAATTATGAGATAGAAAGTCAAAATTATGAGATAAAAAGACAAAATGATGAGATAAAAAGTCAAAATTATGAGAAAGAAAGTCAATTATGAGATAAAAAGTCAAAATTATGAGATAAAAAGTCAAAATTATGAGATTAAAGTCATAATTATGAGATAAAAAAAGTCATAATTATGAGATACAAAGTCAAAATTATTAGATAAAGCAGTCATAATTATGAGATAATATAGTCATATTTATGAGATAAGTCATAATTATGAGCTAAAAAGTCAATTATGAGATAAAAGGTCAAATGTATTACTTTCTTATAATTTTGATTTAACATAACCATCTTTTATTCTTTTACTGGCGGAAATAGGCTTCCATACTTGTTAGATTGTGACTGTAATATTATTTGAGAAGGACTTGTTTCACAACACAACCATCACCATCAGCTCTTTCTGCTCAGATTGTGTTAAAATAAAGCTCAGAAACTCAAGTCTAATAGAGCTAGTGCCTACAGTTAGCATTATCCCCTCAGGGAATGATGGCATATTTATTGCTCTCTTTCACTTGACATCAAAACATTCTATAAATTAATGGTATTTAATACAGATGGGGAGCAGCTATTGCAGATTTTTGTTGCAATGCAGTAAGTTCTTGAATAGGGCGCCCACATGTCCCTATTTACCCAGCATAGCACCCGTTTTGAGTCCTATGTCCCCTGTCCCAACAGATTTATACAAAATCAGTGATTAGTCCCAGTTTTATACAAGAAATGTCCCTGGTGTCCCATTTTTTGACCAGTTTAACCCCTGCTAACAGCAAAGAGAGGCATACATTGACATTGTTTAGATAAAATACAGAAAAACAGGCTTTAAAATGACCAAAACACAAAGAAATGTGACTATACTGACTCACAATTTTCCTTAATTACGCACTCGATTCACAATTTTATTATTACCAACCATTCCAAAACAGGGGTGTCCCAGTTTTTTCAGTCTAGTCAATCACGGAAAGTATAAGAATCAACATTTGTGAATTTACGTTTTGGATATTCAAGGTAAAGTACAATGTCATCAATAGGAAAAACTCTGAAAACCTCCAATACAACACAATGTCCGTGAGCAGCAGAAGTGGCCACTGTACTTTTCTCCCAAGTGAGCAGTTCCCAGAGTTGTCCAACCATCCAAAGTTCTGATCGACGAGTGCGTTTGCCAAGTGCGCTGTCGCCAACACGAGTGTCCACCACCAGATGGCACCGCAACAGAGGAGGCAACAGGCGGAAATGGTACAGCACCGTCAGCAGCAGCCAACAAACGAGCTATATACAGTCAACTTGGACCGCGTCGTTTCACTTTCCTCGCTTCCTTCTCCTTGATTCCCCTCCTCGATCCTCCATTTTTGAGCTGTCAATCAAATGTGTCATGTAAAGTTGTGTCCCGAAGAAAACCACGGAAGGAAGGAGGAAATATGAGGCAGGCTCAGGTAAAAGAATCAAACTTTACTGGTCTCAGGGAGTTTATATCCTCTCTCCTCGCTGTGTCTCCTCTGTGGTTGGGACTTCCTCACCCATTTCCTCCAGAATCAAGAAGAGGAATTAAGCGAGGAAAGAGAAATGAGACTCCGCCTTGGAATCACTTTAAGCCCCACCAGACATCTAACCCAGTTATCTCAGCTTTCCATGATGTTGAGGATCACTGGACTGGCCTGAAGTAACAGCGTTTTACAAGAGGGTTTGAGGAACACGCCAACCACACTTTACAAGTCCTAAAATATTCTAATCCAGCAAAAGAAAGTCTGTGCATTACACTACAAAAAAATATTTTCTATCTTAGTTAAACTGACTTGAATTAAGCAGATTCATCTTAAAAGATACATTTTAGGATTTTTTTTACTTAATAAGATGAGGCTTTTTTTTTACTTGTTTCAAGATATTCCATCCTGATATATCTTATCTAGATATTACAACTTATTCTAAGCACTTTTTATATTAAATCAAGCCAGGTTAAGCCTCTTTAACTTCCTTCTCAAACCAATAAGGTGAAAAATCTTGCCATAAATACTTGAAACAATGTTTTCTGCTTAGAACAAGATTTGTATTTTGTCTTGTTTTAAGAAAACTTGGTAAGTGATTTTTTTTTTACTGCACTGGCAGACAATTTCACTTAAAATAGGGCATTTTTTACCTCAAAACTGGTATTTTTTTCTTATTTTTGATAGGCCTTTTTTGCAGTGTATGAATTTAAAGCCCCATATTAAACTATTTTCTGAGCTGTAGAGGTTTCTTCATCAAAAACATACTGTACCCTGCAATTTAGGCTAAGTTTTTTGTTTCTCAAGCTGAAAACACTTGTGATGTCAGGTGGTAATACAGGAAGTGTTTTTAAACTCTATCCACATTCACTAGAATCATTTGGATCATCTCAGCCCTAGAATTGCCCATCTTTACCTAACTAAAAATAAAAAGCAGCTGATACAACCAGTGTGTCAGGCTACACGTGTCGAAAAATGTCAGTCTTTTCTAGAACCCTCCGGCACACCTCGAGGCGGCTTTCCAGGAGATAATGATGGGTTTAGTGATTGTGAATCATGTTTTTTTTTCTCTCTTTCTCTTCTTTATCTCACAGCTTCAGAAGCAATTGTTTTTTATTCATTAATTAGTTGGTGCTGTCTTTGTGTGGTGACTGCACAGAAGTCTCTAATACACGGGGGAGTTGATCAGCAGACTCGAATAGCATGTGACTGTGTGTGTGTGTGTGTCGGGGGGGAAGTCATGGAAATTGAAAGTTATTTACCATGCCTGGAAAAGTCATGGATTTTTTGTAAATTCAATGAAAGTTTTGGAAAAGTCATGAAATTTTGGCATCTCTTTCACACAACTACAGCTTTCTGCTCTCATGAGGCTATTATGATTATTTTTTTCTATTATCTGAACGTCTGCACCAGCCGCTCCAGCAGGACAATACACAATAAAGTCTTTGTTTAAAAGAGACGACAATAAATGCACTGACAGGATTTTGAATGTTAAAAAACTATAATACCAAACCACAGGGTGAGTGGAAAGGGTTCACATTTCATATTTAGCCCTAAAAGTACACTTAATTCTCCACATGTAGGTGCTGTAAAGTCATGGAAAATTCACTTTAGGTCATGAAAAAGTCATGGAAAAGTTTTGAAATTTGTCGGTGAAAAAGAGTGTGAACCCTGTGTAAACTCTACCTACAGTACAACAGGGGTGCAGGGTGTTTTGTTTGGTTGCCACAAAATATTTATGATGATTAAAGAGGGGGTATTATGCAAACTCTGCTTTTTGGAGTTTCTACCATATTATAACATTCCCTCATTAAAACGTGTCTCAAGAGTTTTTGATGCCATTCGTGCATGTTTGAGTAATTTCTCTCCTGGGCCCCATTCGAACCCTCCATAAGATTCTGCCCAACGCCCACAAACCGACGTTACTCCTGCCCCCACATGGCAATTTTACATTAATTTGCAAAAGGATGATACAAAACAGTGCAGTACAACTTTGCAAACTTGATGTAATCTTCATCTTTTGTCCTTTTCAAAATGATAACATGTAATATGGTGATCTAAGTATGTTATGTGTTCACAATGAATACTCATACAAGTGTAATACCCCATCCTTATTCAGTTATTGTAACATTCACATTTCATTTCTCATTCCTACTTGATACAAACAGTGAGTCTGGCTGTACTCAAAAAAGTCTTTTCCAGACACACCTCGAGGCAGTTTTCCAGGAGATAATAAAGTATAGTAATTGTGAATTATGTTTTTAAATGTCTTTCTCTTCATTGTCACACATCTAAGAAACTATTATTTTTATGAATTCATTAGTTTGATGCTGTCTTTGAGTAGTGACTGCACAGAAGTTTCTCACACGGGGAGAAGAGTGGATCAGCAGAAATGATCACAGTCACTGTGTGTCTGCATATGTATGTTATGTCGGGCGTACACGGTGTGATATTTTCGATGGTTTCACTCAGCTCCAGCTCAAACCGTACGACCAAATCTCAGGGTTTAAAAGTTCACAGCTCACAATTCATATTCTCACACTATACAAACAACTTCAACAGTGCGAAACCCTCACGAGAGGCGACTGGATTTCAAACAGGTTTGATATTCTTGCGACCTACGATAGCCGATCGGGAGCTGGTCATGAGGTATTAATCGGTTCTTATTACCCCATGTAAACTACAACAGTCGCACAAGGGAAAAATCTGCTCAAAAAGGGCCAAAAGTCACACAGTGTTCGCCCCGCTTTACTGTTACCTGCCCCCTGCCTCCAAACACAGTTATACAGGACTTATTGTTCATTGCTTTATCAAAATTAATGTTATGCCAGGCTTACACTGTGCAATATATTTGATCGCTTCACTCAGCTTCAGCTCAAACTGCACGACCAAATCGACACTGTACGAATGACTTCAGCAGTGAAACCCTTGTGATGGAAATTTACATTGTGAAAAGGTTTATCTCAATCTGTGGTTGTGTAAATGAATGTGATTTCCTACCTGAGACCAGAACAGTCATTAACATGTGTAAAAGCTCAGTCTCCAAGTCAGGAAGTCTTTGTCGTCTTAGCTGTCGTCAAATGCAGGTTAAGTTGATTTGCACAAACCTGTGAATAAAAGTCACTCTGCTTTTATATGCATGTAACTTGTATTTCTGTATAAATACTCAGAGTTCAGAGGCTCTAGGAAAGGAGAGAGGAGATACTAGAGGAGATACTAGGGGGAGAGGCTGTTGGTCTGTGGCCAGGGCAGGTCTAGGCTCAGTCCATATCTGCTGTAACAACAATAAACCATGGTCTGTATTCCAAAAGCTCATCGGGCTACACAAATGGATTTATTATTTTTTCTTCAAGATCAAATTTTTTTTTTTCCATAACACCCTCACAAGATGCGACTAGATTTCAAACAGGTTTGATATTCTTGCGACCGATTGCCGATTGGTAGCTGGTCGTGGGGTCTCACGAGTGAAAAATCGCCTCAGTGAGGGCCAAAAATCACTTTCAATTACTTCTTTCATTAATTTATCAATATTTATTGTAGGAACTTTTTATTATTTTTCTGTGCTGTGACAAGATTTCAGCTGTAGATGACTGAACAAATAACATCTATGGCTCTTTAGGTGTTCATTTAGTTGTGTTGTCCATTAACAATACTTATGACATTCAGTATTACCATTAATGAACTATATTTTCTTCAACAATATATTGTACTTCAGAATGTGTTAGAATTACAGGCCTATTCTGGACAAGGTACGGCTGAGGCTGCCATTTTACTCCACTGACTCCTCCGACCAGCACTAACCCCTCACACGTAACACAATCATACATAGACGAGGTGGTCAAATGTCTTGCCCAATTACACAACAACTCCCTAACCACTCACTCACTGCCGTCCAAATTAGACCTAGACTTAGACCGACTTTATTGATCCAACAAGGGAAATTACTTGGTCACAGTAGCTCACACATTATATTATATTAACAAAGAGTACAAAAAAAGGTAATAAAACTTCTAAATTAGTAGCAATAAAAAAAATAAAAATAAATAGCAAGAGAGGTGTCAATAATACATAAATTATATAAACATATGTACAGTAAGTATAAAACAAATATAATATAAATATAGTATATCACAGTTATATAAAAGAGGTTATAAGGAAACAGTGCTAAGATGATATGATTTTTTGATTGATTTGATTTTGAAGTTTAGTGCAGTTACCATTGTTCTAATTGTGACCAGTCGACTTAAAAAAATAATCATAGTCGTATTTTGACCATCATAATCATTATCTGGACTGTACAGAGTCTGAAAGACATGCAAAAAGACCTTTTTATCACAAATACAGTGGCAAAAGCTAATCAAAACGCAATACACTTCAGTAATTCTTCATTATTTAGAAGGCTACAGTCACTTTACTGTATTGTCAACCTTTATTATATTTTTTCTGACTAGTCAATTCGAAAATAAAGTCGATTTACAGTATGGTTATGGTAACAAAAAGGTCCTATATTACACACAATTAATTTCAGTGAGCTTTTAATTGTGTTTGAATGTTGTTTACTCATCAAAAACATACCTGGAGTCGTGTTTTATTTCATTCACACGTTTAACAGATAAATCTTTGTGTAACCCTTTATTATTACTGCTGACATCTCCAAAACTGTCTCCATAACTTCAGTTCACAGCTACTTTTTACCTTTTGTTCAGCAGAGATAGGCAATTCCACGGCTGACATTATCCAAGTGAAATGTGTAGTGTCCGTGTGTTAAACATGTGAGCGGAACAATATTATAATAGCTCAGAATATAGCAGAACATGGATCCTTTAAATCTGTATCCACAAGTGAACTGACTTTACCTCTGTTACAGTTTCACATTCTTTTCTAGAGCCCTCTTGGCACAGTTAGAGGCACTTTTCCAGGAGACAATGATGGGGTTTAGTGATTGTGAATCCTGTCTTTTCAAATGACACAACGTTTTGGAAACATGGAATTAATTTGATGTTTTTGAGCTCGATGACGGCGCAGAGGTCTCTCATAAATGTAGAATGAACAGAAATGATCAGAGCGCGTTTGTGCGTGTTTTGGTGTCTGTTATCTGCTTTGATGGGCTGCCTCCATGTCAGACATTCACGCCATCCTCTCGACAGCCAAACAAAGAGAGAAGAGACAGAAGGAAAGAGAGAAAGCCAATTAGGATGATGTGTAAGCATTTCTCAGATGACAACACATAAATTAAAGTACAGAGTAAACAGCCTGTCAAACAAGATCTTATATATTATGCTTAGATTGAGAGCTTCAGCCATGTTATAAAGCTGTTACCTCGTCCAAAACATACTTGGGCCCCATCCACACTAGTGCTTATTCGAGTCATTTTCGTTGCGGATGTAGTGGTTGTCCACACTAATCCGATGGAAAACAGCTCCAGAGACGGAACGATCTGGTGCGCCTATGAATTCATCTGAGTACGGATCTGATCCAGCACCATGTGGATGCCTGAAAATGCTGATACACTGATGTAGGAGCTCTAGTTGCCATCCTTATTAGACCAGGTCACTGTGATTTGCGACCTACTGACTTGCTGGGTTTGTGACATCAGTCATGTGATGCTATTGCAGAAAACAGTTCAAACAAACCAGAAACAAACAGGAAACAGCGTAGCTAGAAACTGAACCTTGTTGTCGGTCCAAGATAAGACTGTTTTCACGCTTTCCATCTTCCTTGGCTCAAAATCGGCTGCTGCAACTTCAGACACGGTGCTCCACTTCCTAGTTTTTACCACCCACATGACATCAACATTTTTACGGCCTTACAGGCCTGTCAAAGCCTGATCTCCTCAGATCTCAGAAGCTCAACAGGACTGGGCTTGGTTAATACTTGGATGGGAAACCATTGGGAATTCCAGGTGCCACAGGAAGGCGCTAGTCAAAAAAACTGTTGTTGTGTCCTTAGGCAAGACACTTCAGCCACATTTCCTTGTATGAAAGTGGTGTGTGCGTGGGTGATGATGGTGGTCGGAGGGGCCAATGGTGCAGATTGGCAGCCTCGTAGTAGTAGTAGTTTACCACCACTGAGTGCGAAGTGAATGAATAATGAACTGTAAAGCACTTTGGGTGTCATGAAAGGTGCTATATAAATGCAAGGATTAATTAATTCATTCATTCATAATAATTGTGACATTGTGACGCCAGCCTAGTCATGTGACTGGCGTTTCAGGCGGTTTCGCGGACACAGAAACGACATGTCTGGATGCAAATCATTTCTGATACCATGATTCATTTCACTGTAAACGTAACCCTGGAGTTGTGTTGTGTTTCATTCACACATTAAAGTAATCCTTTATTATTACTCTACTACTCTACATCTCTGAAGCTCAAAATGCTCAGTTCCACGTTGTGATGTCATGAAGCAGTTGTTTTCAAGATAACAACCCCTTTTATCTTTTGTTTAGTAGAGATTGGTAATTCTAAGACTGAAATTATGCAAACTATTGTAGTGAAGGTGTGTGGAGTTTAAAAACACGGTAGAGCACTTCCTGTATTACCACATGACATCAAAAGGTGGAACAGAGTGGTTACTGTTTGAGAGAAAACTATGTTATAATGTTATTTCCTCATCAAATCAGACCTGGAGTTTTGTTTTGTTTCATTTACATGTTTAACGCACAAATCCTGCATATTTAGGCTGAGTTCATCCGTACTAGAGGTAAGAGGTGTCTGTTGACTCAAAAACTACCACTAAATGACATCACGAGGTGGAACAGAGCATTTTAAGCTTTAGAGACTAATTATACAGGATTACTCAAACATGTGAATGAAAATAAACATAACTCCAAATGTGCTTTTAATGAGGTAACAATATTCTAACATGGATTAAACCTCATAAGAATCAATTTTGTGTAATATAGGATCTTTAATATAACATTTTCCCAAAAGTGTTGGCAAATAATAGTCCAAGTGTGTTCTCTTGAAGTTAGAAAATGTGAAATATTGATCCCAAGGTAACATAATGTGTGTTCTTCAAAGAAATATCCCCTTTCTCTACTTTGCCCCCTTTAACTTTCCACCTCTCCCTTATGAGACCAGTCCATTGATTTCGGAGCAGAAAGTAACTTGTTCCTGCTGTGTGGACAATACCAGTTAATCAATTGGTGCAAATCCCAAGCTTCTATTCATGAAGTGGACGGAAATATTGTGTCAAAAAAATCGAACGCGACACAAGCTCAAAGGGCTCTTAGTGTGCGCTGGACGCTGTCTATCGATTCTTCCTGGTTTGGTAGGAATCAAGCATTGGAAAATGTTAATGCTAGATACATTTTGTGCTCGGACTTTTAAGCAAAGGCCACATGGAGCAGTGGTATCAGTATCAGGACTACACCAGGAGGGAGTCAGGCTTCTTCAGGTTAGGATTTTATTTCGCAGATGATTGTGCCAATGGCCAATCTCGTCTGAGCTCGGAAGCAAAGCAAGTCCAGGCCTGGTTAGGATTTGGATAGGAGACCACTGGGCGCTGTAGTGGGGCAGCAATGAGTCAATGGGAAACTGTTGCTGTGTCCTTGGGCAAGACACTTCACCCACATTGCCTAGTGTAAGTATAAATGTGTGTGTTGGTCAGAGGGGCTGATGTGCAGATTGGCTTACCTGGCCAGCCATAACCACACGCTTTGACAAAACTTGACAAAGATGTGTGGATCTGGAGCCCTATCCTGTGGGTGTGATTGACAGACGGATTAACCAATCACAGAGGTGCATGATCTGTTTGCGTCAAATGCCAAAAAAAAAAAAAAAACATTAAGGACTGAGAAACAGTGTGGATTTTCTCGCATCAAACTATTATCTCAGGTAAAAGAAGTGACATTTTGTTCTGAATGATATAAGAGAAGAGCTAAGGAGCTAGCTAGGGAGTTAGCTATGGACATTTGAGATGCTATGGGCTTTTTTACACCATATGTGGCAGGAAATGTGCCAGAAGACCTTCTTCAGGAAATACTCCAAGACTTTACAGAGGAAATAAACCATTTCATCACCGACCGAAACACCAGAGTGGAGTAAGAGTGAAACTTTTCCTGTTGTGGTCATTCTGGACACTGCTGTGATGCTGCAGGACACAGAGAAGGGGCACTTTTGGCTATTCCACAGGGTCTGCTGACCGTGTGTGACCAGTCCTCCTGTTAAACTGCACTGAGACCTTTGACTGAGACACAAAGACCACTGAGAACCACAGTGTAAATGTTGCAACAGCAAAGCTTGAATTTCCCTCAGGATCAATAAGAGACATTTGAGAGACATGCTACAAATAAGTGGCTGCGGTCGGGCCGTCTCAAGTTTGTACAGAGGTTTTTCATGCTCTGTGGGCAGAATCCAGATCTTTCTGGATTCAAACAGAATGTCAAAGGGACTGGCTGGTCAGCCAACAGAATGGCAGGATCATGTTCATCAGCCTGACCCCTGCGAGTGTGGAGTGAATGAATAAAGCTCTGTAAAAGGCCTATAAATCAAATGCATCATTAGTGTCACAGTGCTCGATATTCAAAGCTATAGGGCAAAGTGATACAGAAAGAATTGTGATCTCATACGATAGGGGACAATATATTATTTAGAGTATGTTTTCTGTTGGTTTATTTCTATTATTAAATGCCCTATACCCATTTTCTCCGTGTATTTAAGCAAAATTTGTCTTGCCCCAGTATAGATATATTGCATAGGCAGCCCTTGAAGTCAAAATACTAGTATATCAGCTGTGTACTGTCTACATCTACATCAGACAGCATTTTATAATCCAGTAATCAGGAAATGCTCATTGCAGTGAATAATTAGAATGTTCTGAATGCATAAGGTAAGTGAGGAAACTTTGGACCAATGCAAAAATGAACTTGTTCTATAGATTCAAATACAGCACCTCTAACATATATGATAAAAAACGGGTACAGGCCCTTTAATCTCACGTAAGAACCTCTGAAATCCCATGAGAGAAGTTGACCTGCTGTGGGCTAACCGCTCATTTTAGGCCTGCCCCAGTTTTTTCACTTGTATTAGATGAAACTGAGGTAGAACACTTGTAAATTCCGCCTCGACACAGCTCCAAGTCCCCTCTCGAGAGCGTAGACTTCACAACCACTCGCAGTGTGCATGAACGCATCCCAAATCAAATCAAAATCTCATTTCATATTTGACGACTCCTGGCAATTTGAAGCCGTGTTTTACCTTTCCGCGCTGCCATTTAATCTGCATTGTTTACCATTTCGTCTGTCTGCCACTGTATTTTCCGTTGCGCGTTATTTACACCAGGAAGCAACTGATTTTGTTTTACCAATTCTGAATAAATAATGTGCAGAGCAGTTCTGAGAGGCACCATGCAAATCCTGCTCTCCGTTTTTGTCAGTCTAGTCAATAATACATTATGGCTCGCAGCAAAGAGAAGTGGAAAGGATCGTCATGGGAGATAATTCTGAGAAGATGGAGTATATTTTTGTCAATATAAGACCAACGTTCTAAGAATTTTATGCTAAAGAGAGTTCCTTGTACCTGGAAATGAAAACATACGACTGAGGCCGGATTGAATAGGGGAAAGTCCATTCATTGGAAGATGTTTGTTGACACTTAGGATAATTCAATTTGCTAAAGTGTATAGCCATTCCATGGAAATAGAAAAATATACTTTGCATTTGCATTCTCCACTGAAATAGGTTTTAGGAGATACAATGGACGATTATAACTAAAGGAACACAATTTCGTAGACACAAGTGGAGGCTGACACCTTCTACGCCAGGTAAGAGTCAGGCTTGTGGAATTGCAAGCTCGCTCACAGTAAAGACACATGTTTTTATACATTTTTCAATACAATAAACACATTTTAGTCTATTTTGTGGGTAAAAATGGCATACTATGGCCCCTCAAGACCTGTGGTATTGTGTACGATACCGGGGAATATGTTTTATATAACCGTGCATAACTTTCCAACTGTAAAAGATAGAAACTTTTTTTTATTATAGCGGTTTCTGTACATTTCTGCGGCATTATCCTATGCATTATCCACACACACGCTGTGTGGTGACGTGTGAAAAACGAGTGTCCAATAGAAACTTTGTTTTCTACCAAACTCATGCGCTCCATCCACTTTCATTGGCCAAAACTTTGCCAAAAAGTGAAGTGAGTCAAGATGGTTGCTGCTGCTTTGAGCGTCTGTGTTCATAACAATTGAAAAAAGCTGCAGTTTTTTCTTGAATAAATGGCAAATTACGCATCTTGGTCTGTGTAATTGCACATCCCTCACTATTTTAATTTGAAAAGTTCATTTCACTCAAAATGGAAATGCAGGAGGTGATGTGGCTCTGGCCCTGGACTTTACAGGAGTTGTTTCCATGACTGGCACCAGAAAAGTAATGGGGCAATTGCACTTTTTTTTTTGTTTTTAGGGCAATAAGGATAATTTTTAATTTACTTACAGACTTGATTTTTTGCACTTTTGTAGCTAAGGCCCTAAATTAAGCATTTTTTTATGTCCCAAAAGTTGTTACGTTATACATGTTTGCTGTGTGTTTTGTATGAAAGAGTATGAATTTTATTTTCCTTTTTTTTCATCTCTATTTCTGGTCCTATAGCTTTTATTACAGCCACATGACACAACTACAGCCGCAGATTGTGAAATAACAGGCTGTACTGAAAAAAGGATGTATAACACTTCATTAGGGGCTAAAAGGGGGAGTTTTAATAACAAAATTTAAAAAAAAATCCAGGTGAGGACAAATTGCCCTGACGTCTCCGAGGTTAAGATGCACTTTTCTGTTGGCATCTTGCAACCTTCTATCCCCAGAAATTACATTGTTTTCCCAAGCATGTTTCACTGTATGGCATTAAACTTATATTCAAATAAAGATGTTTTTATTGCTCAAAGTTATATTAGAAAAAAGAAGAGTTCTTACTGTACTGGCCTGTAACCTGACCTGGTGGTATGTGTATTTCTCCATAAAGATGAATTTAGGCTGATCCAAAAAATCAAAGCTCTAGAAAGTTTACCTCCTATGGTCTTAAAGGAGTCTGTCTATGAAAAAAAAATAACTCGTGCAAAATCTTAGCTTAATTGGACAAGGTTTTACCTCTAAAATATGACATGGTGCAGGAGACCTAAGGCAATTTCAGTAAATTTCTCCTTGCCTTGATTTTTTTCATAATTTAGCTATTAAAACTCCCCCTTTAACCTCCTAATGAAGTGTTATATTTCCTTTTTTCAGAATAACCTGTTATTTCACAATCTGCTGCTGTTGTGTCATGTGGCTGTAATAAAAGCTACAGGACCAGAAATAGAGATGAAAAAACAAAAAATACAATTCACACTCTTTCATACAAAACAACTTTTTGGACATAACAAATGCTTAATTTAGGGCCTTAGCTACAAAAGTGCAAAACCTCAAGTCTGTAAGTAAACTAAAAATATCCTAATTACCCTCAAAACAAAACAAAAAAAAGTGCAATCGCCCCATTACTTTACTGGTCCAGTCATGGAAACAGCTCCTGTCAGGTCCAGGGCCAGAGCCACATCACTTCCTGCATTTCCATGGTGGACATTACATTTGGATTTGTTTATTTTGAGTGAAATAACAAGCAAGGGATGCACAATTACTCAGACCAAGATGCATAATTTGCCATTTATTTGAGAAAAAACTGCACTTAGAGCAGCTTTTTCAATTGTTACTAACACAGACACACAGAACATCAACCACCTTGACTCAGTTCACTCTTTGGCAAAGTTTGGGCCGATCAAAATGGACAGAGCGCATGTGTTTGGCGGAAAACAAAGTTCCTACTGGGCACTCGTTTTCCGCACGTCATCACACAGCGTGCATGTAACATAGGATATATGTTCGTAGACCTCTATGTCCGCTCTTTCAAAGGAAAAATAAGTAAGTTTTGATCTTTTACGGTTGGAAGGTTATGCGAAGGTTATAAAACATATTCCCCGGTATCGTATATAATACCGTAGGTCTTGAAGGGTTAATTGTGTAAAATGTTCAATGTCCATGTACACCAACAAATCAACACTGCACTGATTCTCTGGGATGTTTTAATTGGCTTTGCAGTCCTTATAGAACTTATTTACTGTTAAGATCGGCAGCCTCATGGAAAAGAATACAGCCTGAAAGACAATGACGACGGCATCTGCAGAAACTTTCGGAAGTGAACTGCATGGACTTTCTCATTGTGAGGCTGCTGCCATTGTCCTACATTATGTAAAATTGACGCATGTGGGCTTTAAACCACATTAGAAGGTTGTGTGTGTTGTAGGTTGTGTGTGTTGTGTTAAATATGCAGGTTCTGTGTCTTTAACATGTGTGCATGAAACAAAACACAACTCTGGGTATATTTGTGATGAGGAAACAATACTATAACATTAGAAAATAACATAATATAGACCCTTTACTGACAAGAGCTTCAAGGGGAGAATGTAAGTGACCTGAGTAAATAAATATATCCAATACCCTCACTCAAACTCTGATTGATAAACAGCACGCAGCATTCTTATCAAGTGTCCAGTTTGTGAAACACTCAATTGCTGCCGTTAAAGCTGCTATTACATTGACAATATTGATCAGCTCAACTCAAAATTACTGACTGGAGTTCTTCTATTGATCTGAACCAGACTGTTGACAGACCAGACAGAAGACCGTTTCCTTAGCTGGACTCGCTCGGTTTTTCTACGGCCACAGGTCCAGTCTAATGATTATTATATTAACTATTAAAATGTTCAACCTCCTCTTATTTGCAGGAAACAGTGGAGATGATCAGCTATGGAAGGTACGAAAGGAATGAAATACACAAGTAAAGTACACATTTTGCTTTTGCTTTAAGTCAGTTTTAGAGGCGATACTTTTCACTTTTACTTAACATTTGAGAGCATGTATCTGAAAAGTAAAAACTACTTTTTCCTTATGTTTTGAGATGTGATTAAAGGGCTGAGACTTATTTTTTTTAGTAGTTAATTTGAGTTTCCATCCCAACTTTGAGCAACACAATACGCAAAAACACAAAAATGGCTAGAAAAAGAAAGAAGTCAATTGATTCACTTAAAATTCTGTATCAAAATCATTACATTTTATCGTTAAATTGTTTTAAGAATCTAAAAATTTTACTCTTGCAGTACATTTTAAAACAGGTACTTTAATACTTGTACTTAAGTAGATTTTTTGCATGTGATACTTTTACTAGAGTAACTTCTTTCCCTTATATCTGTACTTTTAAGAAAATCTAGTCCCTGCAGAAATAGCTAAAAAAAAAAACAAAGGGGACTACACAGACCATGATCCTTTGCTCCATTTCAGTGCAGACGACACTGTTCTAAGCACTTTTACATCTTCATTCTTTGGATTAAGTCTGGTGAAGGCATTTTTAGAGGAAAAAGTAGCAGATTCACAGTTTTGTACCTCCACAAAATATTGTAATAAATATCATATCGTGAGATGTACATGGTGAAAATATCATACAGAGAGATTTGGATATCGTTCCATCCCTAATGACAATAAATGTGCCAAATGACTAGTCAAAATGTTTTATAATCTTTACAGTCTTGTTATTATGTAGAATATCGTAATATCGTGAACCTCTCCACCATATCATGAGCTTTACCACGATATCACAATAAATATCGTACAGTGAAGTTCATACCGTGACAATATCATATTGGATATCGTTACACCCCTAATACATACACATAGCCATCAGCCACACTGGAAAAAAACAATATCTAGGTCAGTTAAAAATTACGTAAATTAAGAACATTTTACTTTGAGTAGATTCATCTTCAGAAGTGAAATTATCTACCAGTGGAATAAGTGTTTTTTTTTTCTTAATTGAAGCAACATTTGATTTTATTTCTTATTTTAAGTGTAGTAAGATGTATTTTCATATTTTAACCACAAAAATCTTACTGCACTGGCACATAATTTTACTTGTCAAGTGAAATGTACTCAAATCATGGTCAAACCTTGTTAATCCAATTGCTCATGGTTTCTGTAAACAAGGACACTACACTACACTGCTGAATGTAAATGTTCGCTGAATGAAAATAAAAAAAGGTGAGAACGGTCAGAGATTTGAAGGGCCTCAATTTGTATCTGTATAGGTCTTTTTAGCATAGGTCACTATATTCTACTCATTTATATCTAAGGGACGCAGACTAGTAGTAGTTTCTCACATTGTGACATTTGGTTGAATATAGTTGTGCAGTAATGCAATAAAAGGCTCCAGTGGAACACCGCCTGATGAAAAAAAAAGCTCTAATATCATAAATTAAATAAACAAGATAAGATTACACTGCTCTGGGCCAAGGGAATTGCACGCTGTATGAAAAAAACTAAGCAAAAGGATAAAACAGACTCATATTATACCATCTGGGCTTTCTGTTAGGAGTTTGCACGTTCTTCCTGTGTCTGTTTGAGGTTACTTCAGGCACTCTGGTTTCCCCTGTTCACCCAAAACATGCAAAATATGTCAAATTCTCTTTGCAGTGGTCTCTTATTTTTTCCAGAGCTGTATGTACTCCTTTTCCATAACATTTAATCATCTCTCTATGTTATAAAACCACATTGGGTTTGTGGTTAAGCTAAATAATACTAACAACTTCAAAAACGATTCATTTTAAAGACTGAATTAGGATAAACGACTCTTTTTCATGCATTTCATCCTGCTTTCACCTCAGCCAAGTCAGACTAAAATTATGCAAATTGGCGGGTGGCTAAGTTAAATAAAAGATATCTTGTTACAATTACAGCTGAACATATATAATTTACCGAGGATAAAATGGCGCTTATTGGAGCCGAGAGATGTGCGGCGATAAAATGAATCCTGGAACTGTACTCCAATTATATGCGGTAAAATGATTCCACCGACGAGAGCCATAATTCCAGATTTACACGGGAAATGTAATGAAACTGTCCTGTTCGTTTGACTTGCCGGCCCACCTCACATGTGCAAACTGTGATGAAGTGTCCTCGAGCCCTTGGATATGGCTCTATGCTCACTAATAGCCTATTATTCCCATAGAGCTGGTGTATTTATCTCAGGTCGGCTTCAATGAGGTATTATTAATGCGCCAGTATCCGATTTTAAGCCATGAATGAGTGAGGAGGAGCACTTCTTCTTCACTCTTTCTTAAATGTGCTATATTGTATTGTGCAAAATTGACTCTGGTGAGCTTTTATTAGCCTTTAGCCATGTTAGAATCTGAAGTTATGTTTTGTTTCATTCACACATGTTTGAGTTCCACCTTATGTTGTCATGAAACTATACTTTTCATATTATTACCTTTTTGTACCCCGCATTTAATACAGAGACTTTTATTTTGGCAGGTCCACTCCCTGTGCTGCTGGCTTGAACTTTCCACTTCCTTTAAGTTCCCGCATTTTACGTCCCCCCATCTCTGCTGAATCCAAACAAAGTACCTACACCTTCTAAATCTACGCATTTCACCCCGCATATTAAGATCCCCTCTCCGCTTCCGTACATGTCGACAGGTCGGGCTGTGCACAGAGTGTCGTTTTAGCCCAGGAAGACCATGGTCGTTTTTTTTTTTTTTCATATATATATTTATATTTTAATTTTAATTTTATTTATTTGAATGGGACATCATGTATTAATGAATGACTAGTGCCGTAAATACACCGGATTTAGCTAGGAGCTAATTTCCATCCGTAGCCCGTAGTTTTTTTTACAGTGGACAATGAGAACTTCAATGACAAGTCTCATCTTAACATACCACCAGATGACGGGCTAGACAACGGAGCAGTAGGACAAACTATTCCCATTTTTTCCCCCACCTCTTCTCGAACCGTAAAATCGACTCTAGAACTGTAGATTATAGACATTGTGATTCAACCTGT
Source organism: Odontamblyopus rebecca (assembly GCA_030686955.1). NCBI lineage: Eukaryota > Metazoa > Chordata > Actinopteri > Gobiiformes > Gobiidae > Odontamblyopus > Odontamblyopus rebecca. Next base: position 20,937,193 of record CM060653.1, on the reverse strand, counting down.
GGATTATAGACAATGCGATTCTTGATTTGATTATAGCAATACGATTCTCGAACCATGAATTATACATTGAAATCTTATGAAGAGAAACTTTCATTTTTTCTTGCAAGATTCAACTTAATTTCCTCCCAAAATTGGGAGCTGACCTTTTGTCATCTTTTTGTTTGTTCATTCATGTGTTATTTTTTAGTGCTGTCAAACGATTCATTTTTTAAATCAGATTAATCACATTTTTGAATTAATTTTGATTAATGATGATTAATCGCAGTTAATTATTCTTCAAAAAAGACCAAAATATTTTGACAAAAATGCAATTCATTATCAAAAAATATATTATTGACATTTTTCTAGCGCTGTTGTTAGTTTTATTGAGGCGGGTTCACTCCGCCAATGATGTTTGTCGTGCTGCCACTGAATCAAACACGTGTTTTGCTTTAAGATGGTATTTTAAACTTCTTGTGCTTCTGTGGAAAGAGAATTCATTGATGCAATATCTGCAAACTACCTTAGTTTTACCTAAAGTCACGTATGGACAGACCTGATCACTGACCTAATGACCTGCGCCGCCTTTCAGGTCACCATCGCGCTTTCCATAGAGGAGCGTTCAAAATAAATTGTGTGATTAATCTGCATTAAAAAAAAAACATTATTGCGATTTTTTTTGTGATTAATCGCATGCATTAACACGTTAACGTTGACAGCTGTAATTATTATTAATTTGTAATCATTTAAAAGGCCATATTCATTGCATCTCATTTCAATATACACATAATAACTACAAATCCTGTGGTCTGTACTTGATTCACACCCCGGACTCCTTCAAGAACCACTCTTCTGTGTGCGCTAATATCTCTAGCCACAGTCGTGTTGCCTAGCCTTAAATTAGCGTTACATTTTACCTTAAGTTCATTAGAGATGGGCAATTCCAGGGCTGAAATGATCAAAATGGTTCTAGTGAAGAACACAGCCTAAACATGGAGGATTTGTGTTTTAAACATGTGTGAATGAAACAAAACACAACTGCAGGTCTGTTTGTGATGAGGAAACATTATTGCATAGCCTTGATCAGAAAAAAAGTGTAACGTAGGACTTTTAAATGGCTTATTGTGCTTTCATGCCTTTTCTTATTTACAGTGAAGGTATGTCTATTTGTAGAAATACGTCTGAGTTCAAGAAAATAACTCCACCATTTCTGTTTAGATTAGCCACCAGTCATTGTATTGCTGATGGTTTCTGTAAATAAGGGCTACTCCGGTTCACACTGCTGAATAGAAATGCAAATGGCCACTGAATGCAAATGAAAGTGAGAATGGCCAGAGATCTGAATGGCCTCAATTTGTATTTGTATAGTTATTTTTAGCATAGGTCACTATAGGCTTCTCATTTATATCGGGACGCAGACGAGTACTAGTTTCATAATTTAACCCATGTTTTCATTAAGTACATGACGACACATTCTTGAATCAATACCACAACAATAGCCTCTCCTCACAGGCACATTACACACAGCTCGTAGGGTCAAGCAGTCGTTCACACTTTAACGCCCTCTGCTGCCCTGGTCTCACATTTTTCTTCCACGAGAAGCCAGTGCCAGCGATCACATTGTTCATAATAATCGTGCAGAGGAGTAAAAAAAAAAAGACAAAAAGCAAACTGCATTAAAATAGTTTTGTGGTTATGCGTACTGTTTACTGATGACTGTTTTTGACAGATTTTCATTTTTATATCAAATAGGGATAACACTAATGCCCTGGCAGTGGGAATACATTTCAATTTTGTATTAGATTTGATTAGATTTGTTCAGTTGAGATTTCCACTGAATACTTTATACTTCAATTCATTAAGTCAAATTCTAGGAATTGACAAACTGCTGTTTGCACAAAGTATGACATTTGTGCTTACAGTAAAGTACATGCTACTTTTGCATTCATTATTGGGTTTGCATTAGGGCTGTTAGCGTTAACGCATTAATCGCAACTAGATTAATGTAATCCATAATGCGATTTTAAAAAAAAATCACAATTAGAGTGTCAGCCTTTTGTCTCTTCTAAAAACCCGATGATTTTTTTTAAACTTGAGGTTAGAGTTTGCCGACTTTTCTTCCCTTCTACACATCCATAGGCAGCTCCTCTGGCTGTTTTGCTGAACTTCAGAGCGCCGTGTTTCAGTAAACTTACCGCCGTGATGGAGAAACAGAGGACTGATGGACTTTTGAACTATTCATTTGACTTTAAAAACTTCCAGACGCTACAATTTGCAAGTCAAGAGTTAAATGCAGCCTGTGTCAAGAAGAGTTTCAGTACCAGCGAAGTACGTCTAGTCTAAGTTAGTACATTTAGTCTAAGTTAGCACCTTCAAGCGAGTCGCCACAGACCTGTGGATGATCACATGGCAAAGGAAATAACTACAGCGATTGCTAAATAGGTAAGAATTGAATTGGCTTTTAAATTGTCTGGAAATGCAAAATAACACAATTTTAAGCATGCAAATCAATATGCGATTAAACGTGATTAACTATGGAATTTGCATATCACATAACATGAGATTAATCATGTGATTAATATGAGTAAGATTTTTAATTTTTGCCCAGCCCCAGTATAATTCTGATATTTAATTCCAGCCTGTAATAATGGACATGGGGGAGGAGCAGCGGTGGTTTTAAGAGTAGAGGTGGTTGGTTTCATCCATTCAGGGGAGTGGGAGGTTTCTTTGGGGTGTGGCTGTTTAACACAGAGTTATAAAAGCCCAGTGGCTGAAAGCAGAGGACAGACCTTCAGAGAGCTGCAGTCAATCGAATCTTGGATCAGCTTTCAACTTTACAACAGAGTTTCCCAGACATGGTTTTCACTGAAGACACCAGCTTTAACTTGAGCCACTGCGCACAGAATCACATCGGCGTCCAGGCTGGAGGAAACACACACACACTGAACGAGGACAGCAGAGTTATTCAGCTTGACGGCCGAAGTGAACTACGGCCCCATGACACTGGAGATAACCTGTCTGATGTCTGTTGTGTTTGTGGAGAAGAATTTCCTTCTTTGAGGAACTTGAAAGCACACGTGAGACTCCACACCAGTGAAAATGTTCAAGACTGAAGGTTTATATTTGTGGATCAGATCATGTTGTTTTTTGATATGATCTTAAAATAAAAATGGAGACTTTTGGTGACTTTTGTTTGCTCTGTTGTTTATATTCTTTGTTTTGGTCATGTTAGCTCATATACAAAGTGAAGATTCTTAAAAAAAAAAGGACAGAAAAATAAATATATAAAAGTGAGACACAAGGTGAAGATGAAAAATTGTAATCTTAAAATGGTAAATTTACATATATTCATCTGAAAGTTTCTCTGTAGTTTGCGTCCATAGATGTAAGACAAAGTGAATTGCTGTTTTTTTATTTCGATTCTGAACTAATTTCTTAAAAATAGGACGCGGTATGTGTCAAAATGTCCAAAAAGGAACATATAAAACTGAGTTATATTCAGGGGAATGAGACAGGGCTGTCACGTATCCCCATATCTGTTTAAAATCAATAATTTTTCTCTCAGATCTAAGGCAATTCATTTAATTGCCCTAAAACAGCCATTAATGAGTTACATGTTTGGGGTTCCAGTTGGGAGATCTGACAAAAACTGAAGAAAATGATCTTAAACAGCTTTGGCCAAGTCACACTTCACACCAGTTATCTCCTTCTGTGATGTAGTAACTAATATCTGTAGGCTCACAAATACATTTTTCCACGGTTAATCTGTACAGCTTCCCATTTGCTTCTTGGGGTTGGCGTTTTAGGACTGGGTGTTGTTCTTTCTGTTGTCCAAGAAACACTGTAAGAAGTGTTAAATGCCACACTATTCTTTGTCTAATCCTTTCTCTCACAGGAAGGCTACAGGTACATCTGGCTTTTTCATTTACATGTCTGGTGTTTCATCATCAAACTTTATTACAGACTCTTGGTCCAGAGTTAAAAAAAAAGACACAATGAACAAACACACACTCAAAAACACAATATTCACAACAAACTGCAGGACCAGTGTCTCCACAGTTCGCACTGGTACCTCGTGGTGCTGAGTTTGCCATTCGTCAGGCTCATGATAATACTGTTCTCACAGTCATTAAGGCGACAGATGAATCTGTGCATTAAACAGCGCAGATTTGCATGAAAAATTCTGATGCCTGCTGACACAAACAGGTTATTTTCACTTTCCCATCTTGGCCTTTTCAATAAAATCCTTAGACAGTCATTATACGCCACATTGAGTTTGTGTATGCTCCATTTTTGTAGTTTGACCACAGGTGTGCTGTATAAAATGCAGTACAGTATGTTTTAAAAAGTGTCTTCTTCACTTCCACTCTACAGGCTTTAAACCTGCGCGTGAGCATGTTCGCCTGTGCATACAACATGTGGCATTGTCTGTAGACGTCCTCATCACTGACAGATCGTCTGTGATAACATGACTCAAATATTTATATTTGTTATATACAGCTAAAACATTATTTCACATTAAGTGTTTGATTATCTTGGCCTGTGCTCAGATGCTAATGTAAAGGTGTTACATTTCTGAGCTAAGAAAGCCAAACGGTCAGACTGTCCTAAATGCAAATAGTTCTTGTGAAGGGCTTGGACTTCAGAAAGTATTTAAGTGTTGTTACCCCACTGCACTGGACTCCTTGCTGCAGAAACTCTGTCCGGGAACGTTTGTTACCGGTGCAAACATAATAAACCAGCATAGGCAGTCTTGTATTATTTTACCGATAATTTCCATGACACTCAGGAGTTTGATGATTCTGGTGAAAAAAAAAAAGAGTGATTTCTATGATTTCTCAGTGTAAACAATGGTCACACCCATCCACATCTCACTGCCGCTGTTGAAGTGTAAATGTATTTATATTACAATGTAAGAATTCACTGTGCAATGGGGAATTGAGGAGGGTCTACTCAATGTATTAACATAGTCCAAAATTACAACAACAACTCATTGTAATTACAAGGTAGTAATAGCCTTTCCATTATAATGGGGGCAGTTTCTTTGGTATTTGCATACAGTTCAGAACTAGATCTACAATACTATTCACAGGAAAAGGTTTGGTCTTAAAGATACCAATATAATCCTAAAGATAACATACTGATACACTCACTTGAGACCAAACAGGTATTTCCTCAATTATTGTACACTGTATTTAAACTACATTAATCAACTTAGTTTACATAATTTACAATTATATAAGCTATGTTGTAAACCAGGAGGATACACTTTTTACCCAGTATAAATCTGATATTTAATCCCAGTCTGTAATGATGGATTTGGGGGAGGAGCAGAGGTGATTGGTTTCATTCAGTTCTGTCTATTTAATGTGAAGAGAAACAGTTCAGCTTTGAACAATCATTGCAGAAGAGCACACCGGACATGGCTTTCACTGTCCAGCTTTAAAAGAATCACCTCAGCATCAAGATTGGAGGATTTACACACGTCATTCTGCTTCACATCTGTTGGAATGAAGCCACGTGAGTGTGAAGAGTGTGGGAAAACCTTGATTAAATACAATAAAACAACACAAAAGGATCCACAGTGAAGAAAAACCTAAGAGCTGTAATGACTGTGACCTGAACTTCAGATGGGCGATGTCTCTATGTCAGCACGGGGCTCCACACAAGAGAGATTCACTCGAGTGTGACAAATGTGGAGACAAGTTTATCACAAAGATAATGCTCTCCACAACAATGAAAAGTCTAACAAGTGTGATCAGTGTGATAAGACTTTTAAACATTCTTCGGGAATCTCTAGGCACTACAGAAGCCACACAGGAGAAAAAAAAAACAAACTACTGTATTTTCAGACTATGAGTCCGTTTTTTTCAGGTTTTAGGTGTTCCTGTGACTAATACTCAGGTGTGACTTATATATTACATTGTTCACACTGACAGTCCATAAATTATATATATGAATTGTATATATGAATCAAAAATGAAAAAACAAACAAATTGTTATCCGATTTTTCATTTTGGGTTTAGAGACAAATAATAAATAAGAGTTCTTTTTTCATTTTCTTATTTTTACTACTACTACTACTTTGTTGTGTTGTATGTCTTGTATTGTTTGTATTATTTCCTGCATTCCAACTCAAGACAAATCCCCCCTGTGGAACAATAAAGTAATTCTGATTCTGATACTACTACTACTACTACTACTACTACTACTACTACTACTACCACTACTACTACTACTACTACTACTACTACTACTACTACTACTACTACTACTACTACTACTACTACTACCACTACCACTACTACTACTACTACTACCACTACTACTACTACCACTACCACTACTACCACTACTACCAGTGCCGGCTGGTGGTATAATTTTTTTTTTAGGGGGCGGACAAGTCAAAATTATAAATATGTATTATAAATATATGTATTATGTATAGGTTATATAAAATTATAACAAATGTCATTTTAGTCACTATTTGCTGAACTTTATCAGGAGCACAACGCACAGCCAAGTGCAAAGTTTCCACAGCAGCACAACCTGATCCACCTGCTCAAACCATAGACCGCTCAAACCCAACCACAGCACCACTCCTACAGCACACGGCAGAATATCGGAGTGGCTCTGTCGCTCATTCATTTACGCATTTACCTATAAACGCTATAACACTGTTTACCTGTGAGGCTCTGTCCTCAGATTTGCCTCAAATGAACAAAAACAAGCCTCTTACCTTCTCCAGGGGACTGATGCAGAGTGAGTCCTCTATCCACTGTCCTGTTGGTTCTGTCTCCAATATGTCCCGGTTCAGTCCGGTCCACAGGACAAGGTCCTGGAGCCGAGTGCACGAGCTGGTTCTAAAACTTGTCTTAATCCCACTTCTATCTGAAAGTTACGCCAGTCCATATTAGCACCAGGACTCTGGGTGGATTTAAGACCTCTGCACTACGCCCAGGTCAAAAATATTAAACATATAGCCTAATACAAAATAACGTTATAATTTATTTATTATTTATTTTATTTAAATGCAGGTTAAGTTAGGGAGTGCGTCGCACTTGCGCCCTCTATTCACCAGCCGCCACTGACTACTACTACTGCCACTACTACTACTACTACAACTGCTACATTAAGATGAGACCTGGGCAGGCTGCGCTTTACCTGCTTTAATACGACACATTACAGTAACTTTTATTTAAATAAATGCCTTTATTTTGGTGCAAATCTGAATTGGAAAAGAGGCAATAAAAACCGACACAGTGTCATCTGCTGCGATCAGATGACACTTGTTCTGTTTTTATGACGTGTCTGTCTTGCATTTTTCTCGACTTCTGTCCACACCATCGACTCTTGTTCGCCATTAAAACCAGGACAGGAGCCACGGACACCACCGACTGTTATGAAAAAGCCTCTCAAAGTAACAAGAAGTAACAAGAAGTAACAGCTGATGTGTGACACGTCTGCAGGACCTGTGACTCTTAGGCTGACAGGAGTGGGAGCATTTGTCTGCCTCAAAACAAAAGTGACACTTGGTCTTTGCCAGTGAACCCAAGAAAAATTAATGAAGCGCATTTTACGTCACCATCTTTGCTGTTGAACATATGACAGGTTCTTACAATTCTATATTATTTCTTCTTTCTATTTAACTTGGTAGAATAATTCTTATTGTAGCCTAAATATAATTTGTAAAGAAACGTTATAATATGTGAAAATTATGGTTCTAAAACATTCACGTCACTCAAAGGAGAATTCTGTCCAAACATTTTGCACAATTACTTGCCAGAAACACATTTTTTTTGATACTTTAAATATTATTTCAGCAAGATCTTTTCTTGTATTTTCATTTGTCAAATAATAATTTTAGGGGTGGCAGAGATGGAAAGTAAGTAATTACAAGTACTCGTGTTGCTGTAATTGATGATTTTTTTAAATAATAGTACTTTTTAAAACTTGTACTTGTAATTGAATATAGACAATAGTTTTTCAAATGTTTTTGCTTTAAATAACTAAATTAAGCTTTAAATGGTTTACTTTATGTGAAATACTCATCTATTCAAAACTAACTAAATAAAATCAATATCTAGGTATGTTAAATGACTTAAATTAAGAACATTACTTTATTTGAGTAGATTCATCTTGACAAGTAAAATGATGAAATGATGTGGAATAAGTGTTTTTTATTTTATTTTGTTTCTTATTTTAAGTGTAAACGGTTGTTGTTTTTCTCATTTTAAGTGTAACAAGATGTATTTTCATATTTTAAATACAAAATGTCTTATTCCACTGGCAGATCATTTTATTCGTCAAGTGAAATTAACTCAAATGGTTGCTTAATTCAAGTAATCTTAACTTGACTAGATTTTGTCTTTTGCAGCGAGTGGTATTTTTAATTTGAAACCCTGAGAAATCATTTGTTTCAAATACATTGCCTTTAGTTTAGATTTCTTAAAGAACACGTATACTATGAAAACTTGTCTTCTTTAACCGTTTTAATCATGTTATATTGTTGTTTCATTCATAATAGACAGACAGACATTGTTTGAAAATGTAAAAAATGTATTTAATTATTATTACTTATTTATTAAAAGATAATAACATGTTCTTCAAAAGTGCATTGTGTGAATTTTCTGGTGGAAGGTGCGTCAGATGCTTTTCTTCATGGAGATGTTATTGCTTTGTCTGGATTATTTCAGTGTATGGCATTATTAAACCTTTCTATCTTCAAGGAGATCAAACCAGACCAAGTTACAGGTCAGATCTGTGGAGAGGCGACCCCGCTCACAGTCAGAATGCCTGCTTTTATAAGTATTTTTGAGCTATAAAACCACTTATACTTGAATAAATGTAAAGCAGAGCTGTTTAATGTCATACTGTGGAACATTCCAGGCAGAGAAATCACGTATCCATAGAAACAAGCAGGTAACGGACCCCCAACCAAAAAGTTACATAGTGCAGCTTTAAGTTAGTAGGTCAACATTTTCACACTTTGAGTTATTTTGGATTTTCTTGACCTGTTGGACTTTTTTGACTTATTAAACCCATTTTATTAAAAAAATACTCAAACAAGTCAGTAAAAGGATCCACAAAACCCGTCAGAGCCAAAATAAAAAGTCTGAATTCAAATTTGGACTCATGTTGCAGGTGAAAAGCTCGGACAGCAGACGTTTGTATTGTGCCTCCATGTTCCCTCGCTGGATTGGGAGTGCAGGGAAAAACGGAGAGCCCGATGTGATCCGGACTGTGCCCTGGTGCCACTCGGCTTGTCACACATTTTGAACAAAGCGAACCATAAGCAAAGCACTCTTCTTTTTCATATTCTGACCTTTTCACCGCTGGCTCTTTCGTGGGCCATACTTCTGACACTTGAACTGTCTGGAGGAAAGTGGCATTTTAACACCAATGGAAATTCACTCTTTCCTTTGAACCGCAAATGGAATAAACCTGAGAAAGAAGTGGCACCTTTACCTTTACCCCCAAAACGGCATTGTTTACCCCAACTTGGTCACTTAACTACAGAAGCCCTGAGTGTCAAGAAAAAATAAATAAAATCGCCCAGATGACCAATCCAAAAAATAATCAAAACAAAATGTAAAATAAAATGGTTTATTTTACAAATGTCATTATTTAGCTCAACCGGGTCAGTCACTTAGCTACGGAAACCCTGAGTGACAAGCAAAAAAGAAAAGAAAAAAACACCACCCACATGACCTACCCAAAAAATAATTAAATCAAAAATGTTTTATTTTGCAAATGTCATTATTTACTTGAACCCAGTCACTTACCTACAGGAGCCCTGAGTGGCAAGAAAAAAAGAAAAAAAATACTCACATGACCAACCCAAAAAACAATTATGTCAAAATGTAAAATAAAATGTTTGCCCTGTTTTGTTTTGTTTTGTTTTATCTTCAAGCTTAAGCTGGAGGAAAAAAATATTTTGAACTTAAAAACAAAATTACCTTTTTCAGGGATTTCATGGATTTTTCAGGGAATAAACCCAATTTACAATGTTAAAAGTCGCACCTTATGCAAAATTGACTCTTACGAGCTTTAAAGGTTCTTTCCATAACCCTCCACTAGAAATGTTGTCATGGAAATGTTATTGTTTTGTCTAGAATGTTCAACAGTATAGATAAAGCCTGACCACCACAAGGGAGACAGGCAGGTTACAGCACTACGCTACATTACTATTCAGATCTGTGGAGAGTCCGCCTTACAGACAAGCAACCAACATCTCCATGGAGACAAGCAGGTAGCTACAAAAGTTGCGCAGTGCACCTTTAAGCTATGTTAGGATGTTGTTACCTCATCAAAAACATACCTGGAATTTGTTTTATTCACACGTCTTTTATTATTAGTCTGTCTCCATCTCCAAACATCAAAACACTCCTGTTCCACCTTGCGATGTCATATGGTGGTAGTTTTCAAGTTAACGCTCCATTTATCTCCAGTGTGTGGAGTTTAAAAACACAGTGGAGTTCTTCCTGCATTACCACATGACATCACAGGGACATGTTTTCCATTTGAGAGAAGAACTCAGCCTAAAAATATTGGATTTGTGTCAGGTTCACGTGGCCCTTTCAACTCTATAACTATATTGCCATCGACCCTTAGCAAAAATTAGTGAAGATGTCTGAAAAAAAATGCTATTTTTCTTCAAACATTATTTTAAAAAGTTAAAACATTATTTTAAAAAGTAACAAAAGTTCGGAGGGTCTTCTTTATGACCTCTTTCATTTAAAACCACTTGCCACCCACCCGCCCGCTGGCGGGCGATTACACAACATTAAAAAGTCAAGCCAGATATTCATCGTACTTATTTTTCCACTATTGACATGCTATACATCGTTTGAAAGCTTAATTCCTCAGTAAAACCACCATATCATTCATTTTATGCCACACAGCGAGCTCAAAGAACCATAACTTATAATTTCCAAAAATATTCAAACATATTTGCGTATTTCTTACCTTTGAGCCGGTTCTGTTGGTCCGAAACGGGTCCAGTCCAGGAATAGCTGTGCTCAATTAGTCCGTAACAGTCCACAGAAAAAGAATATCCAGTTGTTTTTTTTCATAAAATAATTCCATGTGGAGAGATAATCCAGAAAGTCCGTGTTTGCCTGAATGGATGAGCTACGCATCTCTCTACTACTCTCGGTCTTGGTCCTTAGTATAGCTAAGCGCTTAGCTCCTGTTAGTGGTGTGGGGTATGTTTGTTTTCTCCACACTCTTAGCTACAAAACAAGCGTATCCAGGCTTCGGTGCGCCTTCAGGGCTGCGCGCTACAGCTCGGGGACCGAAAACGAGTGCGTCCAGTTAGCGGCGTATTGCGCATGACCGAGGGACACTTCCACGGCAAAAGCTCTTCAGTCATTGGTTCTTTCAGGAAATGATTGACAGATCTGAGTAGCCTATGAAAAGACAATTTCAGGGTGGGCCTCATGTGGGGCAGAGGTGCTGTAGTGAGAGAGGAAATCAGCGCGCAACGGCCTAGAGGACAGCCTCTGACTTGCTCTTCCGCACAGACACTGGTGGAGGCACCAGAGGCATCTGGAGAGAAATTTTTTGGCTTGTTTTAGTTTTTTATCTTAAGAAAACATGCCTAAAGTTCAGAAGATGATTTATTTATTCTACATTACATCTTATCACAGTTTGGAACTTCTGGTACATATTTGGACACTTGTGCCGAATTGACATATTTTTACAAAAAGGGTCACAGCATCCAAACCCTTAGGCCTAGAGGTCTGAAATTTTACACAATTGTTGCCAACAAGTTCAGCAGTGGATGTAGTGAGCTACCAATGTCTAGGATAAAGTATGCCCAAGTTACAGCCTTTATTATTTTGTTTTTTTTTTCCGAGGCAAAAAAGTAATTTTTTTGACATTTTGAATGTCTGTACTGTAAGTTAGCTGCACTCACAGTCTTCATATGCATATCTACAGAAACTAGAAGGTCTAAGCTTTAAAATGATGTATCACACAAGCATGTAGGGTCTAAGATTTTCTTTTAATAAGCTTTGGCACTTGGGTATGTGTTACCGTTGTGCACAGACCAAATTAGGCGGGTGTTATCATTAGATATATTTTAATTACTTTATTTCTAGACTAATTTTTATTTGTATATACACATTTATTAATTATTTCACACCAGTTTCTTGATAAATTGGCTGCTAATTCAGAACCGCACAACTTTCTAACCACAAATGATAGAAATTTACTTTTTCTTCTTGAAAAGCTGAGACTTTTGGCTTTCTGAGTATATTTCGGGCATTATCCTATGTCACACATCAGGAAAATGAGTGTCCAATAGGAACTTTGTTTTCCACCAAATGCATGCGTTCCGTCCATTCTCATTGGCCCAAACTTTGCCAAAGAGTGAAGAGAGTCAAAATGGTTGACAGATCTGAGCATCTGTGTTCGTAACATTTGAAGAAGCTGGTCTAAGTCCAGTTACTTGTCAAATAAATGGCAAATTACGCATCTCGGTCTGTGTGATTGTACATCCCTCGCTATTTTTATTTGAAAGGTTTATTTCAGTCAATATGTACAAATCCAAATGTAATAAACACCATGGAAATGCAGGAAGTGATGCGGCTCTGGCCCTGGATCTGACAGGAGCTGTTTCCATGACTGACACCAGTGAAGTGCCAGTCATGGGGGGATTGCACTTTTTTGTTTTAGGGCTATAAGGATGTTTTTTGTTTTCTTACAGACTTAATATTTTGCACTTTTGTAGCTAAGTGTTGGCGCCCAATACACGCGTCTGTATGAATGGGCCGCCTATCAGCGATGCGCTCTCTCCTTGCTGACATTTTGGAGACTTTTTTTTTAGATTAGTGATGTCGGCACCGGCTTCTATGGCCCTGTACAGGGTTGGCCCAGTGACACATCCTTTTGCTCTGTTTGGCCGGCTCACCATTTCCACCTTTCTGTTGTACTTTGGTTTTGGGCACGGGAGGGGTTTTAGCGTTTTTAAAGTCATTTAAATTAACTTGGAAAATGAAAAAAGTTACAACTTTTTAAACCATTTGACTCCTGTGACTTCTTTAATATGTTTGATCCACCCAGGTCGCAACACTAAGGCCCTAAATTTAGCATTTTTTATGTCCGAAAAGTTGTTTATACATGTTTGCTGTGTGTTCTGTATGAAAGGGCGTGATTTTATTTTTTTATTTTTCATCACTATCTCTGGTCCTATAGCTTTTATTACAGCCATATGACACAACTACAGGAGCAGATTGTGAAATAACAGGTTGTACTGAACAAAAGGATGTAGAACGCTTCATTAGGGGGTAAAATGGGGCATTTTAATAACAAAATTAAGAAAAAAATCCAGGCGAGAACAAATGTATTGAAATTGGTCTTAAGTTTTTAAATGAACAGTTGTCAGTAGTGGCTTTCTGTACATTGGTGTACACTTCTTGAACTATATCCCAATATGTTGATTCAATATTAGGTAATTATTTTGTATTTGTTTCGTAATTCTAGGTTTAAGGTGCAGCTCATAACACAAAGCTCACAAACGGTGCTCTAGCGGTTTCTATGCATCTGTTTAAAACCACACTATCTTCAACACGATAAAGCCACTGATACATGTACATGATAAACTACACCGCAGCCCACACAGTCTAATCTTTATGTGGTCACTTCCAGCGCCACACGAGCTTTCATATGAGGAGAGGCAGCGTGGAGCCATGGATTTCCATTTTTCAATATCCGGCCCTCTGTGCTGTACATATTCTGCACGTATGATGGCCTGGTGATTCAATCTGAAGTGAACACAGAGCGCATGGTCAATAAACGCTCTATACTTTTGTGCATTTTGTGCTTTTTATGCTAATGTCTACATCTACATCTTAGACTTGAGAATTGCTTTAGCCAGTCTACGTTTTTTTATTATTAATCACAATAGAAAGTACAATAGAAACAGCGTCTTAAGCCTGTTTTGTGATCAGTGATGCATTGATCTTACTTCATGCATCAGTCTTACTTCTTATATAACTCATACAGAGAACACAAAAGTAAAACTCATGAAAAAATTAGTCCACGTCCTAACCCACAGCCTAATGCTATAAGTGATCCCTCCACTGCGAAACTGTGGTATTTCAACAAATGTACTGGGAAAACACTTGGTTTTATCAGCCATGTCAACAGCCACGTCAAAAAAAAAAAAAAAAAAAAAAGAAAGAAAAGAAAAAAATAGCAAAGAAAAGAAAAAAGACAGGAAAAAAAAACACATTTTTGTGTTGTTGGTGCAAAAAAATAAAACGTAAAAAATACCCATTGCTGATTGGAAATAAAGACAGGAAAAAATTGTATTGTTGGTGCAAAAAAAATGCTGTTGCTGCAAAGAAATATTTTTTTTTTTTAGAAAGGTCTTTTTTTTTTTGAGAGAGAGAGAGCCCAAATGACATGCCTCTATATATTTTTTTTTCCACTTGATGCTCAGGGCTTCCGTAAGAACACCTCAAACAAACTTAAAAAATACATAAAACTGCCCATCCCTAACGCACCCCTCGCCCCCAAAAACACACAAATTTCATTAAATGTCAGAAGTAACTTGGTACTGTAGCATAACCACACTGCTACGCCCCTTATATTTAGCCAATTTATACTTTGTTTAATTTCTCTGTCTCTTTTTCCCCATTCTTTTAATAAACATGTTTAGTCACTGTGTTTAACTGATATTATTTTCACCATCTTCCTTTCCTTTCAAGACAACATATATGCAGACATTTGTGCTTGTTTTTGCGTTGTAGTTATGAGCTATGACAATTGTGGACTGTGGAGAATAAAATGAGAAAATAAAGTGAGTACAGAGAAGAGAGTGTATCCCGGCGGGAGTTGATCGGCAATATGGCATCTGGAAAATGTGTGAAAAAGTCATTAAAGATTGCTCAAGTATGTATGAATCACTCTGAATACAACTTCCAGAGTGTGAATGGTGAGAGGAAACAACTAACAGCGTTAAAAGCTCTAAACTGTAGCTTTTGCATAACAGGTCTGCATTAAAGGTGCTGTACGTAATTTTTACTGTCTTAAAAATGTGCGAAAACAGAAGTAGTTCATTTGAAGTTATTCCACGATTATCTTATGCATTCAGAGCATCCTAATTATTCACCGTGATGAGTTTATAAGCACTTTTCACAACTTTCAGAGACCAAACTGGAAAAGCTAACAACAACACTTCCTAATACTCAGAACACAGTACACGGCAGGCTTGACCAAGGACTCATAGATCCCAGAAAGATTAGGATAGTTTGCTGTGAATATGTCAGTCTATTTTATGGCAACGGGTAGAGTTCAATTTGTCAACTGGAAGAGAGGTTTAGTTTTGCCGCTCGTCAGAATGCTGGAGGACACTGCCTTAAATCTGCCTGCAAGAAAGAGAAGTTAACCACCACAAATTACTCTGAAACTAACCCTACTTGTTTACAGTTTCTGTTGTTAGCTCGGCCTTTAAAGGTGGCTTTAAGGTGGCTCTCCACCTTAAAGCCACAGGCCACTCCTTTGAGGACAGTGAGGTGCAGATCTTAGCCAGAGAGAAGAATTGGTTTGAACATGGAGTTAAAGAAGCTAAAGAACCCTTCTTTAAACAGAAATGGAGGACTCAGACACTACCTGTCTCCCATCTATAACTCCATCCTCAAACCTCAATCAAAACGAATTAAGAAAACAATAAGTGTAGCCAGGTCAGGCCCAGAGGTGTGAAAACACCATAGACCATATAAAAGGAGTGGACTAAGCGAGTGTGACCTCACCCATAGCTTTTAGCACCGCTCAAATAAGGCTAACAGCTACAGGGGCAATTCTGCAGCCAGGCTCCATGTTATGAATAGGATTTTTTGAGGGACAAAATAGCAAAAAAAAAAACAGGATCATGTAGATCGGGTTCATATGAACATTTTCAGACCAAGATGACGAGGTCACAGCAGCAGTTACAGGGAGAGGGACGACAGGATCCTAATGTAAAGTCAATGGGAGCCAGGGTCAGGAGGAGGCGAAAGAGCCTCCTGGAGCACCTTCCTATTTGGCACATGGCAGCTAACATGCTAGCTTACTCCACTCATGTATACCGTTTTTGGAAAACACCAATTATGGCCCTGTATGATTCTGCTAATTTGACAACAGTAATGGTAAACAAGTAGGGTTAGTTTCAGAGCAATTTCATAGTAGCTAGCTCCTCCCTCAAGGCAGATATAAGTCAGTGTCCTTCAGCATTCAGACCAGAACTGAGGAAGCAGCTTGGATGAGCGGTGAAATGTCTTCTACCTAAAACTCTTGTCCTGTTGACAAATTGAACCGTTTGCCATGGATTCTACCTGGACGAATGAGGGATTTTACACTCAATCTATTTTAGTTTGAAAGCATTAATTACACTGAACAGGACCTTCATTATGTGCAGTACTTGTTTAAAGTGTATGTGTATTTTTCTACAATGACAATACAATATCTATGTCAAGGAGAAATGTAGATAGGTCTTTGTCATGGTTCTCAAACTAAATGGAAGTTGAGTTTCTATTTTTTTCTGTCTGTTTCTGTCTCTCCAGTGGGACGCAGTGTGAGAGTTCTGTTCTCCTGTCCGGTCAGTCTGTAACCTACCGTTTTAAATGTGAAAATGGTGTCAGAGTAAAGTTAAATGTA